>CM057091.1:7789033-8389033 GCA_029959045.1 Taenioides sp. WSHXM2023
TCATTTGTTTACCCGTGGTTATAATGATGCATACAGCGGAGTGATATAAAACACTGATTAACTATTGCTGGAACTACCTGTGCGGTTATACAAAAATAATGCACAGGAGTTGGCATTAGAATTCTCACTGACCATGGTATAAACTCTGAGGTGAGACACATTTTATTTTGTTGTAAACTGACCAAAAAGCTCCTTCATTTCAGGTGCGTCACTAAAATAGCCTGAACAACACTGCCTGTACGATCACGTTCGACTCGAGGCACAGCAACGGAGTGATAATAATGAGGGAAAACCATCACAACATGATTCAATTTCACAAAAGTCAAATTTGCATACTATGTCTCCTTTAACAGACAAAGTACACTCCCCAAAGTCTGTAATAGGCCAATTCTCAGTACTGGATGCCATATCAAGGCCTTGACAAATCTTAAATCTCGTAACCTCTGCCATTTCAGACCTTCAAACCTCTCCAGAGCCATAAATCATTAAAAGCTCCTGTGGATTTATTATGGGTTGTCTGTGTTTTGTCTGACTCTAATTATGATACATTTTGGCCACACACTTCAGTCTCTCTGTCTTTCCAACGCTCCTTTATCTTTGTTTAACTTAGGTTCACTTCTGGTCGGTCCAAGTCATTACCTCCTGTTTTTGGAGCGTGTTAGCATCTGTTAGCGCTGTTAGCAGATCTTAGCCTTATCTGCCACTCGCCCCGACCACTGCCCCTGAACGTGTTTGTTTGAGTGTGCAGTCTTTGGTTGGATTGGATCAAGACTGAGAAAGAAGAGAGAGAGAGGGGGAGAGGAAGAGAAGGAGGGGGAGAGAGAGAGAGAGAGAGAGAGAGAGGAAAAGAGAGAAAGAGGGAAAGAGAGAGGGAGGGGGAGGGAGAAGCACTAAAAGAAAAAGAAAAAGAGGAAGAGTGGGTAAGTGAGAAAGATTGAAGGAGGGAGGAGTGTGTGTGTGTCTCTGTGTGTGTGCATGAGAGAGAGAAGCATTGAAAGGAGAGAAAGAGACGGATTGAAAGGAAAAGCGAGGGAGATAGAGAGGGTGAAGTATTATAAGGAGAGAGAGAGTGTGTGTGTGTGTGTGAGAGAGAGAGAGAGCTACCTTTTACCTTTAGTTCAATGGATATTGGCAGTTCCAGGGCTGAAATCATCCAAATGATTCTAGCGAAACTGTATGGAGTGTAAAAACACAGTGGAGCACTTCCTGTATTACTACATGACATCGCAAGGTGGAGAAGAACTCCTACATATGCAAGGTTTATGTGAAAACATGTGTGAATGAAACAAAACACAACTCCACGTATGTTTGTGATGAGGAAACATTATACCGTAATTCAGAAATAGTGTAACATGGGCCCTTTAAATGTATTCCTTGCATTACTGGGCTGCATTTGGGACACGGGTTGATGGCGAGGGGTGCTGTCTGCAGATGTGGGCGCCTTGAATCAAAACTTTTGTCTTGGAAAACTTCAAAAGGCCACTCTCCTCCAGCATTAGTTCATTTTTTTTTCTCTCTTTCTCATTCCTGGGCTGTTCCCTCACTTTTTTGGCCAGCCCTTCACACATCTCCCTTGGATGTAGGCTGAGATCAGAACTTGGATAGTAGCAGGTTTGGGAGCGGCACGACTGGCCCTATTAAGTGGATCAGGAACACATTACATTGTTTGGGTCTTCCCAGTTTTATTGGAATTAGTCATAACTCTGAAATGTTGCAGAAAACCTGGGCTTACTCAGTCTGCTTGGAGAATAATAAATACTTTTGCTTCTCATATATTTGATCATGATCGTGAGCAGCGTGCTACAAATGCTAAACTAATAAACAATGACGTCCGAAAGTCATGTGAAGTCGCATTGTATCAGGATCAGGCGAAGACGACAAAGAGATGATAAAAAATATAGCAAGTTTATCAAGTTCACACATTGTACCAGACTTTAGCATTCATTCTCTAATACATTTGTAAACATAAAGTGAGTAAAAGTAGTGTCTTGCTCAATGACACAACAACAGTATACATTGTTGGTAATGGGAATCAAACCGCCTTATCTTATTTTTGGTGAGCAAATATCTCAAGTTTAGCCAACTCCCTAGACTATAACAGATGAGAAGAATCACTTATTCATGAAGGTGCACACCACCTGCTTGTCTCCATGGAGATGTTATTGCTTAAGAATGTCCCATAGTATACAATTAAACTTCTTTATCTCCATGGAGACAAGCAGGCAATTCCACCAGACCAACTTAAAGGTCAGATCTGGAGAGGTGACCCCACTTTTTTTTTTTCAAGATACTGCAGAGCAATAACTATACCTGTGATTAAATTCAAGATACATACATTTACTGCCATAATTTTGCCTATTGTGAAACATTCCAAGTAAAGCATCAATAAGATCAGGCGGAATCCCCAATAGAAATGTTACACAGTGCACCTTTAAACAGAAATTAAAATCAAATTAGAGTCAGAAGTAAAAATGGGTGGATCTTAATAAGATATATTTTAGCAATAACATCTGTGGTGGAGCTGTTTTTTGTTTTTTGTTTGTTTGTTTGTTTGTTTGTTTGTTTGTTTGTTTCTTTTCTTGTTGCAAAAACCATGGATCATTTCAACATCATCCCATTGCAGCAATAGTTTCAACTTGACTCTAGAGAAACATTACATTTGCTATTCTTACTGAAAACTATTCTCTGACTAGTGATGTGACCATTTGAAAATCACACAGTCTGATAAAATTACAATATTCATCATTTCACAATATGAACTTTATTGCGATATTGTGGAGATGCTAACAGAACTGAAGAAATGCTCCTTTTTCCTTTTAAAAAGCCCTGATAAGCCTTTGGGACTATATTAGTGTCATAGTGAAAAAGAATTGAGGCAGAAAAGTTCTTTATAGCAGTTAATTCTTCATGTTTTCTACACTGAAATGGAACAAAAGATCACAGTCTATGTAGCTTCCTTTGTTTTTTAGCTGTTGCTAAAAAACGTCACCTGCTTGTTCCTGGAATATTTCGCAGTATGACATTAAACAACTCTACCTTACATTTATTCAATTGCAGGTGGTTTTATAGCTCAAAAATACCCAAAAAACAGGCACTCTGACTGTGGGCGGAGTCGTCTCACCACAGATCTGATTTGTAACTTGTCTGGTTTGGTTTCCATGAAGATAGAAAGGTTTTATACCATACTGTGAAACATTTCAGACAAGGCCATAACATCTCCATGGAGAAATGCATTCCATCAGAAAAGTTACACAATGCACCTTTAAGCAAAGAAGCTTATAATTCGATAAATTGTCATGGCCCACGATATTATTATGAGAACTTTGACTTCAATACAATATCACAATATTTCTGTTATTGTTATGGCCCTCTCTTTGACCACTTCCCTGTCTGTTCCTTGGTGGTGGTATTTATCCCTGTATCCAAGCTCCTGTTGACTTGGTTCAGTGGCTCCTGTTAGGAAAACCCAATGGAAATGTTTTCCAAGCCCAAGATGGTCAGATCGGAGTCACTTGGCGTAAATCACACGTAGACTGAGATAAGTGAGCAGCCAAAAATACTATGCATTCTTCCTAAAGGCTACAAAAACACAAGGATACAGACAGCAAACTACTGCAATAGCTAGTAGTTTTGTATCTTATCGACTGGATGTTAGTACTTTGAAGTAAAAGTATTCAAAGTGTTTACAGACTAGAACATAATTAGTGTAAGGAAGTGGTTCTGTTCAACCGTTAAGCCACTAGTCTTAACACACAGCAACACATTTGACCAGCCTATTTACAAAGATAGGGAGCAAGAAAGTAATTTTGACTTACCTGTCCAGGGGCCATAGACTGAATAAAGAAGTGGACTAAGAAAGTGTGACCTCACCCACAGTGTCTGGCTCCAGTAATTTATTAATGGAAACACCAGCATCATGTAGAGCAGGTTAATATGAAAATTTTAAGACCAAAATGACGAGGCTCACTGCAGCAGTTACAGAGAGAGGGGTGACGATATCTCAATGTAAAATCAATTGCATGGAGCCAGAAGCGCCTCCATGCTCACTTCCTATTTGGAGCGAGCATGGAGGCTAGCGGGTTAACTATGTCCATTTATACAGACAGTCTTTGCCAAGGACATTTGGATATTTCTTCATTTACTTTATTTTGTCAACCAGTGAGTATTAAGCTGTTTGACTCCTAACTGCAAGTAATTTGTTTAAAGGTCCTATAGTATACTAAATTGACTGCAGTGAGATTTAAGCCATGTTATAATGTTGTTACCTTGTCAAAGACACACCTGAAGTTGTTATGTTGCATTCACACGTTTGAGTAACTCTTTATTATTTGTCTGTCTGCATCTCCAAAGCTCGAAATGCACTGTTCCACCTTTTGAAGTGGTAGTTTTCAAGTTAACAACTACCTTTTCTTCAGAAGAGATTGGCAGTTTTTGAAATTAACCAAATGAATCTACTGCTGGTGTATGGAGTTTCAAAACACAGTGGAGCATGACATTACAAGGTGGAACAGAGTGTTTTCTGTTTGAGAGAAGAACTCAGCCTAAATATGCAGGATTTGTGCATTAAACATGTGTGAATGAAACTCCAGGTATGTTTTTGATGAGGAACATTATAACAGAGATCAGAAAATAGAGTAATATGGGCCTTTTAATGTATAATAGTATGTTGAGCCATTGTTGCTGTACCATTTATACAAAATAACAGCGACAACAGACCAATTACCCCTTAACCATATCACCCAAACTGTTAAACACTTGAAACTGTTGTTAAGTCTGTTTAAAACATGTGTCTGCGCGCTATCTCAGAGTGAAAAGTCCAGTCTGATGGATCACAGTAAATCTTTGGTCCTGTGAAGTGCCCAGTGCAGCGTGTGAGAGTGTGTGGGAGACAGAGCAGTTTTCAGTGCATATTTCACTGAGTATTGGCAGCAGTGGAGCTCCAGAAGACAAAAGGAAATGAACAGAGTAGAGCTGGGCCAAAAACAACACACTGTAGGAGAGAGAGAGAGAGCTACAGTTACTGCTCACGTGCACTGAGGGGCTGGACAACACGGGTCATAGGAAACACAAGGACTTACCAGTATCAGTAACTGCACAGGGGAGACAGGGACTTAGGCAGTTTGTGGAGAATAGATGGGGTGAAAAGTAGAAAATTACAGGAAGTAGTGTTGAATTGTAGAAAGGAATCCTGCCATCAATGCACAAAATACCATCCACATTGGTTGAGTGGATAGCACCTCACAGCAAGAAGGTTCCAGGTTCAACTCCCAGGCAGTCTGGCCTTTCTGTGTGGAGTTTGCACGTTTCTTCCTGTGTCTGGATGGGTTTCTTCCGGACACCCCAGTTTTCCTCATCAACCCAAAACATGCACCATAAAAAATCCTTCAGCTCAGGTAGTCCTGAGTTCTGACCAAGATTAACTCACGACCTGGAGATGGCCCCCAGGGTGTGGTGCTGCAGATCCAGACTCGTGGCCAAATCTCCTTGTGAAAGCCAAATCTCTGATATCACAGTGGAGTGCCAATGACAAAACTGCCATTGTGTCTTTAGGCTAGACACCTCACCCACATTGCCTTGTATGTAAGTGTGTGAGTGTTGGTAGTGGTCGGAGGCGGCAATGGTGCAGATTGGCAGCCTGGCTTTTCTCAGCCTGCCCCAGGGCAGCTGTAGCTACATTAGTAGCTTTCCACCAGCGAGGAGTGAATGAATAATGCATGAAACTGAAGCATTTGGAAAAGCACTTTATAAAACTATTGCATTGTTAATGTTATTACTGCTCCTGCCTCGGGGGCATTGAGGGATGGGTCAAATGCAGAGGACAACGTTATGGGGAGTGTAAATAAGAATCTTCTCATTTATATATTATCTAAAAATAACTGTGTAAAAAAGACAAGTCCCAATCCACTTTCTCTTTCTGCTGTCTCTGTCCCTCTTTGTACCCTGTTCTTATTGTATCCATGTTCTGTATCGACAAACACACTCCATCTCCTGCTCTGATTGGCTAGAACACAGAGAATAGGCAGACTGTGGTTTAAAACAACCTGATTCAGCGTTAAAAGACTGAATCAATGATTGAGTTTTACATAAAAGACTTATCTAAAATACTAAAACTGCATTAAAATTTAACTAGTAACACACTTTCAGTAGTTGTTTTTTATGCATACCTTTTACATTTACTAACATTTTGGCTGAAATATTGGTACTTGTAATTGTGTACATTATTAGCTATGTACTTAGTGTACACACTACCAGAACTCTTTCTACCATTGAATTTACTCTAAAGTCTTCATCGATCACACTAGAGTAGCATTTAATTAAAGGAATTCCACTTGAACTTGTACATTTGCTATTACATCAGGAGTTAACAGGAGTTTAAGTGAAAACAACAGTCTACATGAGAACTAAACATCCTTTAACATACCAAAGGGAACCATGTCCTCCTCCCTTGGCGTTAAGTCTCTTTTCAGATTGTATCTCCACAAAACATCCCCATAAAACACAGAGAGAGACTAGAGTCAGTGCTTTTAGTGGGACACAGATGAGCCAAATGTAATCACCCCATTCATCTCTGCGCTGGTATGTGATCCGTCTGCAGCCTGTTTCTAACCAAATTATGTAATAGTTTAGAGTTAAATAATATAGATTCATGGGGTTACAAAGCAAAGAACTATTTCACTCATGACGTTATTGAGTGAACTAAACTCACAGTCTGTAATGGTGTTATGGAGGCTGCTGTTGTCATCACTTTCCCTTCAGAAAATGGCAGTAGTAGTAGTAGTAGTAGTAGTAGTAGTTCTTCTGACAGGAGTAGTAGTTCTGTTGGTATAGTACTGATGGTAATAGCGATAGTAGTAGTTGTACTAATGACAGTAATAGTAATAATAGTAGTAGTAAACGTAGATAGTATTATTCAACTATCCTGTACGAGATTAAAGATACGCTGTTTTCTGATCTATGTTATAATGTTGTTTCCTCATCAAAAACATATGTGGAGTTGTATTTTGTTTCATTCACACATGTTTTACATACAAAACCTGCATAGAGTTCTTCTCTCAAACTGAAAACACTCTGTTCCACCTTGTGATGTCATGTGGTAATACAGGAAGAGCTCCACTGTGCTTTTAAACTCCATACACTAGAATGATTTGTATGATTTCAGACCTGGAATTGCCAGTCTCTACTGAATTTAAGTTAGCTGTTAATTTGAAAAATACCACTGCATGACATCACAAGGTGGAGCAGTTTGAGCTTTGAATATGTAGACAAACTAATAATGCAGGATCACTCAAACATGTGTGAATAAAACAAAACACCACTCCAGGTATGTTTTTGGTGATGTAACAACATTATAACTTGGTTTAAAGCTCACGAGTCAATTTGCGTAATTTATGACCTTTTAAAAGTTTCAGGAAATGAGAAATGCATTTGTTCAATACATGGTAATAATTCAGTTCTTTTTTTTTTTTTTGTTCATTATCACAACAGCAGGTACGTGGGCCTTTCTGTGTAGAATAGGGATGTTAAGATCTATCTGTTAATTGATAATTAATTATAAAGATCACAATATAATCACTCATTGTAATACTAAAATTCTTCAGTCAAAGGGTTTTATTGATGCACATATTTGGTGATGATTTCATGTGTGCACTCTGAGTAAATCCTCCATTCACACTTTCACTTCAAACTCCACCCGGGTCACGTCTGAAGGAAACATCTAAAAATAACTGCTAAGGGCTGTCATGTTTGTAATGTTTATTTATCTTCAACAGTGACTCATGATGGATGGTCCGACCACTGCACGCTGACTTGTGTCCTTGGGCAAGACACCTGTCAAGGTACCGCTGAGGTGAGTGACTTTGACTTTCTCATAATAATAATTAATTGGATTTATATAACGCCTTTCAAGACACCCAAAGCTCTTTACACTGCATTATTCATTCACTGCTCTCTGGTGGTAAGATACTTTTTTTTTTGTAGCCACAGCTGCCCTGAGACAGACTGATAGAAGTGGGGCTGCCAATCTGTGCCATCGGCCCCTCCGACCACCACCAACACACAGGCCACATTTATACAAAGCAATGTGGGTTTCTTGCCCAACGATACAACATCTAAATACAACCCATTAACATTTTTTGGCATTGACAAGCCAGTATGGGCAATTATAATATTGTGATGCGAATAGAAACTGAAAGGCCCAAATGCCACGAGCCGATGAAGGGCTCATTTGTCTCATATGGCAGTGCGCAAGAAACATTAAAAAAAAATCTTCAAAGCGTAACCCGGCACTGCAGATTAGTTGATAGATTTGGCTCAGTTTGGGTTAGTCCTCACACATTTTCAGACTTATTGCTTCCTCTTATTCTTATCAGTCCCATGACTCATGTTTAATTAAATCTGCTTTAGTGTTGTTATAATGTAATTCACTTTCACCATCTACACTTGTATCCTACAGTAGCCAAGCAGTGTCCCACCCTCCTC
Source organism: Taenioides sp. WSHXM2023 (assembly GCA_029959045.1). Taxonomy (NCBI): domain Eukaryota; kingdom Metazoa; phylum Chordata; class Actinopteri; order Gobiiformes; family Gobiidae; genus Taenioides; species Taenioides sp. WSHXM2023. Next base: position 7,797,512 of record CM057091.1, read on the forward strand.
TCATCCACATAGCTCTCTCCCATGACTTTTGGCTGCGTATTTGAGATTCCTCGGCTCTTCAGGCCTCATCCTCACGCCCAGGTCCGGGTCATCACTGGGCTACAGTCACATCCAGGGAGAGGCAGTCCATATACTGTCAAAACAACCTCCTATCAACCTACTACACTCTTCACCTCTCCCCCAAATCCTGTCTCATTCCTTCACGGGACCCCTTCATCTGACACGGCTTCTCCACTAGTGCGAAGATAAATGGACTTCTTAAAGGTCCTCTATTACACAAAATGGATTCTTATGAACATTGTGTTTTGTTTCATTCACAGATGTTTGAGTAATCCTTTATTATTAGTATGTCTACATCTCTAAAGCTCCACATGTTCCACTTTGCGATGTCATGAACCGGTAGTTTTCAAGTTCAGCTCCTTTTACCTTTAGTTCAGAGGAGATTGACAATTCCAAGGCTCTAAAACACTATTTTCTGATCTATGTTATAATGTTGTTTCCTCAGTTTTTGTTTCATTCGCATATGTTTAGAGTTCATATTTAGAGTTCTCATATTTATATTTTCTGTTCTCTCAAACAGAAAAGACTCTATTTCACCTTGTGATGCCATGTAGTAATACTGGAAGTGCTCTACTGTATTTTTAAACTCCGCACACCTTCAGTAGAATTATTTTGATGATTTCAACCCTGGAATTTCCAATCTCTTCTAAACAAAAGGTAAAAGGTAGCTACTAACTTGAAAACTACCACTTCATGACATCACAAACATGTGAATGAAACAAAAAACAACTCCAGGTATGTTTTTGACAAGCTAACAGCATTATATAACATGTTTTAAAGCTCAAAAGAGTCCATTATAGGCCCTATAATACATTCTTAGCCCTTCAAATGGAGCAGGTAGTTCACAGACGGGACATTTTGGCGAATATTACTAATTACACGATGAAGGTGAGATCTGAAAGGCAAAGACAGAACTAGACACATGGGAGGCATTTGATTTCTGTCCACAGGAAATAGCTGCAGAGGACATTTATGTAGAAAACAAAAGACCAGGACATGTGTCTTTAATTATAGTTCATCAAAACTCTGTCATATCATCCCTAGCAACCAGATACGTGCACATGTTTGTTTGATCACATTTCTATTTTTCAAACTTCAAAACAGAGATGGGTGTTAAAAAGATATAACGCAAGGTAATTTAGACGAAAGCTGCACCAAAATACTGAAATTTGCTTTAAATGATTAAAAAAAAAAACTATTAAATGAAAGAAATCTTGCCAAATCAGCATTTTTTTTTCTGATGTTTTTGTTATCTTTGACAGTATGTTGAAACTTCTCATAATTTATTGGGATTAGCTCCACAAAATAGTCCTTTCAACTGACAACAATCGCATTTTTGTGGTGAATAATGACACCAAATATTTTCCTTGTGCAGTAATAGAAGATATACTAAGATGTCAAACTTTGTTACAGTTTTTTTTACAGGCCCAGTAATTACAGACAGGTTAACCATCTGCAAACTGACAGTTAAATGGCCCATATTACACTACTATTTATAATATTATTTCCTCATCATAAACATATATGGAGTTGTGTTTTGTTTCATTCACACATGTTTAACAATCAAATCCTGCATATTTAGGCTGAGTTTTTCTCTCAAACAGAAAACAGCTTTGGAGATGTAGACAGACTAATAATAAAGGATGTGTGAATGAAACAAAACACAACTCCAGGTGTGTTTTTGATGAGGTAACAATATTATAACATGACTAAAAGCTCACAAGAGATAATTTAGCATAATAGGACTTTTAAACAGCAAATATCAGTCACAGCATTCTGACCGGTCCTCAGACCCATTTTAAACTTTAAACAGAAACAAGAACCAGCAGACAGCAGGCCCTATCAACACTTAAAGCTGCACTGCGTAACCTTTCAAGTGGAGGGTCTGCCACCTGCTTGTTTTCATGGAGACGTTAATGCTTTGTCTAAAATGTAGAGATTAAACCTATCTATTTCCTACCTATCTATTTCAAGGGAGACACCTCAGCTACGTTACAGGTCAGATTTGTGGAGAGGCAACTCTGTGCACAGTGAGAATTTTTGTATTTTTGACCAATAGAAACGTAGAAATATTTAGTTCCAAATTAAACATTCACACCAAGAGCCACCATCTTCCTCTGTTATGTTCATTAATAATTACAGGTACTGGTTCACTATAGCCATTTTACACAAAGACAATCACACAACGGAAACAGATGCATGTCCTTCCACTTTCTGACAAATAGTAAGAACCTGTACTCAGATAATCAAGAAGGACATGTATGCAGAATGAATCAGATCGACAGCATCTGAAAGACGTAGCCACAGACGGCGATATAGATTAAAATAAGTTGGTTAAACTCTCAGCAAAATACAAAGCTGTTTCATTTTATTGACAGAGAAGCCAGTGCATGACTTGATCTTAGAGCAAATGTAAATGTGTATTACAGATTGTAGTAGTGTTGTGGCAATGCTAAAATTTTATTACTCACCTTTTAAAATCTACCATTCATTCTTTCAGTTGGATATTTTTTTAATGTGTGGTTTATTTAGAATTTTTCAAAACATAAAAGATAATTTACATAGAAATGTGTACTATCCAGAGCCAATATAAGTTAATAACAGCTTATCAGTTGGCCAGTTGACAATGAAATGACATCTCTCAAATACATTCCTGGATAACTTTAAACTACATCAAACTGAAATTAATGAGTGTAACAAAGGGCCAAAATAAAATGTATTCTATAATGTATATTTAAATAGGTTCTGCCATCTGCTTTTCACCATAGAGATATTACTGCTTTGCCTGGGATGTTCCACAGTATGACAATCAACTCATCTCTCCTATCCCCATGGAGACAAGCTGGTTACATACCCAACAGATCTGTGGAGAGGTGACCCTTACAAGTAATAAAAACAATAAAAAAGATTGGCAACGCAATAAATCTCCATGCAGTCAACCAGAAAAGTTACATAGTGCAGGTTTTTAGCATCATTAAAGGAATACAACACTAATTGTTCCTGTTAACCATCATAACTTGTATCCATTCTCCCATACAACATTCAGCACATCTCATTATGTAATATTAAATTGTTGAATGTAATTACACCTGTTCATTGTTTCCAATATGGATAATTCAACCTAACCCTAAGTTTTAGTAATCAGGGATGACTAATACAAACTTGTTAAGACTAGGGATGCACCAATACTGATACTGGTATTGAATATCGGTGCCAGTACTGAAAAATTATCTGTATCTGGTATCGTTTCCATAATATCTGTTATGCCGATATTGTGATTGGCCCTTTATAAGACAATGTACAGGCTGATTTTGTCCTAGAACGCCTAAAATTGTTTGAACTTTTATTCACACAAAGCAGTTCTGTAATTATTTCCAGGATAAATACCAGCTGCATAAAATACTTGATCTCTTGCGTAGTAAGTTAAAGGTGTTTTAAAGAATTAAGTGCCATTTTCCTTCTCTAGACAGGTATCGGTTAGGATCGGGAATTGGCATATACTTTATGTCAAAGTATCGATATCGGTATCAGAACTGAAAAAGCTGGTTCAGTGCCTCTCTAGTTAAGACTCTCACACTAGGCCCTTTTGTTTTATTGAATGTCAAAATGCTCTGTGATTGTGTTGGGTACAGATGTGTGCAGTTGTGTGTATGTTTTTCTCCTGGTTAAAGAAAAGGTTAAATAGAAAAAATAAAAATCAATTAACAAAACAACAGTGAGAATGAGAGACAGTGGCTGCGGTTGTTACAGAGATGGGCTGAAAGAGTGCTCTGTTTGCTGGGTGTGCCTCGAGACATGAAGCAGTCTGTGTGAAAACTATCACGGCAGCATCGCACAAAATTCCTCCAAACTCTCCGTGCACTGGGTCAATATTTACTCAACTCAATTCAAACTGAATCATATTTTATCCATTCACCTGTTGCCATAGAAATATGTCTATTTCAGAACAGTGACGGATCACCACATAGTTTTATGGCAGCGGTTAAGAAGAAAATTAACCGTATTCATCTGTATTAACAATAAATCTGGTTCAAAATTTAAAGATGTCATAATTTCTAATGGGAGGCCTGTATTTCTCTATGAGAGATTCACTTGTTCATTCAAAGTTGTTATTAGCCTTATAATGTTAAATCTTATCATTGTTTGCTCGGAATAGGCTCCTACGTTCAAAAGTTATAAGAAATAATTATTTGTGCTGACAGAGAAGATGTTAAACTTTATGCGTGTTTTTGTTTCATGTCTTTAGGTCCAATAATTAAAGGTGCACTATGTCACTTTTCTGGTGGAAGGTCTGAAACCTGCTCGTCTTTTGGGAGATGGTTCCCCAGTATGGCATTAAATGTGTCTCTTTTGCATTTTTAAAAAGTTTATTATTATAACAGATCTGACTTGTACCTTGACTTCCATGCTGGCACTACTTTGTTTGTCATTAGGCTATTATTCAGTTTTATCTGCATATTAGATTACATTAATAGGCCTAAATAAAACATCTACATAATGGAACTATAATGTAATCTGACATTGGCCTAAACTGTCTATAATTATTTTCTTCTTTCAAAGTTCAAATGTTGTTGCTGTTTCTACTTTAAGCCTTCTCTTTGAATCAGGCATGTTCTACTGCAGATCTCCCCTTGTGCTTTTTCCACACTTTACTTATTGTATCGCGAGAATAGAGGGCGGAAAAAAAAGTTTTCGGGGAAAGTTGATCGGAGCTGGGATGAGGAAAGGGCTGAGAGTGGAGAGGAGGGAGAGAGCTGCAGCAGCACCGTCTCATCTGCAGACTCCTTCAACTTATCTGCGCAAAGTCAACAAGGCACGGCTCGCTACAACACGTTACCATGCGCGCAAATTTATAGCATCTTATACAAGGGCTTTTTCAGTCACTTTTCAACTTTTTTTTCGCATTTGTCCAACTTTTGTTCACCGTTATTTTGTTCCAAAGTGACTTGAAGGGGTCTTAAGCTGATCTCCTGCATTGGAGACAAGGTAAGGCACAGGTTTTACGCTTACTCTACGTCTTTTTTCACTTTTACGAATCTTCATTTGTGCTCTCTTTTTTAAAAATGTGATTTCCAGCTTTGACTCCAGACTGCAGAGTCCGCTCAGTGCAAGGGAGAGAGGAGTTTTCCTGTAGTATTTTAACTGCGCTGGAGTTGTAAAGAAGAATTGGATAATAATGCGGCAGAGTATGTGGAGTCGGACGCGGCTGCTGCAGTTGGCCGTGGTGCTTTTGGTGGCCGTGCGGTTTGGACGCGCGGCAGAAGCGGCAGACGTGGGAGAAGCGGCAGACGCGGGAGAACCAGTTGTGGAGGTCGGGCTATTGAGGGTCGATACTCCGGAGCCTGAGCCCGGGACCAAGCAGCCGACTGCAGACTCGAGGGCCAGCAGAGCCAAGAGGCGCGGAGGCACGGATGTCCTGAAAGGGTAACGTGACTCCAATATAAAATAATCTCCCTCTTTACTGCACCCGGTCACGTTTTTTAGTGTAGCGGTGTTTTGACTCGAAACAGGTGCTGTCTGTCTGGAGCATTTCTGTTTTCTACTGATTTTTGATGGAACTAGTTTTATTTTAAGCAATAATTACACGTTATCACCAATAGGGGGAGTGGTGTGCCATATTCTAGTACCCCAAATTCAACAGACCTATAGACCTCTATTTCTGTCATGCTCAAAACATACTTCCATTGCGTCCCAAAACAATGCACACTTAAGTTACCTAAATCCTATTAAGAATTAAGTTTTGCATCTGAACAAGTGCGCATGACTCCCTCTAGTGGTTTAGGCAAATTACTAGCTTGATTGGTTTGATCATGATACATTAACACTCTGTCACTTTTTTTGGGAACCGGTGTTTTGACTGGAAACGGGTGCTGTATGTCTGGAACCTTTTCTACTGATTTGAGGTGGAACTTTTTTTTTTTTTTTTTTTTAAAGCAGTAATTACAAGATATCACCAATAGGGGGAGTGGTGTGCAATATTCTAGTACCCCCCAAATTCAACAGACTTTACCTATAGTATAAACCTACTCCTCTACTTCTGTGCACACTTAATTTACTGATTTTTATCTTTGAATCCAGTTTTAGGTGCAACTGAGTAATAGCTCACGACTCCCTCTAGTGGTAAAGTGAAAATTGCTAGCTTGATAGGCCTATATTTGCATGCGACAAGAAGATGCCCATGTCAACAAAACAAATTCTAGATATAACTACATAAACAATAAACAAACTGTGCAGATTCAGTCTAATAGCAGAGCAGTTAATGAGGAGGTTGTGTTGACATGTTCCCACTGTGTTACTGAGGGCTCTTTTTTGTTGGGACTAAAACCTAAATACTCACATTATGGGGACTTGACTCACAAAAAACTTAGGTCGCTGTGATGTAAATCTTTTATTATTAGATCAACACCACTATTTAAAGTTTAGATATGGGTTAAATACTGGTTAAGGTTGGGGTTTTGGTTAAGCAAGTATTAACTATGGTTAAAGGTGCAGTGCGCAACTTTTCTGGTGGAGGGTCAACTACCTACTTGTCTCCATGGAGAAGTTATTGCTTTGTCTAGAAAGCTAAAGTGTAGTTTAAACCTACCTACTGCGTAATCCCGGCGCTGGTGAGAGCCGCAGCTGGTTGCATCGCGCTCCTCTATTTTCCAACTTTTTTTGCTCTTTACCTTTTTTGTGTGTTTGTACTTTTTGTAAATAGTGTGTATAAAGTTAAGTACTTCAGAAACGCGTTGGTTCTGCTTCGCTTCAACTTTTCTTTTGTTGGATTTTCGCCAATTTTCACCGGCGCGATGTGCGTGGGCCCGCGACCCCCCATTGTATACACAAAGGATCAGCTGTTAGCGCTGCGCTGCGCTGTAGTGTTTCCCCGAGACCGCCATGACATCCCGGCGGAGCTGCTACGGAAGACGCGCAGGGGCCGACGTGCTGGACGCAAACTCCGGGAAAAGAAGAGACGCTTCAGACCTGTGCTCCCCTCTGTCATCGCGGGAAACGTTCGGTCTATTTCGAACAAGACGGACGAATTAGCGGCGCTCACGCGATATCAGCGGGAATACAGAGACAGTAGCATCATGCTTTTCACGGAGTCCTGGTTGACCCCGCAAATCCCGGATTCAGCTGTTGCTATGGACAACTTTCACCTGCTGCGCGCAGACAGGACGGCAGAGAGTGGTAAGAAGAAAGGAGGAGGTCTGGCTCTGTTTGTGAATGAGAAGTGGTGCAAAGCTGGACATTGTACAGTGAAGGAACAGCTGTGTAACAGAGACATTGAGCTGCTGGCTGTTAGCATGAGGCCATATTATCTGCCCCGGGAGTTCTCACATGTGATAGTGATCGCTGTCTATGTTCCTCCCTCTGCTAATGCTGAGACAGCATGTGACACACTGCACTCCTGTACTAGCACACTACAAACAAAGCATCCACAGGCCCTCTTCCTGATTTCTGGAGACTTTAACCATGCATCTCCTGCACCTGTTCTGCCTACATACACCCAGTATGTTACCTGCCCCACAAGAGACAATAAAACACTGGATTTATTTTTTGCCAACGCCAAGGAGGCTTATTCTTCATCCCCACTGCCTCCCCTGGGTAGAGCGGACCACAACATTGTCCATCTGCGGCCTGTGTACCAGCCTATTGTACACAGACAGCCTGTGGTGCCCCGTGTGGTGAAGAAGTGGACTGCTGAGAGTGAGGAGGCTCTGAGAGACTGTTTTGACACCACAGTGTGGACAGAGCTCTGTGACCCACATGGGGAGGACATCAATGCAGTGACAGAGTGCATCACGGACTACATCAACTTTTGTTTTGAAAACATCGTCCCCTCCCAGACGGTGCGGTGTTTTTCAAACAACAAGCCGTGGATTAACCCTGACATAAAAGCTCTGCTGAAGGAGAAGAAGAGAGCTTTTAGGTCAGGGACCAAGGAGGAGCTGAAGGCTGCACAGAAGGAGCTGAGGAGGAAAATCAGGACGAGCCAAGCCAGCCAAAAGAGAAGGATGGAGCAACAGCTGCAGCAGAAGAACATCCAGGGGGTGTGGAGAAGCCTCAAGACGATCTCAGGCTTCAAAGCGCCTCCTGCCCAGACGGAGGGGGATCTGCGGTGGGTAAACGAGCTCAATTCTCACTTCCTGAGATTTGATCAATCACCCACCACTCCCCCCACCCAGCTGCCAGCTCTCACCTCCCCAGCTGGACAATGGGGAACTCCTGCACCTCTTCACACCTCTGCCTCTGCTCTTCAGCCCACCACTACACATGGACTCACCCATCCCCCCAGCCTGCCACTGTCATTTTCTACAGCCCAGGTGAGACTGGAGCTCAAGAAGATCAGACCCAGGAAGGCAGCAGGACCAGACGGCATCAGCTCCAGGCTCCTTAAGTCCTGTGCAGACGAACTGTGCGGAGTTATGGAGCATGTCTTCAACATGAGCCTTAAGCTGAGGGTGGTACCACAACTCTGGAAGACCTCCTGCGTGGTACCAGTGCCTAAGACACCGCACGCTAAAGACCCCAGCAGCTTCAGGCCGGTGGCTCTAACATCGCACCTGATGAAGACACTGGAGAGACTGGTCCTTGGCCACCTCCGCTCCACCGTGAGCTCAGCGATGGACCCGCTGCAGTTTGCATACCGGCCTGGCATCGGAGTGGAGGACGCCGTCATCTACCTGCTGCACCGCTCACTGTCTCACCTGGAGAACCCCGGCAGCACTGTGAGGATTCTCTTCTTTGACTTCTCCAGTGCTTTCAACACCATCCAGCCACTGCTCCTGAGGGACAAACTGGAGACCGCCGGTGTGGACTGTGACCTGGCAGACTGGATCCTGGACTACCTCACAAACCGGCCCCAGTTTGTGAGAGCCAAGAACTGCGTGTCTGACCTACTGACCTGCAGTGTGGGGGCGCCCCAGGCGCCCCAGGGCACGGTCCTCGCGCCCTTTCTTTTCACACTTTACACTGCAGACTTCAGACACAACACGGACAGCTGCGTCCTGCAGAAGTTCTCTGATGACTCTGCCATCATTGGCTTCATTAAGGATGATGACGATGTGGAGTACAAAGGACTAGCGCAGGACTTTGTGGACTGGTGTCAGCAGAACCACCTCATCATCAATGCAGGGAAGACCAAGGAGATGGTGGTGGACTTCCGCAGACGCCACTCTACTGTCACCTCAGTGAACATCCAGGGAAGGGACATTGAGAGAGTGGACTCATACAAGTACCTGGGTGTTCATCTGAACAACAAACTGGACTGGACTCACAACACAGATGCACTGTACAGGAAGGGCCAGAGTCGGCTCTATCTCCTGAGGAGACTCAGGTCTTTTGGAGTGAGGGGGCCACTCCTGAAGACCTTCTATGACTCTGTGGTGGCATCAGCCATCCTGTACGGTGTGGTCTGCTGGAGCAGCAGCATCACAGAGAGGGAGAGGAAGAAGCTGGACAAGGTCATCAAGAAGTCCAGCTCCGTCCTGGGCTGTCCTCTGGACTCAGTGCAGCAGGTGGGGGACAAGAGGGTCCTGGCTAAGGTCATCTCTATGCTGGACCATGAGTGTCACCCCCTGCAGGACGCCCTGTCTGCTCTGGAGAGCAGCTTCAGTGATAGACTGATTCACCCTCGCTGTGTGAAGGAGAGGTTTCGCAGGTCTTTCCTTCCTGCTGCTGTTAGACTGTACAATGAACACTGTTAACACTGAACACGTGTCATTCAACTCTATCTATGTGCAATACTGAAGACCTCTGGTACAATTCACTTATGTCATTTACTGATATTTATCCTGTCTGTACATAAACATAGTCATTACTGTAAATAACATAATATACTGAAGTCACTTTACTGAGATTTACTCTGTTCATATGCTGCACTGTTACTTTTATTGTACATAATAGTATTTTTTTATTTTTTGGTATTTTATATTTTGTATTTTATATTTTTGCTCCACCAAAACAAAATTAGAGTCTATCTTTAAGTCTATTTCTAAATTATTCTTTTTTTAGCTATTATCTATTATCTTGTTTTATTGCATGTTCCATTTTCCTGCTGTTCTTGAACTGTGCGTTGCAACACTGGAATTTCCCCACTGTGGGACTAATAAAGGTATATCTTATCTTATCTTATCTTATCTTATCTATTGTGAGGGAGACAAGCAGGTTACAGCACTACGCTACATTACAATTCAGATCTGTGGAGAGTCGCCCCTATTCACAGAAGGAATTATTGTATTTTGGAGCAATAGAAACTCCTGTAATGAATAAATGCTAAATGGATATGTTTAATATCATACCATGGAACATTCCTGGGCAAATCAATACCATCTCCATGGAGACAAGTAGGTAGTGGACCCTTCAACAGGAAAGTTGCACAGTGTTTTAAAGTTTAGATACGGGTTAAATATTGGTTAAGACTGGGGTTTGGAGGTTAAGCAAGAAGTAGTTATGGTTAAGGTTAGAAGATGCTTCCAGCCATAGCAAAAATCCCTTAATTATTCAAGGAAAACACTGGTAGTCATAAAAAATAATAATCAGTAGTCTCTTGTTTCCAGATGTTTAAAGTAGAATATCAAGTGCACGTGTTTTTCATTCGCTCCTCATAGTCACAGCTGCCCCGGGACTGACTGACATGTAGTCACCATGGAGATACAGTACACACATTAGCAAACACGGCTAAAAAGTTTTAAAATAGTCTGAAAATTCAAGAGAAAATACAAAAAAAATGGATTTAAACAGCATATTTTCAAGAGCCTGTGATCAATGTAAGCGTTTATAGTCATGTTTAGGTGTTAGGTGTTTTATAATTTTATGTGTGAGAGACTTTTTTTAATCATCTCATCTGTTGTAGTTACTACTAAGTCAGTTCTCTCTGGTCAGATTGTGTTGAAATAAAGCTCCGAAATGAAGTCTAACTTGAGTAACAGAGCTTCAGTTTGAGTAGTACCTTCAGCTTCACAGTCCCAGGGAATGTTGATGACATCTGCTGCAAAGTATCAATAGACCCTCCCACTACACTCCACGTTAAAAAAATGAATTGTCTTGCCCATGGACACAATGACAGTATGCACTCTTTAATTTTAGATCTACCTTTTGGGTTTGTGGGTGAATGCTTTTCCACTGAACCACAGCCACACGGTTTATTGCTTTGGCCTGTTCCCCTACCTAGGTTCTCAATCTTTCACCAAGTACCACCTAAACTCTATAATGGGACTATTTCAAGTCTTAATTTACGGCTAAACCAGGCTTATAATGGACTATACCGTTTCTACACTGGTCATAACCAACATTTAGGTTCATATATTGACCGTGGTATCTGCTCAAACAATGTTAAACACCAGTGAATAGACTTTAGTAGGTTTTAAATGGCTCAAGAGATTGTCCAGCTCTGATGTGGAAAGGGAGACTGTTCCAAGATCTTAACCAAAGGAGGGCAAATATGTGAATAAAACTGACTCTAATTCAAGCAAAAACTAAAACTGCAGAAGACCAGTTGTGCATGTAACACAGTTTGAGAAACACTGGGCTGAAAGTAGGGTTGTTAAAAGTAAGATAAGTATCAATACTATAAAAGTCACATTCACAGGACAGAAATGAACCTTTCGTGAACAGCTTAAAATGATCTAGAGGTGTATCAGAACATGTCTAAGAGCACATAGACTAGTATACGCCCATGAACCACTATGGAACCTACCTGGACCACTGAGGGATTACACAGATATAAGAACACATGGTAATATAAATGAAAGTACTATTATTTAATGTTGAAAATCACATTCTATTGTCTAAAGAAAGAGTGTTTTTAATAAACAACGTGGCATCAGAATCTGTACTGAGTATCGAGTATTCCTTAAAACCTTTAGTATGTTGACAACACTTTAGCTGACAGCAATTACAAGAAGCCTGAGGTAAAAAATTCTCAGAAAATTTGACCAAAACTTGCAGAAAATGTTGCATATTTGACAGAACATTCACCATCCTCCATTTACAACCTGTCAACGTTGTGAATAAACAAAAACATAAACTCACTGTAGAGCAAGCCTCAAATGTTGACCATATTGAGGTCATTTCCACCCCATGTTATTTTATCATTAGCAGCAAAAATGTGCAGTTGCTTCCAATGTCTCACTCCTGGTACTGTAAAACTTTGTGGCCACTCAATTAAACGCTACAGTTTGTGAACCAGCTGCCCCAGACCCCTCCGTACAGATCTCTCCATCCACCCAGACCCCTCCGTACAGATCCCTCCATCCATTGTGGGTCAGAAAACGCCAGAGTATTTTCATAATGAACTGTGCAAGACCCGAGAGTGACATTGTCTGGAAGTTTTTGAGCAAAGTTTAGTAATTAAACGCTGGCAAGAAAATCACATTCCTGCTCTGTGTGATAATAAATTACATCTAAACAAAGGAGGCCATTGGTCGTGTGTGGAGAGAGGGAGAGAAAGAGGGAGGAAGAGAGGGAGAGAATGAGAGAGAGAGGGGGAGAAAGAGAGAGGCAGACACATAGAGAGAGGAGGAGAGAGACAGAGAAAGTGCAAGAAAGAAAGGGTGACAGAGAGAGGGGTAGAGCGGGAGAGAAGGAGCAAGAGAGTGAAGGAGAGAACTAGAGAGGGGGAGAGAGACAGAGAGAGTGGGAGAGACATGTAGAGACAGGAGGAGAGAGACAGAGGGCGAGAGAGAGAGATGGATAGAGAAGGAGGGAGATGGAGAGCAACAGCGGGAGAAAGGGGGGTAGAGAGAAGGAGTGAAGGAGACAGATAAAGAGAGAGGAAGAGAGAGAGAAAAGGAGGGAAGCACATGGAGGGGCGTGATCATGAGAGGAATAAGAGGAAGGGGGGAAGGAGCAAGAGAGAAGGAGAGAACTAGAGAGGGGGAGAGCGGCAGAGAGATAGAGAGAGACAGAGAGAGAGGGGGAGAGAAGGAGGGAGATAGAAAGTGGTAGCGAGGGAAAGGGGGTAGAGAGAGGGAGTGAAGGAGACAGAGAGAGAGGAACAGAAAGAGAGAAGGAGGGAAGCACATGGAGGGGCGTGATTGTGAGAGAGAGGTGGAGGGAGAGAAGGACTAAGAGAGCGAAGGAGAGTGATAGAGAGACAGACATGGAAAGAGAAAGGGAAGTGAAAGAAAGAAAGGGAAGAAAGGGAGGGGAAGTTAGAGAGATGGGGATGGGTGTGAGAGAGCGACACAGGGAGAGGTTGTAGAGAGAGGGAGAAGAAGGGAGAAAAGGAAGGAAGCAAGAGGGCGATGGGAGAGAATGAGAGACAGACAGAGAGAGAGAGAAAGGGAGAAAGGTGAGAGGAAGTTGGGGAAGAGGGGAGGAGCAGAGAGTGAAAGACGGAGAGAAAGGTAGGCGCAGAAAGAGGAAAGAAGTGGGTGATAGAAAGGGGACAGACAGGGACAGATAGAAAAGGAGGGAAGCAAGGAGGAGGTGGAAGGGAGGTGAGAGAGAAAGAGAAAATAGGAGAAAGAGACAGAGAGAAAGTGAGGGAAGCAAAAGGGAGATGAAAGGGGGCGAGAGAGAGATGGAGAAGAGGGAGAAGATGAGAAAGAGAGAGGGGGAGAGAGGCAGCGAGAGAGAGAAAGGGACTGAAGGGAGATGGAGGGGTGGTTAGAGAGACAGCGGAGGAGGGAGAGAGAAAAGGAGAGAATGAGAGACAGGGCTGAGAGAGACAGGCAGGACGAGAGAGGGAGGGAGAGAGAAAGAGAGGGAAGTGAGCTCGAGATGGAAGGGGTGGAAGAGAGAGAACGAGAGAAGGAGCAATAGAAAAAGAGAGACAGGAAGCAAAAGGGACATGGAGGGGATGAGAGAAATAGGGGGAGTGAGAGAAGGAGAGAGAGGCAGGGAGAGGGGAGAGAGAGGGAGGGAGGGACTTGAGAGGAGGGTGAGAAGGAAGGAAGGAGAGAGAGGGAGAAAGAGACAGGGAGAGAAAAGAGAGAGAGAGAGAGAGGGGGAAGTGAGAGGAGGAGAGAGGGAGAGTCCAAAAACACCACACCCCAGTTATGGATAAATCACATGTGCAGCTGTTCAATGTGGGTCATTGCAGAGAAAAGCAGCAGCTCAAACTCAGGGAAAATAATATGACTATTTTATTTATATTTTTTTTATTTCAACCAGGAAGTGCAACTAAGTGAAAAACTTATAATGTGTGACATGATCTTTATTACCCGAACAGAGAGTAACTCCGCTGAGAGTCCCTCCTTTTCCCAAATCGTATTGACAGGAGCTAGTGATGGGACTTTTGGCTCCTTTATGGGATCCGAATGTTTTGGATCAGTTCATTTAAAAGAGCCGTTCTAAAGTCGGGATCTTTTTATATTTAAAGGGCCTATGTGACGCTGATTTCTGATTCATGTTATAATGTTGTTTCGTCATCACAGACATACTTGGAATTTTGTTTCATTCACGCATGTTTAACACACAAATCCTACATATTTAGGCTGAGTTCTTCTCTCAACACCCTGTTCCCTGTTCCACCATGTGACACTGTGTTTTTAAACTGCATTCACCTTCACTGGAATCACTTTTATAAACTTTTAAAACTCTAGTGGTTAAGGCAAATTGCTAACTTGATTGGTTGTGTCCTGATACATTAGGTCTGTATGTGCATGCAACAGGAGGCTCCCCATGTCAACAAAACAAAGTTTAGATAAAACTACATAAACAATTAACAAACTGTTCAGTCTAATAGCAGAGCAGTTAATAAGGAGGTTGTGTTGACATGTTCCCACTATTGACTATTGACCCACTAAAAATTAAATCTGGCGCCGGTCAAATCACTAACAAGAGCCATTCCAGACCAACATGGAGCTCACCTCATTAGAGCTGTAATATCAGTGTGATGTGTGCCAGTTTAATGTTCCACAGTATGGCATTTAACTCAGTTACAGGTGTTTTTACTGGAAAAGGCCTGTATCAAAACAAGTGTAAGACCACATCGACTAGTATACGCCCACGGACCACTAGGGAACCTACCTGGACCACTGAGGGATTACACAGATATAAGACCACATGGTAATATAAAAAAAGTACTACTAGTGTCATTTAATGTTGAAAATCACATTCTGTTGTCTAAAGAAAGACAACAGTTTTAAATGATCATAGTGGTACTGAAATCAGTGCTGATTATCGAGTCAATTCCTTAGTATCGAATTTGAGTTTGAATTTTTAGTTTCGTGACAGCACTAGTCAGGAAAACGGTTGTAAAAATCATAAATAAAACTATAGATAAAGTAAGTAAAGTATGTAGTAAAGTGAACGCGAGTGGCAGAAGAAGTGGAGGAGAGTCTGAAGTTTGAAATTTTAGTATCATAACAACACTAGTCGGGACAAACATATGCAGAAATCACAAATAAAACTATAGTGAAAGTAAACATGTAGTAAAAGTGCATTAGAATAATTCAAAGGAAGTGCAGAGGAAAAGCAAAGGGCAGAGAAAGTGGAGGAGAGAGAGTCTGTTCCTTAGTATTGAATTTGAGTTTGAATTTTTAGTTTCGTGACAGCACTAGTCAGGAAAACGGTTGTAAAAATCATAAATAAAACTTCAGCGAAAGTAAACTTGTAGTAAAAGTGCATAGGAAGTGTAGAGGAAAGCGAGGGGCAGAGGAAGTGGAGGAGAGAGAGCATCTGCGTCCGGTGGTGACAGAGAGGCACAGCTGATGGAGGCTGTCCCATCCACAGCTCACCGCTCGCTCGGTTTATTGGACAGACTTTAACTTCATTTAGAGAAACATCTGGTCCAGGGGCATTACACAGGCTAAGCACTGTATCAGACCAGCCCACAGGGAGACATAGAACCAGACAGGCGGCTCAAACATGCACAGTCCAACATCCAAACTGAGGAGATGGAGTGCACAGAAAGAAACTTGGAACGATCCCCACGTCATACTTTTATGTTGTGTTGTACGGCAAGACAATTTAAAGGTCCTATATTACACAAAATTTATTCTTGTGAGCTTTAAGGCATGTTAAAATGTTGTTACATCATCAGAAACATACCTGGAGTTGTGTTTTGTTTCATTCACAAATCCTTTACTATTAGTCTGTCTACATCTCCAAAAATGCTCTGTTCTACCTTGTGATGATAGGTTAGCAGCTACATTTGACCTTTTGTTCAGTAAAGATTGGAAATTTCAGGGCTGAAATTATCCAAATGATTGTAGTGAAGGTGTGTGGAGTTTAAAAACACAGTGGAGCACTTCCTGTATGGTATCACAATGTAGAACGGCGTGTTTACAGTTTGTGTATTAAACGTGTGAATGAAACAAAACATGTTTGTGATGAGGAAACATTATAACAGATCAGAAAATAGTGCGATAGTGTAGTTAAAAAGGCTGTTGGCTTGGGTTGCCAGATTAAAAATAAATAAAATCGAATTAACAATTTCAATGGACACAATTAGCAAATCGCAAAGGCTGCCATTTTTGAAACGCCATAATTTTCCCCACAAACAACAAAATATCCTGTCTTATTCTGCATGAAAACGGCTAACCCTGTAGTTTAGATCTGAAAAAAACATGTTCTGAAATGTGATTTTTACATTAGTGTGATGAGATACAACGCATCAGAGACTCATCCACCCTCCCCGTGTTTAAAAACGCCCTGAAAACTCATCTCTTTCAAACCACCTTTCATTTACTTTTTTGCTTCTTTTATTTGTCTTTGTTCGTCTCTTCATGAAAAGTGTCTTTGGGTATCTTGAAAAACACTATACTAGTGTTATGCATTATTATTGTTACCGGCTTATATTTCAGTATTTTATCTATTCTTTTGGACATGTTTAAAATGTGAACTTTGAAAATAATCGCATCATTAAAACATAAATCTCATCATAATCACAATATTTGTCCGGAAAATCGCAATTAGATATTTTCCCCAAATCGTTCAGCCATAATTACCACTCATGTTTTTGTCATTCTCTCCAAGGGCAGCTGTGGCTATATAAATAACAAACCACCGCCAGTGTTTGGGAGTGAATGAATAGTGAATACTGCAATGTAAACTAGCATCTAAATGTTAAATACATGATAAAGTACGATTGTTGCATAAATAATATTTTTAGCCATTATAATTAGTACAGTGTTATGATTTGCACTATATCCACAACAAAGAGCTGCTAGTACCACTGCTATACTGTGATATTTCTGGACATAAACAGTTAACATGTGTTTTAATTTAATGAACTATTGTGATGGGGCGTCATAAGTTTTGCATAAATATTTGTTTCAACTGTTGGGACTATTACAGCTGTGCAGACAGTTACGGTAAACAACGGGGCAGAAAAATGTATCTTAATCAAATCAAAATTACAATTTGAACGTAATTTGAACGAAGTATAATGCTCCTGGATGTGTTTAAAATGTGCAACGTCGATTAAATCTGGATTAAACTGAACAGGAAATCACACTTTTTTATTGTAATCTTGATAACTGTAGACTTGTAGTTGTCAGACAAATTGCAATTAGCAAATTTGTGTACTTGGTGTTATTGTGTACTGCAGCTCTCTGTTCACTGCTTTATCTTCAAATATTTACTGATTTTAGCACAACTTGGCAAAAGCCTCATAGATATAAAATTTGACAGGAAGCAGTGACGCAGTGTAAAGGGATGAATTATTTGGGAAAAATATCGAATAGCAGTTTTTCTGACAAGCATTGCGATTAGATTTGAGATTTATGTTTTTTTCAAAGTGCATTTTAAACACTTTGAACAATTTGAACTGTAAGGGTGTGCTAAAATATTGAAATATCTATATATCGTGATACTAAATTTGGTGATACAGTGTTGATATTGTGGCCTGCTTTATCGATATATCGCCAAGAGCATTTTTTGGTATCTTTTACAAAATTACGTTGTTGGTTGTTTAAAGAAAGGAAACTTGTTTATTTAATACAATTGACATATTCACTGTTTTGATAAGTAAAATGGGTTCGTTTCATTTTAAGTTTGGGCAAAAAAGAAATCTTGTCATTCAAATATGTTGATAATATCGTATTGCGAGCCATGTATCGTATATTGTATCGAATTGTGAGGAACCCTGTTATTTCCAATCCTAATTAGCTGACAAACTACCACAAGAATCACATTTCAGAACCTGTTTGTACAGATCTAAACTACAGAGTTAGCAGTTTTTATGCAGAATAAGACAGAATATTTTGTTGCTTGTGGAGGAAATTACAGTACTTTAAAATTAGCTGCTTTTGCGATTTGCTTGAAATTGTGATTTCAGTCTGATTAATCTTGCAGCCCTAGTTTATAACCTAAACATTTAGTGCAAATTTCATCAGGATTATAGTTCATAAAGCGTAAACGTTTATATTGGTTACAGTGAATCTAACTGAAAGTGGACTCATTGTAATGTCCTGTTTCTTTCAACAGTCCAAATGTTTGTGGGACGAGGAACAACGCCTTCTGCTGTCCCGGATGGAAGACTCTGACCGGAGGAAACCAGTGCATTGTCCGTGAGTGTCATCTGCTCCACTCCTATGACATCTTATCCACGGCAGCATTCACAAACATGGGGCTTAGATTTTCTTAAAGCTTGGGTTAGGGCTAGGCCTGTCACGGTAATTACTATATCGACTTATCGTTTAATAAATGACAGATGGAACAGTCAATTTTGAGGGTCAATATGCTCAATATCTAAGGCTGGGTAATGGCGGCTTTTATAATATCTATACTTTCTTGTTTCAGGCTATTTAAGTGATAGCTATAAGTTCTACTGTCAGTCCTCATGTCTTATCTCTTTCATTATTAGTTTGAGTATGAGTTTTTAGTCACTGCCCATGGCTTTAGCGGTAGAAATTAGCCACGATCTCAGCCCTAGCCTGGGTTACAATTTGTATTTTATTCTAATTCCCATTCACACACTGTTTTTAAGAGGACATTATTGATAGAAATAAATATTTTAGCAATTGCAAACAAACAGATACTAGCAATTTTAGACTTAGTTAACAGTTTAAACACCTACTTCTGTCTTCAAGGTTTGCAAATAAGGTATCCCACACTGTCTACTTCTTCTGAGAGTTCACTCGTAACTGTGATTGGTTAAATCCGCCTGTCACTCAGAGCATGGTGAAGACTGACCAATAGGAGGAGAAAGTAGTGGTAGTAGTATTAAACCAAAAAGCATTTAATCACTATGTAAAGAAAGCTCAAAATTGGCACACGGTCAAATCAAAATGTATTATGCCTCCTCCAGTATTTTCTGTGGTCCTTTTGACTTGGTTTTGGTTGGAGTCCAGGTCTTTGATGCACGTCTTCCCTCTATTCTTTCTCTCTATCCAAAGCTCTTCCGGCCGCTCTGAGTTTATCTGGTGAAGGTTAAAATGGCAGTAAAGACAATAGAGAGACATAGACAGGAAGTAACTCAAAATATTCGTCTCCTGCTCGAGTTCACGCTCCAAATCTACCGGAAAATCATCTGTCAAAAAGATGGTTTATGCCTATATTACAGACAGTGTTTCCAGGGTAACAGGGCTCAGAAAAGGGTCAAAGTTAAGACAGGAACAATAAGTCAAACTATTATTTATTACTAGTATTAAAATCATTGTGACTGTAAGACTAAAAATGTCTTTCTTCCATATTAGCATGCAGTTGACTGACCTTTCAATCCAGTTCTTACAGCATACTTGATTTTGATTATTTCCCCCAATTTATTTTATTTTAATTTAGTAGAAACTCACCCAGAGCGCCCTTTTTTCACAAACCTTTAAGAGAGCTGTGTAGTCACATTTTATGCTGTTATCTCTTCCCATCAAAGTGTTAAAATAAAGCTTTGTGAGTATTCATTTTGAATCAGGTCGGCAAAAACTTTAGAGAGACTTGGAGATTTAAAGGTGGACTGTGTAACTTGTCTGGTGTAGAGTCCGTCACTGGATATTGCCTAATGTTCCACAGTGTGGCATTACATTTATTTATCTTGGGGCGACAGTAGTTCAGTTGGTAAGAGTGTTTGTCCATTGATCTGAAGGTTTGCGGTTCAAGTCCCGTAAGCATCATTGGTTGAGCGGCCAGATCCAATGAACCACAGGTTGGTGGTGTGATTCCAGCTCCCACAGATGAATGCTGTCGTTGTGTCCTTGGGCAAGACACTTAACCCACTTCACCCCCAGTGTTTGCATATACTGGTTCCTTGTTGTAAAGTGCTTTGAAAGTGGAAAAGCGCTATAAAAAAAAAAAAAAAAAAAAATGAAGAAAATCTCTGCAGAGACAGCAGGTGACACCACAAGGCCAGGTTACATGTCTGATCTGTGGAGGGGCGAGCTCACTCACAGTAAGAATGCAAGTTTTAGATCAATAAAAACAAAAGGCCAATAGCTGCTACACTAAAACGTCCAAATATCAGCCCATAAACCAGTAAAGGGCCACTACTGTCCACTACCAACATGAAACTTCATTTAAAGATGTACTGTGTAACTTTTTGGGTGGGGGGGTTCATCACCTGCTTGTTTCTATGGATATGTTAGTGCTCTGCCTGGAATGTTCACAGTATGACATTAAACAGCTCTACCTTACATTTATTTAATTATAGGTGGGTTTTATAGCTCAAACTTGGTCTGGTTTGGTCTCCATGAAGATAGAAAGGTTTAGTGCCATACTGTGAAACATTCCAGACGAACATTTTTATGGAGAAAAGCATTTGACGGACCCTCCACCAGAAAAGTTACACAATGCACCTTTAAAGGTTTCAACATAGATATTTCAAGTTTATTATTCATTGACCTATAATTCTACGATTATTAAATCTTTAATTTTCTCGTGAGTTTTGACGTCAGAGCTATTCCTACTGTACATGTTTTTAGTGGTAGGAGAAACTGGAAAAACTGGAAGAAACGAACATAGACGCAGAGAGAACACTCAAAACTCCACATATAAAAACCCATGCCACCCAGAAGTCTAACCTAGTACCTTCTCGCTGTGAGGAGCTTCTAACTGCTACTTCCATCGTGGCACCATAACTCTAACTAGCTCCTATCGCTCACAGTTTGGCATCACTAGTATTCACATGTTTGATTTTCCAGGCATGTGCACAGCTTTTGAACAGCTTTGTAAACCAAGAGAAAATTGACCGCACTCATCACTCAATCCTAGAGACACTTTTCTTTCTTCTGAGTTTGGGATCAATAAAATACTTGCAGACAGTGAGCGAGAGTCTTATTTTCACTCCAGTATTCGTTTTGTGGACCGAAAGCGTTTTGGAGTTTAAGAGCCCATATTACACTATTTTCTGGTCTGTTCTAATGTTGTTTCCTCATCAAAAACATACCTGGAGTTGTGTTATGTTTTATTTACACATGTTTACCGCACAAATCCTGCATGTTTAGGTGTTCTTCTCTCAAATGGAACTGTTCCACCTTGCATTTTTTCCACAGAGCATTTTGAGCTTTGGGAATGTAGGCAAACTAATAAAAGATTACTCAAACATGTGTGAATGAAACAAAATGCAACTTAACTTATGTTTTTGCTGAGGTAACAGTATTATAACATGACTTAAAGCTCACAAGAGTAAATTTAGCATAATATAGAACCTTTAAAGCCAGAGAGGTCAGATTCACATGGGAGGGTTGGGTATGTTCTGATATATCGTCCCAGCCAGCGTTTTTATATACTATTTTTAAACCTGTCTAAACTCAAGTTGCTACCATACATGTCCATGCTTTCGAGGTGCACCTAGTTTGATTTTTCATAGACTATTCTCTCATCATAGCTTTACTGAAAACCATTGGAACAAAGTTGAATAATGTGATCAAATCCACCGAAATGAAAATCCCTCTAAAATTACCCAAAAATGCTGAGACTTGGCTGCACGGTAAGCCAAAAATGTGGTCAAAATCAGTTGTTTCTGTTATAAATTACAATGCTATTTCAATGATTTTTGTGGTTAATGTCTGACTGCCTTGTCAAGCTACACAATCTTGGGTCAGTACTGGCTCTACACCTAATTTGAACTGTCTGTGGGAAAATTCAACTCAAAACATATTCAAAACACTGGCACTCCTTAACAGCAAAAACAGAAAGTGTCCGTGCTTACGTTGACCAAGTGGACTTTGACAACCTTAGCGTTATTATTGCACTAGACTCCACCATATATGGATTATAACAGTTATTATCGTTGAAAGCTCGAGATTAATTTTAGATCAAGTCAAAATTGCACCATTTGAAATTACAAGCTGACATTTTGGATTTGTGAAGTACAGCCTGACAAATGGCAGAGACATGCTGTGTTTTTGGGCAACACATTTCACCAGCTTATTTCTGAATGTGGTGAGTGAGTGATTGGTGGAGGCCAGAGGGGCCAGTTGGCAGCCCTGCTTCCATCACTCTACCCCAGGGCAGCTGTGGCTCCCGTAGTTTACCATCAATAAAGTAAAAACACATCTTAAATCAAGTACAACATAAACACACAAAAAAACAGAAAGGCTAAATAATTATAAGCCAGTCAAAACTCAGACAGAAGAACAGTTTTGGATACACTTTATAATAACTACACTTAAATTAGCCTTAATAAAACATGAACAAAAACTGAATTTAGTATCAAGGTCGTGCACTATGTAACTATGTCACCTGCTTGTTTGTATGGATATGTCATTGCTCTGCTTTTAATGTTCCACAGTATAAACAGCTCTGCCTTACATTTATTAAAATACAGTCAGTGTTACTGCTCAAAGATACCTAAAAAAAACAGGTATTCTGACTGTGAGCGGGGTCACCTCTCCACAGATCTGACCTGAAACCTGGTCTGGTTTGATCTCCATGAAGATAGAAAGGTTTAATACCATACTGTGAAACATTCCAGATAAAGCAATAACATCTCCATGGAGAAAGGCATTTGACAGGCCCTCCACCAGAATGTTCCACAACTTAGTAACTAAATTAAGGGATTAGATTATTAATTAAAGCGGACCTACTTTTCAGAGCGTTCAACAATGGTATAATTGTTTCCCCTCAAGATTTACTCCCCCATGTTCTGTTTGAAGTGATTTGTGCATGTTTGAGCAATCTTTAACTGCTTATTTTCAAGATGCCATATTGCCAATCAACCCATTTTTTCATCTCCACCGGTGGTGATACGCGTAGGATTAGGCAGCGTTGCATAGTCATTTTGGTACAAATGAAAAAAAAAAAAAAAATACTCACTAGCATGATGTGCAGCTATCCATTCATTTTCATGTCTTTGTTGTGATGATGTTTACAGCGACCTCAGCTCCCATTGGACACCACAGTTTCCTAACTCGAAAGTCAGTGGACCAGTTTCTTTTTTTAAGTCATTTCAGACGAAAATTGCAATTTAAAATGTGCAAATTGTAACATAATGATCCACATAGATTATAGCTGTAATGCAGACACAATCACAATAGGTCTCATAATTTGCTCATAATGAATTAAGTCTTTTTCATGCTTTATTATGGCTAATTAGATGTAGGTATTAGTGTTTCTCAAGCTTCAAGTCAATTTCAACTCAAGTAGAAATTCCTATTTTACAGTGTGAGTTGTTCTCACAAAAACAGTAAATGTTTTGTGGGCCATTTGGATTCTGCCATAAGAATGTTAAAGTGGAGCATGCCCTTTGACGCGAGTGTGACAGATGTAATGTAGAAACATGAGAGCAGCAGTGAAACAGGAGACTCAGTGTAGGATGCCCACAGTCATACTACAGGGTTTATAGAGGTTTTGCATGTGTTTTGTGCATAGTTATTTTATTACCTGTAGTCAACTTCAGTGTAGGCGCTGTCTGGAGTCTGGGGAATGTGTCAAATCATAAAGGACTTTCAAAGATGTACATGAGAACAAGGAAAACAGCAGTAATACTAATTTTCTCATCAAATTAAAGCCAGTTCAGAAGTAGTTAATAATCTGGCCCTGTTATATTGTTTTTGAATTTCTGTTTAATGTAGCTCTATGCACAGGCACTTTTTTGACATAAGCAGTGGATCTGACCGCTCAACCAATATATATTGCCAAGACTTACTCAGAAGTTTTGTAGTTTGTTGTAAGCTGCCGCAAAATGGGACACTTAAACTCCAAAGCAAGTTCCTAGTTTGTAAATTTTATTCAGTGATAATAGCAATAAAATTTATTATGATTCTGATTGTAAGGATTGCAACTTGATTTATATAGTTTAGTAGAAATACAATTATAATATACATCTTTCAGCTACACTGTGTAACTTTTCTTGTGGGGTCCACCAATGTCCTGTCTTTATGAAAATGTCATTGTTTTGCCTGAAATGCTCCACATTATGGCATTAAACTTATGTATTGTGCTCAGTTAGGTGTCTTTATTGCTAAAAATACAATGAAAAACATGCATTCTTACTGTGAGTGGGCTTGCCTCTCCACAAATCCGACCTGTAACTTTGCCTGGGGGCATCACATGGTTGTCTCCATGGGGTTACAAAAGTGTAATGCTATACTGTGGATCATTTCAGGCAAAGCAGTAATAATTCCACAGAGAAAACAATTAGTTGGCAGACCCACCAGAAATGTTACATAGTGCAACTTTAATCAATCTGTATCCAATAATAAAGTTTTATTTCGTTCTTTTTTGCAGCTATCTGTCGTAGCACATGTGGCGATGGTTTCTGCTCCAGACCCAACATGTGCACCTGCCCCAATGGACAGATCTCCCCGTCCTGTGGATCCAAATCCGGTGAGACGCTCCTCCCCCTCAGCCCCGTCACATCTCAGTATCTTATATCCTGCATACTTCACTGGGGTGTTGACTTGTTACACGGCCAAAAGATAAATACTTAAATATAATAACTCAAGTCAGAAGAACTATAGCCTGTGTTGAAAGTGCTGGAAGAGCCGGTGGTGCACACTCCCATGTCAGTACATTTCTAAACTAAAGGAAATGTAATCTGAAGGAAAACATTTACCAAGCAGCGTTAAACCACCACAATCAACATGACGCGTGTTAACACTGAACAGATGTGGGGAATAAAACTTCATGTTCTGATTCCCCCTAATGTAAAGTCATGCTATGTACATACAAGGCCACTGCTTATTTGAAGATAACAGAATTCCCTTATATTATTACTTTCTAGGCAAAGAAAGCTGTAAATTCTCTCAGAAAATTACAAAAATTACAGTTATTCAAAATATGCAATGCTGGTGCCAAAAAGCTTGAGTTCCAGTGATTCCTACTTAATTGGTTTATTCATGTGTTTCAGAGCGATGAAAAATTTGCGCCGTTGCGTTAACAAGAACAGTTAAAACCAACCCTGCACATTTAGGCTTTAGGCTGAGTTCTTCTCTCACATGAAACACTATGGAACATGCTCCACTGTGTTTTTAAACTCCATACACCTTCACTAGAATAATTTGGATGATTTCAGGCCTGGACTTTCAAATCTTTACTGAAAAAAAAGGTAAAAGGTAGCTGTTAACTTGAAAACTAACACTACATGACATCACAAGGTGGAACAGAGCATTTTGAGCTTTGGAGATATAGACAGACATAATAAAAGGTTACTCATATATGTGTGCATGAAACAAAACACAACTGTGGGTTTGTTTTTTAGAGGTAACAACATTTTAACATGGCTTAAAGCTCAAGAGAATCCGTTTTGTATAAAATACCGTAGGACCTTTAACACTAAATCATGACATGTAATTTAGTCTGATTTCTTATTATGTTGAAAGGCTTCAGATAAACAGCCTACCCGGTGCTATACGTGTATTTTAACATATCTTGTGACTAGGAAGGTCTCAATGTAATATATAAGATTAAATTACTCACCATTATTGATCCCATAACCAGTGAAATCTTTAACCTCCTTTACCATAAATTAATGCGACATAAACAGCCAAAAGAAAAAGCATTTTGCATTTAGGCAGACCTTTTGGAGCATAGCTTGATTTGTAATTCCTTCAAAAATGTTCACATTGTTTTTTAATTCTTGCAACGATATTAAATCGATAAACTGGATTAATCTTGACAGCTTCGAATGAACCCCCTGTGGAGAGTTCTGACATACTATCCTCTTAATACACAATCTCCAACTCTGCACACACCTTTTGTTTGTTTTTCCAACACTTTTCTTGCCTTCCCTGTGAGAAATCGTCCCACTCTGAGCCAGAAAATGTCTTAAAAACCCCAAAACATCTCTGGAAGATGCCCTACATTATGCAGTTGATCCATGTTGCAATCTCGTTTTTGGAGGTCAGTCCCGTGGGTGGGACCTCTGGGCGTGTGTGTCTTTTGGCCCCATTCCACTCCCAACGTCTCCCCTATGTGCTCATCTGTTTGTTCTGCATAAATATGTAGGTAATTATATATGACTTTGGCTCAATATGGATGGACTTTGTTTATGTTGCACACTTCTCTCCTCTTTCCCAACCTCTCTCTTTCTATCTCTTGCCCTCTCTCTTTTTCTCTCTCCATCTATACAGGACATACTCAAGTGTATAGGGAATTGTATATGACTGGCTCAGTATGGACAGACTTTCTTTTGTTTGCTGTCTTTCTCTCTCTCATTCCTCCTATCGCTCTTCTCATCCCCCCTCGCTCTCTCTCTTTCTCTCTCTCTTTCTCTCTCTTTTTCTCTCTCCATCTATCCAGGACATACTCAAATATATAGGGAATTGTATATGACTGGATCAATATTGATGGGCTTTGTTTAGGTTGCACTCTTTTCCCTCTCTCTCTATCTCTCCTCTATTTCCCTATATCTGACTTGATATTTGCTCTCTCTCCTCCCTACTCTTCCACTTTCTCTGCCCTCCCTCTCCCTGTCACCCTCTTTTTCTCTCTTTCTCTATACAATACAAACATATAGGAAATTATGTATGACCTTGGCTCAATATGGACAGACTTTGTTTAGGTTGCTTCACTCTTTTTCACATATAATATGTCAAAAATCTAAATACACAATTTCATATCCTCTCTCCCCCCTCTCTCACTATCTCTCTCTCTTTCTTTCTCTCACTCCTCTTTCTCTCTGTACAGTGCATACTCAAACGTACAGGAAAATATATCTGACTGACATTTAATGATTGTTTAGGAAATTATATATGACTTTGGCTCAATATAGAAAGTTTTGTTTAGGTCTTAGCTAATATCTTTTCCTCTCTTTCTCTCTCTCTCTCCTTTTCTGTCTCTCTCTTCCTTCCTCTCCTATTCTCTCTCCTGTATCTCTCTATATCCTCTTTTTCTCAACCTTCTCTCACTCTCTCCCGCTTCTTAAACATGGCAGATTTTCACATATAATAGATCAAAAACCAAAATACACAATTTCATATCCTCTCTCCCCCCTCTCCTGCACCCCTCTCTCTTTCTCTGTCTCTCTCTCTCTTTCTTTCTTTCTTTTTTTTTCTCTGTACAGTATATGTTCATTTAAAATTATATCTAACTTTCTCTTATAATACACACAATTGGAATTGTTTGTTTTGTTTGTCATCTGATGCCTCTCTCTCTCTTTTCTTTCTCTTTTTCTGTTTTTCTCTCTCTTCAATCTCCCTGTCACTGTTTCTCTCTTTCCTTCACAATACAGTACACATTTATAGGACATTATATCTAACTTTGACTTTTAATACACTTATTTGTTTGTTTGTGTTGGTTGTCAATCAATATTTCCTCATCCTTCTCTCTCTCTCTCTCTCTCACTCTTTTTCTTAATTTCTCTCTCTCTCTCAATCTCCCTCTCTCTATTTCATATTCAAAGGACAGTATATCTAACTTTTACTTATAATACACACTATTTGGACCGGGTTTATTTTGCTTGTCATCTGATTTCTGTTTCTCTTCCTTTCTCCGACCCACAGTCCAGAACTATAACATCTGCCGTCTCTCTCTTTTCCTTAATTTCTCTCTCTTTTTCTGTCTTCCTCTCTCTTCAATCTCCCATTCTGTTTCTCTCTTTCCCTCTTTATACAGTACATATTCATAGGACATTATACAGTATCTAACCTTTCCTTTTAATACACATTTGTAGCAGTTTTGTTTTGCTTGTGATCTGATTTCTTCTTTTCTTCTCCGTCTCACAGTCCAGAACTGTAACATCCGCTGTATGAACGGAGGGACGTGTGCGGAGGACCACTGCATGTGTCAGAAGGGCTACATAGGAAACCACTGCGGCCAGCGTAAGTACAACTCCGAGGAACAACGCCAAAACCACTCCACAATTTTGGTCCACAGAGACAACTTAACCACCGCTAGATTATGGTTTGGGCTTCTGTGCTGTCACGGTGTCCTCAAAGTTTAGATAGTAATGTTAATGACCTTTGTTTGTGGGAATTCAAAACTATTAGACTCAAACTGAGGATGCATCTTTAGGATACTTCCAGCGCAATGATTGTTTGAAAACTACAGAGACACTTGTTTAAAAGTCACATATTACGCTTTTTTCTGATCTATGTTATATTTCCTCATCACAAATATGCCTGGAGTTGTGTTTCGTTTCATTCACACATATTTAGGCTTCTTCTCTTCTCTCAAACGAAAAAACACTCTGCTACAAGAAGTGCTCTGCTGTGTTTTTAAACTCCACACAATTTCACTAGAATCATTTGGATCATTTCAGTGAACAAAACACAACTCCAGGTATATTTTTCAGGTGGTAACAGCATTAGAACATGGCTAAACTAGAGTAAATTTTGATTAATATAGGACATTTGTTACATAAAGTAAGATAATTTCAGTTTTCAAATTTCAAAGTTTCAGAAGTCTTGATAACTTGATTCTTCCTCTTGTGTTTTCAGCTGTGTGTGAGAACGGCTGTCTGAACGGAGGGCGGTGTGTGGCTCCAAATCGCTGCGTCTGCACCTACGGCTTCACCGGCGCTCAGTGCGAGAGAGGTCAGGGCTCAGAAATCTGTCTTTCTTTCTCTCTTTTTCCACACTCTATTCACAGCTTTCCTCCTCTTTCTCGCTCTCTTTCCTCTCTTTCACACTTTTTCTTCTCGCAGCCCCCTCTCCTTTTCACAGACATAATAAAGGTCTGTTTAAAAATAATACAAATCTTTCTTTTTCTCTTTCTCCTCCCCCAATTCCCAAACTATCATCTCTCTCACCAACTCCTTCCTCTCTCTCTTTATCTCTCTCTCATCTCATCCTCTTGTTCTGCCTCTCCAACTCTGTCCCACCTCTCTTCCTCATCTCACCCGCCAACCTCCTCTCTCCTTCTCTCTTCCTCCTCTCTTTCTCCCCCCCTTCTTCTCTCTTCACCCTCTCCTTCTCTCTTCCTTCTCGTTCTCTCTCTCTCTTCTCTTTTCCTCCTGCCCCCCTCCTCCCTCTCTCCTTCCTCTTCCTCTCTCTTCCTCCTCGCTTTCTCACCCCTTCTCTCTCCTTCTCTAACTCTCTTTTCCCCACTGTAATTCTCTTCTCTCTTTCTCCTTCTCTCATCTCACCCTCTTCATGCCTTCCCCTTTCTTTGTTCCATGTCTCATCACCTCCTCTAACTCTCTCACCCGCCAACCTCCTCTCTCTCCCTCTCTCTTCCTCCTCTATTTCCTTCCCCCTTGCTCTCTCTCTCCTCTCTCTTCCCCACTGTTATTCTCTTTTCTTTCTCCCTCTCTCTCATCTCACCCTCTATGTCTTCCCTCTTTCTTTGTTCTCCCTCTCCAACTCTGTCTCACCCACCTACCCACCCTCCTCTCTCTCTCTCCCTCTCTCTTTCTCCTGACTTTCTCCCCCTCTCTCCCTCTCCTTCCCTCACTGTAATTCTCCTCTCTCATCTCACCCTTTTCATGTCTTCCCCTTTCTTTGTTCTAAATCTGTCTCGTCACCTCCTCTAACTCTCTCACCCACCCTCCTCTCTCCTTCTCTTCCTTCTCTCCTTCTCACCCCAGTCTCTCCTCCCCCTCTTTCTTCCTTCTTCCTCCTGCTCCCTCCTCTTCCCCCTCTCTTCTCCTCCCTCTCTCTGTCTCACATCACCCTGTAGCTCAAACAGCTGGACTGACTTTTATTCACACACGTGCAGCTCCAAAGAAAACGTGACCCAGTCTGGATCCTGTTAACACACATTTGAGCTCACACTGACCAACTTTACTCTAAACTTTACCTAAACGTGTAACTTTTATGGTGGAGGGTCTGTCACATGCTTGTCTCTATGGAGATCTTACTGCTTTGACTTGAAAGTTCCTCAGTATGGCATTAAACTGTCCATCTTGCTTTTACTCAGTTATGTGTGGATTTATTGACTTGAAAACATACATTCTTACTGTGAGTGGGCTTGCCTCTTCACAGATCTGATCTGACCCTTGGACCCTCCACCATAAAGTTACACAGTACACCTTTAATACATGAGTAATACCAGAATACAAAATACGCTTTGTTTAAAAGCTCAGGTTCAATTATTATCCTGTATTACACATTTGATCATTGATTTGATTGAATTGTCTTCATTTGTGTATATTTTTAGTTGCAAAAGGTCTTTTAAAAGTCCATTGTGTAACTTTTCTTATGGCAATACTCAAATGCTTGTCTTCCAAGGAGATGTTATAGCATTTGCCAGAAATGTTCCACAGCATGGCATTAAATGTATCATAAATAATACAAAATCTACATATAAACTCAATTTGAAATGCTATTCAGTATTAATACATTTGATTTGTCTTCATTTGGATATTTAAAGGTGCACTGAGTAACTTTTCTGGTGGCAATACCAAACTGCTTGTCTCCATGGAGATGTTATTGCTTTGCCAGGAATGTTCCACAGTAAGACATTACAGCTGTTTTCCCGGCTAAAAAAATACCTGGAAAACATTGCAGGGTGACCTCTCCATAGATCTGACCAGTAACTTGGCTTGGTGGTGTCACTTCCTTGTTTCTGTGGCGATGTTATAGCATTAGCCAGGAATATTTCACAGTATGGCATTTAAAGTATCTAGCATTTATTTCATTGCAGGTGTTTTTATTGGTCAAAAATACCTGGAAAACTTGCATTCTAACTATGAGCAGAGTCACCTCTCCACAGATCTGACCTGTATCTTGGCCTTGACCTGCTTATCACCATGGAGCTATACAAGTTTTATGCCATACTGTGGAACATTATAGGCAAAGCAATAGCAGGAAAAGGTTACGCGGTGCATCTTTAGACATAAATGAGACAATAATTATTTAAAGTTATTCATTGTATTATTCGAAACCTGTACTGGCTAAATTGTTTTTAATCTAAAAAATACTTCTTTCTCAACCAATGTGGTCAGAAAATACTGTTTGAAAACCACACGACCAGTATTTCTCAAACTGTGGCTTCGAACCAAGAAATGTATCACACTAGATTTTGGGTCACACCACAAAAGTCCGATTTTATTTTGAAAATGGTTTGAGAATAATGTGAATGGCAACCACGGTCGGTCATGTTTATGCTGGTCCAGAGTCGTAAAAATAAATCGTCGAACTAATAGAGGCGTTAAAACAATTTCAGAAAGCAGAATTCGTGAGAAAAGGAAGGTGAAAAGGAAGGAAGAAAGATTGTAAAAATACTGATATAACACTGAAGACGTGATTTTTGCAATTTACCGGAAAGTTTGTACAAAGTTGACATGAGCTGTGAAGATTGAATTAAAGGTGAATTGCATAACATTTCTAATGGACGTTCGCCACTTGCTTGTTTCCATAGAAATGTTGCTTTGTCGAGAATGTTCCACAGTGCAGATTAAACCTATCTAACATGAGGGAGACAAGCAGGTTACAGCACTACTCTACATTACAATTCAGATCTGTGGAGAGTCGCCCATATTCACTGAAGGAATAGAAACACCTGTAATGAATGCATGCTAGATTGATTAATGTTATACCATGGAACATTCCAGGCAAAGCAGTAACATCTCTGTGGAGACAAGCAGGTGGCGAACCCTCCACCAGAAAAGTTACACAGTGCACCTTTAAACCTTTACTATATTGTTACTCCATCCTTTTTCCCCCACTGTGAGTTAATAAGTCACACAAGCTGTATATATTGATATGATTTTCTTTCTAATTTGTGTAGTATATGTTTTAAAATAATAAATATAAATCAGACATTATTTCCAGACAGTTATTCTTACAATTACTCTTACTTGAGTTGTAGCTTCCCTAGATACAGTACTTTTTACTGTTACTTTTCTTGGTCCACTACTTTGTACTTCTACTTGAGTAATATTAATTTGAAGCAACGATACCCTTATTTGAACAGTTTTTGTCTATTCTACCCACCTCTATAGACTTAAAGGGTCCATATTACGCTATGGAAAACATGGAAAACACTCTGTTCCACCTTGTGACATCAGGTGGTAAAACAGGAAGTGCTCCACTGTGTTTCTAAACTCCTTCGACCTTCACTAGAATCATTTGGGTAATTTGTGCCCTGGAATTACCGATCTTAACTGAACCAAAGATAAAAGGAGCTGTTAACTTGAAAACTACAGCTCCATCACAAAGTGGAACAGAGCATTTTGAGATTTGGAGATGTAGACAGACTAATAATAAAGGGTTACTCAAACATGTATGAATAAAACAAAACACAACTCCAGGTATGTTTTTGATGAGGTAACAACATTATAACATGGTTTAAAGCTCACAAGAGTCAATTTTCCATACTTTAGGACCTTTAAAGCTATAGTTTACTTTGGCAAACAGCACAATGGCATAGCTTAGTCTTTCCTGCTCTGTTTACTCACATGACCATGTAAAAGAATATGGTTTAGTATTGCATATTGGCACGACAAACCTGACTCAAAAGTGAGTATTCTTTTCCACATCTGCTGGTGAAGTACGCTCTGGGGATTGTCATGTCTTGGGCTGTTTGCTGGTGCAGACCTCCCAGCCTCCTGTGGTCCATCCTGGGCCTAAAGAGAGTGAGAGATCCAAAGTATACAAGCAGAGTACACCACAGCACCACTACTGCACTGTTGTGTTTGGGACAGGCCTGTTTAGTGCTGTTTCTGCTTTGAGCTGTGGGGCAGATGTCAGAGAGATGAGTCTTTAAAGGTCCTATATTATGCAAAACTGACTCGAGTGAGCTTTTAGTCATGTTATAATGCTGTTACATCATCAAAAACATACCTGGAGTTGTGTTTTGTTTCATTCACACATGTCTGTCTGTATTCCCATAGCTTAAAATGCTCCATTTCACCTTGTGATGTCATTTAGTGGTTGCTTTAAGGCTAATGTTGTTTTTTAGCCTCAGTTGAACTGCTTTAGTCTTCATTACTCTAGTACTACGAGACACTTCACCCATAATAAATAGTATGAATGTGGTGTGTGTGCATGAGTGTTGGCGGTCGGAGGGGCAGATTGGCAGCCTTGTTTCAGTCAATCTGCCCCAGGGCAACTGTGACTATATAGTAGCTTACCGCCACAGAATAGATACTGAATGAGCTTTGGATGTCTTATATTGTGTTATATAAATACATTACATTGCTATTTTTATCACTATTATCGTTGCACAACTGCAGTTACTATGTGTTAGCTGCTTTTACTAGCATTTAGTGCCAGTGGTATTTCTTTGACAGGTAGTTCTTTGCATGATGTTTTAGCAGCTGCCTTATCTGCTCAAACACTCTCCGGGTTGATGTGAGTTCCACTGCTTCCTGTAGAGAACGGGCCAAATGTTTATTCGACAGAGACGAATCTAGACACTTTTCTGCAGCGCTCCATATCTCCCATTCATGTTTATTGTTGTAGGAAGCACAGGGAGAGAGAAAAAGGAAGGTACTGATCTGTCTTTTAATATAGGAATACTGACACAGATATTTAGCTCAACAATTTCAGAAAAGTTGAGAGAATGTACAACTTTAAAGCAGCACTATGTAACTTTTTGGGATGGAGTTTTTGCCACCTGCTTGTATCCAAGGAGATGGTATTGCTGTGCTTATAGAGTGTCCCACTGTATGCATTAACCTTAACTGATTAATCTATATCCATGAAGACAAGCGGATAATGCCAATATGTTACATGTCGGATCTGTGCAAAGGCAAGCCCGCTTACCAGTAAGAATGCATGTTTTTCAAGGGATTTTTAAACAATAAATAATCTGTAATTTAATAAATCAAATAAATTATAATATTGATTACTTAAATACTATCTACATGAAGACAAGCAGGTAGTTACACAATACACCTTTAAATAAGAAGCAAATAGAGCAGTTCATAATGTTGATTTAATCTCCATGGAGGAGTGGTCCACAGTAAATATGCCAGTACTGAACAATAGGCCTGAAGTAAACACGTCTGGGTCTTATTTTCAAGTCTTCCCCTCTTTGTAGTATTGTACCAGCTTTAGTTAAAATGTTTTGAGCTCAAAGATGCATTGTGTAAAACCCAGTGGAGCACCTTCTGTATTACCACATGACATCATAAGGTGGTACAGAGTGTTTTCCATTTGAGAAGAACTAAATATGGGCTATTTGTGTGTTAAACATGTGTGAATAAAACAAGACAAAACTCAGGATATGTTTTTGATGACGAAACAAATTTATAACATCAGAAAATAGCGTAATATGGGTTTAAGACACATACCAGACTACGCGTTTCTTCATCAGGGAAGGTGGAGTCATGTGATCATAGACATGTGACTCAAAAGACCCAATGTAAAGTCTTTGGGTTTCATCTCCACTACCATTCACATTTCTACGTCGGTATGTGCTAAGCTTAATCTCTGTTCCTCTATTTCTGAATTTGGTTTATGTAGTTCGTATTTTTAAAAGGAATTTGCATCTGTTACACACATCTAAGCCTCTCTGGCATATGGTATGTAACCTACTATAGTGAGGTCTCTATTAGTGCAGCATGATTGATTGTGGAGACATAGTTCATTATAAACATGTGCTTCCTATGGAAAACTGTGTCATTTTTCTTTCACTCTCCTTGACTCTTTGTTCTTTGAGTCTTTGAAGTTTTTGAACTGTCAGTAAACTCCCTCAACGTTTAAACTGTGACCGAGAAGTGCAAAAAATTTTGGTTGGGAGTCCATCACCTGCTTATTTCTACGGATGTGTCATTGCTCTGCCTGGAATGTTTCACAGTATGACATTAAACAGCTCTGTCTTATATTTATTAAATTACAGGTAGCTTTATAGCTCAAAAATACCTAGAAAAACAGGCATTCTGACTGAGTAGGGTCGCCTTTCCCCAGATCTGACCCGTAACTTGGTCTGGTTTGGTCTCCATGAAAATAGAAAGGCTTAATATTATACTGTGAAACATTCCAGACGAGGTAATAACATCTTTATGAAGAAAAGCTTTTGACCAGAAAAGTTACATGATGCACCTTTGGCAGATTTGTAGACGTGGTTTAATGGGTAATATATGTGTAATTGGGCCTATCCACATGAAACAAAACTGGCACAAAGTTCAGTATCTTCTCTTGTCGGAATAAATAATCAATTTAAAATAAACAACAGATCATTTTTCACAATAGCTTTAGAAAGTAGTGTCCTTGTTCAACCCAAGCAATGTGATTGTTGTCAGCTGAAAAGGCTGAAAGAATTTTGTGTTTGGATTCTTTCAAAAGCTCCTGCCCTCAATCTGAAATTATGACATGACTTTAAGATTGAATATCAAAGTAGATAATTCCCCAGGACTATTTCATGTGTTCATAAATTCCCGTAACCTGATGGTTGATGGTTCAGTCTTCACTTGGAATGCACCGATCCAATCCAATAATTCAAATGTCAGCACAGATACTGAAAAGTTTCCTGAGTCAGATATCGGATTCCAAATATCGATTCAACCGATATTCTGGTTGTACATATAAATTAATGTAACTGGACCATTTGCAGGTCGTAGTTGGCCCAGAAAATCTCATAATGTTTGAATTTTTATTTATACAAAGTTGTTCTGTAGTTCAGCAGTTCAGAATCAGAATTTATTTCAGTATAAAAAATACACAGAAACGAGACACTGTAGTCGGGTCCAGGTTATCAGCAACATAAAAAACAATGAATAGTTTAAAATATTGTATGTCATATGCAGTCGACCCACCTCCATTGCTCCGTTTTGGGGTATCAGCAAATACTTAAGCCCAGTAATGAAATCGGTATCGGAACTGAAAAAGCTGGATCGGTGCGTCCCTAGTCTCCAGTGTTGGTGTGTTTTTGGACTGTGTTTGTGTTTGGTAGTTGTTGGAATAACATTAGCACTTAGCATACTATTGTCCAGTGTAACCCGGTGTGAATGAAGTGATGTCAGTGGTGTTACGTCTATTTGCCGCGTTTCTGTAGCGACCCGTGTAAACTCTGGTGTTTTTGGTTTGTGAAGTGTGAGTGGATCTGCTGACCTGGAGCCCATGCAGCTGACGGCAGTGAGAACAGCCCTGAATAAACTGCATCTTTGTCAAATCCAAATGTGATTTAGGCTGGTATGTGAGATGCACTGACGATCGCACGTACGACTCGCTGTTGGGCTGGGAATCATGGAAAAAATGGGAAAATTGTCTTGTTATTATGAAAATTCTCCAGCCAATGAAGTAAAACAAGAATCAGATTTAACTGCAACTAAATGTAAAGGAAATATCCATGAGTTAAGTGATGAAAATATGGGGCAGTGGCCTTTGCTAGTTTTAAGATGACATCACAACATTCTATAGGCCAATATTATTTCATACAGATGGGAGACCAGCAAAAAGGAAGATCGTTTGCAGATGCGTAGTATGCAAATCTATCTATCTATCTATCTATCTATCTATCTATCTATCTATCTATCTGTCTATCTATCTATCTGTCTGTCTGTCTGTCTGTCTGTCTGTCTGGGAGTATGACATAATCACATTCAAGAATCTGAAAACCAACCAAGTATTCCTTAAATTTCTACCTATAATCCTTTTCAAGATACAAGATTTCAAGATACTTTTATTCACTGACAGGCTATTAGCCACAGCTGCCCTGGGGTAGACTGATATAAGCAAGGCTGCTAATCTGCGCAATTGGCCCCTCTTACCACCAGCTGTCACTCACATTTGTAGACTTCAGGAAATATGAGTGAAGTGTCTTGCCTAAGGAGTCCACGACAGAAGGGATTGAACCATAATCTGTTGGTGTTTTTCAGATTTTAGAGTGAGATGACGCCATAGTCTCAGAAATGGGGCAAGAGACAAATTTTCCTACAGTATTACAAAGAAAATCAGAATTTTAACACAATTTATTTTAACCGCCCTTAAAGGTGGAGGGCCGGCCACTTCTTGCCTCTATGAAATATTATTTGACCTTGAATTTTACACAGTATGGCATTAAAATGATCTGTCTCCATGGAGACAAACATGTGATGAAGGTGGGGCAAGTTACAGGTCAAATCTAAGGAGGTTTTTTCAAGATTTTCAAGATATTTTGGAGAAATAAAATCATCTGTAATGCAAAAAATAAATGCAAAATGGATATGTTTAATGCCATTCTGTAGAACATTCCAAAGCAAAACTAAATATGCAGTTTCTATGAAGGCAAACAGGTAGCGAGCCCTCCATCTGAAAGTTACACAGTGCACCTTTAAATATTATTGGCCTATAGAATGTTGTGATATAATCTAATACACTGAACATGTACAGTTATTTTTTTTTCCTTTTAGTGAGCGTTCATTCACCAATATTCATTCATTAATTTTATTAACGTTAATGCATGCACATTGGACTCTCTCAACAGTAAGCAGATTCATTTTTATTGTTTTTTTTCACACACATAATAATAATTGGCCAATATTCAAAGTGCGCATGGCCGACCCAAGTGGTACCAGTCCAGAGGAAGCGTGCCTAATGTCATGTAGTAAGAGGTACAACACTGATACGGAAAGCAGGGAGGGCTTCACTGTATCACAAAGACAAATGCAGAGGGATGAATGGAGTTTGTTTTTACTGGCTGAACGTGACAGAAATCCGGACATTGCAAGATAGAGTAATCTCTTTGACTTAAACCTTTCTCAATGTTTTTGGACAATTAAAGACGCTTTGTTTTTACTAAAATAGTTTAAAAAATTGAATGTGTCAATTGCTTTGTTTTTCATGACTCTGAAAGCCCATTGATTTATTTGCTTGTATCCGCAACTTGTTAATTCTTTTTGGCATAGGCACTAGCAAACAGTATATTTCTTTTTTATTGCAAAGTTCAGTTAAATGGCATAGAAGAAAAGAACTTAGATGAAAACTTTACACCCGTGGGCTTTAACTGTATACTCTAAAGCTGTGTTCACATTTGCACACATCAAAAGTGGGACTAAATTGGGACAAATCCTGGACTCGACCAGAACTAAACCTGAACAGAACCAAACCAGTATCAAACCAGGACCAAACTAAGTGTTAAGCTTGCCCAACCAGCTAACACCACCGGGCCAAGTTACAGGTCAAATCTGTGGACGTGCGACCTTGCTTACATGTTTTTCAAGACGTTTTGGAGCAATAAATGCAAGATAGAAGTATAATGCCATAATAGGGAACATTCCAGCTCTAACATCTCCAAGACAAAACTAAGTGTTAAATGTCATTACGCAAAAGTGATTCTCGTGAGGTTTAATCCATATTATAATGTTGTTGCCTTCTCAAAAACAGACCTGGAGTTGTGTTTTGTTTCATTCACACATGTTTGAGTAATTCTTTATTATTAGTCTGTACTCTCCAAAGCTCAAAATGCTCTATTCCACCTTGTGATGTCATTTAGTGGTAATTTTCAAGTTAACAGCTACCTTTTATTCAGTAGCGATTGGAAATTCCAGGGCTGAAATTATCCAAATGATTGTAGTGAAGATGCATAAGGTTTAAAAACACAATGGAGCACTTCCTGTATTACCACATGGCATCATTTGTGTGTTAAACATGTGTGAAAGAAACAAAACACAACTCCAGCTATGTTTTTGGTTTAGGAAACAACATTATAGCATCAGAACCGTTTAAGATAGCCCAAAATCCCCTCTCTCTTCTCTGGCCCTCCACATTAGAAGAAAAACGTTTCAATATGACGGCACGCTCGGGAGCAGAGCCACAGCCCTGCAGCGTGCACACGTGAGCACACAGCCCATCGGTCTTGGGTCAGTCAGCTGAGTCTGGTCCTAATGTTTAACTCACAGCCTCCTGTCAGAGAGCTGCCTATGCTCCAGGGACAGATAATAACGCACTGTGAGTCAATCTGAATGAGACTGAGTGTGTGCGCGTGTGTTCTGTGCATTATAGGGACTGGCATTGGTATAGAATAGACTAAAGCTGTTGATATTGATACTTTGCAGCTCATGTCATCAACGTACCCCGGGGCTGTGACGATAACTGTAGGGTCTGCTCCGTCTAAGGCTTTGTTAGACTGTAATCTGTGCTTTGTTTTAACACAATCTGACCAGAAAGAACTGACTTAATTAAAACTACAAAAGGTGAGCTCATTTGTGCTGTTATAGAAGTCTCACACACATAAAATTGCAGTCACAAGCTATCTAATATTAGCATTATTAACAGTTTTTCAGTTAGTCACGCTCACATTTTTTATTGAAACACCTGCACAAGACCATGAACGCTCATATTGATCACAGGCTCCTGAAAATGTTCTGTTTAAATCCTTTTTTTTTTTTTTTTTTTCCCCCCTGAGTTTTTTGACAGTCTTAACACTTTTTGACAATGTTTGGTAATGGGTGCATTGTGTCACCACATGTAGAACACCCCCAGCATGATGTCACTGCAAAGTATCAATACTAGCAAGGCACATGTGTATTTGTATAGCAAGATTTGTGCACAAGATCACACAAAGTACTTTACAGATTAAGAAAGACTTTAAAATCACAGTACAAACAAATAAAAACATAAATATTGGCCCACTTTGGGTGTCTTGAAACGTGCTATATAATTTAAAAGTATTATTATTGCTATTATAAATGTCATAAAATTAACATTCGAAAAGAAGAGCGCATAATAAAAACCTTTCAGTCATATGCACAGCTAAAGAGAACCATTTTGAGCCTGGATTTACCCATTGTCAAAGTAGTAGTAGCAACTGATAGTAAAATGAGACTATATACTAATTTGATCAGGTATTGACACTGAAAAATAGTACAAAGTTGGACATTTCCTGAATATTTTAGACTAGAAGATAGTAGAGTATTAGAGTATGTGAGTTCTGGTGTAGTCACTCCTGCTTCTGTCCTGGTTTAATGCTGGTTAAATCCTGGTTCAGTCCTGGTTAAGTCCTGGTTCAGTTGTGGACACATCTACAGCCTATCCGTCCTGCTTCAGATTTGGTTTAGTCCTGCTGCAGTCCTGCTTCAATCTAGATTCAAACCTGGTTTCACTTTGAGGGAGCCTTTCTCATCGTGAGGACCAACAATCCAGTCCCCATGAGGTAAATCCTTCAATATTAGATCAATTACATGGTTTAAAGGAGAGTAATTGGTTAATTTGGGTTACGTTTTGGTTTGGCAAGTAGTAATTATGGTTAAGGTTAGGATCAGCCTCCAGGAAATGAATGAAGTGAATGTAATGTCCCCCACAAAGCATGGAAATCTACCTAACTGTGTCATTGTGGTCCTAAATGTGTGTCTTGTACAACTACAGAAACCGCCTCTATTTCTTCTTTTGTATAAAATAGAGTGTTTGCTTTCTTATTATTATGATATCAAGTAGTACTCCCCAATGTACAAATCAAGAATGAAACTTCAGTAACATGACAACACTAGTAGCTGTTCACTGGTTTAGTCCTGGTTTAGTTTGGGTTCAGTCCTGGAGACTGCCTATCTGATCCACTCCTGGTTAGTCATGGTTTAATTCTGGTTGAGACCTGGTTTAGTTCTGGTTGAGTCCTGGTTTAGTCCTGGTTTAGCCCTGGTTGAGTCCTGATTGAGTCCTGTTTTAGTCTTGGTTAAGTTCTGGTTCAGCCCTGGTTCAGTCCTGGTTCAGTCCTGGTTTAGTCCTGGTTCAGCCCTGGTTGAGTCCTGGTTCAGGCCTGGTTTAGTCCTGGCTCAGCCCTAGTTGAGTCTTGGTTCACTCCTGGTTTAGTCCTGGTTTAGCCCTGCTTGAGTCCTGTTTTAGTCTTGGTTAAGTTCCAGTTCGGCCCTGGTTCAGTACTGGTTCAGTCCTGGTTTAGTCCTGGTTCAGTCCTGGTTCTGTCCTGGTTCAGTCCTGGTTCAGTCCTGGTTCTGTCCTGGTTCAGTACTGGTTCAGTCCTGGTTTGGAACTTTTTGCATTGAGGGTACAAAAATCACCTCCCCATGAGATAAATCCTTCAGTATGAGATCAGTTACATGGTTCAAAGTTCATCAATGGGTTAACTTAACTTAAGGTTTTAATTTAGGTTAAGATTTGGCAAGTCCTAGTCATGATTAAGGTCAGGACCAGTCTCCAGAGAATGAATCTAGGTCAAAGTAATGTCCCTACAGAATATGGTAATCTGCCTAAGTGTGTGCGATAGTGTGTGAATGCGGTTGTGAACGCTGGTTGGTCCAGAGAGGATGGAGAAATCTGCTGACAGGCCGACAGGGAAAGCCCCACCCTGATATGAGACATAATAAGCATTAAAAAGAAACATATGAGGCACCACTAACTTACAACAGCAGGGGAAAAGCTCTGATGATCACAGTATTCAGATGGACTATTTTATATTAGTATGTGCTTATACTGTAGATCATATTACGTTATTTTCTGATCTATGTTATAAAGTTGTTTCCTCATCAGAAACATATCTGGAGTTGTGTTTTGTTTCATTCTCACATGTTTAACACACAAATCACTCCAAATTTAGGCTGAGTTCTTCCCTCAAACTGAAAACACTGTGTACAGGTGCTCTTCTATGTTTTTTCATACACCTTCACTAAAATCATGATAGTGGAAGATGATTTCAGCCCTGGAATTGCCGATCTCTACTGAACACAGGGTAAAATGCAGCTGTTAACTTGAAAACTACTGCATGACATCACAAGGTGGAACAAAGCATTTTGAGCTCTGGAGATGACTATAGACAGACTAATGATGTAGAATTACTCAAACATATGTGAATGAAACAAAGCTCAACTCCAGGTATGTTTTTGAGGAGATGACAACATTCTAACATGGCCTAAAGCTCACAAGAGTCAATTCTGGGTAATATAGGACCTTTAAATATACTGTATGTAACTTGAGTTGAATGAGTTGCAAAATCAAGAAGTTATGGGGCAGAG
This sequence comes from Taenioides sp. WSHXM2023, assembly GCA_029959045.1. Taxonomy (NCBI): domain Eukaryota; kingdom Metazoa; phylum Chordata; class Actinopteri; order Gobiiformes; family Gobiidae; genus Taenioides; species Taenioides sp. WSHXM2023. Next base: position 7,839,591 of record CM057091.1, read on the forward strand.
TTGAGTAGTGTTACAAAATCATGGTTTTGTGTGCCGTAGTAGTTTTCTTGGATCTGGCCAAAACTGTGCAGAACTTCACTATGCTCTTTTGTTGATGTTGCAGTTGGTTTAATTCATTCAGTCCCATAAAATAATTTAAATTAGTTGATATCTTGTCTGGAATATTCTCTTACACCTTTATCTACTGATGCTGAAGGGGCAGTATTGTTGGTTGCATAGTAAACTCTATGCCAAAGATGTCTGAAAGATACACAGAACACTAGTGACACAGAACACTAACAGGTTGTGATTTTGTCCACAATATGGCTGTTATTAAACTTATCTCCCTGGAGACAAGTTGGATGGTAACACCACTAGACCAAGTTATGGATCAGATCTGTTGAGAAGTGACGCCGCTCTGGTTTAATCTTGGTTCAGCAGAGGTTTAGTCCTGGTTGAGTCCTTTGGAGCAATAAAAATACCTAATTGAGTAAATGCAAAATAAATGTAATGCCACAATATGAAACATTCCAGACAATAACAGCAGGTGGTGGCCTCCAATAGAAAAGTTACATAGTGCTTCTTTAATGCACATTTGTATTTGAATCGTATTTTCAGTAAAGACCCAGGCAGCGGCGCAGACGGAGCTCTGTTGGAGAGGTGTGCGCTCGGATTCCTGTGCGCAGAAAGAAACATATTTTGGAGTTAATCCAGGAAAGTCTTTTGACCCACTTCCCGCCGGGCTTCCCTCCTGTTCACACCGGGCCTGCTGTTGTTGCTCACAGAGACTGGGACTGGGGCAGAGGAAGGCAGCCTTTTCCATTGTGTTTGTGAGGGCCCTGTCTGCACATACAGAGGCTCACGTGGACCCAAGGCGCCCAGGCTCCCACATTAATATGACTGAGACGGATGGAGCATGATTCACATTCAGGGCAACAAAACAAAAACACGCCACCGAAATATGTTTCAGTGGGAGAGAAGGCAGGGTAAACACAAATGAATATATAAAATGTCTCTACAATTCCTTATATAGTCTCTTTTTAAGGAATTAAGGTTAGGGGGGTTAGGGTTAGAGTTATGGGGGTTATGGTATAGGGTTATGGTTGTTTTCTTAGTTTTGATCATAATAACAATTAATTCACCACTCACAGTAGTTTAGTTATTCATTTGCTTCCCACATACAACAAAACAAAAATTAGTTTCAGAGGAATACATGGGTTAAATAAGAATTCAAAATAATAGGTTTTGTAGTAGTTTGAACATATTAATAATTCATTCATCATTAATAGTTTAAAAATACATAGTAGTTATATGATGTGCATTATTTAAAAGCGCAGCATGTAACTTTCCTGGTGGAGGGTCTGCCACCGGCTTGTCTCCATGGAGAAGTTATTGTTTTACTTATGCTATGTTCCACAGTATGGCATTAAATCTATCTATCTTTCATTTATTTAATTACAGTATTGTTAATTACCAAAAATTATTTTTCCAAACATCCATTCTTACTGTGATCGGGCTTGCCTCTCCACCGATTTTACCTGTAACTTGGCCTATAGTAGCCTCACCTACTTAAGATGAATGCCATATTATTTTACAATGAATAAATAATTCATCAATGCAGTGGACTGAAACAAACTACTCCGATTGGGATTTAATATTCTTAAAGGTGCACTGTGTCGCTTTTCTGGTAGAGGGTCAGCTAACTACTTGTCTCCATGGAGATGTTATTTCTTTACCTGGAATGACAGTAAACATATCCATTTATTCATTACGGGCGTTTCTATTGCTCAAAAATACATTAACTCCTTCTGTGAATAGTGGAGACTCTCCACAGATCTGAATTGTAATGTAGTGTAATTGTAGTGCTGTAACCTGCTTGTCCACCTTGTGATAGATAGGTTTAATATATATTGCGGAACATTCTAGACAAAGCAATAATATTTCCATGGAGACAAGATCGTGACAGAGCCTCCACAATAAAAGTTGCAGTTATGTCATTTATGTCAGTTTAATTTATCAAGATATTACTATTTTGCTTTAGTTATTCTCAAGGTGAAAGATACACCTTTAAAATGGAAATACTCTGCCTTATTGATGTGGTCTTGAATTGAACATAAAGCAGCACATCTGTGGACAAAATGGAGGAATTTGCCTAAAGAAGGACATTTGGCTCAAACCCTTTTTAGAGTCCATACTTATGCACATATATAGTATAATGTCTAGATCATGCTCCACTTGGCAACAGTGTGCAGTTTAGCAGCCAGTGGATATAGACTCTCAGTTTTCAGAGGTGTTAAGTGGAAAAACATTATGAGGTGATGGTGAAGACTGATTGTGTGGCTCTTAAATAGTCATATAAAATACATTTTTGCTGTAGTTGTGTCCAAAAGCACTTTCTAGTCCACCTGAAGGATTTTTTTTGGCCAATGATAAAGTCTATAATCATAAAATCTAAACATCAGTAACAGTATTATTCTCTCATATTTTAGGCTTTGTTCAGACTTGTCAATTGGGTTCTGGTTTGAGCCCAGTTTAGTCCTGATTTAGGCTTGCTTTGGTCCTGTTCCAATACAAATGTCGATACTTTGGCTTTGAGTTACACAGTGCACCTTTAAACATCTGCCAATACCCGATTACAACCGATATTAAGGCAGAGACTGAAAATATACTAGTAATTTATTTTCTTTAAACACAACCTGCATAAATTGTAAAAATGATCCAAATGCGTTTTGTAACTACAACACTTAACACCTGTAAAAATACAAGTTTAATATTCTGAGATGAAAGTGGACATGGGGGCACTTCCAGCTCCATCGACTGTGGCTTTAATTCTCTTTACACTGAAAAACTGTCACCCCTTTCTCTGTAACTGCTGCAGTGAGCCTCATCATTTTGTTTTGTTTATTTCACTATATTGTCTGTAAATAAATTCCTATTCCTATAGGGGTCCAAATTAATAATAAAATAAATTGTCTTTTTACACTAGTTTATAGACCAAAATGAAATATCGGCTGAACCAACATCTTAAAAGCCGATATCCAGTCCACCAAAATTTTCAACATCGCTGTCAATATCTGATACCAGTGTCGTATTGGTACATCCATTGTTCTGGTTCTGGTTTAGTCCTGGTTTAGTCTAATTGAGTTCCAGTTTTAATGTAATGTGTGTGAATGCAGCCTTAGTCTTCTTTTTGTGTAGTTTTTTTCCCAGACATTTTTCTCTTCCAGTTGTTCATCTTAGTCGCCTGTGATGTTGATTTAGGTTGGATTTCCAAGCTGAACTAACAGAGGTATAACAAATTACTCTTGGACAAAAAGAGTCACTGATGAAACAAAAGCTCGCACTAAGACAGATTATTGCTCTGGGCTGAAGAATGGAAACTTCAAAACGAAACGTGCCTTGTATATCAGTAATGTAACAACTGATGTATGATTTTGGCATGGGAGGATAAGACGAACTGAGAGATGAATCCAAGATGGCCGTATTTGTTTCTGTGTCGCAATTAATACAAAGCCGACTAAAACATGAGCGAAGTTTGTGAGATTTATAGTATCATCAGCAATGAAAGCTCCTTATTTAACCTTCTGAAACTCCTATCCTAACAAAAAAAAACAAAAAAAATCCTATTATTCTTATCTATTTCAAAGAAAATATACACAAGATAAATTGTGAAATAATAATATTGTTCCATCTTTTATTATTGAACGAATATTGGAATTATCGTGACAGGAATACTCAAGAGGGGCTAGGCTTAATGTTACAAAGCTTTTGTTTTGAGGTGCTTTGAGGATTTCAAACAGATAAAAAAGTTGATGTCATGAACATTCTCTGGGGGTGTGAAGCTAACTTCAAGCACTGCTCTGTCTGAAGCTCTGTTACTCAAATTAGGCTTAATCTGAGCTTTATTTTAACACAGTTTGACTACAAAGAACTGACTTGGCTGAAACTACAACAGGTGAGATGATTTGTGCTATTAAAGAAGTTTATCTAAACATTAGCCAATAGTTTTTCAGTTATTCACTTTCAGTTTCTGTTGAAAATCAAAATCAACCTAAACTGGACGATGAACACTTGTATTAATCACAAGCTCCTGAAAATGTGTTATTTAAATCCATTTTGTAATTTTTCTGGAGTTTCTGAAGTTTAGTTTGCATTGTCTCACCATGGTAACAGCAGGAACATACATGTAAAACACCCCCAGCATGATGTCTCTGCAAAATATCAATAATAAACTCATATTGAACTATGTTTTAGGGCTGTGGCTTTGCAGCTGTGAATAGATTTGATATATTTATTCTGGCCCCGGGAGCATTTGATAGAAGACTGTGAACTGAATACAAGAATCTCATGCATTTTAAGTCATACATTTGTAAGTCTAAACTACAAGTACAACAGAATTTAGTATATTTTGTTCCTTGCAGGGCATTTTAAATTGCAGTCTTTTGATACTTAAACCATACCACACCAAAGTTATACCAACTTAAACAGCTATTTTGATTCAATTGTGATATAAAATACAGCCCTACCATATTTATGCGTACAGTAGACTTTGACTGACTGCTGAAGTTAATGGTGGAAATGGTAGAACACTTATTTCTCAGACCCAGTACTAAATGGCTGTGTAAGGTTGTCAATGTCAGTCCTCTGAGTTATAAGTGCCCATTTTCTAGCCTCACTTTCTTTCCATATTAGCTGCATTAGGTATTGGCTCCGTGGCTGCGCTGGCGGCGTGTGTGCGTTTGATTTCTCTCTCGGCGTGTTTCTGTGTGAACTGTGTGATGGGTCCCAGATGTTTAGGACATGGGTGGATCCCCAAGCTGTGAACGCTCGGGTGACGAATGCAATGACACCATTTTCCCCAGAGCTACAGCTGGCCGCTCCCCTCTCACCTCAGCTGACTGCGAACCTTCACTCACATCACGGCGTTTGATTTTACCATGTTATATCCTTCAATTACTCCAGTGAGAACCTGTAATTATCAAGTATTACACTGCTGGAATTAGACAGTGGTCAGAGCACCTCGGTTGGTAATAGGGGAAGGTCTTTAGAGTCTCAAATTTACAAGCAACGTTTAAAACTGTGTGTGAATGTTGTAGGTAGTGACTTTTTCCATATGTCCAGACTATTTTTAGTTCACAACAAGCTGTGTTGGTTTATTGGTCAGACGCTGCAGGTGAAAAGGAAAAAAATCTCAATTTGGAGGTAAAAATTTTAAACTTTTTCTGTAGTTTATATTAGGAGAGAGAAGGGAGAGGAGAGGAAAAAGAGTGAACGGAGAAAGTATAGGGAGAAAGAAAGAGAAGAGATAGATACGTGTTGGAGGAAGAGAGAGGCTGGATGTAGAGGAAAGAGAATAGGGAAAGAGAAAAAATGAGAGGAAGCAAGTGGCACATGAGCTGGTCTGGTCTCTGGTCTGGACTCAGGTCTGGTCTCTGGTCTCTGGTCTGGTCTTTGGTCTTTAGTCTCTGGTCTGTTCTCTGGTCTAGTCTCAGGTCTGGTCTCTGGTCTGGTCTTTGGTCTTTAGTCTCTGGTCTGTTCTCTGGTCTAGTCTCTGGTCTGGTCTTTGGTCTTTAGTCTCTGGTCTGTTCTGTGGTCTAGTCTCAGGTCTGGTCTCTGGTCTCAGGTCTGGTCTTTGGTCTTTAGTCTCTGGCCTGTTCTCTGGTCTAGTCTCTGGTCTGGTCCTTGGTCTTTAGTTTCTGGTCTGTTCTCTGGTCTGTCTCAGGTCTGGTCTCTGGTCTCAGGTCTGGTCTTTGGTCTTTAGTCTCTGGTCTGTTCTCTGGTCTAGTCTCAGGTCTGGTGTCAGGTCTCTGGTCTCTGGTCTGGTCTTTGGTCTTTAGTCTCTGGTCTGTTCTCTGGTCTAGTCTCAGGTCTGGTCTCTGGTCTCAGGTCTGGTCTTTGGTCTTTAGTCTCTGGTCTGTTCTCTGGTCTAGTCTCTAGTCTGGTCTTTGGTCTTTAGTTTCTGGTCTGTTCTCTGGTCTGTCTCAGGTCTGGTCTCTGGTCTCTGGTCTGGTCTTTGGTCTTTAGTCTCTGGTCTGTTCTCTGGTCTAGTCTCAGGTCTGGTCTCTGGTCTCAGGTCTGGTCTTTGGTCTTTAGTCTCTGGCCTGTTCTCTGGTCTAGTCTCTGGTCTGGTCCTTGGTCTTTAGTTTCTGTTCTGTTCTCTGGTCTGTCTCAGGTCTGGTCTCTGGTCTCAGGTCTGGTCTTTGGTCTTTAGTCTCTGGTCTGTTCTCTGGTCTAGTCTCAGGTCTGGTCTCTGGTCTCAGGTCTGGTCTTTGGTCTTTAGTCTCTGGTCTGTTCTCTGGTCTAGTCTCTAGTCTGGTCTTTGGTCTTTAGTTTCTGGTCTGTTCTCTGGTCTGTCTCAGGTCTGGTCTCTGGTCTCTGGTCTGGTCTTTGGTCTTTAGTCTCTGGTCTGTTCTCTGGTCTAGTCTCAGGTCTGGTGTCAGGTCTCAGGTCTGGTCTTTGGTCTTTAGTCTCTGGTCTGTTCTCTGGCCTAGTCTCAGGTCTGGTCTCTGGTCTCAGGTCTGGTCTTTGGTCTTTAGTCTCTGGTCTGTTCTCTGGTCTAGTCTCTGGTCTGGTCTTTGGTCTTTAGTTTCTGGTCTGTTCTCTGGTCTGTCTCAGGTCTGGTCTCTTGTCTCTGGTCTGGTCTCTGGTCTGGTCTCTGGTCTGGTCTCTGGTCTGGTCTCTGGCATGGTCTCTGGTCCATTCTCTGGTCTGGTCTCAGATCTGGTCTCTGGTCTGGATTCTGGGCTGGACTCCACATGGGAAACTCACTCACAAAGTCCCATTTGTTCGACCCACTGCTTCCTCTCGGGCTGTTGTCTGAGCTCAAATATGGGAACAATTTCTGCCTCCACTGGATGACTGAGTTATGTGGGTGCTGCATTATTTTATTCTTTATCACTCAAATTGGGCCAACCATTGCTCCGGGGTTGATGGTTCAAATCCAGCCTTTTACAGTTCAGCTTTTGTGTCTTTGGGCTAAATACATTACGCACATATGATGGGACAGAGGTGTTAATAAATACTGGACTAAAAAAATGTCTGGTCTCTATTCTGGTCTCTGGTCTCTGCTCTCATCTCAGGTCTGGATCTGGTCTATGGTCTATTCTCTGGTATTTTGCATTTTGTTGTAAGTAATATCCAAAAGGCTAATCCACAAATGATGAAACTGAGTATGTCATTTGTACTGTAAGGTTAAAAAAAAAAAAGTAAATAGAATAAATACGTTTTTCCTCATGTTGATCAATCATAATTTCAATTGTATTTTATTTTGTCTTGTTAAAATCAATAAAAAATGACTTTATATAAACAATACAGACTTTTGATCTGGACTCCGCTCCAAACCACACACTTTTACTGACTGGCTGTGGACCTCTCTGTTAAAAAACCCAAGGTGATCATTGACAATTGAAAACGACCAAATCTTGACGTTGATTAAATTTTAAATTAATCTCATAATCCGATTGTTTAGGTCTGTGCTACTTCACATAATACTACTTACACCAAAACCACACATTAACCATTGTAAATTTCACACTCTTTAATCTTGATTCAATTTAACAGGCCCGTAGCTTATTAGCATATCATCTAAAACTGTATATATAATTGATACTTTGCAGTGATGTCATGCTGGGGGTGTACTACATGTATCTCTATGGTGGAATGCTCATCACTTACCATGGTGACACAATGCACACATTAGCAAACACTGACAAAAACGTTTTAAGTCTGAAAACTGATGAAAAATACAAAATGGATTTAAACAACACATTTTCAGGACCCTATTATCAGTACGAGCGTTCATTGTCCTGTTTAGATGTTTGATAATACACAAAAAGATGAGCGCGACTAACAGAAAAACTTGTGATTGTAATTTTATGTGTGTGAGACTTATTTAACAGCACAAATCAGCTCACCTGTTCTAACCAGGTACTCTTTTTTGTCAGATTGTGTTAAAAATAAAGCTCAGATAAGTCCAGTTTGAGTAGCAGAGCTTCAGACAGAGTAGTGCTTTCTGTTAGCTTCACACCCCCAGGGAATGTTGACGACATCCTACAATGTACCGTTTTCTTCCAGTAATCTTTCTTGTAATTGTGAAGCCACTTTTCCATTTTGACATTGATTCAAAATTGACAACCTTCGCTTATACTCCCAAGTGTCTGCTCCGAAATATGGGAATCATTTTTCTTTGGAATCGAGCCAGATACTTTGGGAAGGTTTTGCATCCTGCATTTTCCCGTTAAGTCTATTGGTTTAGCATCATCCATTACTCCACCTGATAAGATTGTATACTGTTATTGAATCTATAGGGGCTTTGTTGCTAAGGCGCGGTGTGGAGAGAGGACTGAATCTTGTGTTCAAACTCAGGGCGTTTAAATCAGTTTAGAGGAGCAGAAAGATGGGAGGTCCCACAGGGGTCTTATTCACAATGTTACGGACAAATATAATGGTTTTTAATTCTGGACTACATGCATTTTAAAGGAACACCCTTCAGTTTCTACAGGGTCCAACGTGACATGAATTACGAGCTCCTCACTGACAATTTCAACATCTCTGGCCTCTGAAATTCCTCTTGACCTAATCATTCATAAACTCTTTTTTTTTAGAGGTGGAATTGACAAAGTTTTAACCCCAAAATGTTGTATGTTTACTACCCAACTACTATCACTGATTGATTTGTTTATTTCGGTCATTGGTGTATTCTGACATTATTCCAGAAACGGTAATATTGAGAGAAGCAGGTGATAGACTCTCCATCAGAAAAGTTACACACTGGGCCTTTAACATGCAGGAAGACCGATAAGGAGTAGGTTGAAGCTTAAGATTTTTTTTCTTCCTCCATGTCATAGTATCATTCAGATTCATAAAGATAGCAAAAGATTAAAGTACTGAAGGTGCATACGTTGTACATAAAAAGAGTGTAAAAAGTTAGATGAACATATGTATTTGTACCTGATTAGAATATTCAAATATTTATAGTTTATTATGATTGTAATACAATTAAAATGGCTGTAATTGTAATTTATGGTAGTCTTTGTCTTTTTGATGCAAGTCCTTTAGCTTTAGTTAGGGTTAGGGTTAAATTGACTCTTCTGAGCTTCAAGTCATGTTAAAATCTTGTTACATCGACAAAAAACATACCTGGAGTTGTGTTTTGTTTCATTCACACATGTTTGAGCAATCCCGCATTATTAGTCTGTCTACATCTCCAAGTTAGCAGCTACCTTTTAGCTTTGGTTCAGTGGAGACTGGCAATTCCTGGACTGAAATCATCCAAAGGTGTATGGAGTTTAAAAACACAGTGGATCACTTTCTGTATTACCACATAACATCACATGGTTGAACAGTGTTTTCTATTTGAGAGAAGAACTCAAAGGTCTGTTTTTGATGAGGAAACAACATTATAACATTGATCAGAAAATCACCTAATATGGACCCTTTAAAAGTCCACTCTGGCAGTTGATTTCAGGTACATGTGCTAATACCCACAGCAGACTGGATTGTCATTATGTAAATCCCAGCGTTAACTCGACACTGGAGCGGCCCACGTCTCTGCTCTAAAAGCTTTTCCAGACTGGACCTGTCTGTAATTTTGTTTAAACAGACACTCACAACACCTGAGACTCAGAGGAGCAAAGCAGGGGTAAAGATCTCACTGTACAGAACTGTTGTCACGATACCAGGGCTGCAAGGAGCTATTAGAATAATTGTGACTATTTTAAAGATGCTATATTACACGAAATTGACTCTTGTGATTTTAAGCTATGTTACAGCGTTTTTACCTCATCAAAAACATACCTAGAGTTGTGTTTTGTTTCATTTACACGTTTGAGGAATCCTGCATTATCTTTAAAGCTCAAAATGCTCTGCTCCACCTTGTGATGTCGTGAAATGGTAGTTTTTGGGTTAAAAGCTATCTTTTACCTTTAGTTCAGTAGAGATTGGCAATTCCAGGGATGAAATGATCCAAATGATTCTAGTGATAGTGTACGCTGTTTAAAGACAAAAACAAATGGAGCACTTCCTGTATTGAAGAACTCACCCTAAATACGCAGGATTTTGTGTTAAACATGTGTGAATGAAAATGCCAGGTATGTTTTTGATGAGGAAACAACATTATAACACAGAAAAAGTGTAATATTAGCCCTTTAACTAAACATATTCATAATAGTTATTGTTACCTGGACTATACAAAGACAGTGGGATTAGAACCTGAATTTCAAACAGTGAAAGGAGGACGTAGGATTTTTAAATTGATCTATTGTGCTCAGAGCTCTCACAAACAAACCCTTTGGCACATCGACATATTCACCTGCTGAAGTTTTTGGTCTCTTAACACAGCTTTAGAACTTTTTCAGATGAAACTGACTGGGCTGAACCTACTAACTTATGAGAAGAAGAAGTTGGGCTCTTCAATCACAATCAAAATGTCAATAATGGATAAACAGTTGTATCTTTATTTGGTTAAAATGTGTTTACAAAATCTCAAAATACCATAAAAAATTGTACAAGAAGCACAGCAATACAATAAACAACGAAATCTACCTGGACGACTGAGATTAATGGGTTACACAGACATGAAAACCGAAACACGTAAAGCTAATCAAGGAAGCTAACATACAGTACGTATTCTGCTTCTTTTGTCCCTTCCAGACTACCGTACCGGTCCGTGCTTTGCCTCTGTGAACAACCAGATGTGCCAGGGCCAGCTAACGGGCATCGTGTGCACCAAGACCCTGTGCTGTGCCACGGTGGGACGGGCATGGGGGCACCCGTGTGAGATGTGCCCCGCCCAGCCCCATCCATGTCGCAGAGGGTTCATCCCAAATCACCGCACCGGAGCCTGCCAAGGTAAAGTCTGCCCCCCTCTGTGCCCCGAGGCCTGTTTTCATCCAGTAATAATTTATGTTCTGCTTTTTTGACTTTTGACTTGGCCTCTGCGCTACCCTTACTGTTACCGCCAACTGTGAAGTAGGTAGAGAAATCACAATCCATGCCCAGGCAAATACTGAGATCTGTTAGGCCAAATAGAAGTGAAAATTAAGTACTGTGTTTAAAGCTGCATTGTGTAACTTTTCCGGTGGAGGGCCCGTCAAATGCTTGTCTCCGTGGAGATGTTATTGCTTTGTCTGGAATGTTTTCACAGTATGGTATTAAACCTTTCTATGATCATGGAGACCAAACCAGACAAAATTACAGGTCAGATCTGTGGAGAGGCAAACCTGAACACAGTCAGAATGCCTGTTTTTCTAAGTATTTTTCAGCTATAAAACTACCTGTAATTAAATAAACGTAAGGTCGAGCTGTTTAATGTCATACTGTGGAACATTCCAGGCAGAGCAGTGACATATCCATAGAAACAAGCAGGTGTTGGACCCCCAACCAAAAAATTACATAGTGCACATTTAAGTTTCAAAATAGACTGAAGTTTTATTTTGACAACACTAGCCTTGATTGTTGTCATTTTTTGGCATTATGGGATCCCTTATGGACTTGGATGAATTATGAATTTATATACTTGCATTATTTATTTTTATTTATATATTATTTTATTGATTTAATTTATTTATTGTTATTTTATGAGTTTGCTTTTATTTGACTTTACTGGTTTTAGTGTTTTAGGACTGGCAAAGTTAAATTGAGCATTTATACCCTCTGTTGTAGTGGAAGTGGATTTGGTTTTGGAAAAGAAATATTTAGATGCAGAATAAAATCTTTTAGTTGTAGAGGAACTATTTTTGTACTTCATTAAAGGAGTACATACCTCACCTTCATTCAGTTATAGTCCGTTATGTTGTTTTTGAATTCTGAACGTCAATCTCCATTCATTTTTGACCCCCTGCCAGTCCCAGTCTGTACCAGGTCTGCGCTGGTCCTGTATCGGCCTGGTGCAGAGGATTAAGGTCTAATTGGGTGGAGCGAGGGTGGGTGGCAGTGGCTCCTGAGTGAGAGTGGAATTCCCAGAGACGGCGCTTGGTTCTGGGTCTGTCAGAGAAGCGTGAGGGGGGTCAGTGCTAGAGGTGGGCACAGGTCTGTCTGCTCCTGACCCAACAGAGCTCAGAGCAGCCTCTCTGTGGGGCAACTGATGCGAACTGGGTGAACTCTCAGGAGGGGAGGAGAGGCATCTGATGTTGAGCTGAAATTGACTCTGCTGTTAAAGGTGCACTGTGTAACCTTTCTGGTGGAGGGTGAAACGTTATTTCTTTGCGTGGAATGTTCCATGGTATGACATTTAACATATCCATCTAGCATTTATTCATTACGGGTGTTTCTATCGCTCAAAAATACAATAATTCCTTTTGTGAATAGGGGCGACGCTCCACAGATCTGAATTGTAATGTAGCGTAGTGCTGTAACCTGCTTGTCTCTCTTGTGATAGATAGGTTAAATAGTTAAATAATAGGTTAGACCCTCCACTAGAAATGTTATGCAGTGCACCTTTAATGGAAAATGAACAAAGTTGCATTTTTTTATTTGGATGGTATTGATAATTGCTTCTCCAATACTTTACAAAGACAGTTGGGGATGGGTGATTTGGTGATAAAAACCAAATTGTGACTGTTTATACTATTTGGGTAAAATCGACACATCTTGATTTCCTAAATTTTCTCTTGAATGTCGATCTGTGCTCAAACAAAAACACCTTTTCCTACTTAAACCTCCTACTGGTCAATCTTGTCAATGCTCTGAGTGAGTGACAGGTGGATTTGACCAATTGCAAAAGTGTGCATTTTGAGAAGAAGCAGATGACTGTAGTTATATCTTCAAGGTAATATAAATGTGCTTTAAAAGAATAAATGAATGAAAAGTTTAATTGAATTGAAATTGTGATCTGACTCGCCAAAATCTAAATGAGAGGCATCTGATGTTGAATCGAAATTTAATCTACTGTTATTAGCCAGCTGTTCTTCAATACTAAACAAAGAGATGCAGTCTGGACTTTGGTTTTACCTACCCGAGTTGAGATGGGTATGATTGACAGGTGGATTAGCCAATCAGGTACATTCATGGTCTATTCGTATTAAAACAAATGTGACCGCTTACAAGGAAAAAACGCAGCGTCTGAAAAACTTGGGGATTTCAGTAGAATCAGACCTCACCAGACCACTGCCGTATTCACTGAAACAAGTCTTAAACCTGTAGATGTGGGCAGTGCATTATGTTTAATATGGTACCAATTCAAAAAGAAAAAATGGAGTTGGCTTGAAGTTTGCATTGACTAAAACGAGCCCCAAACAAAAATGCATTCATTCTTTTAACAAATCAACATAATCTCCTGTTTCCTCCTCTGAGTACACTAACAGTTTTGTGTGTGTGCAGATGTGGACGAGTGCCAGGCCATTCCCGGGCTGTGTCAGGGGGGGAACTGCATCAACACCGTGGGCTCTTTTGAATGCAAATGTCCCGCCGGTCACAAGTTCAACGAAATCACGCAAAAATGTGAAGGTAAGCGCCCTCAAAACCACCATGACGTCCGAACATGGCTGACTCTAAGTGCGGGGAGCAATTACAAGGCAGAGTCAACTGGTTTCACATAAAGAGAGGTTAATGAGTGAGTACAAAACCACATCCGGAGAGTTGTGGTGAGGTTAGCGTCACCTCAGTCTGAAGCAGGTTTGAAGGGACAGACCACACGTAGGGCTCTCACGGACTCTCTTTACAGTGAACTGTACTGGACAAAACAGGCCTGATTTAACACTGCTAAAACTTGAGATTCAGTCATATGTAATTGTCAATGATTGGCTTGAGTATTTTTATTCTAGGTCCACAGCAATCGTGTGTTAGTAAAATCTTGTGGTTTGGAGCAGGGTTCAGGCTTTCGTATAATAAACTGAGCTATTTTCTTTGTTAAATGTCAGTGATTAAAAGTCTTGTTTATGTTAAATTAATGTAAAATGTAAAATGAATACTGAAAGCCTTTTTTTTAAATTTAGTTTTTAAATAAAATTGAATAGTTTCTGTGTAGATTCTGTGCACCTGGCTGGGTGACAGGTGCGTTGGAGGAGAGGCACTTAGCTGAGGAAGGTCAGAAGAGCTGAAATGTTGTACAAATAAAAGTGAGACAGTGTGTGAGAACTTCCTTAAAAACCTTTTCAGATACATTTGAATCAAAACTCAAAACTGATCAATATGTGGAAAGAATTATGATTTTTTTCAATACAAATCTCCCAGACGAAAGATGAATTGATTAAAGATGAGTTAATGTATTTAATGGACACTGGATATTAATATTAAATCAACTGCATTAATAACAGAAGTGGTAATTAGATACTTTTACTAGATACTTTTACTTCATTCACTGGAATAAAGCAGTAGCATAAGCAGTAGTAGCAGTACTCATTCTTATGTATTGTACTACTGTACATATTGTGTCCAAATTGGCTATGAAGCTGGAAACTGTTGCTACATTGCTGTTCTTCTAAGTAATTTTTTTTCATTCAAAGTCCACATTGTAAAAGCACCACAATTCAGATTAATACACACGGTCTGAATTTAATGATAATAAAATATTTTATCTGTTACTTACCTGAAAGAACTTGGACCGCACTTTCGGAAAACAAAACAAGCAAATGAAAAAAGAGTTTTAAAGTTGTGCATGCGCCCAGAAATTCATGCATGTGCCAAAGTGCCAAGTGCCAAGTGAGTGCAAAGGGAAGTTAACTGTAAACATATAGACTTCCCCCTTTTGTGGTTTGAAAACTGGGTAATGCCACTTTTTATGTACCTGTAGAATCTCAGAATATAGCCTCCCCTATTAACCAGATACACTTTTGAGGTAGAACTGTAAGGCTTTTGTTGCCTCTTAAGTGTTTCTAGGTGTTAAATACAGTTCACGTGCAAAATACAAGAAATCTTTGACAATATCCAAACTAAAGTAGGCTTAATATTAATTTAGGTGCAACTCTTTCTCTCTCCTCCAACACTGGAAAACTTCAGGAGACAGTGCACTTCTTTCTTACTGTAATTTGTATATACTTTAAAGTGCAATTTAATATCCTGTGACATGCCCTGTTTCCTCTGACACTGCCAACAAGAGGCTTTAGTTGCTTTCACAGACATCCCTGCTTCATGTTAGTCTAATTGATCACAGTTCTGTTTTGTAGAAAGAGAATTTAAATTTCAGATTAACAAGGCCTCTCCTCTCTCTCTGTCCCATCCTCTCTCTGTCTTTCTCCATCGATCTCCCTCTCTCTCTTCCTCAATCTCTCTCTCTTCCTGCCTCTGCCATGCCTTCTCTTCCTTCCTTCCTCCCTCTCTCTCTCCACCGCTTCTCCCCCTCTTCCTATTTCTCTCTTCTTCCCTCTCTCCCTCCCTCTTTCTCTCTCTCTATATATTTCCCTTCTCTCTCCCTCTTTTACCCCCCTCTCTTTCTCTCTCTCCCTATTTTTCTGTCTCTTTCCCTCCTTCCTTCTCTCCTCCTCTACCCTCACCCTCTCTCTTTCCCTCTCTTACTCTCCCTCCCCATCCTCTCCCTCTTTTTCCCTCTTTTTCTTTCTCTATCACTCTTTCACTCCTTCACTTTCCCTGTCTTTCTACACCCCTCTCTCATTTTCCTCTCTTTCTCCCTCTTTCCCTCTCCCTCCCTCTACTCCCCACCCTCCCTCTCCTTCTTTCTGTTTCTCTTCCTCCCTCTCTTTCTCTCTGTCCGTACAGACTTGGATGAATGCTCAAACATCCCCGGTCTCTGCGGTGTGGGGGAGTGCTCCAACACAGTGGGCAGTTACTTCTGCAAGTGTCCCCAGGGCTACTACACGTCTGCGGATGGTTCCAGGTGCATAGGTGAGCCATTCATCAGGCTGGTGCTTCACTTGACACGGCTCTCAGTTCAAATGGACGCAGATGACGTTTCTATGGAAAGTCCTATGATTTATTGACTCACCAGGATTAGTCACAGAAGTCTATATAGGAAGTCCAGTAGTCGAGAAACATGAGGTAGTGTAAGGTGTGGAACACAATAGACAAATGGCACTTAATCATAACACACATGTTTCTAGTTCTTTTATAGCCACAAATGTATTTTGTTTAACCTAACTGCTCCCTTAAAGTCCTATACGATGCGTTATATTGACACATTAATCTTGGCTTCGCACATTGTGTTACTTAAAATAATGTATTAGTGAAATGTGAAACATAAAAAAAGGATAATATCGTAAAGATATGCACACTAGTATATACAGGGATGCACCGATACTGGTAACGGATATCGACGCTGATATTGACCATTTCGGTGGATTGCCTATCTGTCCAAGATATCGGTTCAGTCAATATCCCGTTTTGGTCTATAAATTGTTGTAATAAGATGATTTATTGGCCCAAAACACTTTCAAAGATGTTCTGTAATTACTTTATATAATGAATAAGTTACAAAACACATTTGGATAATATTTAACCATTCACCATTAATGTTTAAAGGAACTAAATTATATTTTCAGTCTCTGCACTGGTATCAGTTGCTATCACAAATCTGCAGATACTGAATTATCTACATCGGTATTGGAACATAAAAAGCTGGATCAGTGCATCCCTAGTTATATAGTATATATTGAGTATATTGTCTATATACAAACATATTCAATATTCAATATATGTAGTCCTTTCTCATTCGGTGCATTACTTTAACCGTAACCAAGATATTTACAGGCATGTTTTAGCGCATATAGATTGCCATAATTTCATCCAAATTATTTCTCTCATTTATGAGAAATAAAACATTAGCCCAGGCTTATGGGGATTATAACATGATGCAGTCAGTTCAACACAACATAAGACCCTATAGCAACAGCCATGGCCATTGATTTTTCCTGTTGGTTTCAGCCATGTATTGTAACTGAATGAAATCAGTTTGTCTTTTCCAACAATAAACATTGATGAAAACCAAGGAACTGAACCTCAAACCATCTGGCCAATGGGAAAATTCTTCCATTGTTGTTGCTCTGTTCTTGTTGAGTCAGATCTACTTTATAACAATGTTTTGATGTTTTACCTGTTTACAAATTAGGTCTGCAGAAACAAGTTTGAATACTATGACTACAATGTACTATCCTCTGGTCACAGTGAGTTAGAAAAATCCAAGCAGTGGTGTAGTGTCTGGTTTGAATGCATTAGATTTTCCATTCCGCTTTGGTTTTGGTTTCAATCTTGGCACTAAAAGAAAGAACAGGTTCCAGTCCAGAGAATGTAGGTCAACCGTTGGACGATCGTTTGTTTTTCCACAACAATCAGATGTGTGCACTTTGAACCAAAAAGAAGTAATCACAGAGAAACGAAGAGGCTTTCAGATTAACTAAGAATATTTAAGATTTAATGAGGTCACAGAGTGTACCTTAATTTGAAACGCAGCTGTAGCTCAGTGGTCAAATGGGCAGCCCCACTTCTGTCAGTCTACCCCAGGGCATCTGTGGTTATAATAGTAGTTTTTACCACCACCAGGTTTGGAGTAAGTGAAAATCCTATTTTTTATTGAGGGTTTCAGCTCTATGCTCCCACCATTGACTGTATATGTAACTCTGGCTCCAATTTACTTTGAAAAATTGTCACTCTGTCTCTCTGTGCTGCTGTCATTTTGGTCTTCAAATCTATATTAACGCACTCTACATGATCATGGTGTTTTTATTTCGCTATTTTGTCCGTAAATAAATTCCTAGTCATTTGACTGGAGCCGAATGCTATAGGTGACGTCACACTCCCTTTATCCACTTGCTTATATAATCTATGGTTCCCACATTTGTTGGGTTGTGGAAATGGTTAATGTTAGGGCCTGGTTTTGAGATTATGGTTAAGTTTAAATCCAGGGTGTCGGGTTGTGGATTTACACGTATATATTTTAAATGTGAAAACAGGGCACAGAGGCTCCTTTTCATTGGACAGATATGAGTCACACTGTATTCAAGTGATCTGAGCACTGACAGGTACTATTGCTCTCTGCTGTGAGGCGTTCAGCTGTTATAAATAATGATTATGTCCACACCAACTGGATGAACTGTTGACACTATTGAATTATAGAGAGTCCAATCTTTCAAAAAGGGTAAAACATGACTAGGGTGTGTTACAGTGACAAAGGTATTACTCATAGCTAATACAGTGGTCAGGCCCTAGTTCTCAATTCCAATAGAAAACTGTCAGGGCATTCATTGCACGACCCGTAAAAGCTGCTGTTCATGTTAAAGGTGCACTGCGTAACATTTCTAGTGGAGGGTCCGCCACCTGCTTATCACCATGAAAATGTTATTGCTTTGTCTAGAATGTTCCACAGTATAGATTAAACCTATCACAAGGGAGATGAGCAGGTTGAAGCACTACGCTACTTTACAATTCAGATCTGTGGAGAGGCGCCCATACACACAGGAGGAATTAATGGATTTTTGAGCAATAGAAACACCCGTAATGAATAATGCTAGATGTATATGTTTAAAGGTGTATTGTGTAGGGTCTGTCAAATGCTTTTTTCCAGGCGAAGCAATAACATCTCCATGGAGACAAGTGGGTAGCGGACTCTCCACCAAAAAGTTGCGCAGTGCACTTTTAAGCTTGATTTCTGTGTAGTGCACCGCAAAAACTAAAATCTATCCAAGTTAAGATGACTTGAATTAAGAAAGTTTTATCATGATTTGAGTAAATTTCACTTGACAAGTAAAATGATCTACCAATGGAACAACTTTTTGTACTTAAAATATGAAAATACTTCTTGCTACACGTAAAATAAGAAACAAAATCTAATGTTGCACACTTATTCCATTGGTAGAACATTTTACTTGTCAGGTTGAATCTACTCACATAAAGTAAAATGTTCTTCTCATTTGAACTTACCTAGATATTGCTTTTTTCAGTGCTTTTTTGCTGTGATTAGAGTGATTTCTCATACCCATAGTAACTTCTGTTGTCAGCGATCGCATGTTTCTTTTGCTATTGAACAGTTTTTCCAATTGTATGATTTATCGCAACATCAAAATACCCCAAAAACAAGAACTACATATCCAACCATGCCCAGACAAATCAGTAGAGAGCATTACAAATCCGGCACGTTTTACTCCATTTGACCCAAAACCGACTCATGAAGAATTTGGGTCAGTGAGGATCATCAATACAGCCTCATATTTACATGTGCGTGCACCGTTTACCCCCCAGAAGAGGATGTTTGTGAGGGAGGAATGTCTGAGGATTTAGCCAGAAATCTGAGTGGCCAAAGAATTCATTCAGCCCCCCCAAAGAGCATTTTGTTTTGGTTATTATTAAAGTAGCACCGTGTAACTTTCCTGGTAGAGGGCCCGCCACTAGCTTTCCTGGAATGTTCTACAGTATGGCATTTAATTTTACTATCTCCATGAAGACAAGCAAGCCAAGTTACAGGTCAGGTTACTGTGGAGAAGTGGGCCAACTTGCAGTAATAATGCATGTTTTTGCAGTAGTTTTGAGAAATAATAACAGAACGTAATTGAATAAATACAGGATATATTTGTTAATGCCATACTGTGGACTTCACCATGGAGACAAGCAGATGGCGGACCCTCAACCAAAAAAGTTACACACCTGCACCTTTAAAGTAACACCATGCAACTTTCCGGAGGTGGGGTGTCGCAGAAAGAACGCATGCTTTTCTACATTTTACACTGCAATGAAAACATCCAAAATGAGAAAACATGCTTTTATTTTAATCTATTCTTTGGCTAAATGTTACACAGTGTGGCTTTAAATAGCTCAGTAATGGAACTAAATGAGTCTAAATCTGCAGTAGAAAAGGCTCAGTGATTAGATCATTCACCCTCAAACCCAAGTGTTGATGGTTTGATTCCAGTGCTAAAGTTATGTTCCTGGGCAAGACACTTAACCCCCCTTGCCAATGTATTTATGCCACAATATCAAATGCTAGTATTATTGTTACTGAATCCTTAGTAGTATAAATCAAAAAACTGACCACCTTGAGTATGATATGCATGAAATTATAAAGCCGTTTTAAAGCAGACCTATTATGCAGAATTGTCTTTTTAGAGCTTTTACTAATGTTATAGTTGGTTCCCCTCACCATTTACACTCTTGAAGTTGTATTTGTCAGGTCGTATTGGGCACCGGATTCTTTATTAAAGTCGTTTCAGATGAATGTTGCAATTTAAAATGTGCAAAATATAACATAATGATCCATAGGTGTCATAGATTATAGCGATATAGCAGACACAAGCACAATAGCATCACATCATCATCCACAGAATTTTGGAAAACCTGAAAGGTTTTACATGGGAACAAAACATAACATTTGTCCAAAAATAAGGTTTAGTTCAAAGTGGACTTGTTTTGCTAATAAAACTTTTTGACACAAACAGTACATGAAGTAGCCTAAGTACTTTGTCTGCACGTGTGTAAGCAGGAAGTACTGACCCCTGTTTGCACTCTTGATTCATCAGCATTATTTATTATTGTCATGTGTCACCCCTGCTTAAGCAACGCAATAATGAATCTAACCAAATGTTTTTAGTGTCACCACATGGCTCTGCTCAATGGTCCGGGAGTGAAATTAGACATGAAATATTTAAGATAGTATCATGTTAACAGTTAGACACACTCACGCCGTGCCAAAAATCTGCAGGATGTAACGTTTGACTCTAGGAAACAGGAAGTTATGGCTATTAAGGAAACATCCCTGTAATTACATGAAAACATAAAGCATCTGTGTTCATTGTATCGTTCACAGAATATAGATCGATGCGTCTCAAACTGTGATATTGGTTCCACATGTTGAACCTATGCTTTGAAATGTCTCATAAGGATTCATTAAAAGATTTTATAGGTATTGGACAATAGACAGTATGAACATCTGTCCCATATCCCACTTATTTAGAGATTCTACAACTTCTTGATTAATCCCACATGAATTGTATAAGAAGTGAGATGTACATGGAAAACATGGTATTTTTTGGTAAAGAAATCAAGCTTATTTGGCTTTTCAGGGTTGTAATATAATGGAACCTTTTGCTATTTTGTGCATTATGGTCAATACAAAGTGAAAATCATTTATGTTTATTGTAGTTTAGTTCAGTTTATTCTTTATTTGTCAGGGACCATGTATAAATGCATTAATCTTACAAAAAAACACATGATCTGTACCAGATTTAGCTACTGCTACTTTCGATCTGCAGTCCGTGGGCACATACTAAAAGTACATATTATACAAAATGTCATAAAATGCAAACACAGAATGGTTATGATCAGGGATGGTACAAGATCTCGTGCCCCAAGATTGTACACACATGAGAAGAATGATTTTGTGTTGTTGTTTTGTTGGACGAAAAGGGTCATGTGTTGGTGAGTTGCTCTTATAGTTCCAAAAAGCACTACTGGAAAGGAAACAAATAGAATCAAAAGTTGTGAGGCCAAAATCGTAAACTGAATCGCCAAATGTGTATTAGGAGTAATGTAAAAGTCTCTTGTCTTGTTCTCGTGGACCCAGTCTTGAATGTCATCTTGATCTCACAGTATTGACACTGGCACAGAGCCTTGCATGCGTGCCGTGACCAAACCTCTTGGCCATCATAAAAGCATAATTTCGTTATGGTTTAAAACAGGTCTAGTCCTTGTTTTGTCTTTGGTTTAGTTTTGGTTTAGACTGTAGACCGCTGTTTTGGTCTGTGCTTTTCATGTAGGTAATCCTTGGTTCAGACCTGTTTTAGTCATGGTTTAGACCTGATTTAATTCTGGATTGTGAATCATAGTTCAGTCCTGGTCATAGCTCTGAGCTCTTGATAGCCTTTTGGATGGCATTCAAAGACTCAGTTTGACTATCTTGGATAAATAAATACATAAATACATAAATAAATAAGTATATTTTTAGTCCAGTTAGATTTGAAAAGTTTGTATCTCTGCAATCATGGTGGAAAATGTAAGAGACAATAGACCAGGTAGAGTCGTAAAAGAAGTTCTTTATCTGGTCAGATGAAGGGAAGCAGGAGTTACAAATGGTTACAGTTCCAGTATTTATATGTTGAGAGGTACCTATCTTTAGGGTTTTGCTGTCTTCCTGTGAGACAAATGTGACAGGGTGGAAAGGGTCAAACACAACCTTGTAAATATAGCGTAGGTGCGAACAGGTGAAGGTTACTCTGCCTAGTAACGTTCATGCTTTCAATCTCCATTCTGATGTTAAATTATGGAATGATCAGAGCCTAGATTTTATGCAGTGTTAGAAGAAATATAAAGAAAGGACATTGACAAACTATGAAAATAGTGAAAAGTGCTGTTATTCTGCTAATCTATTGAATACTTGAGTTATTGATAAGTAACAGGAAACTGAAAATATTAAATTATAATTAAGAAAGATGATGGGATTAAATCATTTCTACTCCTTCCCACTTCTTTCTGGACCTTTTTGGACATCATCCAATTTGACTTGACTTGTTTAAAATAATTCATTACTTCCAAATTTGAATCACAGCAACACAGACCATTACTGTACTATTATTTTAAGTGTTGCTAACAGTCTTTCCTCACCCCACAGATGCCCGCGGAGGCTATTGTTTTGGCAGTGTTCTGAACGGACGGTGTGCCAACCAGAACTCACAGCTGTTGACCAGAGTGCAGTGCTGCTGTGATTCTGGGCGCTGCTGGTCCGATGGGTCCACGCCCGAAATGTGCCCCATCCGAGGGTCAGGTGAGTGCCCGGGTTAAGGCCTAAGGTTTTCAGGTAGGACCATAGACTGTATCCATAAATGGACATTGCTAATCCGCTAGCTGCTGCGTTCCAAACAGGAAGTCAGCATGGGGTCGCTTCCGGCTCCATCGACTCTAGCTACAATTGACGTTACATTGTTAAATTGTCACCCCTCTCTCTGTAACTGCTGCAGTGAGTCTCCTCAGTTTGGTCTTAAAATGTTCGTATTAACCCCGCTCTACATGATCCTGCTGTTTTTATTTTTCTATTTTGTCTGTAAATAAATTCCTATTCCTAATATGGAACTCACCTCCAAATTTGCCCCATAACTGCTGGCCTCATGAGCTTCATTTGGCTGGAACCGAACACTATGGGTGACATCCCTTTGTCCACTTCTGTCTTCTGTCGTACAGTCTATGGGTAGGACTAAATATATAGTTTATAATTATGAATGTGATTATTATTAATAATGACTAATGTGAAGGTTTCCTCTTCATTTTTTCTTTTAGGAAATCAATTAGAGGAGACACTTGTCATTGATTTGCCTAGAATGTTCCACAGTATGTTAACAAATAATACCTGGAAAGACATATATCTTTACTGAAAGCAGGGTCTCATCTTCACAGATTTGACTTGTAACCTGGCTTGGTGGCGTCACCTGTTTGTATCCATGGAGACAGATAAGTTTAATGTCATATTGTGGGACATTCCAGGCAAAGCAATAATATCTTTGCCCTATAGGGCAATAATATCTGTAAATCCTTGTAACATTTAGTTTTTCTCGCTTTCACAGAGGAGTATCAGAAACTGTGCCTGCAGCTTCCTGATGGGACTGGTGGGGTGGTACCAGGTCGGGTGCCAGGGGTTCCAGATGGTCCTGTAGTCTACCCATACCCGGTGGGTCCACAGACTCCTGTGGGACCTGGTCAGATCCCTGTGGGACCTGGACACCCTGTAGTTCCAGGACAGTATCCAGTGGGTCCTGGTCAAATCCCCATCCAAGTCCCAGGACCAGGGCAGTACCCACAGTACCCAACACTACCTCTGCAGCCTCCACCAGGTAAAAGAGCAGATGTCTCTTTTCTATTTCAGATGATATCACAACATTCTGTAGGGCAGTAATATTTATTCCAGACAAGGACAGCTCTTCTCTCAATAATAGAAATGATCACATTCAATATTTGTGAATTTAATGCAATTCTAGGAGTACACCATCACATTCTAGTATATGAAAACCACCAACTCTGTTGCTTACATAGGGTGGATAGTTTAAGACATGACTTTTATCCCAAAATACATGTCTCTTGAGTGTCCAAGACAGTCTTCAATTTTGTTTTATAGTTTTAGATCCCCATTAGCTGCCCATTTAATGACCGCTAGTCTTCTTGGGGTCCTCTTAAAAAATAGCCATTACACAATAGACATTAGTTATACATTTACAATACCAAGAATAATATAAAAACCTTACAGCAATAAGGGTAATGGCTGCATCAATAATAAAGCTATATTTGGGAAAAATAAAAAAATAAAAATAATTTTAATTTAAATTTTAGGATAAAGTGAATCTGTGTGGATGGGAAACATTTGCATTTGCTTACCATTTTTTTTGCTTTAAACAGTATCTGGCATGAAGTGGTTGTTAATAGCATGTGCTTATTGTCTTCAGGCCCTGTTATTATCCAAACCCAGAACATCACAAACATGTGCCAGGCCTACAGGAACCTGTGTCTGAACGGCAGGTGCATCCCTGTCCCCAGCGCCATCGGGTACAGGTGCGAGTGTAACATGGGCTTCAGGCTGGACGGGCGCGGAGAGTGCATCGGTGAGTCTAAACAGTGGAATACATTTAAATTAATAATATTTAGGGCTGTATTTAAGATTTGAATCAAGATCAAGATTCAGTGATTTGTTAATATTATGCTTGGATCTTTTTAATCGAGAGGTCTACAGACTCTTTGTAGTGAATTGCAATGATTAAAAGTATTGTAAAAAGTATTAAAAGTACAGTATATGTTCAGGAATTTGATATTAAAAGCAATTTTTATTGCTTTATTGCTGTACAGCATCCGTTCATCCGTTCAAAACAGACATAATAAAAACATTTTAAAACACAAACCCCATAAAATTATCAAGAGTCAAAGACAATACACTATACATAATTTCGCCAGAGATGTACAAATCAAAGTTCCGTTTAAAAGTGTTTTGTTTTTTTTAAGTTAAATTACTGTACGTGGGTGATTTGTTTTAGTAAGAAAAACTATAATTGAATCAAAAATTGAGGTAAAAGTATTGATGTGGAAGGAAATTATATGTAACCAGACAAACTTGCTGTTGTAAAATGAATATGAAATGGACCTTGTGTGTCATCTTGTCTGCTTTTTTTGTTTTGTAGATGAAGATGAGTGTGAGAGGAATCCCTGTGTTCATGGAGAATGTGTGAACACTCCTGGATCCTACATCTGTCAGTGTCCAGTCGGATTTCAAACCACGGCCACCAGGACCGAGTGCAGAGGTACAAGTCAAAGAAACACATAAAGATATAGGCCTGTCACGATAACATATACAGATATTTAAGAAGGATAGTCCCAGTCAAACATTTTTTAAAAATACACTATCATTAAAAAGCATGAGCTACAACAAACAAATACCAATAATTAGTCCTGGAAGTAACTTTTTCATCCCTCTACAGCTCAAATCTTACAGTATTACATAAAAAATACCAGACACCTTCCCACTATTGCAACAAAAATATGCACTCGATAAATTGTTCCAGCTTTCATACAATGAACAATAAGACTATATAGTAATTTTATGGATAATGAAATGCCTCTCTCTTATTCCAGCCAGCTTTGCATGTCTGTGACAACATCTGTGTATTCGTAATTGTATTTCTGATTTTAAAAAAGAAATTAAAAAGGACAGACTGTTAGAGTGGTATTTTGATTATTTTAACCTAGTAAGTTAATCTTGGAAATAACAAAAAGAAGAAGCAATTTTCCTGTCAGTACTTTACCAAACCTATTTTAACATTATTATTTATTGTTTTTATTTATGATTTACTCTCTTTTATTATCTTAATTTATTTGTGCAGCACTTTGGAAACTGTCATGTTTATAAAATGTACTATATAAAATAAAAAAGTGGTTTGGGCTGGATGAATAGTTTTTAGATTAACTAAAATGGAACCAAAATAAGACAAAAATTAAGATATTTTTGTCCACTCAAAGTAATGATTTCTGTCTTTAATATGGCTGCTATTTGGCTTTGCTATGCGAAAAGACTGGCAATCATTTTTGTCAATTTATATTACACAAAACTGACTCTTGTGAGCTTTTAGCCATGTTAAAATGCTGTTACCTCATCAAAAACAGACCCGGAGTAGTGTTTTGTTTTATTCACACATGTCTGAATAACCCTTAGTCCGTCTATATCTCCAAAACTCAAAATGCTCTGTTCCACCTTGTGACATCATAAAGTGGTAGTTTTCAAGTTAACAGTTACCTTTTACCTTTAGTTCAGTAGAGATTGGCGATTTCAGGTCTGAAATCATCCAAATGATTCTAGTGAAGATGTGTGGGTTTAAAAACACAGTGAAGCACTTCCTGTATTACCACATGACATCACAAGGTGGAACAGAGTGTTTACAGTTTGAGAGAAGTCTAAATATGCAGGATTTGTGTGTTAAACATGTGTAATTGAAAAAACAAAATAAAACACAACTCTAGGTATGTTTTTGATGAGGAAACAACATTATAGCATAATATAAGCCCTTTAAATAGGCCTATATTTTCAACTTGTGTATTTTGCAGATTGCTTGTTTTTCCCAAATCATGGAGCCGTAATTTCCCAGAGTAATTCATGGTCAGATTGGTCAGATGGAAACTGTAATATTAGATAAGGCCATGGCTCAGCTTCACAGTGTTCTGACAGGAAATGTCTGTGTCGTTGCCAGATTTGGACGAGTGCGTGGCGAATGGGCGCATCTGTAACAACGGGCGCTGTGTGAACACTGAGGGGAGCTTCCACTGTGTGTGCAACGCCGGCTTCGAGATCTCCACAGATGGAAAGAACTGTCAAGGTCTGTCAAAGTTTAAGTTTCATTCAGAGCCAAGATTCATATTCATTCAGTCTGTTCACTGGCTTCAGTGATGTGATGTTTTAAAGGTGCACTATGCAATTTCTGGTTGTTTTTATGGATATGTCATTGTTCAGCCTGGAATGTTCCACAGTATGACATTAAACAGCTCTACCTTACAAAATACCAAGAAAACATACATTCTAACTGTGAGCAGGGTCGCCTCTCCACAGATCTGACCTGTAACTTTGTCTGGTTTGGTCTCCATGACGATAGAAAGGTTTAATACCAAACTGTGAAACATTCCAGACCAAGCAATAACATTTCCATGGACAAAAGTATTTGATGGATCCTCCACCAGAAAAGTTACACAATGCACCTTTAAGTCTCATTTAGAGCCCAGATTCATATTCAGTGGTTTCAGTGACTTTTTGAAAAGACTTTTTGAGATTTGCCCATTCAAAAGATAGAATATTTTGATTTCTAATGATCGATTTGAGTTTAATAGCTTATCGTCCAATCGTGAAGCCCAGACCCTGGAGAGACAGTCCTTCGTACTTCCTGCTCGATTGTAGAATCACCTGAAAACAAATAATTAGAGCACTGATTTAAGAGTTAAAAGGATTCTTATATGAGATTTGAAAATGTAGACATAATAGACATATTTCTCTAATAATTATGTTAAATTAATATTATTTATAAAGTTATCTGAATATGTATTTTGTTTTATTCATTTATTCAATGAGTTCAAGTTGGTACATATTTAGGCCTCTCCAGAGTTAAAAAAAAATGCTCTGTTGCACCTTGTGATGTCACTAAGTGCTAATCCAGAAGTACTGGCAACCATGCTGTTTTATCTGTCCAAAAATCAGTGCTGAAGTATGATTTTTCAAACATTATTTTTAGCTGTGAACAATGCAATATGAAGGGTGCGTTCATTCACTTGGTTTGGTCCTGTTCTAGTTCTGGTCTAGTTCCAGGTTTAATCCCATGTGGTTACTATAAAAGTGTGAACGCACCCTAAAACTAAGATATTCAGAAATTAATGTGAATAACGTGAATATTGCATAGGACCTTAAACATTTCTTCTCTCACCAGTGTTAGGAAGTAACTACACGCATGTACCGAGAATACGTATTCTGTGTACTAATTTTGAGTAACTGTATTCAAGTCCAGTTACAGTTTGAGCTGGTGGTATTCAGAATACACTTACTTTTCTAAAATCAAAGGAATACATTGAGGTACTTGACCGTACAATTTAGGCTTCAAACTGCACATTATCAGTGAGAAAAATAGAAAACACTGTTCTTGTGCGTTTGTGATTTTTCCTTTTCCAGTTAGTGATAGTGACTTTCAAACGGTGAAACAAATATAAGCAGTTTTTGGTTTTATGCTGTGTCTCTACTCTATAGTTTAAGTGCAACTCTGTATAAAAATATTCTAAATATTCAGAATACAGTACTCTGATTGGACCATGTATCAGAATATGTTACAAAATACATACATTTAATGCATGTATTTTGTATTCTGTAACTAAATACATTCTGAAAGTATTCTTCACTGTCTCCCACAGACCAGGACGAGTGTCTGATCCGAAACATGTGCTTAAACGGCCTGTGCATAAACGAGGATGGGAGCTTCAAGTGCATCTGTAAACCCGGATACCTGCTGGACACGAGCGGGCGCATGTGTGTCGGTGGGTCCATGAACACATCACCACACTTTATAGAGCATGCACAATCCTCACTGACTGCATCATTGCATTGGTTTGGGGCCAAATGCTTCCTCTGACCCTTATTCTCAGCTTGTAACGGCTATACTTTCTGGCATGTAAGTGAGCACGCCTTTGCACTCTGCTCGAAAATCCCCCCGAAAATCTACTGGAAAACCCCTGGACGTCCTGGCAGAGCAGCTGTGCATGTGAGGAGAGGGGCCGCCTAGAATTAAAATCACAAACTAGTCCTACATAAAGTTAAAGTACATATGATGGGTTTTCATGTTTTATTTTATTTTTGCAGTTAGGTGGGGTAATACGAGTGGTAGAGACTAATGAAAGTAGGTTTACTCCAGTTAAAGATGCATTGTGCAACTTTTCTGGTGGAGGGTCCGCCTACCTGCTCATCTTCATGGAGCTTTTATTGCATTGTCTTGAATGTTTCACAGTATGGCATTAAATGTATCTTTCTCCATGGAGATAAGCAGAAAATGCCACCAAATTATTGGTTAGATCTGTGGATTTTTCAAGGTATTTGTAAGCAATAAAAACACCTGTAATTGAAGAAATGCAAAAAATATAAGCTTAATTTCATAATGTGAAACTTTACAGAAAAAGCAAAAAGTCCATTGTGGCGGACCCCTCATTCGAAAAGTTTAATCGTGCCCCTTTAAGTAAAATAAGTAGTCTAACCTGTGATATGCCCTTTAAATGGAAAATCATTGGGCTGTCTAGTAAAAGTCTATGTAGAAATGCCATGTTAACGTTTGGTCTGTGAAATCATTAATTGAGGAAAATTAATGACTATTTCATATATTAAAAGAAAAAAAAAAAGTGTCTTTGCCAACTGAGCTTTGGGTCCACAGCCTTGATCTCAAACTCTGGCTCGGTCTTGTGGTCCAAAGTAAACAAACAGGAGACGAGGGTGTGGAGCGTGTGCTGATGTCTACAGTCATTTGTGAAATAGGTTTTCTTAGGGGACTTGTGGTTTGAATGTTTCTCTGTATCCTTCAACACGCTTAGACAAAACAAATCATTACTTCAACAGTTTGGTCGATGCCAGCTGTGCATTTAGGAGACAGAGAGAAATGAAAGATTTAACTCAAAGCGTGACAGGGTTCAGGCTCACTGTTCTATTTGTTCTAACGCTGAATAATTGGTTTGGGGATCATTTAATGTTGATCTTCAGTGAGATAGAAAATGATGAGTTGGAAATTAGTTAGTTACAATTAGTGCTGTCAAAAATATATATTTTACCGCGAGATTAATGCTCTTTTTGCATTTTAACCCTGTGAACTAGTTTTTTCATAAGCTGTGGCCACTGCTAGTAATGTTAGAAAAACTACAGGCCTACGCATGCACACGACTTCACCACACAAACCCTGTGCGTGCACCGATGCCACCCACACGAGGAAAACACGAAACAAAGTCCACTCCAAAACAGACGGCGAATCCGCACCCACCCTCGACAAGGACTGTGAACAGCGACAGAAGCCCCACAGCCTCCCGGCCGCCCCCACTCCCCCGTGCCGCCACCACATCCACAAACCCACGGAGGAGCGCACACATCGTGTGGGCAGGACCCATATCGGTCCCACCACTCAATAGACACCCCATGCTGCTGGACCCACCGTCTCTGCCAAAAGCGCCAGCTCCGTCGTGCGACATACAAACAAACAGTGCGACAACGCCACTGACCACAGCCCAGCCACGCAGGTGCGAACGCGGGACACAGAATCTCAGTCAACAGCGCCCGAGCACAGCACGGCCCAAAAGTCCCAGCACCAGTGCGGCCCTAGTACAGCAGGCGTTGGGACAGACAAACGCAGTCGCCCTAACTGGAGATCACTGGACGTCCCTCTGTAATGAGAACTACCTGAGGGTCACGGCACATTATTTCACCCACAGTGGGAACTTCGCACTGTTGCAAAGCACTTCATAAAAGTGGAACATCGAACACAAAGTTGTCTCACTGACAATTGTTATGGTTTGCAATAAAAACACATTTGCACATAGTGGCGCCTATGCACTTTTCATGTTGATAAGAGTTTTAAAATGATAATTCAAGGGACAAAAATGTGCGATTAATTTGCGAGAAATCGTGAGTTAACTATGACATTCATGAGATTAATTGCGATTAAATATTTTAATCGATTAACGGCACTAGTTACAATTTATTCACCTTGAATTTAGCAGAAATCAAAAGCCATTTACAATAGATCCAAGAAAAAAAAACAAAAAACCTCACCATAGCAACAGTGAACTCAAGCAGGAACAGGAAATCATGTGACTGTGGTAATGTTCCAAAATGGCAACTTGTTAGCCTCTCGAGCTCGAGTTTTATTCCCAAACGATTGGTAAGTCATGCATAGGGATGCACTGATCCAGCTTTTTCCAGATATCAGTCGATACCGGTGCAGGGAAGAAAACAGCTTTTATTTCCTTTAAGCAAGACTAAAATAAGACAAAACTGATCCGTTCTTATGTGTTATATAACTGTTTTTTTTTTCTTTTTATCTCTAAAGTAAGTACTGAACAGCTTTGTGTGAATAAACATTCTGAGACTTTCTGGATCAACTACGGCCTGTAAATAACCTTATTACATAAATGTAGACGTCCAACTAGGATATCGTCTGGACCAATATTTGGAAGGTGATATTGATAGTCTTGCATGATCAAGACTGTGCTGTGATCGCCCACTGCTCCTGTGGCTGACGCTGCTGCCCTGGATGATTTTCAAATGCAAAGAAAAAAAAGTTCTCCTCCTAGCATAATTGCCCAAGTCAGTTTTGGGGAAAAGTGAAGATTTAAGGGGTTTTTTTGGCTGTAAAACTCTTTCTGATTGGCCAAGGACTGAGCCAATTACACCCACAGATGAAACAGGGTCGGAAGTGTGGATTGAGACAAAAAACTCAAAACTGACTTGTTATGATAATGAGGCCTGCCATATGCTACTAGGAACCTCACCTTAGTCTTTATCTGAATAACAAATGTGTTAAAAATGTCTCTCTGTGTTACAGACATTGATGAGTGCGAGTCCCCGGGGATGTGTATGAACGGACACTGTGTGAACACTGAGGGCTCCTTCAGGTGTGAGTGTATGGCCGGGATGGCAGTGGGCCTGGACGGGCGCGTCTGTGTCGGTGAGTCACTACATTCACCAGAAGAACAGGGGAATTCTGGGAAATACTATTACTAAAATAATACTGCTTCTCCCTCCAGTTAATTTAGTTTTCAGTAAACACAATATTATGACCTGAATAGATTTGATTTGCTTCATATTTTGAAATATTACACTATTTTCTGATCTATGTTATAATGTTGTTTCCTCATCAAAACATATGTGGAGTTGTGTTTTGTTTTGTTTCATTCTCATTTTTAACATTGAAATCTTGTTTCACCTTGTGATGTCATGTGGGAATACAGGAAGTGCTCCACTGTGTTTTTAAACTCCATACACCTTCACTAGAATCATTTGGATACTTTCCAATCTCTTCTGAACTAAAAGATTGCTGTTGACTACTGCTTCATGACATCACAAGTTGGAACAGAGCTTTGGAGATGTAGACAGACTAATAATACAATATTGCTGTGTGCATGAAACAAAACACAACTCCAAGTATTTGACGAGGAAAAACAACAGTATAACATGGCGTAACCATCAATTTTGCATGATGTAGGACCTTTAAAATCAAGTTTCAGTGGTTTCAGATTTTATGGTTTCAGATTTTATAAACACATCTAGGAGGAATTTGAGAACATTGAGAATTTACTACAATATTAACAGCTGAACCATTAGAATAATCACAGAACGTGTTTGAAGAGGGTTAGTAGCCTGTTTACATAATAAGACCTATAGAAGATGTATTTGTATTGTATATAGAGGACATTATCTTCCCTAAATATTTGCAGTGTTTGTGGTTTACTAATTACAACTATTTGAACTGCAATTTTGTATGATAACGATTAATCTCGCAGCCTTTTTAAACACTGCAAAAAGAGCAGTTAGTTGTATTAGTTGCATGGGCATAGAAATTAAAGGGCCTATATTATGATATTTTCTTTGTTATAATCTTGTTTCCTCATCAGGAACATACTAGGAGTTGTGTTTTGTTTTGTTCATGCATGTTTGAGTTCTTCTGTCAAACAGAAAACACTTGTTCCTTTTTGTGATGTGATGTGGCAAGACAGGAAGTGCTCCAATTTGTTTTTAAACTTCATAGAGTTTCACTAGAATCATTTGGATTCTTGAACAGAGCATTTTGAGCTTTGAAGATGTAGACAGACTAATAATAAAAGATTACTCAAACATGTGTGAATGAAACAAAACACGGTACGTTTCTGATGAGGCAACAACATTCTAACATGGCTTAAAGCCTCAAGAGTCAATTTTGTGTAATAAAATCTATAATTAATCTATATGAGGCGTTTATTACCTTGTTTTCAGTGTTTTGACTCTTGCATTTTGCACAGTCCAGCAGCCATGGCATTTTCCCACGTTCCCCATTGCCTGCAAATGATCATTGTGCTTTGTGTGTTGACTTGTTTGCATTACGTTTGCCAAGATGATCTCAGTCTAGAAAAATGCATCAAATTCTTACATATTCCACACAACAGCAGTTTATTTGTGCCCGTGTTGTTTATCCTACCCAATTTCCTTGCCTTTTTCAGCTTAAAGTGGGACTAAACACCTAAACCCCGCTCACAACCACATTTCAAATAGAGCTGCTTCACTGGGCAGTACCTGAAGGACTAAAGGAGAGAGTGAGCGGGACGAGGGGCGGGGTCTGGGGGTATAAGGAACAGTGTGATTGGTCAAACAGGTATCCGCACTTCAAACTCTGCCCCTACAGCCAGGTGTTTACTACTCAGAAATACCAGGCTGTAATCAGGGCAGTCATATGTGATGTCACCATCTACTGGAAACTGCATTGGCCACTGAAGGCAGCACAAACTTAGATTTAGGTGTTTTTAGGTGTGTTTTGGACAAGAAAGCTGAAAATTTACTTAGTTTGCATTAAAATTGCTGTAGATAACCCTATTAAATGTCCTATATTACACAAAATTGACTCCTGTGAGCTTTAAGCCATGTTATAATGTTGT
Organism: Taenioides sp. WSHXM2023; assembly: GCA_029959045.1. Taxonomy (NCBI): domain Eukaryota; kingdom Metazoa; phylum Chordata; class Actinopteri; order Gobiiformes; family Gobiidae; genus Taenioides; species Taenioides sp. WSHXM2023. The sequence continues at coordinate 7,873,095 of CM057091.1, forward strand.
TACCTCCTCAAAAACATACCTGGAGTTTTGTTTCAGTCACACATGCTTGAGAAACTTTTTATTATCAGTCTGTCTACATCTCCAAAACTCAGAATGCTCAGTTCCACCTTGTGATGTCAAGCAGTGGTAGTTTTCAAGTTAACAGTTACATTTTACTTTTAGTTCAGTAGAGATTTGCAATTCCAAGACTAAAATAATCGAAATGATTCTAGCGAAGGTGTATGGAGTTTAAAAACACAGTAGAGCACTTCCTGTATTACAGCATGACATCACCAGGTGGAACAGAGTGTTTTCTGTTTGAGAGAAAACACTCTCCAGGTATGTTTGTGATGAGGAAAAAACATTATAGCATAGATCAGAAAATAACGTAATATACCCTCTTTAAAACACCATAGTCACAGTTTAGTAGTGAAAAAAGTAGATTTAGCGTTCAGTTCCTCTTTAATGTCTCACCTCTGTTCTCACAGACTGTTTTGATTTTGCCTTTTGGTGCAGACACACACATGCGCAGCTCCTGTTACGGTGGATACAAGCGAGGCCAGTGCGTCAGACCGCTGTTTGGGGCAGTGACCAAGTCCGAGTGCTGCTGTGCCAACCCAGAGTATGCCTACGGAGAGCCATGCCAGCCCTGCCCACCACAGAGCTCTCGTGAGAAAACCTAAACTAATACAATCACACGTCCCTGTTGCACACGAGTCAAAATTAAGACATATTGGTTAAAGTATATATGACAGGTTTGAGGTTTTTCTAATTGTCACTTGGTTTGGTGGGGTAGTATCTGTGGTAAATAGTTATTCAGTTAAGCAGTTAAGTGGTAGTTTGTGGAAAAACTTGAAGAAGAAAAGTACAAAAATACATGAAGTAGTGGTGGATTTTCAAAGGGAATACCTCTACCAGTGTCATCAACGCGTCATCATGTCATCCCAAAGGTAGGGACAGGCATTTTTGTAGCAGTTTAAACATGAATTAAACTAAATAAAGGTGTTGTAATCTACTTTTATTAGTTTAATCATAACTATTGTGTAATTTACTCAGGTTATGACCATAATGTTGCTTATGGACTTACCTACCCATGTCCAAACAGGAAGTAAAATTACAAACTTCATAAAAATTAAATAAAACTAGGCAAGATTATTTTTTGTGGTAAAATTTTAGATGTAACGACGTTAACTGTTTTAGCGAAATTGGTAGGCTAACAAGTTAAACAAATAAAATAGTAAATTAAATGTAAAATAGAAAATGAAATGTCTCTACCTCTTAGTTTTTTGCAGTTTTGCATAATAATAAAATGATCTCTGGTTCAATTCCCAGACCAGATCAAATCCTTTCAGTGTATATAATGAACCCAACTTACCTCACACACCCCTCTTCAGTCTTAGTTTTATTTCACTTTAGACACAGCAAGTAATACACAACAACTTTAAAAATGTTGCAGATTTTTTGTCAAGTGCATTTCAATGAACTATTTTCCATCTGTTTCTGTTGTAGCTGAGTTTTTGGCCTTGTGCCCCAGCGGAGGAGGCATCACTGGAGATGGGAGAGGTAAGAGAAGAATTTGTCATTTGAATAAAACAACCAAAGTTGATAACAGTGTAATTTTATAACCTCAATGGGGGTATCCTGGTTGAGTTAATACAATAAATACAATAAAATAATACATGTTTTTGTTTTCAGATATTAATGAGTGTGCTCTTGACCCTGACATCTGCCAGAATGGAGTGTGTGAGAACATGTTGAGGACCTATAAATGCGCCTGTAATGAAGGATTTGAGGTCGACCCGACAGGCAAAAACTGCATAGGTGAGTATGTTTGCAGTGTTGGTGAGAATTATTATGAAGTCAGTGGGGATAATGTATTGAGATGAACAGAAGACATCATTCAAAAGAGAATCATGGTTAATTTTTTACAATACGGCAACTCAGAATGATCTTTTTAACAAATTTACAGTCATATTTTAATTTATAATTTAAAAAGTCTTACAATAACTTTTCACTTAAAGCTTTTTGCAAGGATTATATGTCATGGTCATGTTTAATGTTATGAAATGTCTGCTCACTAATCAAGAATACAGTTGTTAAAATAAACCACTATTATTTTGTTTTGGAAATTATTTTGTATTGTATTGTATTTTATATTGCAACAACACTACAAATGCTTACCCACAATCCTTCAGGACACCGTTTAAATCTTCCCTTGTCCCTCAGACATTGACGAGTGTTTTACGAACCGGCGTCTGTGTGAGAACGGTCTGTGCAGAAACACTCCGGGCAGCTTCACCTGTCAGTGCCCCAAAGGATACCGCTTTGACCCTGAAACCAACGTCTGTGAAGGTCAGACTCATTTCAACTATATATATATTTTAATCATACTGTGGGATTTTAGTATGGCTGCCATGCTTGAAAAAAGAATAGTGAATATCATATCCTTACTCTTACATATACTCATCTATAATTATTGGTTATTTATTTTGTAAATGTCTTTAAATTGGCTCATTATTTGTAATATATTTCTAGACTTTCACATTTTTTTTTTGTTTTTTCTTTCTTAATTTATTTGGGACAGCACATGTTAGCCGCTTTTGTGACTACAGCAGATTTAGTTCAGTTCAGTACTTTCCAGGCATAGTCCCAGTTCTTTGCCATTATCCACACAAACTCACAGTATTCAAAAGTCACAGATAGCTGTTATATGCAAATAAACACAACTCAAAGTAGATGCATTTTCACAACAAGAAAAAGTACAGTCCAAATTATAATTCGTTTTTCTTTCAGATGTGGACGAGTGCGAGTCCAACCCCTGTATCAATGGCGACTGTGTGAACAGTCTGGGTTCCTTCGTCTGTCTCTGTTCTGCCGGCAGCTCCCTGGATAATACCAAACTCGAGTGCATAGGTAAGAAATCATTTATGCAGAACTGAAAATTAAAAGTGCACTGCGTAACATTTCTAGTGGAGGGTCTACCATCTGTTTGTCTCCATGGAAATGATATTGCTTTGTCTATAATGTTCCACAGTACAGATTAAATCTATCTAGGGACAAGGGAGAAAAGCAGGTTACAACACTATGCTACATTACAGTTCAGATCTGTGGAAAGTTGCCCCTATTCGCAGAAGGAATTATTGTATTTTGGGTCAATAGAAACACCCGTAATGAATAAATGCTAGATGTATATGTTTAATATCATACCATGGAACATTCCAGGCAAAGAAACAATGTATTGTATTTTTTTTCTTCCAGAGACGACCAAAAGCACGTGTTGGCTGAAGATCATCAATAATCGCTGTGAGGTGAACATCAACGGAGCCACACTCAAGTCCCACTGCTGCTCGACGCTCGGAGAGGCCTGGGGCAGCCCCTGTGCCAAGTGTGAAAAAGGTACACACGGCTAAAAGAAATAAATGAACACTAGATACATACATGCGTTAAGGTAATGTAGTTATATGTTTATTATAGATCCCATCTGCGGAAAGGGCTATGCCAGAGTCAGAGGGAACAACTGTGAAGGTAAGCTTTAATCTTTTAATACTACTATATATATATACAGCAGTACAGTAGCTCAGTACAGTAGGACAGAGTGTTTGTCCACTGATCCAAAGACCTAAAAAACATGCACCAGGGACTAAAGGTGGAAATTAGCTCTAGCGCTACAACCTGCACAATGCATCTCTCCTGTTTAGGTTAATGTAGATGGTGCACTGTCCCTGTCTCATAAATAAAATAAATAAATAAAAATAAAATAAAATAAAAATTGACGGTTTGAACCCGGCATAAAGATCATTGGTTGAGCGGTCAGATCCATTGACACTCAGGTTGGCGGTGTGATTCCTGCTCCCACAGTTGAATGCTGTTGTTGTGTCCTTGGGCAAGACACTTAACCCACCTCGCCCCCATGTCTGCGTACAGTGGTGTGTAAATGTGTGCGTGATTGGGTGAATGGTTCCTTTACGTAAAGCTCTTTGTGTGCCATGAAGGTGGAAAACCGCTTTGTATAAAAATTTGACCATTTACCGTTTGAATTGTTCTTCTGACACAAAAACAGTTTAACATTTAAAACAACAGCTAAACTACCCTTTCGCCTTTAAATATTAACAGTTATTGAATTTATTTACATCAGATTGACCTTATCTGTCTGAGCAGAGTTTTGCTTTAGATTGATTCAAACCAGCAAATGTCTCAACTTGCTCATCGTGTCTTGCACTGGCAAAAAATATCTTTGCTTCCCCATGTTACAATACATCTGAATTCAACAGTAATTAACAAAAAAGTCATTAACAATAAAAATACATGTTGTACCTGTCACGATATAGATAAAAGTCATATTGGATTACAGGTAGGTTTACAAATAGAAAATCAAATGCATCTTAAAATGGTGTTATTTAATTGTTGCTTCATAATAAAATATGCTCCATCTTTTGCTATAGATCCATGGCAAAATGTTGTGTAATTTCATCTGTAATTATGAAATATTTCTTTTTTTAGATGTGGACGAGTGTCAGATTTTCCCTGGTGTTTGCATCAATGGAAAATGTGTGAACACTCAAGGGTCCTTCTTCTGCCAGTGCCCCCCGGGGATGACTGTGGACGTGAGTGGGAGGATGTGCATCGGTGGGTGGTTTTCTTATTAAAATACAGTTTACAGTTCGGTAATGGTGGGGTAATGGGAGGATATTGACTTAATAAGGTGATAATGGAGATAGTTAACTCTATTGAGGCTAGACCTGACCTATATTACACAAAATTGTCTCTTGTGAGTTTTTAGCCATGTTATAATGTTGTTACTTCCTCAAAAACATACCTGGAGTTGTGTTTTGTTTCATTCACACATGTTTGAGTAATCCTTTATTATTAGTCCGTCTACATCTCCAAAACTCATAATGCTCTGTTCCACCTTGTGATGTCACTCTTTTAATAATACAATGACTTTTCACACAGGGCATCTGAGTTGAAGTTGCTCGAGTCCTAATCTCTTTTTCTTAACTCTGGCCAGTCTTTTGTTTGTTTATTTGTTTAACGATGCATGAGACTGTATTCAAGCATCTATAAATTCATTTTCATGCCTAAGAAATTCCTTCTAATTTAGACTTTTCGACAACAAACTTTAGGGACTCGCTGTGCTCAGAAAATCTTGGTTGTGTCTTACCAAAACAAGTGTGAGATTTCCTGTTTTTACTTTTTACTATGGGAAAATCCAAACTACTGCTACTTCACTGCTCTCAATTATTAGTGTAATTATTACCATGCAAGAACCATATGGTGCTACTACTACGACTACTACTACTACTACTACTACTGCTACTACCATTAAGGCTACCTTGACTGATGGTTCTTTACTTTCTTTGCTAATTATGACTACTTCTACTTTTACTACTCCTGCTACTACTACGACTACTACTATTACCACTAAGGCTACTTTGACTAATTGTTCTTTGTTTTCACTGCTTACTTACTGCTTTCACTTACCCTGCAAGTACCACTCATACCACATCTGTTCCTAGTACTACTGCTACTGCTACTGCTACTACTACCACTACCAGGACTACGACTACTACTACTAGTACTCCTGCTACTGCTATTGCTGCTTCCAATAAGGCTATGTGACTAATGGTTCTGTACTGTCTTTAGTTTGTTAATATTGTTAATCTGTTGTTGTGTGTGTAATGTGTTTTTGTTTTGGTTTATTTACATGCTCTTAACCAGAATAATAACCAAAGGCTTTTGATTTCCTGCTTTATTCCATGGGAAATTCAATGGAAACTAAACACATCAGTTTCCAGTTCAGTACAAGAAACTTTTGCATACAATGTTACTGCCTGTTACATCATTGTATTAATTTTGCCGGTTAAGATCTCATAAGATACACTTTATTTGTCCCACAGTGGAGAATTTTATCGCCTAACCATCTTTCCTACTAATTTACTCTAGTTTTCGTAGTAGGATTAATCATATTGGCATTACAAAGCTGAATGACCATAAATCTCCTGTACTTACCATTGTTATAACTTAATAATTATACTTTAACCATGCAATTTCCTTATTATTACTATGTTATTACTGACCAGCAAAAATCAAATATGCAGAATAACCGGATGACTCAACAATTAGATCAGATTTTGGTGTGTGTTTACATACACAAGAGAAATCTGATTATGTGTCTGTAAATCAAAGGATTTTACAGTACAAATACTACTGCATTTTGGAAGACAAAGTACATTTAATTTTTAAACAACACTTTAAACATGTTCTCTTTTATTTTAGTTGTTTCCAGTTTAGCTTGCCCCTTTTTTTTTTGCTTTTTTTTTTGCGTATTTTTTCTTTTTTGCATATTTTTTCTTTTTTTTTCAGATCAGATCTAACTTTGTAACACATACTCTTACTGTAAACAATTAGGATGCGTTAGCCTTAGTGAGTGCGTAAACATGAGCTCGAGAATCCCGGTTATGATCAGGTTTTTTCTCTATCCCGGTTATGTGAGTGTCCATGTACATACACAGTGTCCTGGTTTCTGTATCCTGGATAAGCCAAGGTTATGAGAAACCAGAACATTCTCACTGGGTTTTCTGAGAGTATCCAGGATGCTGTGGCAGAGCTCCATAGTCTAATGATCTTACCTGAATGCATGTCTTCTTTTTTGTTGAATACTCGTCACCGGGATAAGGCTAATAACCGGGATACTGTAGTTAGCTCTTCCATTCAGACAGATATTTAAAGCAGTGACTTACAGAACCCTGTCAGAACCAAAGAAGCTGCTGATGATTTTCTTTTGTGATGTAACCTGCGTGGGTGACTGGGGGATTACATGGTCTTCAGATGTTCCTGTTTCTTTGACATTTCAATCATCTGATAACTCCAGAAATCAGATAATCATCACATTTTTGGTTTGCATGTAAATAGGCCGGTCACATTAATTACTATATTGCGTTTCAATATATGAAAGCTGGAACAATATATTTTTGGGCTTAGTATTTATCACGTGTACAATTTCTTTGCAATAATGGGGAGATTTTTGTTATTTTAGTTGCAATTTAATAAGATCTGAGCTGCAGAAGGTTGAATAAGTGACTGCTATGGCTTAATTCTGCTGTTTTTGCTGCAGCTCAGGCCTTTCGGTGATACTGTCTATTTAAAAATGATTCATTGGGATTTTTCTGCTTTATTGTTATTGTGTTAGTGGCATAAATTAGTTTCAATATTACCACTTATAGCAAGTATTTCTCTGCAGTAATATATTCAAATTTGTTATCGTCATATCATATAAACACTGTTCCCTTTTCTCTCCAGACTTGCGGACTGAGCACTGTTACCTGTCCCATGACGACGAGCGCTGTGCTGCCCCCATCCCGGGGAAGCACCGCGTGGACGCCTGCTGCTGCTCGGTGGGCGTGGCCTGGGGTCCCGAGTGTGACGAGTGTCCAGAGAAAGGTACTCCTCAGTTCGCCCAGCTCTGCCCTAGAGGCCCCGGCTTCTCTCACCGCGGAGACTTCATCAACGGACGGCCATTTTTGAAAGGTACAAGGCAGTAATAATGCTCTATATGTGACTTTCTTTTTGTTTTGATATTTTACAATTTTATGTGACAATTATATGACTTAACATCAACTTATTTTGTACAGTCATTTTCTAATATTTGTCATTTTCTAATATTTGTTCACTATGGGTGGCCATTTTTGAAAGGTAAGTATGAAATCTGAAGGAAAGGGGAAATAAGAAATTACTCAGTGTTTATGCTATGATTATATAACATAACATTTATCATATAACTTAACACACATTTTGTACAATAGGCTTCTTAGGCATCTTCTGAAATTGGTTCACACTTCACAGTACATGTATAGAGCCATGCAAAGGCAAGGCAATGTTTATAGCACATAATTTGTACACAAAATAATTCAAAGTGCTTTACAGAACAAGGGTGCCTTAAAATCACATTATAAACAAGTGAGTCAGTAAAAACACATATGATTATCATTATAAACTCATCAATATGACATAGTATTGCATTAAAGTACATGGTCGATTTTCTTATTAATAAAATTGGAGCATGAATTAGTTGGAAAGTTTCTGGAAACAAAACTACATTAAGAATATCTATATGTCTTCTATGTAATTATTACAATTGTTTAGTAATTTCTCTTACCTCCCTGTCCCTCCATCTCTCTTTCAGATATAAATGAGTGCAGAATGATCAGCACACTTTGTTCTAACGGGAGATGCAGAAACACCATCGGCAGCTTCAGGTGTCGCTGTGACAATGGATACGCTCTGGACTCTGACGAGAGGAACTGTACCGGTAAGAACTCAGGGACTATAGTTGGATTATTCTGCTCATGATTACACCCTGTAGTGTTCTACATATACAATACAACCAAGTTTTTATTTATTTATTTTTATTTTATTATTGGAATGCCCTTGAAATGTGCCAACTCATTTTTGAAGGGGCCAAAAAACACAAAACATTAGTAATACACTATATAATAACCAGAATACAAAACTTACAGGTTTACATTACACACATACACACTCTCCTGCAACAGTACCTGATTTATAAAAAAAATAGAATATGCATGATATAATAAAGTTATAAACTAATGGGAAATATGGAAAAATAATAATAGAAAAATAAAAAGGACAAACTACAAACATAAACAGTGGATACTTTTGGGGTCTTGAAAAATATGTAAGATTTGTAGAGCTCTGCAGTTAACATACTATACCAACTTTATTTATAAAGCACTTTAAAATCTTTACAGCTGGCCAAAGTACTGTATACAAACATAGAAAAGACAAAGACAATCGCAGTCAAAGTCACAACACAACTACTAAAAAACACAGAAAACAAAATACTCAACAACAAGAAATGATTCCGCTTGGCTAATCTCTAATGGCGACTGGTTCCACAGCCGTGGGGCAGCAACAGAAAACGCCTGGTCCCCACGAGAGGGGACGTAAGGGTGGATCAGGTCAGCGAGGTAGGAGGGCGCTAGGCCGTGCAGACACTTAAAGGTAAATAAATGAATTTTGAACTCGACTCTAAAGCGCACTGGAAGCACAGTTTGGCAATTTTTAATTAAATAAAGATCCAATAGTTTTGAATCGTCAATGATCTTGGGGATTTTTACTCCAGAAGTCTACAGCCGATCTTGTGGTAGTGAAAGCATGTGGTTTTGTGCAGAACTTGTACTTAAGAGGAATGCAAGGCGGTGATTCAAACTCTGTCTTATCTCCATGAAATCAATATTGAAGGCCATTTTTCTTTGTTGACTCAAAACAAAAGTGAATCAGATACAGATCGATCAATGCAAGGGGAAAAAAAAAATATTTTTTTAATTTTTTTTTTTATTTTACCATATCACCCAGCCAAATGTTTGTGGTGTAGATTTGTTCAGGACAGTGCAAATCCATACATTTTTATTTTGTAATGTTAATAGACTGAATGATTATAATGCAATGCCAATTTTTAATCTATCCCTGGAAGACTCGCTGAAGGCTGAAGGTATCAAAACAAGTAAACAGTAGATAAATGTTAGAATAAAGCATATTTACTTAAAATAAAGACTACCCAATTATTTCTATGTGTAGAGTACTTCAGTTTGTGGCATTCCTTTAATATTTATTATGCCTCAAAATTTGCAATAGCGTTAGCATTGAGACTCAGACATCTCTTTCTATTTTAAATACCTCGGCATATGTCATAGCTGCTGCCCGTGTCCAACCAGGAAGTAAAATGATAAACGTTAACATAATAATAATAATAATAATAATAATAATAATAATAATAATAATAATACATAAAAAAGGGAATATTCTGAGTACAATTTCAAATATAATTATGTGTAAAACTGTTTTAGTGAAAAAGTGCACTTCACCTCAAATCTGTTTTAGACCAACTTTTTATATATATCAATGTAGAACTTCAAAGCACTAGAGTTTGAAGTTAAGGTTACCAACAAACAGGTAGTATTTCTCGTCAGCTGCACAAACCCCACATCTGTCTCAGTCTAACCAGTCCTAACCAGCTCCACTGTTTCTGACTCTTTCTGCCAACTCCCATTACAATAAAATGGAAAGGACATTGCCTCCTCATAGCTGGTTGGATCTAATGGGAGCCAGGCTTTGAGCTCATTGGAACTTCTCCACTAAGTCTGGTTAAAGTCACCGAAGCTACACTCAAATTTGCAGACTTAGTTGTAAGTGAAATACCTGGAATATGGCACTTATAGTTTTGCTGTAGGTTATATTTAGAAAATCAATGACTTTTGACTCTTTAGGGTGTAACTATTTTGCCATTTGAATAAAAAAAAAAAAAAAAAATCACGATTTTAAAGGTGCTGTATCTGCGTTTTACTGCCTTAAAAACATTTGGACCATTTGCATTGGTCCAAAGTTAATCCTCACTTACCGTATGCATTCTGATGAGTTTTTTCACAACTTTCAGAGACCAAGCTGAGTTTTGCTGTGACAGTTAAGTTATAGCAACAACTAGCATGCCGACACGCACATCCTGATTATCAGACAATAAACCGCTTTCTAATTAGATGCAGACCGCACACAAATGACTAATTTTGACCTTAAAGGACCAAAATATTATGCCATTTTCTGAAAAACATACCTGGAGCTGTGTTTTGTTTCTTCTCTCAAACACTCTGTTCCACCTTGTGATGTCATGTGGTAATTCAGGAGGTCTCATTGTGTTTTTAAACCCCATACACCTTCACTAGGATGATTTCAGACCAGGAATTGCCAGTCTCTACTGAACAAAAGGTAAAAGGATCTGCTAACTGGAAAACTACCGCTTCATGACATCATAAAGTGGAACAGAGCATTTTGAGCTTTGGAGATGTAGACGGACTAATAAACCAGGATTACTCAAACATGTGTGAATGAAACAAAACACAACTTTGGGTATGCTTGTGAGGAGATAATATGTCTGTACTGGGACAAGACTAATTATATTTTATTTCTTTTCTTATGGTGTTTAATACCAAACCCTTGACTTCAACGTTGTTAATGAAAATTGCGGTGAAAATAAATAGCTTACAGCGTGTTTTGTATTCATTACGGATTTTTATGATTCAAACAGACTTTCTCCAGATGCAAACATTTTACTGCAATTTCAAGGTTATTTTTTATATTAATGCATTGTTGTTTTTCTCTTTGTAGATATCGATGAGTGCCGAATTTCTCCGGATCTCTGTGGTCAGGGAAGATGCGTCAACACTCCAGGAGACTTTGAGTGTGAATGCTTTGAAGGATATGAAAGCGGTTTTATGATGATGAAAAACTGCATGGGTAAGTACAAGTCGAAGGTGCACTACGTAACTTTTTGGTTGGGGGTCTATCACCTGCTTGTTTTTATGGATATGTCTTTGCTCTGCCTGGATGTTCCACAGTATGACATTAAACAGCTCTACCTTACATTTATTCAATTAGAGCTGGTGTTATACCTAGAAAAACAGGTATTCTGACTGACTTCCCACAGATCTGACCTGTAACTTGGTCCGGTTTGATGCCATACTGTGAAACATTCCAGACAAAGCAATAACACAAAGCATTTTAGGGACCCTCCACTAGAAAAGTTACACAATACACCTTTAAGGTTTTGATTTTTCGTGTTAACAAATGCAACAGTGTACAACAAATTAAGTTATAACATATTTACTCACATAATCAGATTTACTGGTAGTAAAGGGCAGAGTGATGGGTTTTGTGATGAAAAACATGAATTTGTTCTGTAAGCGGGGTTGCCTCTCTACAGATCTGACCTGTAAATTGACCTTTTTGTATCCATGGAGATACAATACCCTAGATTTTATTAAAGCTAAAGGGTATGTAGGATATTTCTTAAATATGCACTATGTAACTTTTCAGGTGGACAGTGCACTTTCTGCTTGTTTCCAGGAGGATTTTGCTCGCGTATATGTTCCACAATATGGCATTAAACATATCATCTCCATGGGGACAAGCAGGTGACACCACCAGGGTATACAAGTTACAGGTCAGATCTATGGCGAGGTGACCGCACTCACTCTAGATCAACAGGATACTTCACCAGAAAAGTTACATAATGGACCTTTAGTAAAAATCTCAATCCCAAATACTCTAGCTTTATTAAAGATGCTCACAGAGGGTCCACAACCTGCTTGTCCCCACAGAGATGTTATTAATTTGTTTGGCAAGTATGACGTTAAAGTTGTATCTCCATGGATACAAAAAGTTGGCACCACCAGGGCCAAGTTACACACCAGATCTGTGGAGAGGTCATAGGTTTTTAAGCAATAAAATTGGCTATAATTAAATAAATGCCAAATAGAAAAGTTAAATCCATACTGTGGAACATTTCAGGCAAAGCAATCATAACTCTGGAAACAGGCAGGTAGCGGACCATTCACCACAAAAGTTCCATAGTGCACCTTTACAAACTGATGTAAATGTATAGAAGGACTATTACTATTTAAAGCTCGTAGTTACATGCCTGTGAAAGTGGTCCCTTTTAAAACTGCCCTTTGCTGCTTGTTAAACTCCACATATCTAAGTGCGTAGAGCTTTGCCAGTCCATAAACATTTGTAAACGTGGGGAAACCCGGACCACCACCTCATCCCCCCGTCTCCCCAAACCCACCCCACGGAGCCCACTCCCATTTGGGCCGTAAGATGTGGATGAGGTGCCTCTACAAACACGCCAAGCCAGGAATACTCTGTTAGAGTGGCTGACGTAATCCCAAATTTACAGTCATTTGTACAGAGAAGGAAGCAGAGTTTAACGGTGATTTATTGAAGTCATTGAAGCGCCCACGATGTGTACAATGACCTGTAATGTTCAGCCTGAGTGTCGCCACAATCACTCTGTAAAACTGCCCCATTAACCCCAGATAAGATAATTGTGCTTTATTATGTTGTTTACCTTTAAAACAAGCAACATACAATGCAGCACAAAGAGCCCCTGTAGTTGACTGGGGGGTTTAACCGACAACTGCTGTGTAAAAACGCACACTTCGCTGCTAAACTCCCCCATTTTACTTTAGGTAATTAATGTTTATACAGAGATCAGGCATAACAATATGAACACCTGTCTAAGTTAGCAATGGCTCTCTTCACAGCTTATTTCTCGAATATATATACAGGTTTAAGATCAAATTATTCCTATACTATTAGATTTTGACACATATAAAGCAGTGTCACTTATGGTTTAATTTGTCTTTTAAATGTTTTTCTCCCTTGATTTTAAATGGGCATAATAAATAAGTTTGATAGATTGATTGACTGATAGATTACATATACTGTATTTCAGCTTTGCCATTTTGGACGGCCAATTGTCGATTAATAGGGAGATGTGTGTTAAAGATTGAGATTTATACCGTAAAAGTTTAAAGAATTTTGAGGAAAATAGATTGAGAGGTCAGATTGAACTATTTTAGGCATGTGCAAATAGGGGATTGTGAATATACTGGAAGAAGGACTCTGTTGATAGAGCTGCTAACCAAAATGTGTAGATTGGCATAATGGAGGGAAAAAACTTGGTAGAAGGATGCAGAGGATGGAGTTAGCTGCAGGTAATTTGGTGTTATAAAAGCAAAAAAGATATCAGCTACTAGTAGACTCAGATAAGAGTCAGATAAGACTTAGATACCCAAATGAATAAACACTAAAAGCATGTTTTTCATTTTGGATGTTTTTATTGCATTGAAAAATTGTAGAAAAACATACGTCCTTACTGTGAGCGGCCTTGCAAATCCACAAACCTGACTCTTGCTTGGCTTGCTGGTCTCCATGGAAAAGTTGCTCCTTTGGCTATAATATTTCACATTATGGCTCAAAACTCAAAAGAGAATGTTCCAAAGTATGGTTTTAACGCTCTATTTCCAGAGAGTTAAACGGTGTTACATAAAAATTTCAAATGTGTACTAATTCATAAAGCTTATTGAAAATGAATTTGATTTTTCTTTTCTCATAGACATTGACGAGTGTGAGAGGAACCCCCTGCTGTGTCGAGGTGGAGACTGTGTGAACACTGAGGGCAGTTTTCAGTGTTTGTGCCCCGAAGGACACGAGATCTCTCCGGACGGATCTGCCTGTCTGGGTAAGGATACAGCAAAGAAAATATTATAGCAAATTTTACAACTAAAGCCCCGATTCACACATGTGCTCTCAGAAAAACAGAACATTGCTGGGACTGCTCTATTCACACTTTCTGAATTTCCTTCCATCCATCCATCTCTGCACTCTTTCACATAGAAAAGCAAAGTGCTGCTGAATCATTTAAACTGAATGAGGCTGGAACGTAACCATGTCACGTATCCGGGAAATGCTCGTATCCAAATAAATTCCCAGGTCAGGCTGCATATGTAACCGGGGCTTAAGGGAGATTGATAAAATACATATATGAAAAATAGATAGATAGAAAGAAAATATATATATAATAGATAAATACCAAATATGACAAATTCTGAACACCCATGATGGTTTTGACAAATCTCAACCAAGTGTATCCTTTGCTTTTATGATCGAATACAAATTTTTCCAGTGTTTCTCATTTTCCCCTCACCTTTATATTCTAACTTTTCTCTCAAACTCAACAATAAAACATTACCAAAACTACCAAAACATTACTTAAAGATAAATAATCTGTGGGAAACAATTAATATACATGTTGTTGTTTATTTTACCGCGCCCATGGGTGTGTAAGTGTTGCATTCCTCGTAGCACTAAGAGGAATGTCTCTGGTCCTAGTTTGACTCAGTGATCTTTTGTTTATCCTTGTTGTAGTGAAGTTTTGGCTACACGTCTCCTGTAGCATCACCCCTAAACTTAGTCCATCTGTATTTAGTGGTTTATAGTGTAATCCTCTGGTTTCTGTGGCGCTCTGTTAAACTGTTTATGGTCACGCTCACTACTCAGTCCTAATACTGTCATTATGGAGAAGGAGTACTAATAGCAAATACATCGGGGAAAAAGTGTGTCACTTTCTCTCTTAAAGGGCCAGTACCTGAATTAAACCATGAGTCAGGAATATGTTTTACTTTGAACTTTTAGTCCCGCCCCCTTAGTCCTTTCTGCCTTTCACGGTTATTGCACCATGGCACAGAAATAACTGGACTATTGTCATGCAGTTTTTTGTCCTGATAGTTCTTCATTCTCTGACAACTATTTGTTTTTTTATCGCTCTGTTTTTTTCTTATTTAGCAGCTGTCAGTTGTAATTACGATACAATCTATGATGTAAAAAGCATTTATTTGGACAAGAATACATTAAAATCAGACCCTTTAAAGCTGAACTACCCAATTTATATGTAGTTATCTTCCTTTACTTCAAAACTGGTTGCCTGTATCTTTTATATTGTGCCACAACTGAACCTAAAATATGCACTTATACTGTATATGTTAATCATTCAGCTAGTTACTCCTGACTTTCTATTTTAAACTTAGATTTAGACTTAGACTTAGTCAAACTTTATTGATCCACAAGGGAAATTATTTGGACACAGTAGCTCAAACATCACAATATAATACAATAACAGAGAGTAACAAAAATAGATGGTATACCAAAAAAGATGTCAAATGAGATATATAAAAATAAATGTATATGTACAAGTCAAAATAAAATAGAAAAATAAGTAATAAATACAAGCAGACATAGATTGACCTGAAGAGCTGCTTATATAATATACTGCATTTGTATTATTTGTATTATTTTCATTGTTTTATTTATAATTTTGATCATTTTGAATATATGTACACCCAGTACATTAATAATAAAATAAAACAACAAAAAATAATATAATATAATAAATAAATAATACAAATATTTTTAAGACAAATTCTTCTTAACTATAACTATTAGATTATTAGACTGGTTTCTCCCCATTCCAAGTGAAACATTTGTGGTAGTTTGTATTTTATTTAAAGTAAAAATAAAACTCTTGAATGTCTTTTGTTTTCGCAGATATAAACGAGTGTGAGTTGAGTGACAGGCTGTGTAAACACGGACAGTGCGTGAACATGATTGGCCGATACCAGTGCACCTGCGATACCGGGTACAAGTCCACGGAAAACAGACTCGAGTGTGTGGGTAAGTTTACAGCAAATCTATATATTTTTGCTCCATATTCTGAACAATATTTGAATCTTTCTGTTTTCTTTGCAGATATTGACGAGTGCACGATTGAAAATGGCGGCTGTGAGTCGTTCTGCACAAACTCAGAGGGGAGCTATGAATGCAGCTGTAACAGTGGATACGCCCTGATGCCCGACCTACGCAGCTGTACTGGTCAGTAAAGATTTCTCATGTAAATTACTAGATTGTCGTGAAGTTTGAGGGTTTTTTTTTTTTCCTAACTCATGAGAATCCATTTTTATTATTGAAGGACGTAAGTTGGCTGCTGTGATTGGCTAAAACTCCACTAACAAAATAACCGGGAGCCAGATTAGACCGATTATATTAAAATTACTAATATTAGAGGAGATGTAAATGGTATCATAACATAATAAGAAAATAAATACAGTATTAAGAACTAGGAATCTATTTTACTTATCAAATATATGTATTATAATGGTTGTGGCGGTTGTCACAAGGGATTTTACAGAACCAAGCACCCAAAATCATATTATAACACCCTTATTATTTCGTTCTTTTATTTCATTCACACATATTTTAGTAATCTTCTCATAAGTAATCGTCTCTTAATGCAAAAAATACCTGTGTACACGTAATAAAATATTCAGCAGACGTTTTTTTGCATTTTTGCAAGTGAATCAGCAGCCGGAGTATTATTTAAATGTATATAACTTGAAATAGTAAGGGTAAATTAAAGTCGTTTAAAGCTGAATAGTACATAATATTAACCTTTAAACATACGTTCTTAGTAATAAAACTGTACAAGAACGTAGTAATAGAACTGTACTGTGGTTAAAATAATCAGTTAGCATGTACAACCTATTTAAAGGTGCACTGCGTAACATTTCCATGGAAATATTATCATCTAGAATGCTCCACAATATAGATTAAATCGATCTATCACAAGGGAGAGGCAGGTTACAGCACTACGCTACATTACAATTCAGATCTGTGGAGAGTCGCCCCTATCCACAAAAGGAACTGTTGTATTTTTTAGCAATAGGAACACACGCAATTAATAAATGCTCAGTGGAAAAGTTGCACAGTGCGTCTTTAACACTGAAATACACATGTTTTCTTCACTGTTAGCCATGTAGCTCCACACTGTAATAAAGTGTAGCTTGGACAGCCCTGTAATGTAGAACAACCTAGATTTATCGAGTGAAGGTTTCTTGTTGACAGAGCGCTGGTCAGATGATTTGCGTTCAAAGCCTGCTCCAAGACAACGCAGTCAGTTTGTGTTTACATTACGTTACACTTAGAGACTGTAGATCACTGCTCAAGATGGATAAGCTCCCCCTGATGAGACGAAAGAGTGTTGAAAACTTGGACAGCTTGTGTTTAGAGATCTTTTGAGCTGGTTTCATGTGGTTTTCGTTCCTGTAATTAGTGGAGACACATGAACAGACTCAGCGCTGAAGTGACTGTAGATTCACACACGACATTTGCTTTTGTGCTTTGGTGATGTGTTGAGTTTACGGCATGTCCAAGGCATCTGTGTCTTGAGTCAACAGGGAGATTTAAGGACATTGTTTTGTAATGGGATAATGGATTTACCACTGTGGTTTATTGGACAGGACAGACATGTTTTCAGATAAATACTATATAAATAAACAATTTTAAAACAGTGCAAAATGGGGAATTATTGAAATATCAGTCAGGTTTTACATGAGAGGAAAGTGTAATAAAGCTAACTTGACTTGTAGTATTGGCACATGGCTGAGGGGTTAGCATTTCTGCCTTAAAGTTGCACTTAAGAGTTGTATGTAAATTTTCCAGTGGACAGTGCACCATTTGCTTTTCTGTGGTATTAAACCTCCATGGAGATAGATGGCATGTTTTATTTATTTATGTGGTTGTTTTTTTTTGAGCAGTTATAAACCCAGAGATGAAAAAATGCTGAATAGATTAGTTTAATGCCGTACTGTGTAACATTTCAGGCAGGTAATATGATCAGAGTCGCAGCTAGTGGTTCCTACTACAAAGTTACATTTTGCACCTTTAAATGAAGATGTTTGGAGTTTGCATGTTTGTAAATTGGCCAGATACAGGCGCTGTACCAGATGTTTTATTTTTAAAAATGTGAAAATTATAACTATTATTATACATTTATTATTGTAAACTATAAAAAAAAATATAAAAAATAAATTAAACTGTTTGTAGCAGTCCAAACGTATTCCTCCCTTTCCTAATGCATTCCTAGCATTGCAATTGTTCACAACTTTACAACTTCAGAGGCAAGAGCACTGCTAAAAACATGTCTTTAATTATATGCAGACAGCGCACAGTGGTCTCATTTTGACCCGAAAACCTGCTTTTACAATATGTACTGGGGAAAGACATTTTATTTGATATTTTATTTGCATAATAGAAACAGATTATAGTCGATTTCACATGGATTTAATGGATTCTCACAAAAATTTACTCTATAAAAAGCCCACTATAGGTCTAACAATGTCTCCACATCATACACTGATTGCATGTATATTCATTTTATTTGCTTCAATATGATTTCATTTTCTTATTTATCCCACAAGTAAAATTATGCTAAGTAAAAAGCAATTACACCCCAAAAAGTGATACTGTAAGATGACTTTTCCTTAAACCATACTTGTGTCAGCTCTATTCTGTAAGTTTGACTCCTTGCATCAATACATAAGTTGTTCTTTCACCTTTCTTCTCATGTTATAACTTTTCTAACTTTAACTGTGCTCTCCCTGTGCAGACATTGATGAGTGTGAGGACAGCCCGGACATCTGTGACGGAGGCCAGTGCTCCAACACTCCGGGGACCTTCCAGTGTCTGTGCTTCGACGGGTTCATGGCCTCTGAGGACATGAAGAGCTGCCTGGGTAAAACTCATTCAATCTACTCAGTTATTATTTTAAATTTTCATTGCAATTTTCTGTATAAAAGAAAAGCATAAAAACGTTCATTACACTTACATAGACTTGGCACTATTAGCAAATAAATGATGAACTATTTAGAAAGCGATCTGTGATATGAAACCACGAAAATAGAAAATAGTAAGAACATAATAAAAAAAAAGAAAAAGAAAATATAGTGCTCTCCATTGATTTTGGCACTGACTGTTAAAGTTTTTGATTATGCAATTTATATCACTATTCAGTTCAATATATTTTGATGTCTTTGGATTTCAGACTGACGAAAATTTAAAACTGTTGTCATTACAATTAAAAATATTGATTAATAAGTAAATTAATACATATTAATTGGGTCAAAATATATAGGTGGGAAAAGTAAAGGTCGATATTGATTGGCAGTGTTTGCTAATGTGTACATTGTGTCACCATGGTAACTGCTGAACATGCCTCCATAGGCATATATGTAGAACAGCTCCAGAGCGATGTCACTGCAAAGTATCAATGAATTTGTTAAGTGATGATGTCACTTCCGGGTCCAAATACAACCTCATAGCTGATTTCTAGCTTTTATTTTTTGTTTGGTTTATTTTTGTTTTGGTGCCAGCCTTGGACCCGGAAGTGACATCACACTTAACTCTGTACAGATCAGTTACATTGGAAAACGGCTTTATTAGGTGGGCAAGAATCGCATTTACAGCTGCCCTGGTTAGTAGAACTTTGGACCTACTGTGTTTTCCAAAGATAATTTCACAATACAACAGCACATGTATTACAATGGTTTATTATAGCCAGCAGCCCAGAGCACTGGTAAACCAAACAACATAATGATGGTGAGTAAAGGTTACCCAAGAAATGACTCAGAGAAAGAGGTGCGTCAGATTTTAGTGTTCATGAGAGAAATAAACACTAAAAGTTGCTGCTGATTTACAGCGTATGAGGTGCTTAGAGAGACTGAAAGGAATCTGTGACATTTGCAAGTTGCTCCAAAACAAAAAGATGTCAACAGTGAAGTACAAGCTCAGAAAGGGCGTAACTTAAACACACTGTTTATAAGATAACTGTCAAATTTATACACATTTTACACACGTTAAGCAGGTTGAGGTAGTATCAGACTTTTATTGTATTGTGAATACTTAGAATACTTTTAGATTGAGTTGCAAAGGAATACATCATGGTATTTGATCATGTAAGCCTAATTTAGGCTTAAAACTGCACATAATCAGAAAAATGTATGATTTTTCCATCTCTAATTAGTGATAGAAAATGCTTAACAAACAGTGAAACACTCATAAAGCAGTTTTTAATACTATGTCACGTTTTTACATTATTATTTAAATGCAACTCGATGTAAAAATATTCCAAGTATTCATAACACAGTACTCTGACACATATTGTAAAGGATGTTTAGTTATAGTTTACAAATGAAATTCTGTCACTAAATAACTGCAGCCTTTGTGTAGCCAAGATAATTGCGATAAGCCCAGATTGTAACTTGGATGGATTCAAATTTTATTTTCGATCTGATTGCGATAGACTGTGCAGAAGAGACTATTTTTGGTTCCAGGCAGGGCAGGCACAGAAATAGGACTATAAATACGCCATTGCAGGACTTAATAAGGTTTAAACTAGCAGGAAGGCAGAACTTAACCACCTCTAATCAATGGAATAAACAAGAGATCTGAAAACTGTTCTTCCAAATAAAATATCTCACATCTGCTGTTTATCCCGTTAGCGGATCTGTTATTCCTTGGTCGTTTTTATGTGGATTCTATTAGCCAGATTTGACTGTTTGTAAAATCAGAGCTAATTGCTATGATGGATTTTTCCCAATAAAAACACAAAGCATGTATTATTTCACGTGTTTAAGCAGCCAATACTCAGAAACAAGGAAAAGTTTGGTCTACACAAAGTACATTATTTTGGCAAATTATTTGTTCTGCCCTGGGTACTTAAACCAATTATAATTTTTACAGTGTTAGATATTTGGATAACGGACAAGTAATGCCACTACTGATTATTACAGTGACATAATGCTGGGGGTTTCTAAATGTTTCTCTATTGGTGGAATGTTTAGCTGTTACCATGGAGACACAATTCACACATTAGCAAACATAGACAAAAAAAATTTATGATTGTCTGAGAACTCAAGAAAATTAAAAAATACAAAATGGATTTAACCAACGCGTTTTCAGGAGCCTGTGATCAATACGAGCGTTCGTGATCCTGTTGAGGATTTTATTTTCAACAAAAATCTGAGAGTGACTAAATAAAAAACAGTTGGCTAATGCTAACTAGCTTGTGACTGGAATTATATGTGTGAGAGACTTGTTTAACAGTACAAATAATCTCACCTGTTGTAGCTCAAACTAAATCAGCTCTTTTGGTCAGATTGTGTTAAAATAAAGCTCAAGTTAAGTCTAACTTGAGTAACAGAGCTTCAGACAGAGGAGTGCTTCCAGTTAGCTTCACTCTCCCAGGGAATGTTGACGACAGCATCTGCAGAGTCTCAATAGTAAAAGATGTTTTTACTTGTCCAGTTGGCTTAACTTCTACTTAGGAATCTGAAGAATTAGGCTATATAAGAAAAATGAAACACAAAATTAAATTGCCCAAAAGTATGAGGTTACATGAGGGAACTCACTCCGTACCACAGCTGTATATTGTGTGCACTACATTCATATGTTATTCTCTTGTTATGTTGCTGTGTCCAGATGTGAATGAGTGCGAGCTGAATCCGAACATCTGTCTGAGCGGAAACTGCGAGAACACCAAAGGCTCCTTCATCTGCCACTGTGAAATGGGCTACTCCGTCCGCAAAGGCTCCACCGGGTGCACAGGTGAGATCTGAACTCACCCTTACTGCTTGACGTCTTATTCTTCTTAAATGGAAGTCTCCTGCTCCACTCACAGTCCAGGCCTGGATTAGAGACATTCTACATTTTGTCAACATGCAAAAAGTAAGCTGTACTCTTGGGGGCTCACTGAAAACTTTTGAGAAAATCTGGGATCCATTTTTTTCATTTTATTTTATTGAGTCTGTTCATTTTCCCTTAGTTCCAGAATGATTTTCACACTAGTCATTGATCTATTTCTATCTACCCTCTTCTTTCTTCTCAAGTCATGTTTACTGTGACTAGGTGAACTGGTAGTTGTTTTGACTTTTTTGTGTGTGTGCTTTCCCCACCTCTGTGTCTTTATATAAGTTCCCAACGATGCTGAAACTTGGAAAATGTTATTAAATAAGGTTGTTGATTGCCAATCAATCAAGAAAGTTCATGTCTCACAACTAAGAATCTGTTCCTGTTGCTTGCTCAGTTTATCCTCTGTTTATGTTTGAAAGTTGCTCAAACACAAATAAAAATCATCCTATTGATCAGTCTCTATTGTGCCCTGAGTGAGTGACAGGCAGATATAACCAATCACAGTGAAGTGTGAAGTCTCAGAAGAAGCTGAAGAAGCTTTAAAGGTCCTATATTACACAAAACTGAGTCTTGTGAGCTTTTTGTCATGTTAGAACATTTGTTACCTCATCAAAAACATACCTGGAGTTGTGTTTTGTTTCATTCACACACATCCTTTATTATTAGTCTGTCTACATCTCCAAAGCTCAAAATGTTCTGTTCCACCTTGTGATGTCATGCTATTTTTATCTTTAGTTCACTAAAATTATCCAAATGATTCTAGTGAAGGTGTGTGGAGTTTACAAACAAAATGGAGCACTTCCTGTATTGCCACATGACATCACAAGGTGGTTTCCGTTTGAGAGAAGAACTCAGCCTAAATATGTTAAACATGTGTGAATGAAACAAAACACGACTCCTGGTATGTTTGTGGTGAGGAAACAACATTATAACATTGATCAGAAAAAGCATTTAAACTAACTTTTAAAATAAACTAAAACGTTAGCAGAAAGTGGTTAGAAACGCTGAACAATATAACGCTTCTAAAGTTGCAACAAACTTTGATCCCTCAGAAGCTCTTACAGAATTAGTCACCATTTCCTTTTTGCTGAATAGAAACACACTTAAACATAATTGACAAAAACAGCAGCAGCAGCGGAGGCCATGATGTCACTGTATCCTCTGTCAAACTAATGCATCTCTGAGCTGGAGTCTGTTTGGACTCTTCGCTGAGTTCACTGAGGTCAGATAAACATGACGCGATGGCTGGACGAGGACCCAACACGTCACTACCTGTACGGCCAAAACACATCATTATTTGGTGTCTTGTCAGGAAAAGAATTTAAAAAAAAGTTTGAGATAGTATTTTGAGATATGCTGTTTTTGAAAATATTGAAATTTCACAGTTTGAATTAGTTTTGAGTGCCAGCTGGACGGTACCCATTAGTTGTTGCAAAAGGAGCATTTGCATTTGTGGTATTCAGTATGTTTGTAGCATAGACTGTATAAATAAATAAAGAAGTGGACTAAATGAGAGTGACGTCACCTACAGCGTTCAGCTCCAGTCAAATGAAGCTCACGAGGCTAGCAGTTATAGGGGCGAATTTGGAGTCAAGTTCCATATTAGGAATATTTATTTACGGCCAAAATAGTGAAAAGAAAACACCAGGATCATGTAATGCGGGTTAATACGGACAATTTAAAACCAAAATGACGAGGTTTACTGCAGCAGTTACAGAGAGGAGTGACAATTGTTCAATTTAAAGTCAACTGGGGACAGCAAAAATACACCTGGAGTTGTGTTTTGTTTCATTCACACACATCTGAGTAATGCTGCATTATTCATCTCTCTACATCTCCAAAGCCCAAAATGCTCTGTTCTACCTTGTGATGTCATGTAATGCTTTTTTAATTTCAAGTTAACACCTACCTTTTACCTTTAGTTCTATAGAGATGGTCAATTCCAGGGCTGAAAACATCCAAATGATTCTAGTGAAGGTGTACAGAGTTTAAAAACACAGTGGAGCAAAAAGAACTCAGCCTAAATATGCAAGGCTTATGTGAATGAGACAAAACACAACTCCAGGTATGTTTTTGATGAGGAAACAACATTATAACAGATCAGAAAATAGCCTAATATGGACCCTTTAATGTAGTGATGTTGTAGTTTGAATCGTAGTCAGACACTGGAAGTAATTTGGGAAGCTCATTTGGGATCTTGTCTGTCCTTTAATGGTAATTTCCTCCTCTAGCGTCACTCGCACACTCACTCACGCTCATTCAATCCCATTAAACCTCACATACAGTTTATTTCTTTCTCTTCTCTTCTCTTTTTTTCTTGTTTTTGGAGAGCCTGAGTCTGCGCAAGATCTGATTCACAGCCTTGGTATTTGAACTCCAAATACCAAAGTATCAGGACGCTAATTCTTGTCAGACAGGCAGGATGTCCACTTACGATCCAGAGAGAACAAAACATGTCCCTCTTTGGAAAGGCCTTCAGCGCGTTCACGTGAAAAATGTAGATATTGTCACCAGGAAATGGGTTTATGAGATTGTGTTGGTATGCACATTTGCTACTTCCCCATGTGTGTTAAAGACAGATTTGCTCCAGCTGTTTGGAAAATGTAAAGTGTTTTTTTATACTGATGCAATCCAAAACCATGTCAAATCAGATGTGGAATTGCAAAGTAAAGCATAAAGGCTTACATGGTTCACATATGTAGACCCCAAAGCGTTCGCAGACTGGCCCCTATGGATAGCAATAGACAATAAAAAGTATGGAACAGCTTAGTATTGGCTCAAACATTTTCTGAGACAGGTCCTGGGCTTGGAGTTGGACCATTATGTTTAGAGTTTGCATGTTCTTCATTTCTCAGAATGAGTTTCGTCTGGCTATTCAAGTACCATACCAACTTTATTTATAAAGTTGGTATGCAGCTAGAAAATGATAAGATAGAATATACTCAAGTTAATTAACAAGTAATCTTATCTGTTAAAAGCCAGTGAAAGAAGGAGTGAAAAAGTATGGACTTAAATTTGTATAATAGGCTTCCACTTTCCTTTTTGACACTGCGCTGTGGTATTGAGGAATGGATCAAATGCAGAGGACAAATTTCCATGTGCATCCCATAACCTGAACCATCCAAAAATTCCTGTGGTTCTCAGCCTTTTTCAGTTGCATCTCCCAAACACAAAAAGTAAACTACCAGCAAAATGATAAAATAGCCTTGTGTCAAATTTCAGATTTTACTTTTAGGGCGTAGTTAGGCCTGTCACCATAATTACTACTTCAACTTATCATTCAATACATTGCAGACAGAACAATCGTTTTGGGGGTCAGTATTTATTGTGGGAACTTTTTGTTATTTTTATGTTTGAGATTCGAGTTGTTGAGGGTTAAATAAATGTCTACGGCTCATTATAGACACAAACTAACTACTAAGTGTCAGTTTTTATATTATACATTTAGAATCTTTTTGGGGGGATAATTCTGCTTTTTGGTTATTCTGTCAATGGCATAAATTAGTTTAATTATTATCATTAAACGTCTGTATCTTCTTCAGCTTTATATTGTATCTCAAAATGTGTTATTGTGACAGGCCTAGGCATAGGGCAAGATATAAATGACCTTGGTGGCCCAATAATAGGAATCTTCATTAAGAAGATGTTCCCCATATCATTCGGGCACCCCCTGAAATTGTTTCGCAGCCCCAATATCTGGAGTGAATTGGGTCTTGGATGAGAAAATATCTAAAAAAGACAAGTCAGAGTTACCAACACCCTCGCCAATGTAATCAAGAGCACTATTAGAAGCACAGGGCAGTGTAAATCATCTGCCATTTTTCTTTTCACGTCTCCTTTTTCATCTGTCCCATCTTGAGTCCGTCTCTTGACACCAGCTGTAACCACGGACACACGCCTCTCATGCTACCGGTTTATTTGCATTTCCCCTTGACTTTTTATGTTTGTCTCCTAATCAGAGGGCTTAAGAAATGAACTCAGTGTCTGCCTGTAATCCACGTGCGTTCATTTGCTCACAGTCTCATATTAACCTCCTGATCAAATGTCTTGAAAGGAAAGCCATAAACCAGCGTCTTATCTGTAATTCAGTTTAAATCACCACCTTCTTGCAGACAGCAGGGGAGGGCGTATCTACTGCAATAAATCACAATTACTGGATAAACACGTCAACAGTTGGACTACCGCAGTGGAAAAAGATGTTCTATCATTTCAGCACCTCAAGTCACACAGACACCATCACACAAGGAATAAAAAGCTTAATACTTCTCAAATTAGTAGGAATGGGGCAAGATCTCATTCCACAAAACCTCAGGAGATAAAACTGCAAACAAGAGTGTACACATAAGGAAATCTTGTGAGATTTTTTTTCAATGGATTTCAAGCATAGACTGTATGGATGGACATAGCTAACCTGCTCGCCAATGCGTTCCAAATAGGAAGTGAGCATGGGGGCGCTTCCTTTCGGCTCCATCGATTCTGGCTCCAAATCACTTTACATTCTCACCCTTCTCTCTGTCACTGCTGCTGTGAGCCTCATAATTTTGGTAAATGCTCAAATTAACCCATTCCGCATGATCCTGGTGTTTTTATTTCAGTATTTTGTCTGTAAATAAATTCCTATTCCTAATCTGAAACTCAACTCCAAATTCGCTCCTATAACTGCTAGCCTCATGAACTTCATTTGACTATGTGTGACGTCTGGCTCACTTCTTTATACAGTAGATGGCAGATGTGGAACCTGTCAGCCGCCTCTCCTCACCTGGCCTTTGTTCAGACTCACCTGTGCTCCCTGGTCTTCTTCTGTCAGGCCAAAGTGGGCGCACTATCAGACTGCAGTAACGTAGAGAGCATCTAGTGGTGATATGTGAGAATACAACAGGGGCCGGTCAGCCAGACTAATTACAGATTAAATCTTTAAATTTGGATTGGACCAGAATGGTGAGTCATATCTCTTGAGAAGCTGTTGTTTCAAAACATAGTGCTACAATGACAGCAGAAAATATATATAAAACATAAATAAATACAAATTGTGTTGCAACTGAATATTATAAATTGTGCAAAAATGTGTCTTAGCAGCATTGAAGGTTGAGTCAAATGCAGAGATCAAATAAGGAAAATAATAATAATAACTTTTTAAAATAGCTAAACCTTTAAAAACCTTTACGATGTTATTCGATGTCATTCTGACTAAACTAAAATACCAAATACTTCCCAGAAAAATGCTATTTCTTTCGTCATAGTCCTTCATTTTAATAGCTCATATTTCCTCCCACTGGATTTTTTGGAGTTTTCCTTTGCCAAGAAAGAGGGTCTAAGGAGAAGGAAATGCTCAGTTATACATTAGCTTATTTAATTTGAATGGATAACCTGTGTGACGTCACCCATGGTGTTCGGATCGAGCCAAATGAAGCTCATGAGGCTAACAGTTATTGGAGCGAATTTGGTGTCAACTTCCATATTAGGAATAGGAAATTATTAAGGGACAAAATAGTGATAGATTTTTACTATGTGCAGGCCTTTTTCTCCATAGATCTGACTAGTATCATGTCTCCGTTGTGATAACCAAGTTAATTTCCATACTGCGTCTGCATGGAGACAAACAGGTGGCAGACCCTCTAACAGAAAGGTTACACAGTGCAGCTTTAACGCGATAAGTATGTAAAGCCCTGCATAAGGGTTACTGTTGATTCTGTCCTATACAAAACTACATTTGATTTGAAATTATTGGAGATTTTACTAAGTCGTTACAGACTCAGATACTCGACCCCCCAGCCGCAGATTCCTGTTTCCAGACGCTCCATTTTACCCAGAATCCTCCTAATGGGTTTGCCATTTAGAGATGCTTATTTGTAGACTTTGTAGACTTTAAATTTGAGATAGATTTTATGTCCAACATCAACATAAGTGATGGTGGGAGACTAAACTTGAGCAGCAGAAGTTTACAAAAGCCAAAAGAGGAGCCTAGTCTGTGGGTGTAAAGAACAAGCCCAGAAATACTCTTGAAATGCTGTAGACAGATCAAGGCCTAAAATATTACGATCCTATTTGGCTCATAGCTCCCTTCACAAATCCTTATGTGAGGACAGAGTGGGGGGTGGTTAATATCGCAAAAAAATGCTTGTACTGTATGTTGATTTTCTTTGAAGGTTCAGACACAGTTTTATTATACATACAACGTTATAAGGGAATCTAAGGAGTAACTGAAGCTGTATTTGCTTCTTCTGAGAGTTCATGCTTCACTGTGATTGGTTAATCTTCTCTACCAATGGGTCTACAATAGACGGAGTTGGGTGGGAAAAGTAGGTCAAGGTCAAGGTCAAGTTTATTTATAAAGCACATTTAAAATACAGTTACCACTGCCCAAAGTGCTGTACAATATAAAGCATAAAATACAGGCAACTAAACAAGTATACAAAATATAATAATACAACAATAACTCTAAAATCTCGCTCAGCTCGTCTCAAAAGCCAGTGAGAAAAAGTGAGTTTTTAACAGAGACTTAAAACTCTCAATGTCAGACACAGACCGAATCCTTAGAGGGAGGCTGTTCCACAGTTTGGGACCAGCCACAGCAAAGGCTCTGTCCCCCCGAGTTTTCAGTCTTGAGCGGGGACAGTTTAGGAGCAGTTGGTCACATGACCTCAGGGCTCTCGCAGGAGCATACACAGACAACAGTTCAGACAAATATACAAGTAGAATGTTTATGTTTCTGTGTTTGAGCAACAGAAAATTACTGCATAACTATTAAACTAAACTAAACTAACAGCAAATTTTAAAACAAGATATTGTAATATTTTGTGATATTTTAAGTCAAAACTCTTGAGTTTTAACATTTTTGTCCACTTGACAGATTTTTCTTTTGCTATGGATCCTGTTGTTCATCTATATCAGACAATAGAAGAATAACAAAAAATATCTACTAAGAAGCCAAGATTCTTAACCTAATAGAAGAATAATCAGAAAACGATTTATCACATTATCTTTTGCTGTTCCTCTAATAGTTCTGAATCTTGGTTATTTCACAGATGTAAATGTTCTTTTGCTGTTTCTCTAATAGTTTTAAATCTTGGTTATTTCACAGATGTAAATGTTCTTTTGCTGTTCCTCTAATAGTTCTGAATCCTGTTTATTTCACAGATGTAAATGAATGTGAGATTGGCGCTCATAACTGCGACAGACACGCCACCTGCACCAACACAGCGGGCAGCTTCAAGTGCCAGTGTGCCCCGGGATGGGTGGGCAACGGATACAAGTGCTCAGGTAAAGACTTCTGAAACTTTAACTTTGCTGATTTATAAAAGAAATAACTTCTTCACTGTAGCTCAAATGGTGTGTTCTTTGGTAAGACATTCATGAATCTGGCACTGGGGTTTAGATAAGATAAGATAAGATAAGATAATCCTTTATTTGTCCCACAATGGGGAAATTGCAGTGTCACAACGCAAGTTACAGAAACAGTAGGAAATAAGAGCATGCATCAAAATCAAGATAAATAATAATAAGTATTTACAATCAACTAAAAAACACAACACTGTAAGCTAAGCTAAAAGGCACAGGAACATTGCACAATAAGTGTTTTTGATTCTGAGATGATTGTGTACATTGCAGTGATGGACAGTGGTGGGTAAATAAATAATAGCAGGTACAGTGACTTTAAATAATATTGCACATTGTTAGAGAGGCATTAGCTTATAATAGTACAATTAAGAAATATTTATTAAGAATTAAGAAAGTTATTATTCCTTATTTGACACCAGTTTCCTGCTAGTTTGGCTACTTATCTAGAATTTTTTTAAATATTACCATTTATATTTTTTACTCTTTGTTATTATAATATATTGTGACGTGTGAGCTACTGTGTCCAAATAATTTCCCTTGTGGATTAATAAAGTTTGTCTAAGTTTAAAACTGCTAGTGAAAGAAAATCCAAACATCACACATTCAAAATACTTTACATCATAACTATTTATTCCTACACCTGTGTTAAAAATATATAAAACAGATTAATAATGATAGAAAATTATTAAGAGGGATTAAGAGTAAAATCCCCATATTATTACATTTCTTACAAACCTAGCCCATATAATCTTTATTTTATTTACTATCATCTCGTACCATACCATGTTATATTATACTATATTTTTTTTACCAAACTGATATTTGCACTTTTCTTTATATTGCTATACACTTTCCTTATTATAGTTTATTATGCCAAGCTCTGCAAAGTATAGACTTGGGTTATTTTTCATGTTTTTGAAGATAACACCAAACCCAAAAATATCTCTAGGTTTTAACAACCATCGGCTGCTCTGATTCGACATAGAAAAACCT
Organism: Taenioides sp. WSHXM2023; assembly: GCA_029959045.1. Taxonomy (NCBI): domain Eukaryota; kingdom Metazoa; phylum Chordata; class Actinopteri; order Gobiiformes; family Gobiidae; genus Taenioides; species Taenioides sp. WSHXM2023. The sequence continues at coordinate 7,903,338 of CM057091.1, forward strand.
ATATTGTCAGGTTTTTTTTTTCATTGTGTACAGTTTTTAAATATTCTTCGTGTGTTTTGCCCTTTAGATCTGGACGAGTGCTCAAACGGGACTCACATGTGCAACAACAACGCAGACTGTATCAACACTTTGGGCTCATACCGCTGCGCCTGTAAAGAGGGATTCTCCGGGGACGGCTTCTTCTGCTCAGGTCTAAACTCACTCGCTTTTGTACTTTTCTGTCTAACCCTTTATTCACCGTATTTTTGTGTATTCCTGATGTTTTTGTTTGTTGTACAGACAGCGATGAGTGCGCGGAGAATCCAAACCTGTGTGAGAACGGGCACTGCCTGAACATGCCCGGCGGGTTCAGGTGTGAGTGTGACATGGGCTTCATCACCACTGAGGACGGGAAAGCGTGTGAAGGTAAGAGTTTTTATAACACTTTATATTTTAATTGCCTTAATAAAGTATGAACAAACAATTAGATAGATAGATGTTAGATAGATAGGTAGATATACAGAGAAAATCCATATCCATAGAGTAAAAAAGTACAAAAAACTATTAAAATTATTATTATTGTTTATTTAAGTTTTCATAACAATGTCAAACAAATACAAAACTTGTGGCACTGTTACAATATGGATATGTATACAGATTTCATAGTGCAAAATTAAGTTCACAATTTGTTTTTAAATATTAATGATTTTTTTTGTACCACGTAATGCTTATCTCACATTGGACACACAGTAGTTTAATATGTATATTTATATTTTTAACGATGTTCAGGCTCTTTTATTGCTCTGTTAATACCAAATATAGACTGGCTAATTAGTATAAAAATAGTGTATAAAGAGAAATGGTTTCCAACTTTCTTGAATACCCCTAAGCTTTGACTCTCACTGCAAATTTACCTTTAACTTGTGTATCGGTGATTCAGATGGTAAGTAGGCCAGTTCATCTGTTAGTAAATAGTCAATTATAACTATTATATGTTGGTGTTTTAGTAATATTTATCCCAAAACCATCCAACAGATACATTCATAAAGATGTAAATTATGTGCAGCAATTCCAGTAACTGTTTCCAAGTGCTCAATGATATAGTGTACGAAAGCATCTCTCCTAAACCTTCTCAGATTAGATTATGATTATGTCTGAGAAAGATAATCTTGCGCTGGCCTTTCAAACCCCTTTAACAGTGAACCACCTGGTTCTGATCTGATTCTTCTGAGTATTTGAGTTAAAACGTATCTGCCTGAACATTTTCACACTTTAACAACTTAAGCAGTGATAATGTCAGAGTCTTAAAATAGGTCTGTACAGTAAGGGCCAGAGGTGGGTTTTAATGATAATAATTATTTACCTGAATTTCTTTTTCAACAAAGAAACTTTTAAGTGTAGTTATATCATTGCATTCTTTTACTTGTACTTGACTTTTTGAAGTAACAGTACTCCTAATAAAGTAGAGTACATGTTTTGGTTACACCTCCCCTTCTAGTTCGCTGTTGACAAAATTAAATCATTTGAAAAATTTGCGTTTTCTGCACCTTACATTCAGATATAACTTCAAATTTTCAAAAAATTGGAAATACCAGAATTTGTCCTGTGTATTCTTTTTAGGCGTTGACTTTTGGACTGTAAAACATCAAATCTGAATCTTAAAACAAATGTTATTTCCAATCAGTTACTAGGAATAGTATTTTCACCAAATACTTAAAGGTCCTATATTACAGTCGACTCTTGTGATATCTGGAGTTGTGTTTTGTTTCATTCACACATATTTGGGTAACCCTTTATTATTATTCTTATCTAAAAACCTCAAAATGCTCTGTTACACCTTGTGATGTCATGCAGTGGTAGTTTTCAAGTTAACAGCTCCTTTTACCTTTAGTTCAGTAGAGATTGGCAAATCCACATGACATGACATCACAAGATGTAAGTGTGTTTTCTGTGAAGAACTCAGCCTAAATATGCAGGGTTTGTGTTTTAAATATGTGTGAAAGAAACAAAACACAACTCCAGGTATATTTTAGATGAGTAAAAACATTATAATCTAGATCAGAAAATTGTGTAATATGAGCCTTTTAAGTAATGATTTGGTGTCACTATTTTCTTACTTGTGTGAAATTTAGTTTACTGCAGTAACTATAACACTGCTTCATAACCTCATTTGCCCTCATTGTTCTGTTTCAGGATTTTTCCCCAGGCTTGTCATAGTTTATAAAAGGTGAACGACTTCACCTCTGCAGCTCAAAGCCAAATTTCCACTGTGATCCCATGATCCAATAATCCTGCACAGCCAGACCCTCCTCTCCCTGTCACATTCGCTCCTTTCTCTCCTGTTCTTATTTTAGATTTTTCTCATTTTCAGATATCGATGAGTGCACCTTTGCTGACATCTGTGTGAACGGGCGCTGTAGGAACATCCCGGGGCTGTTCAGATGTGAATGTAACGTTGGATATGAGCTGGACCGGAGTGGAGGCAACTGCACAGGTAACATGGGATTGCTGACACTTTAAGCAGTAAGATTTATATGGAAAGTTTGTGGAGCCAATCCCAAACAAAAATTTCAAGTTTTCTGGATCATAAATTTTGATATTTCTTAAAAGAAAAACAAACAAACAAACAAACAAAAAACAACAATAAATCTCCCATAGAGTTATTTCGAAACTGTAGAAGGTGAACGGAAAACAATCTGTGAAATTTGTCAAATAGTATTTAATATATTGTATTACGTCCATCTGGAAAATGCAATACTTGACATAGCAGCACTATTTCTGTTCTGGACAAATTAATAAAGATAAAATCTAATCTTTTTAGCTCAGAGATTGTTAATATCATTGAATCAACTTACTAAATATGGGTGTCAGCTTCCTGTTTATAGGCGCCATTTTGAGTGTTGTTGACCATTCAAAAGATATAATATTTTTGTATGAATAGTTAATTGCTATGGCAGGAATACTACTTTCATCCTTCTGAAACCCATGAATATACACACACACAGACAGCATTTAGAAACAATATTTCTAATTTAAAAATGTACCAAAACGCTTACATTTCACTTTTTCTGGTTGAAAGGATTAATTATTTGAATTTTACAGATCCATCCACCCAATTGCTCTAAAAATAAACCATTATGTTTGTATTTTTTCTATTTCCACAGATATAAATGAGTGTGCCGACCCGACCATCTGTATAAATGGAGTCTGTGTGAACATCCCTGGAAACTACCACTGTAATTGCCCCCCGGACTTCGAGCTTAACCCCACCCGGGTCGGCTGTGTGGGTGAGTATCAGCATTCACCTCCTATAAAATCACCTTCAGATTAGGGCTTATTGGAGTTAAATTGTGATCTAATGAATGATAAATAAATTGTGTAATCAATAAAATAATCAATTACCTTTTATTCTAAATGCATAAATCCACTGTAGGTTTTAAAACACTGAATCACAAATGTCCAAAATCGATGAATCATTCACAATTTTAACTAGTTTGTAATCGAGTAGCACTAATTGATTTAAATACAAAATACTGTCTTTACACCACCTTCGCTGACCTGTCTCGCAGATACGCGGTCGGGCAGCTGTTTCCTGGACATCCGTTCCCGTGGCGATGGTTCTGATAACTTCGCCTGCTCCAATGAGATCGGAGTGGGCGTGTCCAAGGCCTCCTGCTGCTGCTCTCATGGCCGAGGCTGGGGAAACCCGTGTGAATCCTGCCCCTCCGTCAACTCAAGTAAGACAAATAGACTTTTACCGTTTTTAGTCATTCAATAAAGGTGCACTATGTAACTTTTCAGGAAGCGGTTCTGTCAGAATGTTTAAACTTAGATCTAGCTTTGATTTATTAAATTAAATACCTAGAAAACGTACATTTTAGCTGTTAGCAGTGTCATCGCTCCACAGATATGAATTGCAACTTCACCTGGTGGTGTTACGTGCTTGTTTCCATGGAAATACAGCCGTTTAATGCTGTTGGAAATTCTAGGCAAAGCATTAACATCTCCATGGAGACAAGCATGTGGCAAACCCTCCACCAGAAAAGTTACATAGTGCACCTTTATAGTTAAATGGGTTAAATCAGCATGTTTCAGGATGTTTTTTACTGTAGTCAAAACAAGGAAAAAGCTAGAATCTTATGAAAAATATTTACTCAATAATAATAATAATCATAATAATCATTTCTCAGTAACACAAAGACACTTCACAATAGCGTAACACAAAACAGACGGACAGACAAAACAGATAAAGTCAATCCAAACCTGATTTAAGAGAAAATCAACTTTAAAACACAGAATCCTCCTCAATAGCTCGTCAAATATGGCATATCAGTACAACTCATTATTTGTCTTATTTTACATCTTTTTGAAACATTTAGTGAGAACGTGTTGAAACTCAAATCTCTACACTTGTGGAGTTGTCAAAATGCTAAAGGGCCCCGTATCACGCTATTTTCTGATCTGTTATAATGTTGATTTCTCATCAGAAACATCCCCGGAGTTGTGTTTTGTTTCATTCACACATGTTTAACACACAAACCCTGCATATACACTGTGTTTTTAACTTATGTACACCTTCACTAGAGTCATTTGAATTATTTCAGCTATGAAATTGCCAATCTCTACTGAACAAAAGGTAAAAGGTAACTTATTAACTTGAAAACTACTTCTACACTTCATACCATAACTGCATGTTTTCGTTCAGTAATAGAACAAAATGGCCTCCCTATGTGGATATGCAAAGCCTGGTTTTATCCTACACTGACTGGCTTTTCTATTGTTCGTAATAACAAGAACATTTTTGCAAACTGTTCAGTAATTTTCCCCAGATGGAGCAGGACAGTGCAGACTGACTCATCCCAGTCTGGTCAGGATGCTGTCTCTCTGTGACATGATCCAAACCTTTTTATCTTGGTACTTCTTGGAAAATGCAGTAACGTCCGGTTTAAAGAGTTGCTTTTGAACATCAGAAATCTTGATTACATCTAACCATATGAGAAAAACAAAAATAAGTCATTAAAAAAAGTTTTTACAAAGCTTAGTCTAATAGCAAGTAATAGTTGATTTCATGTAAACAATTTTGGGCTGTGTTTGTCACTCAAAAATGTAAAATGTCCTATATTACACTCAGTCGACTCTTGTGAGCTTTAAAACATGTTATAATGTTGTTACCTCAAAAACATACCCAAAGTTGTGTTTTGTTTCATTCACACATGTTTATTATTAGTTCAAAATGCTCTGTTCCACCTTGTGATGTCATGAAACGGTAGTTATCAAGTTATCAGCGAGCTTTTTCAGTAGAGACTGGCAATTCCAGGGCTGAAATGATCCCAATTATTATCTAGTGAAGATGTATGGAGTTTAAAAACACAGTGGAGCACTTCCTGTATTACCACATGACATCACAAGGTGGAACAGAGTTTTTGGGGGGTTTTTTCAGCTTGAAAGAAGAACTAAATGCAGGGTTTGTGTGTTAAACATGTGTGAATGAAACAAAACACAACTCCAGGTCTGTATATGAGGAAACAACATTATAACATGAACATACCATAATATGGGCCCTTTAATTTGTTAAAATTATGTCTCATTTTAATATTTCAGTCAATTAGACAATTCATCATTCCAGAAGCAATGTATAACAGATTTGGGGGTGCAATTGTACAGAAACACCACAGTGGAAGAATTGCTGTAACATGTATTTGTCATTGTATTTAAAGTGCCCATATTACACTTTTTTCTGATCTATGTTTCCTCATCAAAAACATACCTGGAGTTGTGTTTTGTTTCATTCACATGTTTAACACACAGACTCTGTATATCTGTGGAGTTCTTCTCTCAAACAGAAAACACTCTGTTCCACCTGGTGATGTCATGTAGTAATACAGGAAGTGCTCCACTGTGTTTTTAAACTCCATACATCTTCATTAGAATTCATTTGGATAATTTAAGCTCTGGAAATGCCAATCTCTACTAAACAAAAGGTAAAAGGTAAAAGGCTACAGCTTCATGACATCACATCACAAAACACAACTCCAGGTATGTTTTTGAGGAGGCAACAACATTATAACATATCTGAAATTTTCCGTAATATAGGACCTTTAAAGCTGGGGTATCTGATTTCCAAACCATGAAAGGAGGAAGTAGACATTTAAATCTACCTAAACGGTTTCCAAGCTCTCACAAACCCTTTGGCGCTCACTAGAATTACACAGTTGTGGAGCAGGTGTGGTCCACAAACGCACGGCCAACAGTTTCTCACCCCACAGTGCTCACATGTGGCTCTTTCTTCCGATATTTGTTTGTGATCACTTACAAGCTTTACAAGTAGATTCAGATAGCACTATTTTGCCAGTGAGTGCTGCTTTTCAAGGCCTTTCACATAGTCTAGAAGAAAACATGAAATTTACAAGAATTAAAAAATGGGTACCCCAGCTTCTAATTGTTACAGCCTTAGATGTATAAATATATACTGTATTACTATGGCTGTAGTCAATTATTTGATCGATGGAGTTTTAATCGACCAAATCTTGTATTATTCGACTAATTATTTTATTTAGATTTAAAGTATTGGGACAACAGCAGATAGGAGAATCTGTACGGTGTGAGTTAGGTGAAGATTTGGGAGTAAATCGTGAGTCGACTCTGCCTTTTTACATACAGATACACCATTTTCTGTTACATTTCTGTTCTGTCCCGTACAGTTGTAGTTTTGGAAGTGCATTTTGGGTCTGATACATGGTCAGATCAGAATAGTGTTGATCGCTTTTGCCAAGCTTGATTATTTATTTATATGATAAGAGCATATTAATGAACATCTGTGACAGATTATAGCAAATATGCAAATTTCCATCTGTTGTCCTTGGGCAGGTGACACAATTGCAAAATACAAAAACATTTACAAAGAGGCATAACATAGAAGAGTCTCTTTTAGTCGACTAACTGATTGACAGGGCCTATCTTTAGTCGAATACATCCCTGTAAATAACCATCATGCGTGTTTCAGCTGAGTACAAGACTCTGTGCCCGGGAGGAGAGGGCTTCCGGCCGAACCCCATCACTGTGATCCTGGAGGACATAAACGAGTGCCAGGAGCTGCCCGGGCTGTGCCAGGGCGGGCAGTGCATCAACACCTTTGGGAGCTTCCAGTGCGAGTGCCCACGAGGCTACGCCCTCAACCCCGATACCAGGGTCTGTGAAGGTAAGGAGCAAAACACACAAGAGAGCAAGTCTAATACGGGGGGAAATATGGGTTAGTTTATTTGGCATTTGTAGTTAAATACCACATTGAAAAAACGTGCAAAAAGCTCAAAGTGCACCATGAGACATTAAAAACAACCACATGAACAAACAATAGACAATCATTACAGACGACATGTGACACTGTGAAATAAACATAACAAACATAAAGTAGATAAAATATTAAGGTGCTACATCAAAGTTCAAATAACAGCTTGTAGTTTATGCTAAATAAATTTCCAAAATGGTAAACACTACTTGACCAATGACCATCCATGTCTGAAGGTTACCTCTAGAACAATATACAAGTTGTTGTTTTTTTTTTTTTTTTCAGACATTTTAAAACCTCCTTATTCAAAACCTTGGCTCTGGTTATAATTTGCCAAAATGCCATTACAGTAAATTAGGCTGAATTACATTGGACCAAGAAGCTGCGTTATGACATCACCATTACCCATTTTACTGTCCGTAATTTATGAAGAATCTGCTCCAGCAAATAAAGTGTTGACTTCCCTGCATTCACAATAAGAAAAAGAAAGATGAACAATTTTTTTTTTTATTAGATATTGCGTTAACTTAGGCTGTAGTTAATTATGTTTGCATAGTCTGCATATTTATCACGGTGATCTCATTGTGTTTTGTTTATGGCTACCACTGTTTATTGTTGTTCTATTGTTTTGATGTGGACTTGTCAGCCTGTTAGCAGAGAGCATACGAAAACACATGTTAAATCTAAAATATGTTTGTGATCATGTTTCGTATTATGAAAATGCAGAGGCAGAGACACTGTGATGACTTATTAGCCTCCTCCTTTTTCCCCGGGACATTTAGAGAAAAGGAAATTGAATCCAGTCACCAAGGAAGCAAACAAAAACAATACAACAAAATATTACACCCCCATGTCCCATATAAACAGTTAGCAAATTCAAACTATGCACATGTAGTGATCCAAATGTGGATGTTTTAGACTACTGCTAAGGATGCCCTGCAGGGGGCCAGTTAAATTTTTCTGGTCGAGGGCCCTTGCTACCTGCTTGTCTCCAAGGCGATGTTATTGCTTTGTCTGGAATGTTCCATGGTCTGACATTAAACATATCCATGTAGCATTTGTTCATTATGGGTGTGTCTATTGCTCAAAAATACAGTAATTCTTTGTATGAATAGGGGCGATTCTCCACAGATCTGAACTGTAATGTAACATAATCCTGTAATCTGCTTGTTTCCCTCATGATAAATAGGTTTAGTCGATATTGTGGAACATTCTGCAGTAGACAAAGCAATTTTATTTCCATGGAGATGAGGAGGTAGTGGACCATCCACTAGGAATGTTACGCAGTGCACCTTTAAGCCTGGTGGTTCTGTTTAGTTAAAAGTGCACTGCGGAGCTTTTCTGGTGTCTGTCTGTTATTGTCTATTCTGCAATGTTCCATAGTATGGTATTAAAATCTTTTTCAGTGCTAAAAAAATACCTGGCAGAACTGTGAGCAAGCACCCCTCTCTGCAGATCTGACCTGTAACTTGACCTGGGGGCGCTACCTGCTTGTCCCCATGGTGATAGATAAGTTCAAAGCCATACTGTGGAGCATTGTAAGCAAAGCAATAACATCTCTACACAACAAGATACAAGTTTAACCTGAAAAGTTAGTGTACCTTTTAAGAAGAGTCTTTTTAACTTTACACCGAATAATAAAACATAACAGCTGTGACAAACCTTCAAATCATAACGTCTTTGTGTCCTGATCTGCCCCATCTTTTGAAATAATAATACCTGGTCTATCTGGAACTTTTTCTTCAGGCTACAGGCCAGCACAGTTTGAACTATACACAGTTGTCATTTATAATCAAAGGTTTTTGATTATAAGTGTCCCTGAAAATAAAACTTAAATATGAATAATATGTACGAAATCAAAAACACATGCAACTCATATTTGAATAGTTTACAGCCCCAATGTTGCAACCTCAAATCTCCCTTTGATATGAAATACATCTTGTTTTGGATGCATATGATCCAGACATAAATTCCACCTTTGTTCTTCGTTGTATGATGATAAATTATTGTCTATTTTAGCACTATATTTTAAAAGTTCTCCCTGTTTTTCAGATGTGGATGAGTGTGAGAACTCTGGCATCTGTGGTCCAGGTCAGTGCTACAACACCATTGGGAACTACACCTGCGTCTGCCCCGTGGACTACATGCAGGTCAATGGAGGAAACAACTGCATGGGTAAGACTGAATACTACTTTGAACATTCATAAGGAACCAACTAATAATAATAATAACATAACTTGGATAACATAACTTGGTCTGAATGGGTTTATACTTGCTATTCGCGTGAAGGATTTATGCTGATCGAAGAGGCAGTTTGGTGCAGATTAGCAGTCAGGTCAATATAATTATTAGAATTAACCAAATATTATACTTAACCAAATAATGATAAGATAGGATTACACCATGACTAAAACCTAACTAAACCAGGGGCCTGTACTACAAAACTGGCTGAACTTATCCTGAATGCATTTCTTTTACTTGATAGACTAACCCACAAATGAGCGGTACTACAAAACAGTTTCACACGTCGCTTTGTCAACCCCTAAAGAAGGGAAGAGTTGCACTTCACAATAAACAGTAAATACTTAAGTAATAAGTATAAGCACTACCCTATTTTTCCTTCAGATCATAGTAGCTGGATTCTCTTCTCTGATTGCTCTGATTGGTCAGATTCTTCCTCTTGTTATTCAAGAACTAAACCAGTCCGGAGCAGGTTATGAGTTCTGGGCATGTTACCAGATCTACCCTGATAGAAAATCCAGATCCAGCTTCGTAGTAATGCTAAACCAGAGTAAACCACAAAGTTGCCTTGCTAACCCTCTAATCCGGCTTCACAGTGCAAGCCTCAGAATGAAACTAAAGCTAAAGCAGTTGTAAATTAAACTAGTTTGAAATAGACTGAAACTAATAAAGGACTATCCCAACCTTTACCACAACCAAAACCAGAAACAAAATAATATACCGATAATAAATTAAAAGTTTGAGTACCACCACTATTATCTGTGTTACATCGTTCATGCTTTTATTTTGAAACCCACAGACATGAGGAAGAGTTACTGCTACAGAAACTTTTATTCTTATAACCGCACATGTGACGGAGAGCTGACGTTCAATATGACCAAGAAGATGTGCTGCTGCTCCTACAACATCGGCCGGGCCTGGAACAAACCGTGTGAAGAGTGCCCTGTCCCCAGCACCAGTGAGGATTCAGAAATTTAAAATATATTAATATAAAAAAGATTCATTAGAAGATGAATTGTGATTTAATATTTGGCCCTTTCAGATGAGTTTACTGTTCTGTGCGGCAGTGAAAGACCCGGGTTTTACATCGACATCACAACTGGACGTGTGATTGGTGAGAGATTTCTTAAAATACTAGAGTACTACTAACAGGGGAGTCGACAGGCGGGGCGGCAAAGGGGTCTGTTGTCTCGGGCCCCAGGGTCTTAGGGGCCCAGAATTGGAACCTCTGCCCATTAATTAATATTAAAGGGGGGAGCTTGTGCGTCTTTTTGCCTTGGGCCCCCAAATTTCTGTCGACGGGCCTGACAACTTGTATGTGAAAGTCATTTCTGTAAATAAATATATGGGCAGTAAAAGTTTAAAAACACTACCAGTCAAAAGTTTGGACATGCCATCTCATTAACAGTGTTTTCTTTTCTTTATTTTTACTACTTTCTAAATGTTATATAGCACATACAGAAGGCATCGAATATAAGAAGCAAGATATATGGAATTATGTAGTAAAGAAAAAAAGTTAAGCAATACTATTTTTTTTTACAAAACAAAGGGTGTTTACTCTGAGGATTTGAATATAAAATACATATTCCTTATTTTTTCTTTGCTACATGATTCCATATATCTTACTTAATATTTAATTTACAACTTCATATGAATTGAGGAAACTGTAGGACCCTGCTATAGACAGATGTTGTTTTCAAATTAGTAAGCATAAAGAAAACGCCATTTTAAGACAACAGGTCAAAGGGCAGATTTTTTAAATGTACTGTATTGCCATATAGAGCGATAATGACAGGACTTAATGCGTATAAACCCCCGTGTCTGTGCTGTGGTCAGACATTGACGAGTGCAGAGAAATCCCTGGAGTTTGTGAAAATGGCGTGTGCATAAACATGATCGGCAGCTTCAGGTGCGAGTGCCCCCTCGGCTTCATCTACAATGACAAACTGCTCATCTGTGAAGGTAAAACTCAAAAATAACCCTGTCAGAATGATAGATTTATAGTATTAATCCCAGTTAATCTGTCTGGGTAGTTCTCTGTCTACAATATTTGAAGTGCTCAAATAATCCAAATACTAGTGTGCTATGGAAATGTAACTTGTGCAAAAGAATATATTAGTAGTAGTAGTAGTAGTAGTAGTAGTAGTAGTAGGTAGTAATGGTAGTATACTAATAGTAGTAGGTAGTAGTAGTAGTAGTAGTAGTAGTAGTAGTAGTAGTTCTCTTATCTCACAGCAGATTCAAACTTTACCTTCAACTTTATCAAAACTATCATCACTGTGTATAATTACTAGGTCGATGTATTAGTTTTCTTGCATTGTTAATTTTTATTTGCCAGTTTCCTCTAATCAGCATTGAACTGTTTTATGGTCATACACATTTCTAAAACATTTAAGCAGTTCAGTTTGTAAGCTGTGTTGTTAAATTGTGCTTCTATTGATTGATTTATTTGACTGGATCAATAGTGCATGTTAATGAATACAGACATAATATAACATGAATATAAACATACTAGATTATAGTCCTACATTTCCATTCATTCTCCCAAGAGGATGGCATCACAAAAGGGCCAAACAATAAAACAAATACATTTCATATATACAAGAAGACAAATTTGTGTTATTTCACAGTCCACTTAATTACACAATCCACGTATTGCATTATTAAACTTTCAGTTCAGCCACGCATTCAAATAATGTTCATTTTATGCACACCACCACGTTAAATGAAGCACTCCCATCTTTTGTTTTTTTTGTCTTGTTATTTTAAACTGTAATTTTGACTATTTCGACTCTCCCCCCTGTCGGTGCCCAGATATCGATGAGTGCCAGAATGGACCGGTGTGCCAGCCAAACGCCGCCTGTCTGAACATGCCCGGGAGCTTCAGGTGTGAGTGTAAACCCGGGTATCGCTTCACTCCCACCGGGCAGTGTCTGGGTAAGTCTGAACCCAGGAGGTGTCTGTACAACTCATTTAAAGTGCCTACGACAGATTAGACAACGCATTTTACCAAAACACAGTAAAGATTATTATATTTAAGATTTAAGATGAAATTTCTTGATTTCTTTCCCCAGTTTGGCCAGTTTGTACGTTTTAAATTTTACTTCCTGTTTGGAACACTAGGGAATTTCATAATTACCTAGCAACCATGATGTACTCTAGGCCAAAACTCCTCTAATGCACACAGACATTTTTATTTGACAAATTAAAAGTACAAGAAAACACCTTTATTTTGTTGAAATAATATTCAAAGTGTCAGAAAAAATGTGTTCCTTAAGTGTAAATTGTGAAAAACCTTTTGGACAAAATTCTCCCAGTGTAAAGTCATCAATTTGGAACTCTCTAAAATCTCTAAACTCTCTACTTTCTGTCATTTTCAACATATTTTTCAACTTTTCTTTGCAAATTGCTTCTTGATTGGTGTAAAACTTGTGTAACTTTTTTTGGTGGAGGGGTCATCAAATGCTTTTCTGATTTTCTGGTTTTCTGAGATGTTATTACTTTGTCTGGAATGTTTCACCTTTCTATCTTCATGGAGACCAAATCAGACCAAGTTACAGGTCAGATCTGTGGAGAGGCAACCCCACTCTCACTCAGAATACCTGTTTTTCTAGATATTTTTGAGCTATAAAACTACCTATAATTGAGTAAATGTAAGCTAGAGCTGTTTAATGTCATACGTAATGTCATACTGTGGAACATTCCAGGCAGAGTAATGACGTCTCCATAGAAACAAGCAGGTGATGGACCCGGCACCAGAAAAGTTACACAGTGCACCTTTAACAATCAATTATGTGAAATGTAAATAAGGTTATCGCGTTTTTGTGACTTATTTTATCAGCTTTAATAAATTGGCCCTAATGGTTCAGCTTCCTGTGAGACCATATTTGGAGTGGTATGAATCAGGTCTCACAGTTGCGTACTTTTTAGTTTGAGATTTTTTCAGAGATCAAATGCACTTGACACAAAACTGAAGGGTCACTTTGCTCAGTTCACGCAGTGTTTAAAACTGTAAATCCTTTAATGGAGCGATTATAGAGAATTAGAGAAGTCCATGACAGGATTAAGAGAAGGATTAGAGCAGAAACAGCCAAAATATGTCTGTCTTCACAAGGAGGATTCTCACTAAACCGGAACACGATACTTAAAATCCCAATGGAAGTTTCACACACTGTCAGAACAATGTGGAATGTAATGTGGAATCTACACTTTTTCCCTGATCTTATATTTCATTTACAATAATTTAATACATAATAATAATTCAGTAACCTCAATATTTGTCCAGTTAATTGTTTTATGTTTATATTCACAGAACGAAGAAGTGTACAAAAGATGAACATTTTAAGAAGATGAAATAAAAAGCTAGTCTTTAGTTTATATACAAAATATTGACGATAAAAACAGCAGTGACTCATGGGTTTCATCTTCCCGTTATATGGAGCCGTTCTGAGGACAGTTGACCATTCACAACATAATATTTTGTTAATCGCTATGCCAACGGTCTAAAATCATTCCTCATTCTGAAACCCGTGTATAATTCAGAGATTCCAAGATAATTCTCCTTATCCTTATTGTCAGTACGTTGTAATACTGATCTATTCAGTGATGGGAAGCATAGTTTGAAAATGTATTTAGTTACAGAATACTGAATACCTGCATTAAAATGTATTTTGACGTATTCTGATACATGGTCCAATCAGAGTACTGTATTCTGAATACTTAGAATACTTTTACTTTTAAGTGTAAAGACACAAAATAGTATTAAAAACAACTTTATATTTGTTTCACTGTTTGTTAAAGGTGCACTGTGTAACTTTTCTGGTGGAGGGTCTGCTTCTCTCCATGGTGATATTGTCTGAATGTTCCACAGTATGGCATTACACTTATTTATCTCTACGGAAACAGCAAGTGAAACCACAGGGCAAGTTACATGTCAGATCCGTGGAGATGCCAGCCCACTCACAGTAAGAATGCAAGTTTTTAGGTTAAAAAAAACAAAACATATAGATGAGTAAATGCAAGATGGATACATTTAATGCCATACTGGGACATTACAGACAAAAACAATAACATCTCCATGGAGACAAGCAGGTGACGGACCCTCCACCAGACAGGTTACACAGTGCACCTTTAAGAATTTCCTATCACTAGTTAGAGAACGACAAATTTCACGATAAGAGCAACGTTTTATATTTTTCTCACTAATATTGCGGAGTTTGAACCTTAAATTGTGTGATCAAGTAACGCCATGTATTCCTTTGATTTTAGAAAAGTAACTGTTCTGAATATTACCAAATGAAAAAGTAACTGTACTGAAATACAGCTAGTCAAAATTAGTATTCAGTATATGTATTTTCGGTACATGTATTTAGTTACTTCCCAGCACTGAATATATTAATACTGTAATAATGATATACTCCACATTTTCCTTTAAGTATTCTTAGATTTCATATTTTTGGATATTTTTCTTTCTCTTTTCCCAGATCGTAATGAATGCAATGAAAACCCCGGAATATGTAATCCTGGCCAGTGCATAGACACACTGGGAAGTTACCGCTGCATCTGCCCCAATGGCTTCAAAACCACCAGAGACCAGTCCATGTGTGTGGGTGAGTTTAACCGATATTAACTCCCCCCTGATGTGTTTGCCTTGGACATTTTAGATTTATGAGAAATAATATTAAAAAGTAAATGTGTTGGGGTTTTTTTCCCTCTTCCCTCAGACATGGACGAGTGTGAGAGACAGCCCTGTGGAAACGGCACCTGCAAAAACACAGTGGGCTCCTACAACTGTCTGTGTTACCCCGGCTTCATCAACTCACACAACAGTGACTGCGTGGGTATGTGTGATTTTTTAAAGCGGAATAAAAGACCACTGTTTTATGTCAATATGTGTTCGTCTGATATTGCAATCTTCTAGAATAGGGCTGTAGTCCTTCATAAACAGTAAATGGTGTTTTAGTTGACCAAAGATTGTAAGAATTTGACGATATGAGAAAACAACACAAAGGAAATGATATGTGAGTGAGTTGGTTAAAGATTCAGGAGTGTTAAATCCGCTTTTACACCATTTTACATTGGGGCCCAGTACTTTTTAGTATAAATAATTGTTTTTGCATGAACTCCTGTAACTCCTGGGCCCATACTAAGTGTTCTGAATGATAGATGTTGATTACAGATTTTGAGAGCCATGATCCTGCATAGATTCTTGAGTAAACAAATATCTTTAACTCTACCTGTGCTGATGACAAGAATAAAACAAGGCAAAATGAGGTTTAGTTTAGTGACAAGAACGCAATCAACACTGTCTGGCTACCAAAAAATTGCCAGTTGCAAGCTTAAACTACAGATTTTGTATCTATTTTGTTTGAAGACAGAACAGTCAAAACAGTAAATGTTAATCATATTTTCCTATGTCCCTGTATCTGTGTATCTCAGATGTGGATGAGTGCTCGACTCAGAGAGGCCTGTGCAGACACGGTCAATGTGAGAACACAGTGGGAGGATACTTCTGCGTCTGTAACGATGGATACGAACTCTCTCTGGATGGCAGGGCGTGTACAGGTAGGTATACAAAATTCTTAAAGGGGAACTAAACACTAAATCAACTTTTTTTTATAGCATTGTCTACTGTTCCCCTTCTCCTCCTTCACTTTTCCCTTTACTCCTCCAGGCACTGCCCAGTGTAGCATCTCTATTTGAAATGTGATTTTGGGCTACGTTTAGGTGTTTAGTGCCATTTTAACTTTATTTTGCATGTTTTTTTTGTTTTTAAATTATGCAGATGAAAATAAGTAATTGTGTATTTCCCTGTGTCAGATATAAACGAGTGTTTGGTGAACCCTGGGACCTGTGGAGCTGGCACCTGTGTGAACCTGGACGGATCGTACCGGTGCATCTGTCCCATCGGATACTACCTCCATGAGGAGACCTGTGAAGGTATAAGTCATTTACTTTAACACTTTAAAGTAAAAAGTAAAGTCATTTTAGAAGAAACAAAAGGTAAACAAGATAGTATACTATAGGTGTATAAATTTACTAAAACTGACATCATTACATCACACTGATTGTTGTTTTAAAATAAATCTTATCGTTCGCTCTGGAAGGTTGTCAGTGTAGAAAATAGAGTAAAACTTCAGCAGTAAAATTACTAAAAATAAACACATTCTCACATCTACCAATATATCAATAAAAACACATAAATAGGTGATTGCACTGATTAATTCAAACTCCGACAAGTGAATACTGTTGTATCCTTGGGCAAGACACTTAAACCAACCTGCCATGGCAGCTTACCACCCCTTGGAATAAATGGCTAATGTGAAGGGTATTGATTATCATCATCTAAATTCAAGCCAAGTATTAGAGAAGTATTAGTAAGTGAAAAGGCAGAATGAACTGTCCAGTCACTCCCAAAACTCCAGAATGATTTTTCCTCTCTGCTGTTGTCCATATAAATCCTTATAATCCTAATAATAAGAAAATAGTTAAAATAAAACAGTTAGTCAGCCATAACCAATTCATTGACTAAATAAGACTAAAGGACAACAGCCCTAATGATTATATGACTATAGATCTATTTGGGTCTCTCTCTTTACCAATCTTCCTTGAAACCATTGAAAAGTACTTTATATCTTTAATTCTCATTTCTCCATTATAGTTACTTACAGCCCATCCTTCTGTAACATCACAAAACACCTCACACACATTTGATTTCATTTCTCCTCCTGCCTCCTCCTTTGGCCTCCTCTTCTTCTCCTGTATTCTTGTATTCCTCCTCTGGCTTTTTGGCAGCGGCTCTCTCTCTCACACATGGGACCAGCCCGGGGCTCTTGGGTTGTTTATTCACTGATGGAGAGATTTTCGACAGACTTCAACACATTCCTGTCCCTCAGAGTCTGTTCTGGGAATCAGGGAGGAGCTCACAGCGCTTTCTAGGACAGTGCTACAAGAGAGGCCACCGACCACCAACTTGGACTGCACAAAACATTCAAAAGTTATTCCAAAACCAACTACATAATGGAATATCATTAGAACATTTTGTCTATTTGTGGGCTCTGTAGTTGAATGAAAATCTAGCACTGTTGCCATAGCAATTAGTAATTAATACAAATGTTGAATGGGCAAAAGTCCTCAACATATCCTTTATAAACAGAAAGCAGAAACACATGAATGGAGCTTAAACACATGAATGGAGCTTAAACACATGAATGGAGCTTAAACACATGAATGTAACTTTTCTGCTGGACGCTCTGGGACCTGCTTGCAGTGCATCTTTAAAATAAAATTACCTTGTGACATCTTCAGCTCCAATTAACCAATGCCTTACTCATGGTTTAATCTGATACCTGTGTGTTGGTAAACTGGTTTTACGTTAATAACTCTCTTACTTTCCCTAATAAATCCACCAATATCAAAGAGATAATTTAAAATACAACTAAACAATAAAAAAATATATTGAGATTACCACATGAAACATTCAAAAAGCACAATTCCCGGTCTAGTTATTTCACTAATTGGCTTGTAACATTTACTGAAATAGTATGTAACTGAATAGCTCATAGTGTCTCATAGTGTCCAGCTGTGTTTTGTAGAACTGCTCCTCCTGCTTTATCTCATCTAAACTGACACAATGGGATGACGTCGCTGTAGTAGCTATGGCAATACGTGTTTGTTTCAATGATTCACCGAAGGGCGGATCACATGAGGTGGTCCAATTAGCAGTGGGTTTGACCTAATGCTGTTAATATGTTAATATGTGTTAAAGGACAAACAGCACTAAACTGGATGTCACTTCAAGAGTATGCAAGTCAGAATACATCATAAGTCCTGACTCATAAATTCTGATTTGCAACTTTTATTTTGCCTCAGCATCCTTATACTCCTTCCATCCACACGTCAGAAGCATGACAGCAATTCTATCTGTGCACAGTTTTTTGTTAAAGGTCTTTTATTACGCAAAATGAGCCTTTGTCCATGTTATAATGGTGTTACCGCCTTAAAATAGATATAGATATGTAGATATATCTTGGGTGGTAGAGTTAGAGTCACTAGTAATCAGTGCGTTTTTGCAGTGCTATATTAGGTGTCTTATTATTTTTTATTTTCCGTTTAACTTACTTTTGTTGTTGTGTTTCAGATATTGACGAGTGCTCCCAGTCTCCTGAAATGTGTTTGTTTGGGACCTGCTCCAACACTGAGGGCAGCTTCACCTGTATCTGCCCCGAAGGATTCAAGCTGTCCTCTTCTGGCCGAAGGTGTCTAGGTAAACATGAATGACAAACAATCACAGTAAATTACATTAAGCTCATATGAAAACAAATCACAGAAACTAAATATTTATCCCCGTCAGGTCTTATTATGTATAAAATCTACTAACCTGGTGGTTTAGGGTTTAGTTTAATTGTCTTTATTTCAGTTTTCTCTCTAGGGTTGCAACATTTTTAATTAAAACTAAACCTAATATACAACTAATCTGAGCAGGTATCAATACTGAAACAATCACATAGGACAAAATGTGACGTTTTCTGAATGCTTTTAGAATGGTCTTGAATAGTCAGGGAATTTATATGAGTAATACATAAGTATGATAATATGAATAAATGAACAAATGTTTTTATTTAGGTATTAGACAACATTTTAATATTAAATTAACTACTGTTGTTTGGTCTGATAAATTACATTTTATTTTATATTTAAACATTTTTTACCCATTGATACAGTATCCAGATTGCTTATAATATTGAGGATTAAGTCTTTAAGCCTGAAATTTTTATATTTGGACAACACTTCTCTCAGATTTTTTTGACATGTTTAAACTTTAAACTTTAAACCATGTTATAATGTTGTTGCCTTCTGCAAAAACATAATTGGAGTTGTGTTTTGTTTCATTCACGTTTGAGTAATCCTGTATTATTAAACTGTCTACATCTCCAAAGCTTTAAATGCTCTGTTCCACCTTGTGATGTCATGAAGCAATAGTTTTCAAGTTAAAGGCTATCTTTTAGTGAAGGTTTAAAAACACAGTGGAACGCTTCCTCTATCACCACATGACATCACAAGGTGGAACAGAGTGTTTTCTGTTTGAGAATGTAAATATGGAGGGTTTGTGTGTTAAATGTGTGAAACAAAACACAACTCCAGGTATGTTTTTAATGAGGATACAACATTATAACAGATCATATCTAAAATAGTGCAAATAGACCCTTTAATCTTGATTTACAAAAATATTTTATTTGCAATATTGATTAGAAAAATTGCAATTTAGCATTTTCCCCAAATTGTCCAACATCCCTAAATTGTACAAGTATGACTGACCCTAACTCAATAGTGAATATGAAGTGTTTTTCTTAGGTTTCCTCTTCCTTTTATGGTGCCGTTTAAAGGACAGTTGACCAATATTTCGTTTTGAATTGTTAATTACTATGGAAACGGTCCTAACTATTCATTCCGAAACCTGTGTATAGTTTTGAAGTGTGTAAGTTTAAGTGTATTAGTTTAGTCTGTGTGTGAGTGCGAGTGGAGACTAAGCAGCCCAGCGCACACTTCCAGCTGGCTCCAAACGGCCAGTAGTGTCCCAGAGGAGATTGCTTTTCCATTGCCTTATCCTTATGTTGTGTTTGTGTGCGGCTTTTAAATGGGTGGGGGGGTGGTCCGGAGTCTGCGTTACAGTTGTCAAAGGGAGTTTCCCAGTTAGCCTCTTCAGAAATGCCATGACATCATTGAGTTGGAGCATTTACGGGTTTGTCTCTCGTGAGTTAAGGGTCACTGAGTGGTTTAACACGAGGGGTTTGGGCGGAGAGTGGACAACATGTGTGTAAAGTCCAGTTTTATAAGACAGATGTTTAAGGCAAGTTTTAGTGATGCAGAATCGTGATCGAAATGGTATAGTATGGTTTAGAATTATATATTAACATTTTAACTAGAGAACTTGAGGAGGAAGGTTTCTTTAATGATACACAGAAATATGTTTGACAGTGCAGCTATTAATTACCACAAGCACAAGACAAAAACACGAGGCAAGAGTTGAATTATAGTCAAAGTTCTGTTTATGAATTATATTTTAATAAGAAAAAAACCCCAAGTAAAGCCTTTTGGAATAAGAATGATGTCAAGGATTTCTGGCTCAAAATGTATTTATTCCTATTATTATCCTACAATAAAAAGTGCTGTGATGGTACTAAATTGGTACTAAAATGTCCAATGTTGAGGTACAAAAGTCTATTTCAAAATTAAAGAAAAAGTTTTATACCCAATATCAATTTTAGAATAAAAAAAAAATATTTTCAACACAAAATAATGATCTAGTTTTGAGAATAGTTTTAGTATTAATTTTTATATTTATTTTATTTATTTATTTAAAACAAAGACAGGGCACAGAATACATTAATTTCAAAAAGAAAAGATGCTCTGTGCCAGATTTAGCCACAAGATACTTTCCATCTGTAGTCCTCAGACAGGTACAAAGACTTTAAAGAGATTATTTACATTATTGATTTTTGATAAATGTACTGGATACTTTGCAAACCTACAAACCTTAGCCTACAACCACATGCAGATAAAAGCCTAATTTGCTAATAGGGCTGTATTTCTTCAGTTGTTAAGTCAATGAATCAGTCGATGGTGTCAGTTGAGTGAAATATTTATTAGTTGACTAGTTATTTTATCCAGATTTAGATGAACAACAGCAGAAGGAAGCATGCATGAAGTTTATCTGGAGTTTTTGGCGTGGACAGTTAAATCTTTTTACTCATGAAGATGCTTTTTCTGTAATATTTGAAAACTTTTGAGAGCTTTTACTAGCGTCACTCCTCATCCTCTTTTAGTCGACTAATCCATACACCGGGCATGTCTGTTGATGTTCTACATGTAACTCTACTGGTGGGATGTTGAACAGTTACCATGGTAACACAATGCACACTTTGGCAAACATAGACAAAAATGTGCTAAGATAAAACTCAAGAAAAATACAAAATGGATTTAAATATCACATTTTCAAGAGCCTGTGATCAATACGAGTGTTCACGGTCCTGTTTAGGAGTTTGATTTTCAACAAAAAGAAAAATTAACTGAAAAAATGTAGCTTGGGACTGTAATTTTATGCGAGAGAGACTTTTTTTAAGCGCACAAATCATTTCACCTGTTGTAGTCAGTTCTTTCTGGTCAGATTGTGTTAAAATAAAGCTCAGATTAAAGTCTAACTTGAGTAACAGAGCTTCTAACACAGCGATGCTTCCAGTTAGCATCACACCCACAGGGAATGTTGATGACATCAGCTGCAAAGTATCAATAGTCAACCAAGTCTTCTTTAGGCAACTACAGCCCTATTTACTTGCTAAACGCCTTCACGTGTCTCTTTTAAGTCCTCACAGTTGAACAAGACTCGTACCAGATGCTTTGAACTAATTTTTGTGTGACAGTAAGTCAAACACACTAAGCATGTGGTGGAGTGTACGTATACCTTCACCAGACCACTGCCCATAAATCTCGATGTAAAAACAGCTGAGAAATCAAGTTTTTATGGAGTTCTGAAACGCAACACGGGTCGGTTTTCCCTGCTTTGGCCCAGGTGTTGGGTCTAGGCCCAGGTGTGGAAAGCTACAGTAAGAAGTCCGATTATTTGTACAGTATTTAGTGAAGGCTATTCTCGACATGTGGTCCTCGTTATGACAATTCGCGTTGGGAAAACCGACTTCGTAGCAAAAGAAACGCTGGTTGACCACTTTTCTCCCAGAAGTGCAAAATACTTAATAATTATTTACTCTGAAAATGTTGGAAGGTGACTGTGATTAATTTGGGTTAAGGGTAATTTTTTGGCTTTCCTGGATGTTTGGTCAGTTCTTCTGCAAACAGGAAATGGTGCTTTCTCTGTATGTTATTTGTACAGCAATGCAAAAATAACAGGAAAGCAAGAAGTTTGGCATTGCGTTGACTCATATATTTAATATTTCAGACCAAGGGAAGCAAATGAAACAGCGTAGTTTTAAAGTGCATTGTGTAACTTTTCGTCTTCTTGTTTCTATGGATATGTCATAGAATTTGGAATCTGGAATTTCCCCACTGTGGGACTAATAAAGGCATATCAATCAATCAATCAGTCATTGTTCTGCTTAGAATTTTCCACAATATGACATTAGACAAATCTATCTTACATATATTCAATTACAGGTGGTTTTGTTTAGCAAAAATACAAAGAAAAACAGGTATTCTGACAGTTAGAGGGGTCGCCTCGCCACAGATCTGACCAGTAACTTGGTCTGGTTTGGTCTCCATGATGATAGAAAGGCCATACTGTGCAATATCTCAGACAACGCAATAACATCTCCATAGAGAAAAGCAGGTGGCAAACCCTCCATCAGAAAAGTTACATAATGCACCTTTAAATACAGTGTATGGACTATTTTGAGTTTACCAATTGCTTCTTGTTTAATTATGATAGACAATACATAAACCAAGTCAAATTTCCCTTTAATATTAAAATAGAAAGTCAAATAAATCATGAAATCCAACATAAAATAAAATAAGTAAAATACAAAGAAATAAATATGCATAAAGCCATTTGCTGTTGATGGTTTCTATAAGACTCTGAGTGAGTAAAAGGTGACTTCAACCAATCAAACTGAAGTGTGAGCTTTCAGAAGAATCAGATGGCTTTATTTGCATTTTAAAAGCAGAATAAATATATCATTGTATATCATAAAATAGAAACTGTGATATTGCGCAGTATAAATGTTGACATAGTGCACATTCCTACTTCCACTCCTAGCAATTATTCCTCTAGTTTAAAGGTTGTTTTATGCAGCGTGGTCTATGTAGTGGTAAATTCAACTTGTATTTGTCACTATAGCTAGGATGAATGAATGAATCTTTTCCTTATTTTTATTTATTATTTCCTTGTGTGTCCCTCAGATGTGCAAGTTGTTTTGTGGAGTATAGCCTATGAAGTGGTAAATTCAACTTGTAAAGGTCACTCTATACCAGTATGACATGATTCTGTCCTTTGTCCATTTTAAAACAATTTCTTTTCCTTATTTATTTATTTATTATTTTCTTCTGTGTCCCTCATAAGTTGTTTTATGTAGCGTGGTCTATGTATTGGTGAATTCAAGGTGTAAAGGTCATTATAGCTATCATGATTCTGTTCTTTGTCCATTTTAAAATAATTTCTTCATCTCTCTCTGTATTATTCATTTGTGTTTCCCACAGACGTGCGCGTGAACTTCTGCTACACTAAGTTTGAGAACAGCCGCTGTACGACTCCCAAGGCCAAGAACACGTCTAAGGCTGAATGCTGCTGCTCCGCCATGGCCGGACAGGGCTGGGGCAACCCCTGTGAGCTCTGCCCCACCAAAGCAGACAACGGTACAGAACTGATGTTAAGAACTTCAGTTTAATACATTTTACTTTGGCATCAACACCTGTCACTTTAAATAACTTACTTGAATCATGATGAATGCTGATAGTTTAGATACTCCTGTGAGCTCTGCCCCACCAAAGCAGACAAAGGTACAGGACTGGCATTAGATGTGTGGTGTGGATAATGGACCTGGGTACTATTAAAAATGACCATGTTCAACATTTGCAGATTTTCCTTCTGGATATTTCATATAGAAATACAATACACTTAATGCAAGAAACGCTGACCTCTTGACAGCACATTTTAGTTTTATTTGCACTCTTCTTTTTATTATACAAAGGAATCGTAGGTAAAACAGGTAAAGGTAAAATCGTCATTAGATATACTTATGTTTTATTGTATTTGTGTTATTTTTCAGAGTCCTACATTCTACTGTGTCCCAATGAGGGCTATCAACAAGGGCCAGATCACCCTGTAGGTATGTGTCATGACACTGAATATATTTAAAATGTGTTTTTATTTCCAGTGGTCTATAGGCTGTTAACAGTAAAATGTATATTGTTATGTATATGGTATGTACATGTAAATATTCAGTACTGTACATGTCAGTAATATAATGTACTTTATTATCCTGATGTGCATTTTCTCTCACAGATATTGATGAGTGTCTGAATAACCCGTGTGTGAACGGTCAGTGCATAAACACAGACGGATCGTTCCGCTGTGAGTGTCCCATTGGATACAGCCTGGACACCACCGGGGTCACCTGTGAGGGTAAGGCTCTTGTAGGATTATTTTACTCCGAGAAACAAAATACTGCAGATACTGTTTGTACAGAGCTAACAGAAGTGGACAGGTACAATGATTCACATTTTTTATTATGTTGTTTTTGTAAAAGGAGTTTGTATTTGTTTTTTTTAGTTGTGTAATAGTATTTCTCTTTTATTTGACTTCTACCTCATAACCATCAGTCGTACTTAGAACTACACTGGCACAGAACCCATTGCACTTTTCCACAGCTGCATTATGTTTGTTTTGCATTCTACACCCTCAGCACTGACTCAACATAAAAAAATGTGCATAGATCAGGTATGTCCAAACAATGCGGCCCTTAGACCAATTTTTTTGCCCAAGTTTCCAAGTAAATTGGCCAATTTTACCGTAAGCAATAGTACTTTTTACTGCAATTATTTTTTGGGGGCGAGAATCTACCTTGATCTAGTCGTAATAAAACATTGTGCCCTATGGAGGATCCAAGAATGAATAAAGGTCTGGTCTAATCTGTTATTATAAACACACATATTTGAATTATTACTGTATTGACCACCAGTCTATTGGTCCTTTATCGGTCTTCTGCTTCAGGGGCTTTTAACCTTTTTGACCTTGGGGCCTGACTTTTTCTGTAAAAAGTAATTTGGGGCCCAGTCTCATGTTAAATGTTTTGTATTCCTCTGATTTTGCTGCCCTTATTTGGGTGCTCATTTTGGCCTCAGCCCTGTGGTTAAAGGTGCACTGTGTAATTTTTAGGTTGGGGGTCCGTCACCTGCTTGTTTCTATGGATATGTCATTGCTCTGCCTGGAATGTTCCACAGTATGACATTAAACAGTTCTACCTTCTATTTATTCATTTGCAGGTAGTTTTACAGCTCAAAAATACCTCGAAAAACAGGCATTCTGATCAGTGAGCGGGGTTGCCTCTCCACAGATATGAGCTGTAACTTTGTCTCGTTTGGTCTCCATGAATATAGAAAGCTTTAATACCATACTGTGAAACATTCCAGAAAAAGCAATAACATCTCCATGGAGAAAAGCATGTGATGGACCCTCCACCAGGAAAGTTACACAATGCACCTTTGAGAATCACCACTCTGTGCACAGAAACTACAGAAATGCATTACCTTACTGTTATTGACAGACCAGTGCCCATAGTTGTGGTTAAGGATTTTTTTTGTCTCTCTTTTACAGACACCAATGAGTGTGACGTTGGTAATCCCTGTGGAAACGGCACATGCACAAACGTGATTGGAGGGTTTGAGTGTGCGTGCGACGAAGGGTTTGAGCCTGGTCCCATGATGACCTGTGAAGGTAAGAGAAATGTTTGTTTTAAAGTGCATTTGACCATTTTCTTTTTCAAATTATGACTAGGTAAACATGCATCCTAATTTTACATCAGTTAAGTAGCAGTTTGGGAAGGAAAGTAGAAAACAAAAATAAAAAATACAGGAAGTATCTGTGAGTTCTAAAACAAAATCCTTTACCCTTTGAGAATTGTGTTGCAGAAAGAAGGCATTTTTGTGACAGTTTAAACACTGATTTAACAAAAAGAGGTGTTGTAATTATTTTTTATTTGTCATATAATAACTAATGAGTAATTTAGGCATGTTTTTTGGCCCTTGCTAAGATTATAGTTGCTACGTAACGTGCCTCTACATATGTCGTCTCATTTGTCCAACCAGGAAGTAAAATTATAAACTTGAAAAGAGCATAGGCAAGATTTTTAGTAAAATCTTAAATTTAATGACTTTAACTATGTTTTAAAGAAATTAGTCACCTAACCTGTCATATACACTTTTGGTTTAGTTTGGTTATCTTTATTTTTCTTTACTAAAAATGAATTATAAGTTTTAATTTTTATTTCTGTGTAGACATCAATGAATGCGCCCAGAACCCACTGCTGTGTGCTTTCCGCTGTGTTAACGTCATCGGCTCCTATGAGTGTAAATGTCCCACCGGATACGTCCTACGGGAGGACAATAGGATGTGCAAAGGTAATACAAAATATGACTCAAGTTTTACCAGTCTGGAAATGTCAGTTTTCATTACCATATCTATGCGACCAGCTTTATGTGACGCACCTGTATTCTGCAAAATTGGCCGTATTGAGCGCTTTAATCCGTCTTTTAGTGTTTTAGTGAATGTACCGGTTCAAACTGGAGCCATAGACCATCATTTATTTTATTTACTTATTTATTTATTTATTCATTTATTCTGTATTGTTGTTGCCATGGTTCTGCAAACATTGGACATGTTTCAGTATATAGTCAGTAAATTAAATAATACTCATAAATGAATTAAATTAGGATCAATACATATTGACAACATAATTATAAAAATACTTGAATAATCCTTATTTTGAAGTATATAGGTTATACTAGCAACTATATGATTAATATTTGGTTAGTCCGCTAGTTATCTTTTCCAATATTTCTTGCCCAATATTAAAGGTTCACTATGTAACTTTTCTAGTAAAGCATATGCCATTTGCTTGTATCCATGGAGAAGTTATTGCTTTGCGTGTTCTGTACTATCTCATTACACATATCTTGCAATAATTCAATTACAGGTGCTTTTATTGCTTATTTACGTCATTAATCTGAACTGTAACTTGGCCTGGTAGAGTCACCTGTTTGTCTCCATGGAGATAGTTAATTTTAATGCCATACCGGGTAACATTCCGGGCAAATTTCCATGAAAGACTATCACATCTACTCACAGATTCTTCATTGCACTTCCTGGAACAAGTCGTAGCTAACATATACAGCAGGGCTCTTCATTGGCGTTACATAACAGATATCGTTGAGCTATTGCTATCTTAAAACACTTTTTGGACCAGCCACTGTTTAGATTGTGTCTCATTTAGACCTTGCTGTCTCCATAGAAACGCTGTATTTGTGGGGCTGTATGCAGGCAGCAGGGACCTCTCAGTGTCAGAATAGTCATTGTTTATTTGACATCACTGTAAACAGACCGCCATCGCACCATTTCTGCCACAAGCTCATAGAGCCCGAGTTACGTCACTTACATTCACATAACATGGTGTGCTTCGAAGTTTAGCGGCCAGCTCCGGCTTTGTAATGTCTAGACTGGATTTAGGGTACTTTAAGGTCTGATATAGATTTGGGCTGGTCCTCTTCTAGTCCTGGTTCATCCTATTCTAGTCCTGGTTTAGTCCCAGTTTATTCTTTTTTTTCCATATTAAGTAGTCCCAATTGTAATATAATGTGCCAATACACCCGAAAGTTCCTATACTGTTGATTATTTTAGGCTACTTTTAGAAAGAGCCTGGTTAAAACTGAATGGAAAATATAGGGGCACTTCTGTATTACCACCTGATTACTCACCAGAATATAAGTTTAATATATTACTCAAACTTGTGTGAATAAAGCACCAGGCATATTTGATAACAGCATTGATTAAACGCTCTAACAATGGGAGATAGTATAGGCCCTTAAAACCACGGCTCCAGACTAATTAACATAAGAGTAATAAACTGAAAACATATTCGTCTTGGATTTTGTTTCCTCACTTTTCAACATACTTCATTAATCACTTTTATTACTATATGCACTTGGTGTTGATTAAGAGCTGTCATGTCAAGTGAGTTTATCCACTGTTCCATCTTATCTCTGTGCTGATGTTGAATATGTGGCATTGGATAACGTTGTACATTTGTGTTTTAGATCAGAACGAGTGTGAGGACGGTGTAGACGACTGTGCGAGCCGAGGCATGGCCTGTAAGAACCTGATCGGGACCTACATGTGCATCTGTGCTCCGGGATACACGCGACAACCAGGAGGAGACCGCTGCATCGGTGAGTTAAAATGAACAAGCCAGTCATTTCATCATCATTTAAAGGAGCCGTACCTGATTTTTAGTGTCTTAAAAACATGAAAATCAGACGTAGTTCATTTTAAACTGCTTGTAGTGGTCCAAAGTCATTCCTCACTTACCTTATGCATTCAGAACATGCTGCTAATTAACCACAATGAGTTTACGAGCACTTTTCACAGCTGCCAGAGACCAAGGCTAAGATTTGACGTGTCAGTAAAGTTAACAGCAACTAGCATGCTAAAGTGCACTTCCTGATTATCACAGTACACAGCAGACTTATTTTGACCTCATATTTTGACCTGTTTATACAATATATCTGTGTTGGGGTAAAACATATTTTGCTCAAATGCATGGGGGAAAAATCAGGTACAGGGCATTTCATATTAACACACTGTGGATCAGATACCACATTTGTAAACAGCTGAATGCTTAGTTTCTATGAGATAATCTTAATCATATATTTGTTGTTGTTTCAGACCTGAACGAGTGCACGGCCAAACCAGGCGTCTGTAAAAATGGCCGCTGTGAGAACACGTTGGGAAGTTATCGCTGTAAATGTGACCAAGGATACAACGCCAACCCCACACAGACAGAGTGTATCGGTGAGTACAATATTATAAACTACATTTCCACAGGAATAACTTGAAAACACAGATTTGTAGAATTACTTGAGCAGGTGGTTTTCCGTGTATTTTTATTCAACGCAATTCCCTTTTCTTTCACTGTTCTTCTTACTTACTTATTTCTACTCTGTCTATTGATGGAATCTAGAGCTACAAATGTACTGATTCATATTTGCTGCCATAATTCACAAGTTGATAGATTAGGATTCTTCTCACCATTTTTAAAGCCACAGTATGTAACTTTTTAGCGGGCTTGCATCTCCACAAACCTGACTCTTATTTGGCCTGGAGGAGGGCATACGTCTGCTTGTTTCCATGGAAATGTAATTCCTTTGGCTGGAGAATGAATGTATGGTTTGAATGTGCTATCATGCAGGTGACGTGCCATCTTAGAAAAGTTACGTACTGTATCTTTAAAAACATAGTAAATTAAAGTTATTCTGAGGGTGCGTTGCCTTGAATAGAAACAGACATTTGATTTTATGGCTTTGTGTGAAAAGGGGTTTATATTATTTGGGTGAAAGTAGTTCTTTTTACCCAGTGAGACCTTCCACACCGACATCACTTCCTGCCTGACTCTTCTCTATCTTTGCCCTGATACGAGGAGGTGGTAAACTGGGTGAGAACACCACTGAGTCAGTGGAATCTGTGACTTAAAGACTCTATCTCTCCACACAGACTTTTGGTGGTTAAACTTATCTGAGACCGTCTAGACCTGGTTTAGACCTGGTCCTGTATCAGGGCAGGCCTCTCACTCCTTCACATCCAAGATAAAGGACACTTATTTTACAGTAATGCACAATGTGGAGTCTAAGGCAAAAGTGTAATTTGTAACACTTTATAGATCAACTGTTTGTACTGTGGATGTATGAATCTTTTTACTGGCGCTGTACAGATTTTTTACAGCTTTTTTTAAAATGTGAAAAACAGAACTAGTTCATTTAATTTGTTTGCAGTGGTCCAAAATTATTCTTCGCTTACGTTATGTATTCTGAGCATCCTAATTCTTCAAAATCACACCTGGAGTTGTTTTTTGTTTCATTCGCACATGTTTAACACACAAACCCTGCATATTTAGGCCGAGCTCTTCTCTCAAACTGAAACACTCTGATCTACATTGTGATGTCATGTGGTGATACAGAAAGTTCTCCACCGTGTTTTTAAACTCAATACACCTTCACTAGAACCATCTGGATAATTTCAGTTCTGGGATAGCCCATCTCAACTGAACAAAAGGAAGCTGTTAACTTAAAAACTACACATTCATGACATCACAAGGTGGAACAGAGCATTTTGAGCTTTGGAGATATAGACAGACTAATAAACTAGGAATACGCAAACGTGTGAATGAAACAAAAGACAACTCCAGGTATGTTTTTGAGGTAGTAAAAACATTCTAACATGGCTTAAAGCTCACAAGAATCCATTTTGTGTAAAACAGGACCTTTAAGTGTGGACCGCTCAGACTTGTTCCCAGTATCTTGAATACACCTCCTCCTCTAAACCCTGTTGTTTCTCTCTCCTCTCGTAGATAACCGTGAGGGCTTCTGCTTCACTGAGGTTCTGACCACACTGTGTCAGATGACGTCAAGTAACAGGGTCCAGGTCACCAAGTCTGAGTGCTGCTGTGACGGGGGCAGAGGCTGGGGCAACAACTGTGAGCTTTGCCCCCTCCCTGGAACCACACAGTACAAGAAGATGTGCCCGCTAGGCCCTGGGTACACCACGGACGGCAGAGGTACAGATAAATCACAAATACTATGTTAAAAAAGAAAATTCTACGTTGAAAAAAAGAAAATACTATGCTAAAAAATTGGGGTGGGGGGTTAAAATAAAAATTAAAAATTGTGTGGATTCACAATATTATCCTTTTAATTTTAATGTATTCTTTTCCTGATTTACCTAGTATTTTGTAGGATTTTCAATAGTTTTAACTTTCTGTATCCTCTGCTCTGTTACCAATATATTCTACAATATAAATTCACAATATTTAATACTGAGTTTACTGATAACAATGATTACACAATGAAATCTAATTCTTTGTGTTTTTTACTTATCTTAAAAGATGAGTTCTAACTTTCTTATAAAACCTTGTGAAATAGAGAAATAAATCTTGTGAAACAGAAAATTGTCAGCAAACTTCCAACTTGGACAGAAATTATATTAATATAGTCTATTAATATTCATTACTGAGCAACTGTTTTTTCAATCATCAAGTAGTTTATCCACAATTACGTTATAAATCTATGTTTCAAAATTAGTTTCTGTCACTGACACTGGGGAATACCGCGGAAATGTAAGATTAAGATTGGACAAATAAAATAAGAGAATGAATAATAGGTTCTCTATCATGTCGTCTTGATGAGAAAACCACAGATTCTTTTGACCAAACTCTGCGTTGTGTTGTGTGTAAACAAACCACCAGTGATAAATCCTTCAATGGGTGAAAAATACGACCTTAAGACATTTGGAAGCTGTAACGGAAATGCCCCATAAATTATGACTTCAACTGTTCCATTCCTCCATTCCTAAACTTTCTGGGGTAATGTTTGCTGTTTTGTTTTGTTTTTTTCTTCAGATATTGACGAGTGTCGTGTGATGGGAAACCTGTGCAAGAACGGCCAGTGCATCAACACTGTGGGCTCTTACAGATGCGTCTGCAAACAGGGCTACACCCCAGACATCAGCGAGACGCAGTGTGTGGGTAAGAAACCAGGACTGAACCAGGACAGAACCAGGACAGAACCAGGACTGAACCAGGACTGAACCAAGGGATCGACCAGTGTTTTTTTTTTCATGCAAGTACCTATTTTTTTTTTATCTAGATTAGCCGACTGCTGATAAACTCTGCCAAATATATAAGGCAGTTTTTGATCTTTTTCCCTAGATCAGTGATTCCCAAAGTGCGGTCTGGGTCCCCCTGGGGGGCCTCAGAGGCACTGCAGTGGGGTCCCTGAATGTTGTCCACAAAATGAGTATAACAGAAAATGGAGTTTGAAATTAACATAACATTAACATAATTGATTTGTTTCATTTACTACTTTAAATCAGTATTAAGCTCACAGACATTATGATATGTATGGTTAATATGTAAATTTGAAAGGAAAACATTACATATTGTTTTTTATTTCGTTTGCATTATTATAAGGGGGGCCCATACAGTCTTCAGATAAATAGGGGGCCACAGCTCTGCAGACTTCTGGATTGACTCCCCTAGACTATATGATTTCTAAAAACTAAAAGCTCAGTTATGCTACTTAAGTAACTGCTCTACAGAATAAAATTATAAGAACAAATATTTCAATAGTGAAGTTTTATATCCACAGCCGTGAATCTTTCCAAACCTGGACCAGAGCAGTAGTCACATTTTGTGCAGTGGTATTCACATTTTTTCAGCCCAAACTTAATAATCAATCAATCAAACAAACTTTATTTATAAAGCGCTTTTCATACAAAAAATGTAACACAAAGTGCTTTACAGTGGTTAAAAACAATCCCTTCCACTCACCCACCCAACCCCTACCACTGCCTGACCCCACAGCTGCCCGACTAAACACAACCAAACAACCCAGACAGTCTCACCCACAGGAGCAGAGAGCCGGCCAATGGCCTCTGTTGGTTTTGGGGCCGATATGCGAAAAAGTGCAAATACCAGCCCAATATATCGGCTTATATTGGTCTATCTCTAACCAAGATTCAACCGGAATGGAATGGAGACTAAACCAGGACTGACCTACGACTAAACAGGATTAAACCAGGACTAAACCAGGACTAAACCAGGACCAATGCAGAATTGAACCAGTGCTGAACCAGAACGACACTAAGACTAAAACAAGAGTAAACCAAGACTAAATTTAACTTAGTCTAAACCAGGATTAACTCAAGACTGCTTTAAGTATAAACCAGGACTAAACGATGTCATTTAACCTAAACCAGGACTACACAGACACCTGCAGACTGGACTAGGACCCGGGCACTTACGCTTTATGGACTGTTTCAAGTCCTATTCCTCCCTGTGTCTTTCCTGTGTCTTCTAAACAAAGCTCAGAGTTTGTGGGTGGACCTGCCACACAGCTCTGCCTGAATCATCAGGTCCTCATGAGGAATGTCTGGCCATCAGATCAAAGCTGTGTCTCATTCTCTTTTCTCACTCTTTCTCTTTCTCTGCCCCTCTCCCCCTCTTTCTAGACGTGGACGAGTGTATCCAGGCTCCTAAACCGTGTAACTTCATCTGTAAGAACACAGAGGGAGGATATCAG
Source organism: Taenioides sp. WSHXM2023 (assembly GCA_029959045.1). Lineage (NCBI taxonomy): Eukaryota > Metazoa > Chordata > Actinopteri > Gobiiformes > Gobiidae > Taenioides > Taenioides sp. WSHXM2023. The sequence continues at coordinate 7,936,693 of CM057091.1, forward strand.
TGCTCCTGTCCTCGAGGATACATCCTGCAGGAGGACAACAAGAGCTGTAGAGGTGAACACACAAATATATGAGACACATATACACACACATTAACACACAAATACACACATTCTGTTCTCATTCAGTCTGTGATGGCTCTTGCAGAAAGCGATCACGACCTGTTGATGTAGCCATGTTTGTTTGGGTTCACTTCGGAGCTTAGCTTTTGGCTTCTGCCGTGATAGGTCCAGTTTCCATCCCAAAAGCAGTTAGGGCCAAGATAGAGTGTGAGTTTGGGAGCTCACAATTATTGCGATAATTCATTCTGTTGCACAAGGCTAAGATCTAGTGTAACTTGTCAACAGTCAATAAATATAACGATATTCCAAGTTTCATCTCCATGTAGATCACGATTTATCACCAGCAATATGATATAGCCCAGTCCTATTCAATGAATCTGTTTCTATTAAGACGTTTTACATAAATATTGTGATTTACAATTAATAAAATGTAAAATAATTATCTACATGTTTTAATTTAATACTAAAAATACTTTAAAGAATTCACTGAATTTGGGGTTTTCTTTATCTGTAAGCCATAATCATCAAAATGTCAAGAAATTAAGTCTTGAAAGCTCCAATAACCAAATAAATTATAACTTGCAGAAAGGCTATGATCTCTGTCAGAAGATTCATATTTGGACATATCAGGCCTGGTCTCTGCTCTGGTCTCTGGTCTGGTCTATGGTCTCTGGACTGGTCTCTGGTCTGATCTCTGGTCTGGTCTATGGTCTGGTCTCTGGTCTGGTCTATGGTCTGATCTCTGGTCTGGTCTCTGGTCTGGTCTATGGTCTGATCTCTGGTCTGGTCTCTGGTCTGGTCTCTGGACTGGTTTCTGGTCTGGTCTCTGGTCTGGTCTATGGTCTGATCTCTGGTCTGGTCTCTGGACTGGTTTCTGGTCTGGTCTCTGGTCTGGTCTCTGGTCTGATGTCAGACACAGACCATCTGGAGTTCCTCTGTGACCTGTTTGTGAGTCCAAACAACTGTTGTTCATATTTCAGACGAGCTTTCATCTTTATTTACACAAGACTTCAGCTTCTCCTCACTCCCTTTTTGTTCTGCCACAGAGACGTTTACAAGTCAATGACAGAGAAGACTTCAGAGTACATAACGATCTTTCATTGAAAATGTGTTCTGTTTCAACAAACATGCCATGGATTAGTTACACTTAGAGATTGTGAAAACATACTATGGGATAATTATAGGTCTTTTAACTCTATTTTTAGTTGTACATAAACAGGACGTAGATTTGATTAGTAAACTTTGCCTTTATTGACACCATTTTATGCTACAGTGATTATTTAGAGTTTTATTACCAATCAGAATGTAATTTGTAGATCAATAAAGTATGACGAAAACTTAATTCATAATGACCAATTGACAAATGACAAATACTGTATTAAAAATGATTAGTAACTTAGTAAGCAGCTTAGTAACTACTTAATGAAGGATTAGGTAAGAGGAATTAATTAAGCAGCCTGACTCCTTTTTAATGAACTATTATGAATAAAGTATTTTTTAAAGGTGCATTGTGTAACTTTTCTGGTGGAGGGTTTGTTAAATGCTTTGCTCCTTGGAGATGTTATTGCTTTGTCTGGAATGTTTCACAGTATGGCATTAAACCTTTCTATCTTCATGGAGACCAAACCAAAGTTACTAGTCAGATCTGTGGAGAAGCAACCCCTCTCACAGTCAGAATGCTTGTTTTTTTTAGGTATTTCTGAGCTATAAAACTATAACATTTAATAAATATATGGTAGAGTTGTTTAATGTCGTACTGTGGAACATTCTAAACAGAGCAGTGACATATCCATAGAAACAACCCCCAACCAAAAAGTTACATAGTGCACCTTTAATACTAAACAGGAAGTTTAGATAATGTCTTGCAGAAAAAAACAAACAAACAAAAAAAAAAACATTCTGGTGACCTGTAAAGTACAAAATATAACTCAGTACATTAAATGAACAATGAATGCCACACAGTCAACAGCAGGAGAAACTGGAATCAATGACTTGAAGTGATGTGACTTTTACGCCTTATTTTCCCTTGTTCGTTTTCAGATTTAGACGAATGCTCGACGAAGCAGCACTACTGTCAGTTTTTGTGCGTGAACACGATTGGAGGCTTCACCTGTAAATGTCCGCCAGGATTCACCCAGCACCACACCTCCTGCATCGGTGAGTCCAGGCCGGCTTTGTACCTTTTTATTACTTTAGAGTTGAGTGAATATCATTTGTAAAAGTTTTTTTTAAAGAAGTCTTCTCAATGTAAAGCTTTCCAGTACCATGATGAGAAGCTGTTTTGGCCAACCAACTAAATGAGAATGTTCCTGATTGACCCACTGTATAATTTTATATTATATGGAGCAGTATGAGGTAGTCTATTCGTATTGCTAAAATGTCTTATAAATAAAAAGAGCAAAATATACACTGAACCAGGACTAAACCTGGACTGAACCAGGACTGAACCAGGACTAAACCTGCACTGAACCAGGACTGAACCAGGACTAAACCAGGACTAATTAGACTTAGACTTAGACTTAGACTTAGACAAACTTTATTGATCCACAAGGGAAATTATTTGGATACAGTAGTAGTAGTAGTAGTAGTAGTAGTAGTAGTAATTCAGGACTAAACCAAGAATGAACTAGGACTAAACCAGAACTATGCCACGACTAAACCAGGACTGAACCAAGACTGAACCAAGACTAAATCTGGACTAAACCAGAACTAAGCCACGACTAAACCAGGACTGAACCAGGACTAAACCAGGACTAAACCTCTTTTGGCCAACCAACTAAATGAGAATGTTCCTGATTGAACCATTGTATTTTTGTAATATTTGGAGTTGCATACGGATTGTCCATTCTTTTTTCTAAAATTTCTTATAAAAGAGCAAAAATACACTGAACACAATGCTGTAATTGTAATTGTGCTGTATAATTTTAGCTCCTCATTGTCTTTAGCTCTGTGCCCGCTCTCCTCTCATGACCATCTCCTGTCTTTCATAGATAATAATGAATGTGCCTCTGACCCAAATCTGTGCGGTTCCAACGGCGTCTGTCAAAACACTCCAGGAAGCTTCAACTGTGACTGTCAGCGCGGATTCACCCTGGACTCCAACGGACAGGGCTGTGAAGGTCAGAGAAATAACAATAATGATTAGGGATGGACTGAGCCGATACTGAAACATTTGCAGGATCAGCTTCCAAATATCAGTTCAGCCGATATCCGGGTTGGACATATAAACTAATGTAATAAGAATATTTGCAGGTCGTAGTTGGCGTAACACATTTGAATCAGTTTTGTTTTATTTTATTTTAGTTGAAAGGAAATTAATGTTTGTCTCTGCACTGGTATCAGTTGGTATTAGATATAAGCAGATATTTAAACCCATAGTATAGAAATCGGTATGGGAACTGAAAAAGCTGAAGCGGTGCATCCCTAATAATAATGCCTTCAATTGTGCTTTATAAGCTTGTCTATGGTCAAAACTGATTCATTTACCACTGATACATTTGTAAACACAGCTGCCCTCCTGCGGTAGACCGATAGAAGCTGCGAGTCTGTGCCATTGGCTCCTCTGACCACCACCAACTCTCACTCCTCTTTGATAAAGAGGCACACAGCATAGTGTCAGTATACACTATGCACAAGTCAGATTTGGTGGATTTTTTATTGTCATTTAACTACTGAGCCACTGTTGCACGACCAAAGCTTTTTTGCTCATGGTTTTACTTCAGCCACATTATTTGTCCAGTCAAAATATAAATAAAATATTATCAATTCAAAAATAACTTTTCTGTTTTTAAGACATCTGTGTGGCCTATTTTATCTCCAGTATACTCACATTTGGTTCATTGACTACTGTAATGTTAAGCACCTGAATATCAGAGGCATTATTAAATTCCTGTGTTTTGTCGTGTGTTCAGACATGGACGAGTGCAGTGGGAACCACCGGTGTCAGCACGGCTGTCAGAACCTGGTGGGAGGATACCGCTGCAGCTGCCCTCAGGGATACCTCCAGCACTACCAGTGGAACCAGTGTGTGGGTGAGTGCACTTATATTAGGCACAATATGGAATAAAATGAGCTGCAGACAATAGCAGTTAAAATAAATCTGTGGGTAAAATTACGGCTAGACATGATGGAAAATTTTTGTGCAATTAGATATGGTTCAATTGGTATTTTTGATTTAACTATATCATCCAATCAAGTTATGGTTAAAAAAATCCTCATCGTAGCCATCACTCTCACCACACAACAAGGTGGGTTTCTTCCAGGCACTCGGGTTTCCTCCATCAACCCAAAACATGCACAATAGGGTCAATGCTCCTGTGAAGGTAGTCCTGACCAAGACTAGCTCAGGATCTGGAGATGGATCCCTCTGCTCCTGACAGGTTGCCCCAGCAGCATCAGATAATGGGTCAAATGCAGACGACAATCTTTCCTACAGGGACAAGAAATATGTATTCTTGAACCTTAACCTTAACCAAGACCATGGAGACAAGATATTTAGTTGTTTTAAATGATCTAAACTATGTAATCAAATATTTTATCACAACATCCACCATGTGCATATAGCAGCTAAAGCTTGTACCCAAGTTAAAGGCGCTGTACATTGATTTTTACAGTATTAAAAACATGAAAAAACAACTAGTTCATTTTAAATTGTTTGCGGTGATCCAAAGTTATTCTCTTACTTGTACATTCCGAGCATCCTAATAATTAGATGCAGACAGCACACAGCGGACATATTTTTACCTCAAGTGCTGCTGTACATCTGCACTGGGGCAAGATAAATTTAGCTCGAATTCATGGGAAAAATCAGATACATGACTTTTAAAAATAAAATTAACCTATTGGGAGGTACCGGTTATTCAAAATACTCACTCCTGTTTGTTTCTATGTGCTTATGGACTTTCTATTTTAACTGCATCTAATAACCCATTACTCCAAACCCCTCTAACAATCCCCTTTAGTAACAGTATTTCCCACCATTGTCCGTGCCCTTTCAGTGTATTGACCCGTGCTTCTTTGTTTACTTCCTACGTTGGGTCCCAGATGAGAATGAGTGCCTGAATACGCAAATCTGTGGAGGAGCTTCGTGCCATAACACTTTGGGCAGTTTCCGTTGCCTCTGTCCCACCGGCTTCAACTACGAGCAGACGTCTGGAAGCTGCAGTGACGTGAATGAGTGCTCCACCTCTGCAAACCCATGCAAATTTGGCTGCTCCAACACGGATGGGGGCTACTTGTGCGGATGTCCCACGGGGTACTTCAGAGCTGGACAGGGGTAAGTGTATGGAGATGGTGATGGGTCAAATTGTCAGTATAAAAGCCTAACGTAAGGATGTTGTAGTGGAGCATTGAGTGTGGAAGACTCGTTTGATGTTTTAAAGGTCCTATATTAAGCAAAATTGACTCTTTTAGCTATGTTGTTAGCTCATCAAAGCCTTACCCGGAGTTGTGTTTTGTTTCCTTCACACATGTTTGAGTAAGCCTTTATATTACTAGTCTGTCTACAGCTCCAAAGCTCAAAATGCTCTGTTCCACCTTATGATGCCATGAAGCAGAAGTTAAGAGCTACTTTTTACCGTTTTGGTTTGTTGGGATTGGCAATTCCAGGGCTGATGTTATCCAAATGACTGAAGTTTAAAAACACAGTGGAACAATTCTTTTATTACTACATGACATCACAAGCTGGAACAGAATGTTTCCAGTTGAGAGGAGCTCGTCGTAAATATGCAGGATTTGTGTGTTATACATGTGTGAATGAAACAAAACAAAACTCCAGGTATGTTTCTGATGAGGAAAGAACTATATTACATAGATCAGAAAGAAGAAGAATATGGACCCTTCTTATTTATTTTATGTAGTTGTGGGGAGAAAGATCTCTGAATTTTGAAATGGGATTCTGTCCTTACCATAATGGCTACACATTTAGTTGCAATTGATTTTTATTATTGTATCCAAAGATTGAACACAGCTGAGGGTATACTTAAAGCTGCATAATAATACTCAAGTAGAAGTAAATCTAAAGGCCACAACACAAAAAGCAAATTATAGATCACATGGTTAAGTGCAGGCGATATTCTACTCAACAACACTGCTACAGACATGAGTTAGGGTTAGCCTGTCAAACTTTAGTTCAAACCTGCTTTCTCAGTAACACACATTAAATAAACTAGTCTACCTTTGCTATGCCCAAAATGTCTTTGAAGTATTTCCACCAAAATTCAGCCAGACTGAAACCAGACCTGCTCAACAATTTGGGAGTTTTTCCTCCAAAAAATGATTCTCAATACAAAGTTAAACATATTCAGAAAAAAATGCTTACTGTTAAAAAAATGAAATTCACTGAAGAGAAAGTATGGTTCCTATTTACCGGTTTAGAGTTAATAGTTCTTTAGTGTTTCTTATACTTAGATTACACGTAGATTCTTCAGTTAGTAACCACACTGCCCCCTGCTGGTTGCAGACACTGTGTCTCTGGACTGGGTCTCTCTGGTGGGGCCGCCGCTCCAGCACAGGAGGGTGAAGAGGACGAGAATTCTCTGTCTCCTGAGGCCTGCTACGAGTGTAAGATCAATGGGTATCCAAAGAAAGGACGCCAACGCCGCAGCACCAACTCCACAGGGGACCAGCTGGACAATGAGGTAACTAATGGTCATTTAGTGAACTGTACTTGCTTATACTCGAGTGCTACAAGATATACAGACACATGTACACACACATGTTGTTTTGTATCTAAAAATGAAGCAATAATAACAATAAACATACATATTAAAGCCACAGAGTCAAAGGTCTATCCCTTGTGCCAGTCCAAATCTGGCTAAGTAAAACCCACAGCTATGGGGCGACAGTAGCTCAGTTGGTAGAGTCATTGATTGAGCAGTCAGATCCACTGACCCAAAGGTTGGCGGTGCGATTCCAGCTCCCACCGATGAATGCTGTCATTGTGTTCTTGGGCAAGACGCTTGGGTGAATCGTTCCTTGATGTAAAGTGCTTTGAGTGCCTTGAAGTTGGAGAAGCGCAATACAAAAATGTGACCATTTACCATAATAACAATTATGCCCTACACTTGTAATCTACTTTACAGCTTCGACAGAGCCACTCAAAGCGCTCCACTGTTGTCATTTTTCTATTCATTCACTACATACCCCCCTTCTGACCACCACCAATCTCTCACACACCACATTCATACTATATGGGTGAAGTGTCTTGCATAAGGACACAATGACTGATGAATGTGATGAATGTGACAAGTTATATAACTAACTATAACTATACAGTATATAAATTTATACTATGGTTGCACCAATCCGATACTGGTATTGGTTATTGGCTTCCAAATATCGATATCCTGGTTGGACATATAAATTCATGTATTAAGACTATTTACTGGTCGTAGTTGGCACATAAACTCTCAGAATGTTTAAGTTTTTACTTACACAAAACTATTACTGGAAAGATAAATAACATCTACATGAAAATTGTTTTATTTTATTTTTGTTTAAAGGAATTAAATGCTGTTTTCAACCTCTGCACTGATATTGGTTCATATTGGGTATCGGCAGATACTTGAAGACTTTGTATTAGAACTGGTATCGAAACTGAAAAAGCTGGATCGGTGCATTCCTAGTTTATACACCATAATATATGGAGATCTGAAGAAGAATAATTTAGCCAAATAACTTAATTATTATTATTAATATTTTTTAAGAAACAGTATTATTATATGATATGTTTGCATCTTTAAACTAATTCGTATATATTCCTTCCGTCCTGCAGATACCAGAGCATGAGCCGTTGAGCTTGGCCAGTGTGGACGTGGAGGACACTTTTCAGTTCCACTTAAACATCAGTGACTTGACAAACAGGGCTCATATCCTGGAGTTCACCCCCGCCCTCTCCACCCTTTACGACCATGTGCGCTATAGCATCGACTATGGCAACGAAGACGGATTTTTCAGGATCAACCAGCGAGATGGAATCAGCTTCCTACACCTATCCAAGAAAAAGTCTCTCCTCCCTGGGGCCTACACGCTCCAAATCAGCAGTGTTCCTCTGTACAAGAAGACAGAGCTAGTTGAGTTTGAAGATCGCCATGATAAAGACTACCTCACTGGACAACTTGGCGACGGACTAAAGATGAGAGTGCAAATTATCCTGCATTAACCTTACAAGGGGACAGAAATGCAGAAATCACCAACAGTCGCTAGCCCAAAGAAACATTTTTTTTAAACGAAATCGCCAAAGTTAATGTCCGTAAAATTCATGGGACATTTTGCTTTGCATCGACAGGGAAGAGCTTTCCACCAAAAAAGACTAAATAATCTAGTTTTTGTTTTGTTTTGTGAAGGAGGACTGCATCATAACATCGCCAAAGATGATTCCACATATACAAGCGATTCTAGTGGTAATCAAGCTGAAAATTATGGCATTTTTTTGAATCGGGGAAAAAAACAAACAGCTGTTGCCCAATTGAGCGGTGATATGTGGAATCGATGCGACTTTTTGAAAAGGCATACGGACTGCAAGGTTGAGTTTTCAGCCTGTTTTGAGAATCACAGTAGTCTAATAATTTTTTTTCTCTCCTCTCGCGATGGACTGAACATACCTGGATACATGTAGGCCTTCTTTGCGTATTAATTTAATGGTAGAAATGTTTAAAAAACAAGGGGAGGAAAGGAACGCACTATGGACTATTGAGGTGTAGCCATGATTGAGCTTGAATGTCTCCTGCTGCGTATTTAAAACTTGCTTTCCAATCTTCTTCTACTGACCAGGAATAGCTCATATTAACTGGTGCTAGCAACAATGCCATGCAGACTTATGAATGCACTGTTCTTTATGCACATGTGGTCAAAATACAATCCGATTATTCGCCAATTTAGGAAAACTTTTCATTGTTGTAGCAACCGTAACAGCTAGCTTCATTGCCTATCTGCTCTTTCTATGTAAATTGTTTATACTGTAATACTCAATGCCACTTTTAATCTATGAAGAATTGTAAACTAAAAGGAGGTCCTTTTGAATAGAGGGCTTTGTAATGGTGCTTATAAGACCAACTACTTCCTTTTTAAACTGTGTAAACATGCACACACACAAAGATACACAAACATGGATGATGACAATCTTTATGAATGAGATTGATGCACTGAGGTCTACCAAGGACCAAACAATCTCCCACAATTCAGTGCTGCCTTTCCCCAGACCTGCCTGACACCGGCCCGTCTGTGGGGTTAGTTGTACATTCACAATAAAACATACTTTTGGTCTAAATGTATTCACTGTTGTTTTTATCTATGGTCTATGAGGGGTTTAGACTTTAATAATAAATAATACTAATAATAATAACATGGAATTTGTATAATATGATATCACACTGGTTCATGGTGTAGTCTAGTTGTCTTATTTTTTAAATGGTTGGTAGTTTAATCCCAGTTTCAGCATGTTTTGCTATTTAGGGCTGTAGTCGACAGAAGGAATTCTCTCGGTTGTCCTACCGATCAATTAGTTGACTAAAAAAAGGGGGAGTGGCAAAAGCTCTCAAAACTTTTCACTATCTATGATCTGACTCAAACCGCTCTCATAAAACTACCACTGCACAGGAGTTCACGCAAAAACAATTTATACAGAAAAGTACTATATGCTATATGAATATGTACTATATATTCTATATGCAAAAAAAGGCTCATTAAGATCACTCCTTCCCTGAAAACATTGATCCGTCTTGCCGACGTCGGCGTTGCCGACGTATAATCTTAGACATCGAGCCGACGTCTACACGACGTCGTGCAGCCAACGAACATTACGCAACGTCGAACCGACGTTCGCGATTTTTCGGTATTCCGTCATATCTGACACAGGTTAACGACGTTGGCGCGACCGTCGAGCCGACGTTTGTAATGACAATTCGTTTCAATAGAGCTCCGGGAGATGACGTCACGCTATCCCAGCATGCACCACCGGGCGCCATCTTGGCAGGAATTATTGTAAACAAACTAACTAGCCTAGTTAGTTAGGCTACAAAACTTCCAGCTTACAACGATGGTAGACTCATGCTGTGCCCCTGGATGTACAAACCACCGAGGACAAGTTAAAGATAAAGCCTTTTATCGCATTCCCAAAGATCCAGCTCGGAGGGAAAAATGGATTTCTGCGATAAAACGGGGAAGAAGCGCGCTGAAGAAAACCGAGCGTTGGAACCCGTCACCTAATGGATTTCGCTTGTGCAGTGACCATTTCATATCAGGTAATTTCACGTAAACATTATACATTTAATATTATCTGAAATGGTGCTGATAGTTATTGTTTTGGACAATAAATATCACCGACTAAACTGGGTGGATTGTATTTCAGTCGGACGAGCCGAAACGTCCTCAACCTAATCTACCAACCCAGTCTAGTTGGCGATATAAACCTCACTACGGTGGTTAATGTCCAGACCTAAAAACGTATTAGCTAATGGGTTGCATTCATGTGACATCACAACATTTTAAACTGCCTATATCATTGAATAGTGAATATTTTTTCTCAGTGTAATCTTAGTGGTTTCTTTACTTAACGTTACTTATTTTGTGTCCTAGGTAAAAAGAGTGACAACCCGCTTTCACCTGACTACATCCCATCGGTTTTCAAGTATGTGCCGTCACCCGTGAAAAGTGCTAGATTACTCACTGAATATTGACTAATTATCCATTTTCCAACTGGATTTTGTCCCACGTGGTTTATCGGCTTGTATTTGAAATTCACTTTAGATATATTGTCTAAGATTTGGGTTCGTAATTTTGGTTGTTATTTTGTTACTAATTCCATCCAGTGCTGGCACATGCACGGTGTATGCAGGGTGTGTTTAGTTGATAAAAGTATACAAATATGCTATGTTTTGGTGCTATGATTTCTCATGATTGTTCAGGTATGTTTTGACATGTTGTTAGTATTTTATTTTTACATTCAGAAGTTGATCTCATTACATTTATTTCCATCTACTTATATAGGTACACAGAAACTTGTAGAATTGTAGTGCATTTTAATGCATTTGAAATGTAGTTAATTTTTTCTGTTGTAAATCGGCCTTCAGCAATATATTTTGGTAACATTTTTTGTACATTGTAATTAAGAACCACCCTTGAACATTATATTTTGATAATATGTGTGTACATGAATTCAAGTATTATCAATAAATGTTGCAATACTGCAACAAAACCTACATGCACTGTTCACCTGTGATTACTTTCCATAAAGTATGCAATTTAGTAGTACAATATATACAGTATATAAAAAGCTTAATTAATAGTTGGTTAGACGTTGGGCCAACGTCTATCCAACCGTCTTTTGATGACGTTGGCCCAACCACTTGCCAATGAGCAAAATGACGTCGGCCCAACGTCAACTGCTAACGTTGGCCCAACGTCAACTGCTAACGTCTAGCCAACCGTCTTTTGATGACGTTGGCCCAACCACTTGCCAATGAGCAAAATGACGTCGGCCCAACGTCAACTGCCAACGTTGGCCCAACGTCCACACATACGGTGGCCCAACGTTGGCATGACGTTGTCATGTTATCAGGGTTTCCGTTACTGTAAATATAAACCTTTAAATCTAGATAAAATGATCGACTAATAGTTTTGGTTGACTAAGACTCCATTGACCTACAGCCCTACTGCCATTGTGTCCTTGGGCAGGATGCTGATATGACAGTGTTGGTGATCGAACAGAAGCCACACCTCAGGCAGATGGTCCCAGGACACCTGTGGCTAAATGCTAAATTTTCCAATCCGAGACATTTTAGTGCTTTAGTTACCATGCCATGTAGGTGCACAGTTTAGGTGAACTAGTAAATCTAAATTGTACAAAATAAGTTAAATGATTTTCTCTGTAACTGCTAGTTAAAATCCTGCAGTACATGATGACAAGTCTTAAAAACAACTTTGACATTATATATATGACCACATGTAGGCTACAATTAATTGAAATGAAGAATACAAGATAAAGTATTATCAAAAGATGCAGATTAGACTAAATGCCCATGTTTCTCAAAAGGAAGGAAAAAGACCTGTGTGGAGCTGCTTCACTGTGACTCAAATCTGGTTTTGCACTGCCCTCGTGTGGATAATCAGCATCATTACTAGAACTGCCATTTTTCTGCTTGAAAATTGCAGAGAACATAAAATAATCAGTATCCTTTTATGGATTGTAATGTTATTTCTCTATAAACATTTAAAGGCTTTATCAGGGAACTAAAATCTTTTTTTTTTCCCAGGTAATATTGTCTAGGAATTCAACACCTAGTTAATTCATGAGTATTATAAAGAGCCGACATCAACTCCACAAGTACAAAAATGACCTTTATTAATATTTTAATAATAGTTTAGTTCAGTTGCGTCCAGTGGATCCAAATCCTCCAGCTCCTCGCTCAGTCTCATCAAGGGTCTGGAAGACAATAGAAATCATTATTATTATTAATCTTTAAATGTTATTTACAAAGACTGAACCTAAATGAAACCTACAACTGTACACTAAAGTACCATACATCGATATTACACAGTAGTGTGTAGAATCCCTCACTCTTCTTCAGTTCATGAACTGAACTGAACTGAACTGAAGAAGCAGCAGCTTGGATGAGCTGCGAAACGTATTCGACCAAATAAACTTTTGTCCAGTTGACAAATTGAATTTCTCCTTTTGCCATTAGACAGTAGTCTTACCTCTTACACCTCCTTGAACTGTCACCTAAACGTGGTGGAGGGGTCTGAGTGCCTGAATGATCCCGGGAGCCATGTTGTCGGGGGCTTCATGCCCCTGGTAGGGTCACCCTAGGCAAACTGGTCCTGGGGGACCGGTCAGACTAAGAGCGGTTCAGAAGTCTCCATGATGAGAAACATGGCAAGGCCAGTTACGTCACCTGGATTGGCGTAACTGGCCCAGGTGGGTGCTCAACAGCGAGCGTCTGGTGGCCGGGCCTTCCCCCACGGGGCCCAGCTGGGCATAGCCTGAAGGAACGACATGGGGCCGTCCTCCTGTGGACCCACCACCCACAGGAAGAACCATAAGGGGCTGGTGCAGGGAGATCTGGGTGGCAGTCAAAGGCAGGGGCCTTGACAACTGGATCTCCAGACAGGGAGACTAGGCTCTGGGGACATGGAATGTCACCTCGCTGGGGGGGGTGATATAGTCGGCCTCACCTCCATGCACAGCTTGGGCTCTGGAACCCAACTGCTTGAAGGGGGCTGGTCTCTCCATTTCTCTGGCATTGCCCGCGGGGGGCGACAGCAGGCAGGTAGGTGTGGGCCTGCTCATTGCCCCAGAGCTCAGCCGCCATGTATTGTTCACAGGGCGGCTGGTTTGGCTGGTCGATGCAGCCGTTTGTAGCTGTGGTCACAAGGTCTGTGGTGCCTGTCGCAGCGGCAAGCCCCAAACCCAGTGGTGGACCCTGGAAGTAAAGGATGCCGTCAGGCTGAAGGAGTCTTATCAGGTCTTGTTGGCTCGTGGGACTCCTGAGGCAGCTGACAGGTACCGGCAGGAAGCATGCTGCAGTCCGGGCGGTCGCAGAGGCAAAAACTCAGGTTTGGGAGGAGTTCGGAGAGGCTATGGAGGAAGCAGTGCTTCACCAACACTGTTTACAGTGTGGGTGGAGAGCTGTTGACCTCGACTGGGGATGTTGTCGGATGGTGGAAGAATCTTTTGAGGATCTCCTCAATCCCACCGTCACGTCTTCTGAGGAGGAAGCAGAAGCTGTGGATTCAGAGGCGGACTCGTCCATCACCCTGGCTGAAGTCACTGAGGTGGTTAGCAAGCTCCTCGGTGGCAAGGTTCCGGGGGCGGATGAGATCTCTCCTCAGTATCTTAAGTCTCTGGATGTTGTGGGGCTGTCTTGGCTGACACGTCTCTGCAACATCCAGAGATTTAAGATACTGAGGAGAGATCTCATCCACCCCCGGAGCCTTGCCATCGAGGGAAAAGGCAAGAAAGGCAAAGCTCTCACAGAGTGGCTGGGCGCTCCCTTAGAGATAGGATGAGGAGCTCAGTCACACGGGAGGAGCTCGGAGTAGAGCCACTGCTCCTTTACAGCGGGAGAGCCAGCTGAGGTGGCTCTGGCATCTGTTCCGGATGCCTCCTGGATGCCTCACTCGACACCTCACTCCCACTGGGAGGAGGCCCTGGGGAAGACCCAGGACACGCTGGAAGAACCATGTCTCTCAGTTGGCCTGGGAACGCCTCGGGGTCCCCCCAGAGGTGCTGGAGGAAGTGTCCGGGGTGAAGGAAGTCTGGGAGTCCCTGCTTAGACTGTTGCCCCTGGGACCCAGCCCCGGATAAGCGGAAGAAAATGGATGGATGGGTGGATTTACCTCTAGCTCCTCTAAATCAGGATAACAGATTTTCTCACAAACGAGCTGGGCCACTCTGTCACCTTTTTTCACTGTGGAAGGTAAACACAAAATATGAGTTACTAAAATAGATGACCAGTGAGTACATATCAGATGTACTATATGTTCAGATTTGAAGTGGTAAGGGGGTATTTAAAGAAGGGATATATTTTTCATTTACCCTAGTACAGATATCCTGTAAAAGTAAATCTTAGGGTCAAAATGAGACTGCTGTGTGAGGTCCACATCAAATTATAAAGTAGTACTGTTGGTATGCTAGCTGTTAGTATTACTGTGACAACAAAACTTCACTCTGGCCTCAGAAAGTTGTGAAAAGTGCATTTAAAATAATCACAGAGAATGATTGGGATGATAAAAGTGTGTTAGGAAAGTGAGGAATCATTTTGGCCATCTGCAAACAGTTTAAAATTAACTAGATCACATTTAAGAAAATATAAAAACAAGGCAGTGCCTATTGTGAAGTTATTGATCTGAAATTACATTTTCCCAATAGGAGTCCAATTGCTTAACTTGGGGCAAGCTACATCCAAAAACTATGTTGTGTATTTGTATAGGCTATTGGTATGCATGTGTACTGGCAGCATTCACTGACCTTCAAATGGTTCCTTGTTGAAGTTGAACAGCACTACTCCGACATTTCCCCTGTAGTCCTCGTCTACAACACCAGCTGATCAAATGAACATTACAGAAAAAGACAGCTTTAATACAGCTAATCATTTTGAGCCTTTTACTAAAACAATAGCAATGTAGGTAAACGGAGAACAACTCACCTCCAACATCAATGAAGTGTTTAGCCGCTAGCCCAGACCTAGGAGCTGAGAGACAAAAATAATATTTAGAAATTGTGCACAGGAATGTTAAAAACTGATGCAAAGAGGTAATAATTGCTATCGCCTAACATATTTAGATCACCACGTTACTTTTAATAATTTTGAAGATGCCATGTTCGCGGAACAACGTATTAAAATGTTTACAATTAACAAGTTTCGGTCTTTGCTCCCTGTGTTAAGTGACTCCCCTTCAGAGCGCTGTCACAACACAATCGCCGTGCATACCGCTAATGAAACTACTGCATCAGGTTTGTGAATTTGTAGTTTATGGTTTTGTATCATGCTTTTGTATATTTATGTGCTACACTGATTGCAATGAAATGTCTGCAGTCTGATTCACAACAAAGTCATATATTAACAGGAAGTTGGTCATTTATACTCTTATTTGCAAAGCTGTATTACTCACCCACTCTACCGTAGTGACCAGGTGGAACTGCTATCTGGATATCGGTCTTTACAATCACTTTGTCCATGGGTCCAACAATGTAGTCATATGCACTGGAAACAACCACAGTTACTGGTTATTCAAACGGCTGACAATTATGCAAACAGTAAGACAAAGAAAACCCACATGTGAGCAAGGCCTGGGGGCATTTTAATCCAGATTTACCTGCCAAATAGGGCTGGGCGATGTGGTAATAAACTCTAATTGCGATCTCATTCCTGTGGCGATATGCCTCACATGCATCAAGCGGAGCCTCAAATAAAAATAACTAATACCTCCATGCAAATTATAATAGCTAAACATCTGCACAAATAAAAATAAAAATTTGCATATCCAAATATTTTGCCCAAAACACTTTACATATTCGCAAATGTAATGTACAGAACATTTAGCAAGCATTTGCATATCAAAATTAAACACGTTGCGTATAATTTGCAGGACATAAGATGAATGCAAGTACGTTTTGGTCCCATCAGGCGGCGCTACATGGCCAGGTCACAGCTAGGTCAGATCTGTGGAAAGGTGAACCCATTTACAGTAAGAATGCATGTTTTAGGGTATTTTTAGCAATGCCCAAATACCATCCTATTGAGCAATAGTTAAATAAAGAAACGCTAAATAAGTTGAATGCCTTTGTGTGGATTATTTGAGGCAAAGCAATGAGATGAGGAATATGAACATAGACTTTGAAGCTGTATTAAACCTGTAGAGGTCGTATCCTGCAGCTTTGGTGGATCCTCGCGTCGGTGCAGTCGCGTGTTCGGAGAGTTTGGCGAACTTCAGCACGGGGCTGACTTCTGCAGCCCTCTCCTCCAGCCGCGCTTTCTTTGATGGAGAAACGGCAGAAGCGTCTATCACGTCTAGAACGGGCATTGTGCACAGATTTGTTAACTACACCGGATAAAAAACGAGGTAGAAAATGAGAATCAAAAGAAGGCGAAACTAGGTGCACTAAGCGTAATGCAAGCACGCTTCTACCCCAGCTTCTACTGCAGCTTCTCGGCGCGACTACCTGACTGTTTGAAATACTTTCCCGCGTGACGTGTGTCTTTTTTTTCCTATTTCGCGCGTGAAAGGATGCTGCATTCATGTGATCTCGGAAACTTTAAAGAGCAGATCTCCAACTCGCATAAACGAGCTTGAACACAACACATAGGGATTTCATTTTATATTACACTGATAGTTCTTCTTTGCAAATATACATTATACATTAAAGCCAAAGCCAGCTTGATATTATAATTAACTTAAGTCATTTTTAAGCTAGTAGTTTGTATGAGCAATTAGCAAACAAAAAATAACACATCCACTCACATGATCCTCTGGGGTCAACTCTTTGTTAGGGTTGCACAAATAATCGTTAATGATACGAAATAGTTGGATTCCCAAGTTTCCGAGATCACTTAAATACGACATGAATAAACTCCTCCTACGAACACTACGGCAAATCAACGCCGCACTATAGACAACTTGCCAAACTAAACAATAAAAAAAATAAATAAACAAGGATTGTTTCTTACATATGCTTGTAATAGATATAAATATGCCACGCGAGTAAAAAAAAAAATCCAATTAAATAAATTTTAAGACAGACGGACAATAATGCACTCTCGCGAGATTATAGCTACACCATTAAAAAACGTGAATGTCGCGATATTTCAAAGTGCTAACATGCTAACACAATAACATTGAAATTATCGATCTTACAGGCAAATTGAAAAATAAAATATCACCCAAATTATATCCGCGTTATTGTAGGAAATATAAATATACGTGTCACTCAATCAAATTAGCAATGGCTTTTCATATACATAGAAAAAGGCTAATCATATCACCGTCCGCATCCCATAGCTAACTAAATAAACATTTCTCGTTCTTGCCTTTGTTTTGATTTTGCATATGCGGGTGAAACAGTCTTCCCATGAAAAGTGGAGCCCTGTCAAAAAGAGACGTGCATGGTAAAAGCTGGTTATTCCCGAGTCTTAGCAATGAAGGAATCATGTTAGTCCATGAGCAGACAGCTGAGTGCGCTCGGGATCCTCACGCTCTCCTCCATTCACGTAAAACTCGGATATTCAAGTGTTCTGTGGATCCGTGTGTGTTTTAATAACAAATGTTTCATAAATACGTCATGTAAGCCTCTGATTGAGACCGTCACTGCAATAAATGAAATATGTTAAAGTGCGAGTCTCACAGTTGGACTTAAATTAATATTTATAACAGGTATTATCCTACCAAATTTAGTTTTACACCAGTCAAGAAGCAACTTGTGAAGAACAGCTAAAAAAAATTATGACCCCACACTGGAGTGAATTCTATCCAAAAGTTAGACACAGTTTATACACAAGAGACATTTTTTCTGATAGTTTAAACATAATTTCTACAAAATAAATGTGCTTACGTATAATTTTATTGGTGAAATAATAATTTTCGTGCACATTAGAAAGGTTTTGGCCCAGTGTACTACATGGTTGCTAGGTAACAGTTATGGCATTCCCTAGTGTGATGTCATGATTTCCAACCAGAAAGTCAGATTTTACCTACAGTCCATTGTAATCACTTCACTTGTAGCTGTACATTTGAGACAAACATTATATAATATATCTACTTGCAACCAGCTATGCAGGCACTAGTCCAGTGCCTACATACCTGTGAGCTCTACATTTCTCACATATTTAAAGCAAATTTATTTCAGACTCATTTAGTAAATGCTGATCTGATCAAGTCCATTAAGTCTGTGGGTTTGTGTTCTATGCATATAAACACATGAATAAGACATGTTCCATTGCATTAAGTCCATATACTCCTTAACCCAATTGTCCCTAGTCTGGCTTTCTGATTTTCCAGTATATTAAAAATATTATTATTAAAATAATAAATCCTAAATGAAACAAATATTGTAATTCCTTTGATTTCACTTGTTCTCTTTTGTTCCCTAGTCGACATACTGTATTAGAGCTGTCCAGAGTACATTCACATTGAATAATTTACAGATGAATTCCTGAACATACTTCCAAAGCTTCCTGACTTCTGGACAAAACCACAACAGATGCAGCAGGGTGCCAGGCACTGTGGAATTCATTTTCTTTAATTTGTTGGATTTAAGATGTGATAATATTTTGTAACGCTTTATTTTGTTACCTATTCCATTTACATTCTAACTAATAACTTTGATATCTGTTGAAAATTACATTCCGTTCTGCTAGTACAGTGCTGCAAGAATTTGGAGTAGGGCAGGGAGACAAATACACAAATAAATAATAAATGAATAAATAAAACAATGCCAAAAGTGGCAGAGACAAAAATGCCACAAGAAAGGGCATCTGATCCCCTTCTGTCCAATGAGAACATGTTTGAAGTCAAGTGTCCCAAGGCCATTTATATTGTTAACTTAATAGGCCCATTGTTTTAAGTTTCATACTGGGAAAAGGAAAAAAGTAGTAAAGTAGCAGTTAATAGTTAAAAAAAATGCATTTTGATGCGAGGGAAAAATGAAGAGAGGCTTTTATCTTGATATTCTATATTAGAAGATACAAGTTTGTGTTGTCTTATCCAAAAACAGAGGGGAGGCATTTGGAGAGCTCTCTCACTGCTTCGTCTGGTGATTTATAAATGTGTTTCTGTCCAACTGTTACCAGGAGTCTCTGGGTAAATTAGTCCAGGGCTTATCCCAGAGTCCCGTAACTTTCTCCTATATCCATAGGTCTACTCAGTGCGCCTTTGTTGGATGTCAGTGGTGAAGTCCGGGAAAATCCTGAAGGTTTTACCTTTCCAGGTAAGGTTCTTCTTCTTGACTGGGAGTCGCTCCATCTCAACTTCCTAAAGATATATCGCCTTTTTGATGTCTTTCACTGATGTGTTAAAATTATGGAATTTTTGCTGGAAAGAAAGATCCAGACTTGTTATTTGAGCGGACAGTTTTTGCTTACAGGTGTTCCTCCTCTGACATGCTTTGTTTGGCAAGGTGCTCTACTTCTTCCCTTTTCTTTTAGTTCTCGACAAGCACTCGGTGTTTCAGTGATATTATATCTTCCCTTTTAACCTGATAACAATGAATTAATCAAGGCATATGTATTTATTAATTAATTTAAATATTTAAACATCCATTTTAAACATTCAGCCTGGGGATGCTAAACGACTCACACGTCCATGAGCCCTTGTCATGTAACTTTTCTAGTGAAGTGAGTAGTCTGACCTGACATAAGCACTTTAAACCCTGTTTGTTTATTGTACTTAGTTTAAAGTGCATAGAACAGGTTTTTCTAATATCACATTGTTTGGTGGTACCTGTCCTGTGGTAAATATTTATCATAGTATTATTAAGTGGCAGTTTGTGGGAAAAAGGAGAAAAGAAAAGTAAAAAAAAAAAAAATATAGGAAATAGCCCTGAGCTCTAAAACCTGCCTATATCATCATTCCAAAATTCCATCCAAAATGTAGGCATGAGACACAAATTAAGAATATCACAAACTTTATTTAAATTAACCATTGAATCAAATTTATATACATAAAAATTAGCCAAAATACATTTATCTTTTACAAACGTGACCTTGAGAGTAACCTTTATTATTAAATTGTATATGAGAGAAACTGTGAGATGAGTAAACATTTCTGAAATATTGAATGTGTTTATACAAAATAGACGCTAAATCACAATATATTTTAATGTCAAGAGATTCTAGTTTAATTTATCATTGTCAAATAATTCTTTCTATTTACATGTATTTTACACTCACAACATGTGACCACAAAAAGCAGTAGGTAGCCTTCTTACACTGTGTAACTTTATGGTGGGTCCGCCACCTGCTTATCTTAATAGAAATGTTATTGCTTTGTCTAGATTGTCCCACAGTATGGCATTAAACTCATCTATATCCATGGAGACAAGCCTGCAATGCCTCCAGGTCAAGTTACAGGTCAGATCTGTAGGAATGCATGTTTTTCATAGTATTTTCATAGTATTTTTGAGCAGTAAAGCACCAGTATTTGAACAAATGTAACATGGATGAGTTTAATGCCATACTGTGAAACCTTTTAGGCAGAGCAATCAAGTTTGTGGTGAACCCCCAACCAGAAGCACACAGTCCACCTTTTTTTTTCTGTTTGGTCAGACAAAAATATGATATGGACCTTTTTACAAATTAATTATCTGTTTCAACTTTTACGGTTTCTCTATTGGAATATTTGAACAAAAATACCAAAATAATCTATACTTGATAAAGAATAAGGACTCCTGCTCCATCTGAGAGAGGCACTTTATCACATTTTAAAATCTCAAAAAATAACCCACAAATCTGTAGTTACATATTGTTCTTATTTCTTATTTTCCTTCAGTCTTGCAGCAGGCTCTGTATTCTTGTATTTTACACTGACCGCTCTATAATCTTATAAAAGCCGAGTGAGTGGGTTTCATTGCAGTGTGTAGAAGATGGAATAACATTGGCCCAAGCCGCTGGTTCAGGTCTCCTTTCGTATGAGTGGGACTTCCATTTGTTTGGTTTGCTCACGAGTAGAACGTGAGCACGCTCTTGTGGTTGCCTCTAATCAGCAGAGTTGGAGGGAGGTCTTTTGTCAAACTGTCAAGCCACGCCATGTACAGGAAATCAGACACGGACCCTTTACGAGCGATGGGCATGCTCCTGCAAAGAGAGAGAAGGGAGGGAGGAGAGGGTGGGTTTGAATCATTTTCAAGCAATAGAAGTCCAGGAAAGGGTCTAATGAAAAGGTGAAAATGAAAAATATACTTATAAAAGCACTTTAGTTTACTTTACTTTACTTTGAAATATTGCAACAACAAATTAGTTGGGTTTCCTTACATACGCGACTGCTACTACTACTACTTTAACGATAGAATCATAATTGGCCCCAAAAACACTTCCAAATCCATCCAAATTCCAATTAAACTTTGACCACACCACATTTTACCCATCCCGTCATCCACAACCTCGATTTTCTCTTCGACACTAATTTTACATTCGAACAACACGTCAATTAAATAACCCGGTCTGCGTTTTTCCACCTCAAAAACATTGCCAGGCTCCGTTCATCCCTGTCCTTGATCTGCTGCTGAAACCCTGATCCACGTCTTCAGCACCTCCAGACTAGATTACTGCAATAGCATTCTCTACAGCACACCCTCCAAAACTCTCAATAAAATGCAATACATCCAAAATTCCACACACCCAGTCATATAAACACATCACCCCTGTCCTCCAGAACCTCCACTGGCTCCCCATCCCTCAGCGCATCCACGTCAAAGTTCTCCTCATCGCTTTCAGAGCCCTCCACAACCAGGCCCCGTCCTACCTCTCAGTTCTGCTGCACGCCCACACTCTATCCCGCTGCCTCCTGTCCTTCCCCTGTAGGACCGAGCTCCGGACCTGCTCCATCGTGGCCCCAACCCTCTGGAACTCACTTCCTCAAAAACCCATTCTAAACCCGTGTGTTTAAAATGGCTTTTAATGTTTAACTTTTGTCAATATGATTCACTGTTTTTATCTTTACTGTACTATTTGCTTATTGCTCTTTTGACTGTTTTAATATTTGTTTTGTAAAGCATATTTGAGTGTCCTGAAAAGCGCTATATAAATAAAATGTATTATTATAATTACTTTACAAAACCATGTACAAGCTATGGAAGTCCAGAAGGGATCTAAAAAGGTAAAAAAAAAATATAAGTACTTTAGTAGAACTGAAAGATCTCAACAAGTTGGGTTCCCTACTACTACTACTACTACTACTACTACTACTACTACTACTACTACTACTACTACTTTACAAAACCATGTACAAGCTATAGAAGTCAGATGTTTAGTAAGAAGTTTAGTAGAACTGAAATATCTCAACAAGAAATTAGTTGGGTTTCTTTACATACACTATTACTGCCACTACTGCTACTAAGCGTACTATTACTACAACAACTACTAATACAACAACTACAGATTTAGATATTCTTAAAGTCAGACCTGTATTTGACTATAAGAATCTCTAACTCATAATAACTTGAAGACCTAATGAACCTAATTGGACTACAAGAACTACTACTAATATATAATCCTACTACTACTATCAGATCCTGTACTGTTTTGTGCACAGTATGCAGTTAGGGTTGTCCCTGCTGATGCGTTCACTTGTATCTGTTATCTGGCCTTGGTATTTCTCTGTATAAGTATAAAAAAATAAGAATATGTCTGGGAGCAGCTCTGAGCCTCACTGAACGACAATTGTTCTTTCTGTGTTGTCCGTCTTTTGCCAAAATAATAACCTTATTTCATTTTCACTCAATTGCACTACAAAAAATTCCACAACAGTAAAACTACTTTGCAAATCTAGAATGGTATCCCATTTGTTTTGTTACCGACGGACCGTGCATGTCCCAAACTCGGCGATCTCGGGGAAATTCAGCAGTGACCAGACTCACGTCTTTGTAAAGTATTGAAGAAATGTGTATTCTGGATCCCAGGTAGACCACGTAGTGCTTCTTGCTACAACTAATCTTACTCGTAGTTGCCTTCACTTACACAACGATGAGGTTGGCTGATCTGGAATGTTCCTGGAGAAGTTCATTCAGTCGCACTTGCAGGTTGGTCTGTAATGAGAATGAAGTTAATAGACGTGATTACAACAAGGCCATAGCAACAGGCCTGCAGATTATTCATATTCATTATTCAACATTCCCTGGGGGTTTGATGCTAACTGTAGGCACTGCTCTGTTTGAAGCTCTGTTACTTAAGTTAGACTTTAATCTGAGCGTTGTTTTAACACAGTTTGACGATAAAGAACTGACTTACTCGAACTACAACAGCTGAGATGATTTGTGCTGTTAAACAAGTCCCTCTCAAAAAAAATCTTAAGACTTTTTTGATATTAGTTATTGCTCATGTGTGCATCGTGTCACCATGGTAACTGATGAATATTCCGTCAATAGAGATCCATGTAGAATAGAACACCCCCAGTCTGATGTCACTGCAAAGTATCACTATCTGTGTACTTACCTTCTCTTCAAATTCGCTTAGTTCTTCGTCTGTGATCTTCCAGGGAAACTGTTTACGGAGCGCCTCCACCTGAGCTGAGTCTTTAGAGTTCTCATTCAGACGGAAAGAAGCGATCATTTCATCCAACTTCTTAAGACTGGAATTAGACAAGCAGCAGAAAATATTATCTTAACACAACAAATAAGGGTGGAAAATATGCCAAAAAATGATTTACTTGGAGCCGGATCATGATTTAGTTTTTGATCAAGATTCATGTATATTTAGACTTAAACTTAGACAAATGTTATTGATCCACAAGGGAAATTATTGGACACAGTAGCTCACACATCACAATATATCATAATAACACAGAGTAAAAAATATAAATGATAAAGAGGTAACTCAAGTTTTTTCCAGAATTGCATATTGTCACAGGAATGAGATCATGATTACATTTTTATTGCCTTGTATTATTTTGTCAGTGACAGTTTGTTATTTTATTGTTTCATAATACCACAGTGTATTAGCGCGATAACGACTGTAAATCCTCTCCTCACCTGTCAGATCTGGGGCTGATGTGAAGGTCGTCGATGACTGTGATGTCACTGCAGTTTATTCTGAATTTCTGCAGCAAAGACTTCATCCTAAAACACACAGAACAATTACAATTATAATACAATGTTGGCTCATTTTTATAGCACATCAAATCTTATCGCTTTGCATATGCTCAAGCTCCTTCTGGTGGTAACAACGATTACAGTGTTTTTATGTTTCATTTAGACTGTTTAGAGTGTATATATCAACTCTCCTTTATCTGTGAAATTGCTACTAAAGTAAACTTAACGCCTAATATAGCCCTCTTTATGCTTAAACCTGTTAAAAAAAAATACTGTAGCAATGGTGTAGTCCTGTTAGACCAAGTTCTGGCCCAGATTAGACCAGGAATTAAAGACCAGGTTTAGATCTCATGGTAGTCAGAAGGCCACATATGCTCTTGAATGCAAAATACTGGTTGTAGAGGTGTGACTTACTCCATTTTGTCCTGCTCGCTGCGTCCGGGTTGTCCTGCGATGAAGATCCTGAGTTTACTGTCCTTCCACTTCTTTCTGGTGGTCAAAATGTACGGCAGCAGCAGAGTCAAACCTGTGCCACAACAAACACAAAACTATTACTATATACAGCGTCAACATTTACAGTATACTAGTAGGTAGATAAAGTACTCCAAAAAACACGTATTTGCATTTGACCCATCCGGGGGAGACCTATCAGGGGCAGAGCAAATGGGAGCTCCAGATCTTAGCTCCTTTGATACATTGACTTAAAGGTGCACTGCGCAACTTTTCTGGTGAAACGTCCACTACCTGCTTGTCTCCATGGAGATGTTATTGCTTTGCCTGGAATGTTCCATGATATGGCATTAAACATACATCTAGCATTTAGTCATTACCTGTGTTTCTATTGCTCAAAAATGCACTAATTCCTTCTGTGAATAGGGGCGACTCTCCGCAGATCTGAATTGTAATATAGCGTAGTGCTGTAACCTGCTTGTCTCCCTCATGATCTATACTATGGAACATTCTAGACAAATCAATCATTCCCATGGAGACGAGCAGATGGTGGACCCTCCACTAGAAATGTTACTCAGTTCACCTTTAAATATCAAATATAATAACATTACATCAGCCACAGCAGCTACTGTTTATTAAATTATTAAAATATTATATAATTTCAATATAATGTTCTAATATACTACCTTATAGAAATTTTTGCCAAAACATATCAGTATCTTACGCACAATAAAACAACTCATTTACAACATTTTAAATAATAACTAAAGACTCATCAGCAGTCCAAATACATTTACAAAATATTTATTTACATAAACTGTATACATAAGAGTCAGGTTTGTGGAGACGCAAGCCCGCTGAGGTCATATATCTATGTTTTTCAGTGCAATAAACACATCCAAAATGGAAAAAAAAAAAAAAACAATTTATCTATTTATTTTACTCTTTTGACTTTAAAGTTACGCAGTGGGGCTTTAATCATGCCTCTGCATTAATCATCAGTTACTTTATGAACTACAAAGTTGCTTGAATAATACTTTGCCCATAAATTATTAGCGTATTATTATTTAATGAGAGCTCAGAATTAAACATGTGGTGGGGCGGCTGTGCTCAGGCTCGTGGAGAGATCTGAGCCGTGAGTTAAACCTGTGTGAAAACCTTCTGAGGATTTGTCTCCGTGCATTTGTCTCCTACAGTCAGAGGGACGTCGCCCGCGGCAACGGGCCTCTATTGAACACAGCTTTAATGTTAAACAGCCGAAGATCAATGAGCCTTTGACAAACGCCACACAAGGCACCTCAGCTCATTTTCATAGTCAGTTTGGAGGTGTAATATATTCCAATTATGTATCTTAGGTTTTTTTTTTGGCTAGTGCTAATGTGAGTTGAAAAAAGTTGTGTTAAAGTGTTTGTTTTTTGCAGGAAACTTAAAAAAAAAAAAAAAAAAAAACTTTTAAAGGTCCTATATTACAAAAAATGTAAATGTTATAAAGCCATGTCATAATGTTACCGTCTCAAAAGCAGACCTGGAATTGTGCTTTATTATTCATCTGTCTACATCTCCAAAGCTCAAAATACTCTGCTCCACCTTATGATGTCATGTAGTCGTAGTTTTCGAATCAATTTCTTAACTTTTCTAAATTTTGTGTGTTTATTTTTGTTAGCAGAAAGCCAAAGTTTGAACTCAAAAGCTTTTGTCAGGATGTTACCACAAACATGGTAAAAATAAAACCTAAAATCATATAAAAAGTACTTTTTACTTTTCAGTCCCGTAAATATAGTGGAGTAGAAAGTATAAATACCTGCTTTCAAATGTAGTGAACTAAAAGTAAAAATTACCCACTGTAAAATGTACTTAAGTAAAGTACAGATTTCAACAAATTTTACTTAAGTACAGTACTTGACTACTTTACTTCGTTACCTTCCACCACTGATCATAAATATATAGAACCATTTTTAATCTATAATAATCAATATTTTTTGTTCAGTATAGAGTCAGTAAGTTAAATGTATACACCAATGTTACTGTTTTAAATAAAATGACTCAAATGGATTGTTTATGCCACTATAGTCTTAGTATAAACCTATGGAAAACACTGAATTACATAATGTTCCCTGTACCATGCTGAAACCACTGCTACAGCTCACAGTCTACAGCAGCTTTTATTTATGACTTTATGTACTGAACTCACCTCCGTCGTCAAACAGCCACCACACGTCAATGGTTCCTTTGGGCTGTTTCTTCTTGAACAGGTTACTGGCCTGAACGAGCTTCTCATTCATCTGAGTGACCTGCGGAGGAGGGGGTCCGCACACAGACACTGGAGGGCAGATAACACAGGCACAATCAGGAAACAGGGAAAAAAAACATATAGGGAAGAGAGGAGGAGTATGAGAAACACTAACATCAGTTTTATTCAGTCTGGTTACACGGACAGAGTCAGGAAAGATAAATTACCCGGTTTCTTGTGAGTGTTTAGCCACGCTAGAATGTTGTTACCTCATCAAAACATACCTGGAGTTGTGTTTTGTTTCATTCACACGTGTTTGCATAATCCTGGTTTATTTGTCTGTCTACATCTCTTAAGCTCAAAATGCTCTGTTCCAGCTTATGATGTCATGAAGTGGTATTTTTCAAGTTAACAGCTCCTTTTACCTTTAGTTCAGTAGAGATTGGCAATTCCAGAGCTGAAATTATCCAAATGATTCTAGTGAAGGTATACGGAGTTAAAAACACATTTGAGCACTTCCTGTATTACCACATGACATCACAAAGTGCAACAGAGTGTTTCCGTTTAAGAGAAGAGCTCAGCCTACATATGCAGGGTTTGTGTGTTAAACATGTGTGAATGAAACAAAACACAACTCCAGGTCTGTTTTTTGATAAGGAAACAATATTACAACATAGATCAGAATATAGTGTAATAAAGGCCCTTTAACTATCTACATCGTGATCCTAAAGTTGTAATAATTTTGTGTTTTACCACCTCACATGTATTTCCAATTTATTATATACATCTGAAATCCCATTTGATTAAACGTATATATATATATATTATATTCACAGCTCTGTCACAAGCCACTGAATTTCAATCCCCCGGGAGGAAACCTGTTCAAGCATTCAACATTTTTTGAGATGAGATAAAAATAGTATGTGAATGCATGTTTAATGGTAACGCCAGTGTTATCAGAAATTGCTGGGTTTCAGATGACATCACAACGTTATATAGGCTATAATATTTAATACAGATGGGGGCAGCTACAGTTAATATTGTTAAAAGGCACATTTTTGTTGTGATACAAGAAATGAATGGATCTAGTCATTAATAGAAATCATCAGTGTAATGCAGTGTAATCAATAGGGAAATGTGCCTCATCAGATTCTATTGATTCCCTATTGATGATACTGTACTTTCCATTGAAATATCCTGAAGGTATTATTATAAAATGCTGAACCTTATAATCTGTATCCCAAGAACTCACTATATTACAGCAGAAATCTGCATTTTACCAACATTAATTTCAGCTGCTCCCATCTGCATTAAATATGTTGGTCTATAGAATGGAGTCACCTGAATCCAGGCAACACAGTGAATATATCGTATAGAATAATAGATTTGATTTTGACTGCATGTGACCACAAATGAAGGCTGTAATGTTTTTTCTCATTACTTAATTAGGAGAATTATAGAAAACCTCCTCAAAGGGCAGGGTATTTAACAACTGTAATGAAATTTTGTTCGATAGCTGTGCTCCAGAGACCAACGCACCTAATTATGTTGGTGTTTTTTTTGTGTTTTTAATTTCTGTAGCTGGATCCATAAATGTGCTTCTTCAAACAAAACCAGTATTCCCTGGGCATTGATTTTTCACTGCTTATCCAGTTACATGGGAGAACTACCCACATTAGAGCTTAATCAGCCATTTCTACGATAGTAATGCGCAGGATTTCAGTTGCATACTAAATACTGTTGCAGTGGTGCCAAGTGAGGTGAAGAGAAAGTATCTGTATTCTTGTGAACTCGCTGCTTTTTAAATGATGTGCTGCTAACCACATCAGAGTCTCATATTATTGGATTACACCATGGATACAAGTTGAGCGTTTGTGCATGATTCGATTATAGCATACAGCAGCTGAGAGAAGTTTCAGTGCTGGAGAATTTATTTATAGTTTAACAAAAGTGGAAAGTGGATGAAAAATAAACACTTTTCATTGGCTGTTATCAATAATGGAGACTAGACTGGTTTTATAATACAAATCCATCTTTACTGAAAATAGCCACTACAAATATAATATTGTGGTCAGAGTATTACACAGTAAATGTTTTACCCAATGGACCATAGTTTAAATTACACCTGCACTACGTAACTTGCTTGTTTTCATGGTTTACTCATTGCTTTGCTTGTAATGTTCCACAGTATGGCTTTAAACTTACGTATCAGACACACATGTGGTGTCATCTGTCCAGTTACACGTCAGATCTGTAGAGAGGTGACCTTGCTCACAATAAGAATCATTATTAAAAGGATAACTTTAAAATACCATATTGTCAAACATAATAAAGTAAAGCAATAACGTCTCCATGGAGACAAGGAGGTGGCAGACCCTTCACCTGAAAGTTACTTAATGCACATTTCAGACTGTGTTAACACAAAGCTTTTGTTTTTGTATTATAGCTCATTTTTCCTTTTCTTATATTTTCTTTCTTATATATGTCCCACACAGAGAAATCATAAAGCAGATTTATACTATTCTTGGGTGGTTTAAATTTGTTTAGGGGCTTTCTTATTTTTGAATCAGTTATGACATATTTTCCTGAACACTATTTTACAAACCAAAAAGATAAACCTTATCTTTTTCCATTCAGGTTAATCTAAATGTATTGATTTAAACAGATATACAATATTTAGAAGAAAAATAGATTTAATACATGCAGTGTTAAACAGTGTCTGTGTGTGTGTGTGTGTGTGTGTGTGTGTGTGTGTGTGATTGCGTGGGTGTGTGTGTGTGTGTGTGTGTGTGTATGACCCTGTACCTCTGGTGGTTAGCACTTGCTGTGAGGAGTTCCTGGACTTCCTGAACAGTCCTTTGGCTTTCCCTCCGTTCGGCGTCATCTCCTCCTCCAGAGCCTGTTGCTCCTTCGCCGCCTTCAACATCTCATCTGTCGAAACACGATCAATACATTAATAAAAGTTTAATTGTAATTTCAATGTTAGAAGGTGAAATTTACACATTTGTAATTTACTCATGTGATATTAAAATTCTAGGACATCTGATCCATACATTATTTCATAAAAGTTGAATCATAATTTTAAAAGTGAAATGTATGTTGTTATTTATTTATTTATTTATTTAGTATATTAAAATCAATAATAAAAAAAGAAATTTATAGGTTATAAGTTTTACATTACTCTTGCATGGTATTATAATTTTAGGTTATATTACTTAATAAATTATAGTGTATGTAGGATTTTTTTGTTTTTACTATGTCCCCAGCTAAATCAAATTTACTGAAAACTATTAAAATTTAAAATATTTTGAATAAATATTATGAAAATACTATACATGAGGTAAAAGGTAATTTTATTTCATTTAAAGTAATTTAAAGGTGCACTGTGCAAATTTTCCAGTGCTTGTCTCCATGGAAATATTATTGCTTTGTCTAGAATGTTCCACAGTATAGATTAAAACTACCGAGCAGGTTACAGCACTACGCTACATTACAATTCAGGTCTGTGGAGAGTCGCCCCTATTCACAGTAGGAATGTATTTTTGAGCAATAGAAACACCCGTAATGAATAAATGCTAAATATAAAAATATGTTTAATGTCATACCATGGAACATTACAGGTAAAGCAATAACATCTCCATGGAGACAAGTCGTTTTGGACTGGCAAAATGCATTT
The DNA here is from genome assembly GCA_029959045.1 of Taenioides sp. WSHXM2023. Lineage (NCBI taxonomy): Eukaryota > Metazoa > Chordata > Actinopteri > Gobiiformes > Gobiidae > Taenioides > Taenioides sp. WSHXM2023. The sequence goes on from CM057091.1 coordinate 7,967,347, forward strand.
AAATACATCTAAATTGAAATAAAAATGCATCCACTTAAAACATGACCACAAGGACTGACTAAAGGACTCAGGCTCCATGCAACAAATAAACTTCTTGGAATCTTAAAATAATCCAGGTGAAGTTGTAACTATAGTGCCATTGTAAAAAAAAATAAAATAAATACAATGAACTGCTGAAATGCAACGACTCATGATATTCTAATCCATTAAATAGACCATAAATCTGGGGTCTATATCAGGAGCGGGTTACTATTGGACTGAGACAAAGTTAAAACATAATTATTTGAGCATCTTATCTTATCGGCAGCAAACACAGTGAACAGCTCAGAGCAAAGTGTCCCTCTTATCTCTACTTTATTATTGTTTCTATAACTGGAGTGGTTTAAGTCGAGACAGCAGTACGCCTCCTGTGCACGACTTCTGTAATGTGGAGAAGGCTTCAGCTGGCCTGGCAAATCCAAACTCATTTCTCTCAGTATTTTTATAAAGAGAGATACGAGTCTGGTCCCCGCGCTCTCTGTCGTGTCTCAAACCAGAACTAAATATGATTGTGTAATAAGATTAGATTTTCAAAGGAGCTCACTGGTCAGTTTTCATTTACAGACAAGATCAGAGTTTAGTGTTTCGCTCATTGATTCTGCAGAAATCTGTGATATTTCTCAGTTTGCTGTCATCTTTTCTTTTTTGTTTTTTTCCTTTCAGCCATATTTGTTTTGACCATGCTCGTCTCTGATTGGCTAATCCACCTGTCAATCACGCCCATCTGAACCCAGGGAGATTCACCGGTGTAGAGACTTCATAAAGTATTGATAAAGTATTGATATTTTGCAGCTTTTAATTAAGATTTTAATCTCATCTTTTTTTAACACAATTTGACCAAAAAAAAAACTGAAAAAGTGAAAAAGAAGTTCGCTAGCATTAGCCAACAGTTTTTCAATTGGTCCTTTACTTTTTTCCGGACCATGAACAGTTGTATTGATAAAACTCCTGAAAATGTGCTGTTTAAATCCAGTTTGTATTTTTTCTTGAGTTTCACACCATTTTAAAACTTTTTGGCAGTATTTGCTAATGTGTGTATTGTGTCACCATGGTAACTGATGAACATTGTGCCATAGAAATACACGTGCAGGTTATATGGTGCTTCAGCGGTACTCACCTGGACACTGTTTTTTGCAATCAAGAAGTTTTGGCTCCCATCCAGAAGCTATTTTCAGTGTAAAAGTGTCCAATTCCTATTCCAAATAAATCTGATTCGTGTACACTTTCTTACCACATATTCTTATATTGCAATTCAAACACTGTAATAAAGTTTGGATGAACCAACTCAGACTACCTGGATTGTTTTGTTTTGCCATAGCACTCAGACAGCATTTTATTAAGTCTTGGTTTATAGAGCCATTTATTATTCTCGCACATCTTTCTGTTGACACATTTTTATTACATATTGGGCAAGAAAAATATTTTGACTTGTATAATGCACATTTGAATTCACACTGCAGAGTCTTTCCTGTCTCATCTTTCTCATAGTGCACTTGCTTTCTATTACAATTCTCAAAACTATTCTTGGACTACAGACGTTTTATGTAATTCTTATATAATTTTTAATATAATAAGGTCTATAAAAATACATGTAAAGTCTCACCTTCTGCTTCCACAATATGGGCCACGTCTAATCCTTCATCCATCCTCAGTACCACAGTCCCATATTCAAAATCAAAGGCGTCACTGCAAAGCAAAACACACAAGTCAACCCACATGTTACAACAATGTTCAAAAATAACTACAAGAGTTTCACAGATGCCCTCCCATCCTCCTATATCTCTGTATCCGAAGCCCTCCCATCTTAGTTTCTCCGTTTGTGTCAGATGCCATCCCATGCTCCTGTATTTCCATCGAGTGTTTAACTGAGATGATAAAATGTCTGTATCAGTTCATTTAAAGGTGCACTGTGTAACTTTTACGGTGGAGGGTCTGTCAAATACTTTTTTCCATGGATATGTTATTGCTTTGTCTAGAATGTTTCACAGTATGGTATTAAACCTTTCTATCTTCATGGAGACCAAACCAGACCAAGTTACAGGTCAGATCTGTGGAGAGGCAACCTCACATAGTCAGTTTTTCTAGGTGTTTTTAAGCTGTAAAACCACCTATAATTGAATAAATGTAAGGTAGATCTGTTTAATGTCATACTGTGGAACATTCATCCAGGCAGAGTAACCAAAAAGTGCACCTTTAACATATTTTCTTGGCAAATTTATATTATATAAAGTTTATTATAAAGTTTGTCTAAGTCTAAGTCTAATATCAACTAGAGAAAGCAGGTCGTAACTGTGATATAACCAAGCACAAGCAAAGTTCCTTTCTTTTTCTGCGCGATCAATATTTTCTTCATGTTTCTTTTTGTTCCTGATAGACGATTACATTTAAAGGCGCACTGTGTAACTTCACCTGCATCATCTCCTTGTCTCCATGGAAATGTGCTTAGAATGTTCCACAATATGGCCATAAACCTGTGAATCTCCATGGAGACTTGCGAGACAAATTACAGGTTAGATTTGTGGAGAGGCGACCCCACACACCGTAAGAGTGGATGTTTTTTGAAGATATTTTTGACCAATAAATAACAGTTGAGTAAATGCAAGACAGATTAGTTTAATACCATACTGTGGACAATTTAAACCAAAGCATCAACATTTCCATGGAGACAAGCAGGTTGCGGACCCCCTCTGAAAAAATTACACAGTGCACCTTTAAACTGACATAAAAATACATATAAAATCAAGACAAGCTGTTTCATAAAGAATTCAGAAAAACACTCTTTTGACACGTCTTCTAATATTTCTCTGTACTCACTGTAGTAATCCCACATAGCTCTGCACTGCCTCTGCTCCTACTGTCCTCCAGTTTGTCTTGAACCCCATCATCAAAGTGTTCGGCTTCATACGACCAAGACCTGCCGCCTGGAAAGAAAACAAAATAAAACAAAATAAATATATATAATAAATGGATGTAAGACTGTAGCCATGACAGCCCATGTGAAAAGCGAGTAAAGTTTGGGGCCAGAGTTGACGTAAGTAGATAGTGATACTTTGCAGTTACATCATGCTGGGGGTGTTCTACATGTATCTCTATTGGCAGAATGTTCAGCACTTACCATGGTGACACATATTAGCAAACACAGACAAAAATGTAGCTCCAACTAATCAGCTCTTTCTGGTCAGATTGTGTTAAAATAAAACAATATTAGCAAATAACATAGTTTACATTTGGTAATATTGTGCACAAGTGTAACGGGACTACTTTCTGTTGGGTAAATATACAACACATCTGTAACAAGTGCTGAGTCTGTGCATTGATATGTGTTCTGATGATCTGCCACTTTTAAAGGTTATACAAGTGATAAAAATAGCACTAACACAAAGTCAAATTACCTTAACGATCTGATGAAATGAACAGAGCGTGTCCATGGAAGAGGCTCACAGCTCAGGCAGAACCCAAAACAACTTTGTAGCTACTAACTACATATTCAAATTATTCAATGTCAAAATAAAATGAAATGATTTGCAATTCTATCCAGTCATAATGATGAAGGGAAACCTGCTAGTCTTGGTGTTTCTTGTACAAACTTTGTGATCCATGTGCCTGAGATGTGGCAAAAATCTAATTTGAATCCTAAAGGGCGATTTGCTGTAAACAAATCTAAAGTTCATAGTTAATAAAATGTCTTGCCCAAGTACAGATATATTGTATAAGCAGCTTGAGGTCAAAATAAGTCAGCTGTGTGTTGTCTGCATATAATTAAAAAGTATTTTAATGTTTGAGAAAGTTGTTAGCGTTACTATCAAGGCCCAGTTGTAAAAAGTGCTTAGAAACTCACCACAATGAATAATTAGGATGCTCTGAATGCATGAGGCAAGTGTGGAATAAATAAATCCCCTCTGAACTAGTTTTGTTTTTCCACGTTTTAAGAAAGTGTAAATCAAGTTACAGCTTCTTTAAGTTTGTGCTACTTCTTCTTTTATAATGGTAAGTGTTAATATAAATTAAGAAATAGTGCATACTTATGAGGTATGAAAAGAAGAGCGTGTTTACTCAGTTGCAATGAAAACTAAAGATAAAAGAGAAATGGGGAAAAATGCGTTTGTGAATTCCAACTACCTGAAACCTGTAATTCTTTAACATATCACAGTAAGTCCTTTCTCTTCTAAGAATTAGACTTAGACTTAGACAAACTTTATTGATCCACAAAGGAAATTATTTGGATACAGTCGCTCACTCATCACAATATAATATATAAGAATATATATAACATTAGAAGAATGTTATATAATGTGTTGTAATCATTTAATATCATAACATTTTATTCCTGTCTGCTTTTAGGAACTATGAATATACCAGTAAGCTGTTTTATAACCAGAAGTCATATCAACATCTCCTCCAGTTCCGTGTTAATCAATTATAGGTCTTAATCTGTAGTTTTGTTTGAAGTAAGCTATCCCTGACAATGAGCCTGGGCCTTATCTCCAAACAGTGATATCTTCAGAGGTTATAAAACTGTTTTCTGCCTGTCATTAACTCTGCGCTTTACACCTTAAGAGAAAGGCTCAGGAGATAAAGCAACAATAGATACCAGGAAGAAAAATGGGTCAGCTTCTGTGGAAAATTAATTCATAACTTTTTTTCTGGAACAGTTAAGAATAATGTTATTTACCAAGTATTTTGCAAAGAGTTGTCAAACTATGTAATTGTTATGTACCTGGATATGTGGTTTATTCGTGTTGTAAATTCATTTTAAAGGGCTCATAGTACGCAATTTACTGATCTATGTTATAATGTTGTTTCCTCATCACAAACAGACCTGGAGTTGTGTTTTGTTTCATTCACACATGTTTAACACACAAACCCTGTATATTTAGGCTGAGGTGATGTCATGTGGTAATACAGGAAGTGCTCCATTGTGCTTTTAAAATCTATACTAGAATCATTTGGATAATTCCGAACCTGGAATTATCAATCTCTACTGAACTAAAGGTAAAAGGAGCTGTTAACTTAAAAACTACCACTACATGACATCACAAGGTGGAACAGAGCATTTTGAGCTTTGGAGATGTAGACAGACTAACACAGCAGGATTACTCAAATGTGTGAATGAAACAAAACACAACAGCATGGTTTAAAGCTCACAAGATTCAATTTTGCATAATATAGGATCTTTAATATTGTTAAAGTTAATTAATTGTTATTTATTTGCTAATATTCTAAAGTACTACTATTTACTTCTTTACATGTACATACCTGCAGTAGTGCGACTGCTCCCTCTCTGAAGCTCTCACTGACCACAGCGGTGTAAAAAGCCTTTCTTTTGGCCTTCCTCAGGTATAGCTGGTTCTTCGCCATGTTAGTGTTCATCTCCTCCAGGGCCTCTGATCTCGGGCCCTGCACAAATTCAACATAAAAAGACCCACTTTTATTCTCTGACTTTTAACACCAAATGAGTTGTGTGGTCCTTGTGTCTTTCATTTATTTTATTTTACTTATTTATTGCTATATTATGGTTTTATGATTTTGCTCTTTATGATCTGTCTCTGTTAGAGATATATAGCGATATATTGGGCCGATATTTGCCCTTTTTAGTGTATCAGCTATTGGCGTTAAATCACCAGAAGAGGCCGATATTTTGTTTAGGCCAACCAGCTGTTTAAATATGCATAAAGAACATGCATAAAGCTTTGTTTGAACACTTTAGTCCAAAGAGGATACTGCAAAAATGTGACCACACTGCTCTTATATATATATATATAGTAGTTTGTAGTAAAACAAGGTCGTAGGTTGTAAAGAATTTAAATAGGTTATCGACAATCGGTTTCTACAGATTCTAAACATCAGTATCGGGATTGGCCATGATAAATCTCTAGTCTCTTTGGAAACTGGATACCCATTGCAGTATAGGTTTAAACTCACATCACGCTTTGACCCCAGTGTTAAGTAGCGTTTTCCCCATCGTTTCCCCTGTTTAATATTCGCTTACATTTCTACATCTGTACTTATTTGAATCCGTGTGATGTGCAAATTGAGTTTTAAATTAAAGCCTGATATTTAAACAGCATAGGAAATGACTGTGTTGAACTAAAGTTATATCCATAGATTTGCATTCAAAATGATCAGGCATCTAACTATCTAATGTGCCATCCAGTATGAGACATTTATTCCCAATTGGATCACTAAATTTTAAATCAGCTTTGAGAATTTTTGATAGACAGTGACAGGGGCTAGAGTTTTGAAGATGGTCTGAAGAAGCTCTTGATTTGTCATTACAATTTTTCATTCTCAAATCTTCTCATTTTAGACTCTTATAAATCAACTTTGGGGACACAAGAAGGAATTTGGAAGGGTAATTGTAAAGGGAAAAGCATCTACTGAGCAATGGGTTAGTTTTCACTGCTTTTCCCGTATGCATGGAGACCATGCAAGAGGCACTAGCTACAGACATTTGAGATGGTACAGGCTTTTTACAGGATATGTGGCAGCAAATGTGACAGAAGACCTTCCAGAGGAAATACTTTGAGGGGAATTAACCATTTCATCATCAACCAAAACACCAGAACTGAGTAAGAGTGAGGCCTTTCCTGTTGTGTTCACCTGGCTCCCCCTGGACACTGCTGTGATGCTGCAGGAAACAGAGGAGGGACACTTTTGGCTCTTCCTCTCCTCAAACTGCCCTGACAAAGATCTGCTGACCCTCCCAGACTGGTCCTCCTGTTAAACTGCAAAACCTAAATTTCCCACAGGATCAATAAAGTCTTTCTCTCTCTATCTCTCTAAATTCTACTCCTCACTTCTTTGTTTTTGTTCTGTTCTGCTCTGTATTACACACTTTAGCATGTAATCATTATGCTATGTCATTGTGTTATAATAGGACATTTTTCAAAACTCTGTGCTCACTCAGGCCAGACGGATTGTGGGGAACCCCTCTCACCTGTTGCATGGCGAATATGCAATTCTTCAATCAGGCAAGCGCTATCAAGCGCATCACTTTAAGAGTAACAGATATAGACTCTCATTTGTGCCCACTTCTTGTTGAACAAATCTGCACCACAAAGACGCACTTAAGTCACTTTATTCAATGGTGCAATAACTGTTTGTGCAATAGGGCTAGTGCAATAACTTGGACACTTTATGGACAATGGACATTAACAATGGGCACATGTATCTTGCGACTGTTGTCTGACTGTACTGTATGTCTGAGTCTGTGTTAGACTCGGACATTTGTCTCAGACATGGGCAGTGAGCCCAAGACAAATTTCCTGTTGGGACAATAAAGTTTATCTTATCTTATCTTATGTCTAATCCTCATGTCTAATCCTCACCACAAACACTTCACAGGTGATGCACAGGCCGTAGGTTTTGGTGAAGGAGTGAGCCAGGTCCAGAAGAGCTGGTCTGGTCCGAACTGAAGCCGTCAGGGCCAAGATCTGAGGTCTGAAAACAACAACAGAACCATAAAGATACTTTATACACCTACGTTTACATTGCATTGCTGTGCACATGCAGTGATAATCAAAATAGCAAATGCTTATTTCAAATTGTTTTGTTGTTGTTGTTGTTGTTGTTTTATGCTTAAGTGTTATTACTTTAGGACAGAACAGTACCGTGTTACTGAAGAGAGACATTTGGTAAAGAGTCAGAACTGTAAATCTTTTATTTTTACTTTTATTGCTTGAAATTGCATTTTCTGAGCCAGCCACCAAAAAGTTATTGTCCCTTAGTTGTCCAATCCAATCCACTTTATTTATATAGCACATTTCATAAACAAAACACTGTCCAAAGTGCTGCAGAATCCAGATATATTAGCTGTTTTCTATATTTGCTTGAAGAATTGTTTGTACATTAAATAAACTAGTTTGTACAGAGAAAAAAATAACAATATTAGCATCATACGCCACCTGAAGTTCTTGACGTGATCATCCACTCCAGATAAAGAGAGGGCGTTACCCACAGCACTCACAAAAGTCACGGCCTGAGTCGAAGAGCCCCAGTTTACATCTACAGACGACATCAAGAGGCAACAGGTAAATAAACAGAAAATAGTTGAAATTATACATTACTTCAGAAATAAACAAATGCATTTTAAACTCACCAGGTTTCTTGACAGTGACGTAGATGTAGAGCAGGATTTCAATGCCGTAGGTGAGGAGAGCCGCCCACCAGTTTATGACAAACATCACACCGCAGCAGAGAATGGCCCCAAGCAGAGACAGCCACATGTTGTAGTATTTATACGCTGGTCTCCATCCTGAAGGAGCAAAGACAAAGAAGAAAATTAGAAAAAAACACACAAAAACATTCAATTGTGGATCTGCAACACAAATATTTAAACTTAGACAAACTTTATTGATCCACAAGGGAAATTATTTGGACACAGTAGCTCACACATCTCAATATAATATAATAACAAAGAGCAAAAATACTGTATTAATGGTAGTAATAAATTCAAGATAAGTACAAATAGCATGAAACTAGTATGAAATAAGGCATAATTATATAAATGTATATGTACAAGTAAAAATATAGAAATACAAATATATCTCAGCTATGTACAAGAGGTAGTGAGGAGAAACAAAGATGAAATAATGCTTGACAGGACATAAGGTTATCTGTTACTTAAGGGTGAGTTGTTGTACAGTTGTATGGTATGAATATAGTCCTGTGTCTGTATTTATGTAATATGATAAATGAAGAGAATGAAGAGAAAGAGAAGAGAAAGTTTTATTTGATACTAACTAACTGATTACTTTTAATTGGGTGGAAAACAAAACAAATTTTTGGTTATGGTCACATTTTCTTATAGCTCTTTTGCACCTCAAAGGAACTGAAAACATTTTACATCAAGGAACCACTCACCCATTCACAAACACATTCACACACACACATTCATACACACACGTTGTACACACTAGAGGGTGAGGTGGGTTAAGTGTCTTGCCCAAGCACACAACAACAGCGTTCATCTGCGGGAGCTGGAATTGCACTGCTAACCTGTGGGCCAATTCTTCCAACTCCACCAACTGAGCTACTGTTGCCCCAGGTTACTCATTTACTTACATCATTGCAGCTTTATCATTACTCCATTCTATTTTTACTTGAGTTTTTAATATTTTAATTGTAACATAAAGCTTCTGTGTCCTGCTTAATTCACTTCTGTCACTGTTGGGCATCAATAAAAGTTGGAGAGTATAAAATTAAATTAGTTTATATGCTTTACGATAGTCCTTTGTTTACAGCAGGATGAATAATCAAATTTTCCCAAAGACACAGTGTCATTTTAAAGGTGCATTGTGTAACATTTCTAGTGGAGGGTCCATCATCTGCTTGTTTCTATTGACATTAAACAGTTCTACCTTACATTTAGTCAAATACAGGTGGTTTTATAGCTCAAAAAAAACCTGAAAAACAGGCATTATGACGGAGTTGCCTCTCCACAGATCTGACCTGTAACTTGGTCTGGTTTGGTCTCCATGAAGATAGAAAGGTTTAATACTGTCTTGTGAAACATTCCAGACAAAGCAATAACATCTCCATGGAGAAAAGCAAAGAGAAAATTTGACGGACCCTCCACCAGAAAAATTACACAATGCACTTTTAAACTTCGTTGAACAGAGACTGAACGTTATAATTTGTACAAAAGCACCTATTGTGTCTGTAAAATACACTGTCACTGTACAGTAAATATTGACTTACCTGGAGATTTGGCCCAGGATGCGTGAAAGCAGGAGAAGTTAATGAGAGCGTATGAAGCCAAGAAGAAGTTTGAGATGATTGGAGCAATGGTGTTCAGATTTCCTGTATGCAAAACATTTAAGAATTAGCTCTGAAAACTGAAAATGCCAAAAATGACAGCGGGTTTGAACTGACCAATGAGAATAAAGGCCACAGAGATGATGAAGGTGAGGACGTATCCGCGGATCGGCTCATTGTTCTTCCCGTGTCCTTTGGCGAAAAAGTGCAGGATTTTGTAGATGTTGTCTTTGCACAGAGCCTATGAAACATATTGGTGAAATATTCAATATATTTTTAATGGGAGTGGTTAATTTTTCTTCTTCTAACTCCTTTTTGAGATACATTTGTTGTGTATTGTGAACAAGTCGCAAACCTACAATGTGATCTTTTACTATGTACCTGTAACTACTGTTATAAGATTTAAACAAATAAATAAATAAATAAATAAATAAATAAATAAATAAATAAATAAATAATATAGTTTAGTTAAAGAAATTGTGTGTAGTTCTGTTGCCAGTGCCTTAACCTGCATAAACAAAACAAACAAATATTTATTTTCTCAGTGTATGAAGAGACCAGGCCTCATGTGAAAGCTCAGACCCTCCAAAAGTCACTCACTGAGCTGCAGAGGCTGCACTAGCACGGATTAATACTGGGATTTCGGTAGTATTTAGTTCAAAGAGTGTGTTTTTAAGTTTAAACCAACCAAACTGTAGGAACTAGCAGCACAAATGAAAAACTCATTCTGCTTTCTGATTGGATAATCTGATTGAGAACTAAAACATAAACCTTGGCCATCATGTCAAATTATTTTATAACATCAGTATTTCACTTTTTATGAGTAAAAGCTATATTTGATTTGAACATGTTTACCTCCTATCTGGGAACACAGCTAGGCATAAATACTATGAAGTTTGAAATAAAAAATGCACATACCCATACATACAATGCACATAATAGTAGAAGTAGAAGAAATTGTGTAGTGAACTGACCTGGAAGACTTTGGGGGCGCTGACGAGAGAGGCCAGGGCGGAGGAAAGTGTAGCAGAAAAAGTCCCAGCAATGATCAGAGGACCAAATCCAGAGACCATGGTCATCACCTGATCACAGACGGGGGTACAGACAGTCAGTATTAATTTCATGAACAACATAAAGTATAACTGTAGGAACTTGTGATTAATGCGAGCGTTCATGGTCACATTTAGGTGATGTTTAATAAAAAAGGTGAGAGTGACTAACTGAAAAACTGCTAATGCTAACTACCTTGTGACTGTAAAGTAAATAGAGAGGGACTTCTTTAACAGCACAAATAAGCTCACCTGTTCTAGTTCCAACTAAGTCAGTTTTAAGTCAGTTCTTTCTGATCAGATTGCATTAAAAAAAAAAAAAAAAAAAATCTAACTTAAGTAACAGAGCTTCAGACAGAGCAGTGCCTCTGGTTAGCATCGCTCCCCAGGGAATGTTCATGAAATCATCATCCAACCATAGTATTCAACCACTGCATGTAACAGGTCAGGTATAAAATACGCTGAATTAAGTAACCAAAATTGGTAAATGATCACATTTTTATATAGCGCTTTTCCTCCTTCAAGGCACTCAGAGCCACACACATTCATACACCAGTGTCTTGCCCAAGGACACAACGAAAACATTCATCTGTGGGAGCCGGAATCACACCACCAACCTGTGGGTTAGTGGATCTGGTCACTTAACCACTGATGTTTATGTCAAGAGCGGGATTCAAACCGCCAACCTTCGGATCAGTGAACAAACCAACTGAGCTACTGCTGCCAAACAATTAACAATTAAAGAGTGCACACAAATGACTCACCTGGAAGTTGTTCATGAGCCCGTACTTGCACTCAGTTTCAGCGCAGGAGGTGAAGTTGAAGCCGAGCTCACAAGCGGCGACAGCAGAGGAGCCAGAACACTCCATAGACCCGGCTGTGATGTTATCAAACAGGTTCCCCGTCGCATCTCGCACCACTGTGGCAGCTGGAAACACAGGATAATGTTAGAAATATACTAATACTTAGGTCATATATTATGCAAAATTCACTCATGAGTTTTAAGCCATGTTATAATGCTGTTACCTCATGTGTTTTGTTTAATTCACACATGTCCGAGTAATGAATTTCAATCACTGTTAATAATAAACAATTTGTTCTTTATGGATTATTAGCAGTATTTCTTCATGCTTTATTAAGTCTAATTAAAGTGCAGTTATTATAAAGGATTACCGAGTATATTGTACTTACAGACAACCAGAGCGATTGCCAGGTAGGTGACACCAGTGATCAGAATGGCCAACAAAGTACCTTTAGGGATAGCAGCTTGAGCATCCTAGAAAATAAAACATTATAACATATATATTTAATTCTTTGCAAATTCATCATTGGCTACATGACATCTTACTTATAGAATTATTTCACAATAACCTCTCTACTGTTCAATTCTTTAAATTACTGACAAATAATAAACAGACATAAAAAAGTATACAAATTGGCACTGACAAATCTTTTCTGAATTGTACCGTAATTAAATTAAATTATGTTATTAATTTCAGAGCATGTTTTTGTAAGTATAAACCACAGGGTTGACAGGGAGAATAAAAACGATGGGTTACTTAACTAATTGTGCCTATATGACTCAATGAGACCATTAAATTTGATAGATTTGATTTCTGGCAGTGATACAATGAATCATATACAACACAATTTATTCCCACTCTTCTGAAAACATGGAACAAAACGGATGGATAGAATTAAGAATGAGTACACTAGACTGACCGCCCTTGTTAAATCTTTTGGAGAGAAAGTCTGAAAAAGCTGAGTGTACAGAGGAGGGATAGTGAATACATGTGTAGGAAGATGCTAAATTAAGCTGTTGGACCAAAGAGGAGATTTATTAGATTATTTTCTGATCTGTTAGAATGTTGTTTCCTCATCAAAACCAGCAAAAATACCCGGAGTTGTGTTTTGTTTCATTCACACGTTTAACACACAAACCCTGCATATTTAAGCTGAGTTCTGAGCTCTATTCCACCTTGTGATGTCATGTGGTAATACAGAAAATGCTCCACTGTGTTTTTAAACTCCAAACACCTTCACTAGAATCATTTGGAGAATTTCAGCCCTGGATTTGCCAATTTCTACTAAACAAAAGCTGAACTGAAAACACATTGACATTGTTGGAGATGATTTGGTTCTCATGGCATTAACCAGACACTGAATTATTATGCTGTGTTATAAGTGAAGTTGCATAATTGTATTGTATTGTTTTGTATTCGATATTACATTTCACTTAAGTTAAAGTTATAAAACAGCAGATTTATTACGCCAGGGTTAAAGTTTAACGCGTGTTTGCTAGTGTCCCACTGACGCCGACGTTATACAAGCGCTGGGCTGTCTGCCAACCCGTAGTGCCTGAGAAGACCAGTGGACAGTTACAAAGGGTTATGACAGCTCTGTGAAGTTGTAAGTAGAGAGAAAACCCCAGATGATACATGATTTAGCGACGTGACATAACTCACTCGCAAATCTCCGGAAATATTTGCCCCAGCGAGAATCCCAGTGGCAGCAGGGAAAAAGATGGAGAAGACGGTGAAGAAATTCTCTCCTCGAAAATTTGGTGCAAAGTTTTCCATAAATATCTTTGCTGCAAAACAATACCAGAAATAGAACGGTGGTTACTTTTTAGTCTCTATTTAAATGTTCACTATTTTGCAGTTAATGAAGTAAATTCTCACAGTTATAGTTGAAGAATCCTTGAGATTTCTTGTTGTTAGTTGCTGGGATGAAAGTTCCCACAAATACGTTGACGATGGCCACCAACAAGATAACAAGGAGGATGATCTGGGCCTGTTGGGAAATACATAAGCAAAAAGAAACGGTTTAATTTTCAATGTTACAGTAATAATAGTAAAAACCTGAAAACTAATTTGTAATTAGATTAGCTGAACAGGTGTCACATCTGCCATCTACTGGTAAAAAAAAAAATCAAACAAACTCACAGATGGAAGCTTTAAGTGCACAGTAAATGCACGGCTCCTCTCAATTTTAGTCACTTACTAAATATGCTTGAACTAATTTGTATTCCTTGCATTCTCCTGTAATTTCTCCAGGTTTTTTTTTTTTAATATTACAAATATGACTGGAAGCTATGAATATTTTAGAAGAACTGGTCAGTCTAAATATAATGGATAACTGGTCACTGCCCAGTGTGTAATCCAGCTGTTGTAAATTGAACTATTAAACTGCTCTTACTGATACTTCTATATCTCTATGCCTCTATATCTTCAGTATATCTCCCTCCTCTGGCAGCGCTGTCCTCTTTTGCCCCTCTGACAGTCCATTAAAACAGGTCAAAGTCTCACCTTGGCCTCCCACTCCATCCCGGCCACAGAGATCCCCAGCAGCAGAACCACTGTGATACAGCCGATGATCCTGATGTCGTTTATGGGGTCCACCATCAGCGCATTGTTGTCCTGGACAAAATGTTAACAAATATGTATTAATAAAAAGAAATCTGTAAAAGTCAATGATATGTCTTTGCTGTAGCAGAACATTCACAACAACACTGCCCAAAGTGGTGCTGAAGATGACTTTTTTTGTATGGTTAGATATTAAAAGACAGATTTAGGGGAAAAAAAAAAAAAACATGATTGAAGTTTGATTTTTAAAAGAAATAAATCTTTGTGTGTTCCAAAATATAGAGCTTCTTTTAAAATTGCAACGATTTAAATGACAGTAATTTTCAATTACATAATTATTACATTTTATTATTATAACATTATTTTATTCACATAGTTTGCCTTTTTAGATACTGAGCTAGTAATATGTATTGTCTCTAAATAATGCTATAACCTGATAATGTAATACTGTGTCCACTTTTCACTTATTTGCAAGTGCATTATGTAATTTTTCTGGTCCATCACCTGCTTGTCTCCATGGAGATTTTACTGCTATATCCACATTATGGCATGGAAAGTATTTATCATTACGAAGAAAAACAAGTGATGCCATCAGCAGGTCAGTTCTATGGAGAGGAGACCCCTCTCACAATTAGAATTCAAGTTTTTCTGTGTGTGTTTTTTTAGCAACAAAAACACCTGTAATTGGATGAATACAAGATAGATTTAGGTTTAGGTTTAATGCCATACTGTGGAACACTCTTAGAAAATGAAATAATCCAAACAGTTTTGCCTCCTCACCCGCAGTAGTTCCACCACAGTTTCAGCGAAGCCCACCACGTACATAGCCACAGCAACAGCATTGGCAAAGGCGAAAATGAGACCGATGGACCCTCCGAACTCTGGCCCCAAACTCCTGGAGATGAGGTAGTACGCCCCACCTGAGACAGCACAGTGTCAAACCTCAATACATGTTTATACACAGGGAAGATACATGAATCCATCACTGATTTATTGATCTCAGGTCCACACAGGGATAAAGTATTAACCCAGTTTTTATACACTTTATGAAGCTGTGGTCAATACACAGGCTCTCTTACATAGGGTGACCAGGTTTTTAAAATAAAAAACTGAGACACACCCGAGTTGGGACAGTTAGTATAAATAAAAATGAGAAAAGAGCGTGTGTAACATTGTCCATTCTCGACTCACTTGTAGGCCAGTTTGAGGGACTTCTGTCGGTGTTTTTCTGTATTTAAAATAGAAATAAATGACAATATATGGCCCTCTTTACTACTGGCGGGTATCAAATTGGTCAAAAATAGGGACATTTCTTGTATAAAACTGGGACAAATTCACAGGTTTTGGATAAATCTGCTAAAACAGGGGACACAGGGCTCAAAACTGGGACTGTCAGGAAGTCACTGGTATCCACGTGGAAAAGGTTATAGCTATTCCAAGTCAGATATCTTCACTGCTCCCAAAATGTTCCAGCATAATTTTTTATTAGACTTTAGAGTATGCTGTTGTATTCATATATTTCGCTGTGCTCAGTATAACATAGATGAAAACATAAAACATAGATAACTTAACATATTAACAGTGTAATACAGATTAAACACAAATTAACAGACAAATAACTTTCAACTATTTTGGCAGACTAAATCAGAATTACAATTCATCAACTGAAACTAGACCAAAAATATATTTTATTAAACCATAAAACCAAAAATACCTTGAGTCAAATGACTGAGAATAAAACTGCATTAAATTAAAATTACTTATCAGCATTAGCACTGGTTGGTTTGCCATGACCACAGAAACGGCTTCTTCTTTGCAAAACTTATTTTCAGGAAAGCTGTTTCATGGCCTCTGTGAAACATGTGGAGCAGATCAGATCTATGACTTAAAGCCTGCACTGGTCTTACCTCCTCGGACCACTCCGTTGGTACAAATGGCCGACATGGAGAGAGCGGTGATGGTGGTGACGACACAACTCAGAGCAATGACGACTATTCCCAATCCTGAAACACAAACATTCAATATATATGTTTAACGGATAAGAAACAATACAGAGAACATAATACATAAAACAAAGAACTAAAGTTTTTGTACGGTAGGTCTGGAGCAACTTGTGTGGTAAAAGTCTTATCTGAAACTGTACTGTAAAGTCAAACAATAGCTTCAGTCAAATCAAACAATAAAATCAGCATATTAAACGTATGAATTTTAGCTGCCCCTGTCTGTATTAAATATTATTGGCCTATAGAGAATGCTGTGAAACTCAGCAATGCAATAAACCTACTGCGGCCCAATACAAAACCTCGTATTCCCAAAGGTCTGTACTTCAGACATTGGACAAGATTGGACATTGACAAGGTGGTAATGTTTGTATGTTAGAACGCAGTGTCCCCGTTCTACTGTTTGTCTCGACTAACACTTTTATTGTTTACTTTTACTTGCACATTTTGAAATCGAGTACATATTTTTCCTACTCTCTTCTCTTATGCGCTGTGCTGATCTGCTAATCACCATTTAGTCGCGCTGCCTGTGAGATTGTTTGGATCAATAGCCTTTTAAACACATGAACCACTGTTATCTTTCTCACACACAGAATAACAAACTGCTCCAGTCTTTCTAGAAAACACCCCCAGCTCCTTCAAATCATTCCTCCGACTCCCAGCTCAATTTAATTAACTTGTCTAATTACCGGGGGCGTACATAACTCTTTAATTGTTACAGATATGCAGACACGTATAGAGACCGGGGGACGATGACTCTACCTCTTTAACTGTCACTGAAACTATGGTAGCAGCACATTTTAATTGAAAAAGTCATTCACTGAGAAAGCCCTGCTCCAAGCACAGAGCACAAGTCTAATTGTGTCCGTGACCTTTCGTGAGGATAATACAGCAGGCTATAAAGCTATGGAAAGGAAAGTAACAGAGGAGTAAATAGATGAGAAAAATATGGCAGTTGAAATGATGGCTTCTAAATGGGAAAAGTGACTCAAAATATCAATGAGCAGTCTAAAAATGTATATGACAGGTTAGACTAATCTTTTTACTACTATATTGCCAAAAGTATTCATTCACCTGCCTTGACTCTCATATGAACTTAAGTGACATCCCATTTTTAATCCATAGGGTTTAATATGACGTCGGTCCACCCTTTGCAGCTACTGTATATTGGAAGGTGCATTGTGCAACTTTTCTGGTAAAAGATCTATCAAAAGCTTTCTCCATGCAGATGTTATTGCTTTGGCATACCATTATCTAAATTGTGGCATATTGTTGTCTAACCGGTGCCTACTGGCCTTCATAGTCTCAGTAAATGTTGTCTAACCGGTGTCTACTGGCCTTCATAGTCTCAGTAAATGTTGTCTAACCGGTGCCTACTGGCCTTCATAGTCTCTCTAAATGCTGTCTAACTGGTGCCTACTGGCCTTCATAGTCTCAGTAAATGTTGTCTAACCGGTGCCTACTGGCCTTCATAGTCTCACTAAATGCTGTCTAACTGGTGCCTACTGGCCTTCATAGTCTCAGTAAATGTTGTCTAACCGGTGCCTACTGGCCTTCATAGTCTCACTAAATGCTGTCTAACTGGTGCCTACTGGCCTTCATAGTCTCACCACACTTGCTTTATAACCTCCTCCTTTGGAAGTATAGTAAAGGGGCTTGAACACTCAAAGATCATACTATGTTCACTTTTAAAATCATACTATGTTGACTTTTCAAGTCCCCCTGGGCCCGTATTATTGATGGTAAATAAAGACATCCAGTTGGTCTCCAGCCTTTTACTTCCACCCTTCTTTGGACAAGCTGAAAACTTCAACAGATACTGAATCATGCCATTGTGTTTATCAATGGCTCTATTATAAATAAGAGCATTAAATAAGACCCAAGATCAAAGGAGTCTTGACCCAGTGGTATAAAATTATAATTTTTTTAAATTTTATTAAAGGTCCTGTATTATGTAGTCTGTCTACATCTCCAGAGCTCATAATGCTCTGTTCCACCTTGTGATGTCATGAAGCGGTAGTTTTCGTGTTAACAGCTACTTTTTACCTGTTGTTCACTAAACATTAGTAATTCCAGGTCTCAAATCATCCAGTTGATTCTAGTGAAGGTGTATGGAGTTTAGAAACACACTGAAGC
This sequence comes from Taenioides sp. WSHXM2023, assembly GCA_029959045.1. Classification (NCBI taxonomy): domain Eukaryota; kingdom Metazoa; phylum Chordata; class Actinopteri; order Gobiiformes; family Gobiidae; genus Taenioides; species Taenioides sp. WSHXM2023. The sequence continues at coordinate 7,985,692 of CM057091.1, forward strand.
ACTTTCTGTATTACCACGTGACATCACAAGGACAGAGTGTTTTCTGTTTGAGAGAAGAAATCAGTAATATGGAGAACATTATAACATAGTTCAGACAATGTATTATGGGCCCTTTAAATGAATATTATTAGTTAATGTCTATTGTTGTAGAGTAAGTCATGAAAGAACAATGTTCATATGTGCTTTTGGAATACAAACAAAGATATTAAACACCAACTAGAAAGCTAACTACTGAGTTTGCAACTAAGATGTGGTCCCAAAGCGTGTGTGTTGACCTTGGATTGTGAATATTATGATATACATATACATAGCAGCATAGAAAATGTAAAAAGTGAAGTTCAGACTCACCCCATCCAGCCTGTCCAAAGACCCAGGACAGACGGATAAACAGCATGACACCCCAGATGTTCAGCATGCATCTGACCTGGATAAAACCCACAAAAACACGTTACTTCTGCTTAATTGATACCAACATAATTAGAATGTGGACTGCTAATAAACAAAGGAATTTTAGGTATTGATTGGAAACTTAAAAGGCCCAGGTTATGCAGTTTTCTGATCAATGTTATAATGTTTCCTCATTCCTGATGTCATGTGGTAAAAGAGGAAGTGCTCCACTGGGTTTTTAAATGCCATATACCTTTGTTAGAATCATTTGGATGATTACAGCCCTGGGACTGCCAATATCTACTTAACTAAAGGTAAAAAGTAGCTGTTAACTTGAAAACTACAGCTTCATGTCATCATAAAGTGGAACAGAGCATTTTGGGCTAGACAGACTAATAATGCAGGATTACTACAGGATTATATTTGCACAATATAAAACCTTTCAAGACTCTTATTTGTCAGCACAAACTAAGATGAAGTAATGTCTTTCACTATAGTGGCCAAAAAGCTGCACTATATTCCGTCTTAATGGCCTGATTATGTACAGATGAGCACTTATATGAAAACAACATCTGGATTTTTTATTTCACATAACGTCTTTCCTTCAAAATTGTATCTCTCCCATCAAATTATATTATTACGTCCTCTTAAACAGAATGTCATAAAAAATACATCTTTTAATACACAGTAGTAAATTATCCAATCAAAATTCAACCTTCTGAATTCTGCAATCACTAATTCGCAGACACTTTTTAAATTTCCTACATTGTGCAAAAATTAACTCTTGTGATGTTAGAATGTGGTTACTGCTTCAAAAACATAGTTGTGTTTTAGCTCAAAATGCTCCGTTCCACCTTGTGATGTCATGTAGTGGTAGTTTTCAAGTTAATAGCTACTTTTTACCATTAGTTCAGTAGAAACTGGCAATTCTAGGGCTGAAATCAACCAAATTAAAATCATAATGAAGGTGTATGGAGATTAAAAACACAATGGAGCACTTCCTGTATTACCGCATAGCATCACAAGATAGGTTAAGTGTTAGTGTGTGAGTGTTTTCAGTCTGAGAGAAGAACACAGCCTAAATATGCAGGGTTTGTGTGTTAAACATGTGTGAATGAAACAAAACACAATGCCAGGTCTGTTTGTGTTTGTATGTTTTGATCAGAAAACAACGTAATATGGGCCCTTTAAGATCCTAATCAATAATTATGCAAGACCTTTATTACAAAGAGTTCATTATCCCACTATGAGCTCTGCCACACCCCCTCACCAGGACTCCTCTTATCCAGCCGAACTTGACCATTCCTTTGTTGGGGTCGATGGAGGGGGTGGACTCCAGGTCTTCACAGGGGGTCCCATCATCGCTGCCCTCGCTGTCGTCTTGCACTGTATCCGGGACAGAGATACGCCCATTCTGCTGTAAACATGAAGAGAAAACATATTATTTAAAGGTGCACTGTGTAACTTTCCTGGAGGAGGGTCCGTCATATGCTTGTCTGTGATGATGTTATTGCTTTGTGTAAAATAAAAAAAAATAAAAAATTAAACATATCCAAAGCAAGAACATCTTCATGGAGACGAGAAGTGAGCGGACCCTCCACCAGAAAAATTACAAAGTGCACCTTTAAATGGATAATACAAGGATGCAGGGCTGGGAAAGACATCCAAGGAATTCTTTGATATTCTCCCCACAGTGTAAAGTGTAGCCATGTTTATTTGATAAATGCATATTTTTCTGATTTGGCGTTGCTACTTTGATGTTTGATTGATAAAGGAAGTAAGAAACAGATAGAAATATTAAAATATCCATGGGTTTCAACTCAAGTAATGAAACTCTAGCACCGTTGCCATTGCAATTAACAATTCAATATATTTTATCTTTTTGAATAATTTTTGAGTATTTTTTCATATATTTTTTCTGCATACCTAAATTACAATTACAAAGTTTATAAAAAATAATAATAAAATCAAATGAAATCTACTTTTTGCATACAGTGTGAATCAAAACAATCTTTCCTCCAACCGACTCTCCCTTTTTGTAGTTTAAGTCAGTCAAGTAGGGTAGGGTGTAGTTCGGGTAGGGTGTAGTAAAAACTGTAAAGTTCACTGGGTCAACCAGTTAAAGTAAAACTCCGTAGGCTCTTTAGCGAGCCTTTTAAAGCATTGTTAACACATTAAGTTGACACATACTCATCTAGCGCCACCTATAAAACTGCACGACCTCTCAACTCTTGTGTTTTAAGAGCTTTATCCAATAAAACGTCTTAAAATTTTCAAGTACGTCAACTTTCTGGGAATGTGTGTAGGAAGAACACATGTGATAATTAGCTAAATTTGATGGAACTTCGTAGAACTTTTACAGATTATGAGAAAATACGCAAGTAGGTTAAAGATGCACTGTGCAATTGCTTTACCTATAATGTTCCACAGTATGGCATTAAACTTATCTATCTCCATGGAGAAAAGCAAGTGACAGACCAAGTTACAGGTCAGATCTGTGGAGAGATGACCCCACTTACAGTAAAAATGCAATCCAGTGTTTTTCATTATACTTGAATAAATGCAAGTTATGTTTAATGCCATATTGTCAAACATTCCAGGTAAAGCAATAACATCTCCATGGTGACAGATGGGACCTCCAACCAGAAATAACACAGTGAACCTTTAAAACAGGACTAACTGGGTCATAACTGTTCAGAAGTCAAAAGCTCTATGAAAATAAAACTAAAAATCTATCTTTATGGTTCTATTTTGGGACAAATTGTTGATTTATTAAAACCATTATTGAACAAAGCTTGTGTAATAATAGTGTCTATATATGGTTCTCCGTCTATAAGGGACTCAATATTCTGGTATTGAAACACCTGAATAAGATGTCGTCCTTTTTTATTTTATTTTTATAGCAAATACAGCTGCATTAAAGGTAACTGTATTGTTTTTATTCTTCACATTCTAGTATTTCCACTTTATGAAATGCACTGATTCTGTTTACACTATACACACTACTGTTTAAGGCTCTAAGGCTGCGTCTCAATTCTCCCCCTTAGCCCTCTGTCTTAGCCCTACCCCTCTGTTGTGCGCGTTCACGAGAGACAGAGGGGTATCCCAATACTCTTTTCTGTAAGTGCGAGGGCTAAGGGGAAGGGCTATGATACCCCTCTGCGCAAAGCTTTTTCAGATGCACCCTTTGCGTAAAGGGGATAGGCGTGGCTTAACGCAAGTCGGAGCAAAAACCAACACGGAAATCGGGAAGTGTCGAGCAATCGGGAAGAAATTGGACAAATGTGAGTATTTGCACTCAAGAACCTCATAAAAAGTTGTATAAAACTAGTAACTTTTGAAAAGTTGTAGGTATACTCATGGCACCAGCATTTACGCTTTCTGACATATACGGCTTATCGTAACATGCCCAGTTAGAACTATACGCTTGTTACGGTATTACGAACATGCATGGCCTAAAAGAACTATATACGCATATATGTCAGACTAGAATGTGTCAAATATATCGCTGTATTTTGCCTCGTAACTCGTCTCATGCGCGTTTAGAACTATACACATGTTACGGTAGAATGTGTAAAGTATTACGAACATGCATGGCCTAAAAGAACTACCGTATATACGCATATATGTTAGACTAGAATGTGTAAAATATATCGCTGTATCTGTATATGTTTTCATTTCGCCTCGTAACTCGTCTCATGCGCTTTTAGAACTATACACATGTTACGGTAGAATGTGTAAAGTATTACGAACATGCATCACCTAAAATATTATTGTTTCGTTTCGCCTTGTAAATTATCCCCTATTTAATGACATGTTATTAATCACATTTGTATTTCTTGTAGGAGGCTGGACTTGTTGGAGTTGTGTCAGCCCAACAAGCTTCAAAAAAGTGGGAGAATTTGAAAATAAAATACAAGGTATATTACATTCTATAATATTTGTAGGTACCAGAACAACTATATATGTTTATGACTATGTATTAATTTTGTTTTCTTTTTTGTGTGTACCAGGCATCCTCTGCATCTCCGTCCACCTCTGCAGCATTTTAATTTTGTGTTACAGTTGATTAAAATTTGATTTACATATGTTGTACAGAGTATAGTAATTTTAAAAAAATAAAAAATTAAAAAAACATTTGACTTTTTGCAAAGTTCATTTAAAACAAACTCAAAAGGAGCACAATACTTCAAAACTTTAAAAATAATGTCATATTGTTGCGACTGCAAAGGGGTGTCCCATTTCTAAGGGTTAAAACACACCCCTTTGCCTTAACCCTCTGTTTAAAGACAGAGGGGTAGGGCTAAGGGGTAGGGCTGAGACAAAGACAGAGGGCTAAGGGGGAGAATTGGGATTGGGCCTTAACATCATTTTGAATAGTTATGCCTTCAGTGCTTCTATCATAAGTATGAGCTGAATCTATTTGCAGACCTTAGTTAAGACCAGACATTATAAGTATCAATTTAAAGAAGATATGAAATTAACAGTAATAAAAACACAAAAAATTACTTCCTGCTAACAACTGTACCTTTGCAAAGCCTCTGACTCCTATAGGAGTTAGAGGCTTTGCAAAGGTACAGTACCATATCACTGTATTATATGGAGCACTATTTTATCTGCATACAGACCATAGTGCTACTGATTTGGCCATTTCACAATGTTTTTCCAGTAAGTAAAGTTTATTTATATAGCGCTTTTCTCAGACATAGGTCACAAAGTGCTTCAGATACAAAAACAGCTGTATATGTATAGAGTGCAAAAGGAAATTATTCATTATTCATTTATTTTCAGTCAAAGAACAGATTTGAGATACATGTTTTAGGTGTCCCATGTTCATTCCTGCTTGTGTGAATAATAAAACAATTATGCAAATTCAGAAGCAAACAATGGCAAACTTGCACAAGGTGATCTCTAGGACACTTATTTGGAGCAATAATAACTGTTACCAGACCTTAAACCACCAAGAACAGACCTGATTTTTTTAATGCTAGATTATAGTCCTGGTTCAGTCCAAATCCAGCTTTAGTCCTGCTTCAGTCATAGGTCCAAAATCCAAAGTTAGACCATTGTTTGATTAATTAATATTGTCCTACATTATTACTGGTTTAGTCTTGCTCATGATTTGGTCTTGGAAAGGTCTTTGAAAAGTCCTAATATAAACTAGTTCCAGTCCAAGATTACACTATATGGTTCTGGTTAATTTAAAATCTAAATCTGGTTTCTTCTTCACCTAACTGATGTCCTATTGTCCAAGATTATTCCTTGGTTCCAATATAATCCTGCTTTGCTCCTGGAAAAGTGCTTATTCTGTCCTCTTCTGGTTCTGATTGAAGGCCAGACCTGTTTTCATCTTTACCTCGCTGAAGACCTGGTTTCATAGGTTTGGTCCTTGAGAAGTCCTGATTAAACCCCAGTCCTTTTTTAGTCCTGGTTCAGTCCAAGATTAGACCAGGTTTTGATTTAAATGTTGACTAAACCTAGTTTCTTCCCTGATTTGCTGAAGTCCTATTTATTCATGGTTCAGTTTTGGTCTTAAATTTGTTCTGATTTGTCCACACACTGCAGAAACTAAAATCTAGTCAAGTTAAGATTACTTGAATTAAGAAAGTTTTTATTATGAATTGAGTAAACTTCACTTGACAAGTAAAAGTATCTACCAATGGAACAAGATTTTTTGCATTTAAAATATGAAAATGCATCTTGCTATACTTTAGTTCTATTAAATAAGGTGTTTCAAATCACTAAAGTCAGACCAGTTGCATTCAGACATATAATCAAAACAAATAATCACCAAAAATGCTCTTACCTTCTGTTGAAACACCTCATGCAGCTCTTGTAGTGATGGTCGGACCTGCCTGTGCCCGCTCACACTGCCTGCGTTCCTGTAGAAGTCAATGTTGGGCACCCGGTCCAACGTATCGTGCCCAAACGCGCTCACCACTGATGGTCGAACTGCGCGTGTGGGCTCCTCATAATTTGGGGGCTCATCTAGCGTCGGATCGTACGCTGCATTGACATGCTCTCCTCCGTTTGACTTGTATTTCTCCATTGGAAAAACTTTAAAAAAAAACTATAGCTTTCAGTCTTGAGACATTCAGTACTTCAAGAGTTATTGATTTCAAATACTTGTAAGTTTAGGCCTGGTTTGCTCATCTTGGCCCGCCTTTATACTCTCCATCACAGGGTTGAACATTGCATACATTTAACGCCGCTCATTGGTTGAAACAGTGGTCCAACCCTCCGAAAACTGAACCAGAGTTTTCGCACATGTCCTTGCTCCATCCTCTGGGACACAATAGCATTGCTTAACTATTAACCGGGCCATAAACTCCACAGCTTAGAGATAACAGCGTTCATTGCCTTTGGTTGTGGGGAATTGATCACTAATGTTGTTGAATTAAAGTGTAGGCCTCTGCACATGTTGTCCTGTGTGGAGTTTATGGGGCAATAGGATTTCCTCAGAATTTGCGAGCCTTTGGGATGATTCATGGAAGATCCCACTGCAATGGACAGACTGGAAAAGTTTCAAGGTTAAAGTGCAGATTCACAGGTTTTCTTCTTTGCTAGTTAAGGCTTTGTTTGGACACTACCTGTAGTAAATACTTATCATAGTTTTACATCAGTTAAAAGGAAGTTTGTGGAAAAAAGCTGAGAAGAAAAGTACAAAATACAGGAATCATAATGAGTTGTAAAACTTAATACCTCTACCTATGTCATCGATATGGAAAATTCCATCCAAAATGAAGGGATAATTTAACCTACACACATGGAAGGAAATTTTCTGACTACATTAATTTAAATAACCCATATTACGCTATTTTTCTGATCTATGTTATAATGTTTCTTCATCAAAAGCATACCTGGAGTTGTGTTTTGTTTCATTCGCACATTTGTAACACACAAACCTGCATATTTAGGCTGACTTCACCTCAAAAGTAAAACACTCTGCTCCCTGGAATTGCCATTCTCTACTGAACTAAAGGTAAAAGGAGCTGCTAACAGGAACAGAGCATTTTGAGCTTTGGAGATGAAGACAGACAGGATTGATCAAACATGTGGGAATGAAACAAAACACAATTCCAGGTATATTTGAGGAGGTAACAACATTCTAAAATGGCTTAAAGCTCACAAGAGTCAATTTTGTAATATAGGTTCTTTAACAACATAAAGGTGTTGTTATTTATTTGCATTAGTCCAATCACAACTATTGTGTCATTTAACATATAGTAGCTAGGTAACTGTTACAGCATTACCTGTCATATGCACTTTGAACACTCTTATCTATTATCTATGCATCTATGTAATGGGGCTAATTAGAACATGGGAAGCTGCAGTGACTAACCAAAAGTACTCCTTTGTTTTTTCCTGCTGGGATTGCCCAAACAAATGAGCTGTCTCCTGTCTTACACTGAGTGGCATTTTAATTTAGGTGTTTAGATATTGTACTGTTACACCTGAAGCCTGTCTGGACTTGGAAATGGCACATGCCACGTTGTTTTCTTAAATAAATGAGCAATCAGTAAGTTTAGGGCAGATCTCTTTTGTATTTCTTAGTAAACGGAATGGCATTTTACATTGTCTTTATGTAAAAGCACACTATACTAGTCATGTTAATAATTATTTGATGTAGAGTGCATCATGTTTTGCTCTGAAAATATGGACAAAAGGTGATATTGCTTTAACGCAAAAAGGACTTGAATTCTGGCTGGTTGATCTACAGGCTTTTTGTAAAAAAGATGGCCATAACAGAAATTAAGGCTAGGCAATATAAAAGTAAATAATTAAAATAAAATCTGTCCTCATATTGATCAATCACAATTTTTTTAAAATCAAATTTTAGTTTGTCTTATGAAAACCAAACAAAAAATGCTTTCAATATCAGTTTCTCTAAACATAAACAAGACAGAATCATACAATTGGCATTTAAAACTAAAAACAGTCGAGTTTCTTGAATTTGACAGAGAATTGGCTGCATCTCATTCTCAATTTTGATTCATTGCAAAGAAGAAAACAAGTATAAGGCCACATAGACTAGTAGACGCCCATGGACCACTACGGAGCCTACCTGAAAGACTGAGGGATTATACAGATATAAGACCAGATGGTAATAGAATAGAAAGTACCAGTATTTAAAGTTGCATTGTGTAACTTTTCCGGTGGAGAGCCCATCAAATACTTTTCTCTCTGGATATGTTATTGCTTTGTCTGGAATATTTCACAGTATGGTATTAAACCTTTCTATCTTCATGGAGACCAAACCAGCCCAAGTTACTGGTCAGATCTGTGAAGAGGCAACCCCGCTCATAATTCCTGTTTTTCTAGGTATTTTTGAGCTATAAAACCACCTGTACTTTAATAAATGTAAGGTAGAGCTGTTTAATGTCATACTGTGGAAAATTCCAGGCAGAGCAATGACATTTCCATAGAAACATGCAGATGGTGATGGACCCTGAACCAAAAAAGTTACATAGTGCACCTTTAATGTTGAAAATCACGTTATACTGTCTAATGAAAGGGTGTTTATTATTATCACTTTTATATCGGAATCAGTTTTGAGTATCAAGCCTATTCCTTAGTATCAAAATTGAGTTTGAAATATCATATCGTGTCAACACTAATTGTGATCAAGTGCTTTCGTAACCCTTCAGTTTACAGCAGGAGCTTCAATCATGAGGAAAATGAGAGTTAATGTGGCACCATGAGTTATAGAAACAGCCCTGGGACAGAGCGGAGTAGCACCTGACTCCTGGAGCGGCTCTAAAGGGGCTCTTAGCAGGTAAACTTCCTCATTACTGCGCAGCTCTGTGATTTATGTAGACCGCCAGATTCCAAACGACCTTGGATCAGGAAAAACACACAGACACGTGTTTTAAGAGCGGCTTTAAATTGCACAATGATCAGAACATTAAGGTCATGTTCACGTAAAGGTGCATTGTGCAACTTTTCTTCATGGAGGTGTTATTGCTTTGTCTGGGATGTTTCACAGTATGGGATTAAAACTTTCTATTTTCACGAAGACCAAACCAGACCATTACAGGTCAGATCTGTGGAGATATTATATGTGGAGTAGGTATTCTTGAGCTGTAAAACCATCTTTACTTGAATAAACGTGAGGTAGAACTGTTTAATGTCATACTGTGGTACAATCCAGGCAGGTCATTATGTTACAATTTGTACATTTTAAATTGCAATATTCATCTAAAATGACTTAAAGGTACATTGTGTAACTTTTCTGGTGGAGGGTCATCTGATTTTTTTCGATTAGAGACTTTATTGATTTGCCTGAAATGTTCCACAGTAGCATTAAACTTATCTATCTAGCATTTAGAGGCTAAGTGAGAAAGAAAGAGCAACTGTAACATGGGTAACAGCTCTGTAAAATCAATTTTACTTTATAAGTTTACTTTAAGATTCCTTATTATGTGTGTGACCACTTAAGATTTGGAAACAGCTTTACAAGCAGATACCAGAGTATTGTGGTCACTGAGTCACTGTTGTTTGGAGATCTTTAGTGCTTCAAACTCTGTTAAAGATGGTGGCGGAACTTTGCAATGAAATAAAATGTGCTTCCAGTGCAATGTGGCAATAAGTCTATTTTTAAAACAGTTTGCCATGGTTATCTTGCTTTATTGTTATTGTGTCAGTGTCATAAAGTTGTTTCAGTTTATAATTTATCTCAATATTTCTCTGTAGCAACAATCAGAAATGACTGATACTGTAATTTTTACAGTTAAAATCAAAGTAAACACAAACTATTTACTGAAGCACACAGCTCTTTCTTAAAAGTTTATGAACATTAAAATGTTTTACAGTTAGAGACGGAGCTGATTTTACAATAGTCTATGGGGGAAGTGGTCATTGAGTTCACATTCTTGATTTTTAGATACAGATTTAACAAAAAAGGGTTGAAAAATTGAGACTGAGATAGCTTAGCATAGATATAAAATATTTACAAAAAAGCATATTGAAAAAGAAAATCAGAAATATATTATTTTTTACATTTTGATTCAATAATGTCAGTGTCTTTTTACAAAAGGTATTTTGCCCAAGTCGAATAACAATTAGCAAAATGTGATTATTTTAATTGTCGATAAATTCAGATTACTGCAGCCCTAGAACTGAACCATAGACTGTATATATAAATGAACATAGCTAACCTGCTATATTATTGAAAAAACATCAGCCCTCTCTCTGCTGCTGCTGTCAGGCTCCATATTTTGGTCTTAAAATGTTCGTATTAACCCGCTCTACATGATTCTGGTGTTTTTATTTCGCTAGTTTGTCCGTAAAAAACAATTCCTATACCTAATATGCTCCAAATTCCCCCTATAACTGCTAGCCTCGGTGAGCTTCATCTGACACTCCCTTAGTCCTTACTCTTTATACAGTCTGTGGTTGAAACCCAGAAACCTTTTTGCTAAGCGGCATGAGCACTAACCACTCTGCCACACCTCCACATTAAAGTATCCAAATGTATACAGGTCTATACTGAGCTCCAGAGATATCTAAAGTTCTCACCAGGTGTATATGGCCTACTTTGTACTCATACATAACATTATCCACGTTATTTCAGTCTAATTAATGTCCATGGGCCCGGGGGAGACGCAGCGTAATCCCCTCAGCATTGATCAGAGCAGCCTTTGCTCCGAGTTAATGTAAAAACGTGATTAAGTAGAAAGTGCAGAGCAGCAGATGGGAGGTGTGATACTTTTAAATGAGTGTGTGAGTAAACCTATGGCTCCAACAGGAAGGCCATCTCATTATATCACGGGGACTGTCACATACACTGGGGTTATGTATATTTATAACCAGGAGTTTCAGGAAAAATTAGGATCGTTGTCATAGCGATTAACAGTTGATACTTTGCAGCTGAGTCAACATTTCCTGGAGGTGTGATGCTAACTGTAGGCTCTGCTCCGTCTGAGGCTTTAATAGACTTTAATCTGAGTTTTATTTTAACACAATCTGACCAGAAAGAACTGACTTATTGGAAATGTCCAAGCCATTTTAGCTAATTATTTATCTTGATTTGCACTTAAAGATGCACTGTGTAACTTTTCTGGTGAAGGGTTTGGTGCTTGTCTTTATGAATGTCGTTGCTTTGCCTGGAATGTTCCACAGTATGACATTAAGCTTATACCTAACTAGCATTTATTATTTATAGTGCTCAAAAAACATACATTTCTGCAGTGAGCGTGGTCGCCTCGCCACAGATCTGACCTGTAACTTGGCCTGAGGGTGTAGCTTTTCTAGATGGTACACCACTTGTCTCAAAATAAATACATAAGTTTGATGCCATACTGTGGAACATTCTAACAAAAGGAGTGGCATCTCAATGGACACAAGCAAGTAGCGTATCAGAAAAGTTACATAATGCAGCTTTAACTTATAATATAAAGCATATGTAGAGAGGACATGTGTAAAGCAACTGCACTCTGTTTAACTGGTCTGTACCGTTGTTAGAGATCATAGATTTTATCCCTTGAAAAATGGCTGTGAGAATTAAAACACTTATTATAAAACACTTACTTAATGGCCTGGGAGGGGCTGTGTCAAAGAAATGGATTACTCCGTATTAAACTGGAACATTCCCAGAAGCCCAATTTATTCATAAATGATATTCAAGAAATCGGCGAGAAATTATTTAATACTGATCATTACCAAGTTGATGATTACATTTAATAGCTTTTCAGTTATCAAATATTAATTCCTGTCATTTGATCATTAGCAGATCCACAGCCGCCAGAAATACAGAAATACACTTCAGAACCACGGTTAGATCTGGAGTTATGGCTGCAAGATTAATCAGAATCTTATCAAAATTTGAATGTAAGTGCAATTAGCAAATTACAAAGTTTTTAAATCTGTGCAAACATGCTGAAATACACGTGATTCTAGTATTATTCAGTTCAATGCCTATTTGATGTGTTTAAAATGTAAACTTTGAACAGAATCCTGTTATTGAAACATAAATAGCTAATCTTAATTTTAATTATTTTTTTTTTTACCAAATCGTTCAGCCCTACCTGGAGTGGTCCTGGTTTAGTCCTGGTTAGACCTGGTTTACCACTTAAATCTTCACTTATCTTTATATATAAGGGCAATAACATCTCAGTGGAGAACAGCATATGGGGGACTTTCCACCAAACAGCTTTAATTTGGGAAATACAGTTTGTTACCTTGTCTTAACTTTGCCGTAACTGTGGTCCAAAATCATACACAAACACATAATGATTCACTCACATTCACTCACTAAATAAGAATTTATATTTGCTTTATTTTATTAGTAATTGAACATGAATAATTAACATTGGGGCTCCGTGTTTATGCTATACATATTTACTTCATTTGTTATAGTTAAATTAAAGTATTAATTTTTCCAGTTTTTCCAAGACAAATTTTGGTTTGGTCACAACAATTCATGAGGAAAATATTGCATATTAAATATCAATAATAATATCACTATGAAATCAATTAGCTAATCATTACTAATGCCTCTTTTTTCAGAGCCTTCTTTAACAGTGTGCACAGATATGCCATTGTACAGAGTCTCTTATCAGAACGAATCAAGGACAAAGCCAGTGAGTCCGAAGACCACAGTAATAAAACTGATGAAGGATTATTAGTTAAGCTAAGGTCCAACATTTAGCTGACTCACAAATACAGCTATTTATAACTCTATGTAAGTGCTGTAATCTTTTTTTCTATAGGGAAAAGAGGAGGTATTCAAAATCTTAAAGTTCTGAAACCTAGAAAAGCTGATTTCCACCATCTACTACTGCAATGCATAGGGATACTATATAAAGAGGCCTACTTTGTATTCAGGGAAGATTTAACCACAGACTGTATGGACATTGCTAACCCAGCCGCCACGTTCCATTTAGGAAGTGTTCATGAGGGCGCTTCCAGCTCCATCAACTCTGGCTCCAACTGAGTTTACATTGAAAAATTGTCTCCCCTCTCTGTGTAACTGCTGCAGTGAGCCTTGTCATTTTGGTCTTCGTCCATATTAAATAAAAAGTTAATGTTAAAGCTGTTCATTTGAAAACTACTGCTTCATGACATCATAAGGTGGAACAGAGCATTTTGAGCTTCGGCGATGTAGATAAACGAATAATGCAGGGTGAATGAAACAAAACACACAGGTATATTTTTGAGGAGGTAACAAGATTGGTTCAGTCTCATAAGAGTCAATTTTGTGTAATACAGGAACTTTAAATTGAACTAGTTTTGTTTTTCATGTTTTTAAGACAGTGAAAATCAGGTACAGCCCCTTAAAGTGTAGCAGTGGGGTTTGGGTTTGTGATCAAAGGCACATCACGTTCACAGTCTGATGAAACTAAAGATACGCAGTGAATAAAAGGCTTAGTCAGCTTTAAAATAACACCTTCTGTGGATTCAGGGGTTTATATGATCAAACCTTCAGCCCACGCTCACTGATTTTAATGTGCAAATTTGGGACTGGATTCAATGTGGCGATGGGAGACAGTATGGAGATTTATAGGGGCACTTTTGGCTTTTAATGCCAAGGTTATTAGTTAAGCAAAAGTTGGGATTTTTGTGAGGTATGACAAAAATGATGAGACTTCGATTTTTATAATTGGATGGCATTTTTTTTGTATCTATCAGAAATGTGTTTTAGTCTTTATTGGGGTTGGCATCAAAAAGCTTCAGAAGTATTGTCATAACTCAAATACAAATGCGTGATTCTTGTCAGTTTAAAGGACTGTAAGAAATAAGTTTATTATAGCAGATTGGTGGACCCAACAAATAATCTGTAATAATATCTAAAGTTTGGATATTTTTTTGTAAACACTGAATGTCATAGTTCTGATTAAATTATAGATCTATCCATGGGTTTCGGAACTATGCAAAATTAAGGCCATAGCAATTAACAATTTAAAAAACGAATTATATATTTTGAATGTGTTCAAATAAAACAGCTGGACTTACTTAAAACTACCATCTGCAAGTTTATTAGATTTTGTTTTCACCAGTGGATGGCAGATGTGAAAGCTGTTCCCCCCTGCCCTCTTACCTCACGTAGCTAACCCGCTAGCCGCCATGTTCCAAATAGGAAGTCAGCATGGGGGTGCTTCTGGCTTCATCGATTCTGGCTCCAATTGAATTTACATTGTTGCCCCTCTCTCTGTAACTGCTGCAACGAGCCTCATCATTTTGGTCTTAAAATGTTTGTATTAACCAGCTCTACATGATCCTGTTGTTTTTATTTCATTGTTTGTCCATAAATAAATTCTTATTCCTAATGTGGAACCTGGCTCCAAATTTTCCCCTGTAACTCCTAGCCTCACGAGCCTCATGTTTTTAGACTCCTGACACCTTCACTAGAATCATTTGGATGATTTCAGACCTGGAATTGCCAATCTCTACTAAACATAAGGTTGAACATTGTAGTTAACTTGAAAACTACAGCTTCATGACATCACAAGGTGGAACTGCATTTTGAGCTTTGGAGATGTAGAAAAACTAATAATAAAGGAATACTCAACATCAACTTTAAATACAACATCACCTTCTAACAGCAAGAGAGGGCATCAATAATAAAGTTGCTCTTCTCTCTCTGACATCTTCCATGTCAAAACCTAGAGCCCAATTTGCTGTGTTCTACTCACAGCAGCCCTGTTTATGCAGCGTGGCACGCAGCTTTGTCAATACAGCTCAGGTCAAAATACTGTAGCGAAATGTAGGACTTTGTGGATAGACTGAAGCTTTTTGGTGCATTGTGTTCCCAAAGATTTCTGATGCAATTTTTGAGTAATTTGTCCATCCAATCTTCAAAGGCCTCGCGTTATTTTCTCATTCGTTATAATGTTGTTTCCTCATCACAAACAAACCTGGAGTTGTGTTTTGTTTCATTCACACATGTTTAACACACAAATCCTGCATATTTAGGCAGAGTTCTTCTCTCAAATAGAAAACTGTTCCACCTTGTGATGTCATGTGGGAATACAGGAAGTGCTCCATTGTGTTTTTAAACTCCATACACCCTTATTAGAATCTTTTGGCTGATTTCAGTCCTGGGATTGCCCATCTCTACTGGACAAAGGATTTAAAGGAGCTGTTAACTTGAAAACTACCACTACATGACATCACAAGGTGGAACAGAGCATTTTGAGTTTTAGAGCTATGGACAGACTAATAATAAAGTGTTACTCAAACATGTGTGAATGAAACAAAACACAACTCCAGATATGATTTTGATGAGGTAACAACATTATAAAATGGCTTAAAGCTCACAGAAATCCACTTTGCTTAATATAAGACCTTTAAACTAGTTACTTTTAAATGCATGTGGTAATGGCACTTTATTGTTCAAGTGATTTTGGAAAATTTAGTCTAGTCATTTAAAGGCGGGGCATGTGTTATTGTGTGTTTGGCATTAATCTTATCTAGCTTGCTTATTCAGTTTAAGTATTTTATTGCCTAATAATGGGCATGCCTCTCAAATCTGATATTTAACTGGTGGCTGATTATATAGTGTGATTTTAATGCCAAACTATGAAACATTCCAAGCATAACAATAACATCTCCATGGAGACGAGCAGGTAACCCTTCACCAGAAGTGTATCTTTAGCTCTGATAGTTTAAAGGTCCTCCATTACATAACATTTACGCTTATGAGCTTTAAGCCAAAAACAGACCTGGAGTTGTGTTTTGTTTCATTCACACAGGTTTGAGTAACATTTTATTATCTCAAAATGCTCTGTTCCACCTTGTGATGTCACGAAGCAGTAGTTTTCAAGCTACCTTTTACCTTTAGTTCAGTAGAGACGGGCAAATTCAGGGTTGAAATGATCCAAATGATTCTAGTGAAGGCGTATGGAGTTAAAGAAGAACAGTGGAGCACTTCCTGTATTACTACATGACATCACAACACAACTCCAGGTATGTTTTTGAGGAGGTAATAGCATTATAATAAAACATGGCTTAAAGGTGCACTATGTAACTTTTTGGTTGGGGGTCTGTCACTTGCTTGTTTCGATGGATATGTCATTGCTCTGCCTGGAATGTTCCACAGTATGACATAGATATTCAACTGCAGGTGGTTTTATAACTCAAAAATGAAAACAGGCATTCTGACTGTGAGCGCGGTTGCCTCTCCACAGATTTGACCTGTAACTTGGTCTGGTTTGGTCTCCATGAAGATAGAAAGGTTTAATACCATACTGTGAAACATTCCAGACAAAGCAATAACATCTCCATAGAGAAAAGCATTTGACGGACCCAGAAAAGTCATACAATACAAACAACAAAACAGTCACCAACTCCAAAAATAACATTTGAATTCAAAACTCAAACTCCCTCCTTTCTACTTTCTGCACTGCACTCCAGCTCGCTATGCAAAACTCTAAACATAGCTGCATTTCTTTATGTAACAGGCACTATCTGAGGTGTCACAGTGGTTCAAAGGGGACCGGCAAGGGCAGCGTCTGCACAGAAATAGACCCAGATAAGGACCAAGGGTAGAAAATGGTGGCTAAGATAAAGCAGTGATAATGATAGCATTCCTGGATGTTTAAAGGCGAGTGTCTCTGTGCAGCAGAGAGAGGAGCATCCTGTTTGTGAGTGCGGCATATCTGTGATGCATCTCCCACTGCCAGCGCGCACGATAACACTGCGTTTCCCATAATGCCTTGGGACAGTATCTGAACTGCAGGTATACACATCACTGTACAAAAGCAGAGAACAGCCAGGCTCCCATTCAAACCTACAGGGTATGGTTATAGGTTCTTACAATTGTGCAAAGACAAAATTACTACTAAGGGGGTCTGAATTGACTGAAAAATACTTGACTCTTACTTTATATCGATCAAGGAAAGAGGATTTGTCAATGAAGCATATATTATTTCTCTTAAAGGCCATATATTAAGCAAAATTCAGCTTTAATTAATGTTATAATGTTGTTACTTCCTCAAAAACATACCCGGAGTTGTTTTTTTCTTTCACACATGTTGAGTAATCCTTTATTATTAGTCTGCCTACATCGCCAAAGCTCAAAATGCTTGGTTTTTGATGACAAAACATTATAACACAGATCAGAAAATAGTGTAATATGTGTCCCTTAAAGGTATATCATATAATCTACTGGTTGAGGTTTTCAAGGAGATTTTTTGCCTAAAAAGTTCCACAGTATGACATTAAATGTATCTCTTGCATTTGTACAATACATGCTTTCATTGCAAAAATAAAAATCTGAAAAGAAATAATAAATAAATTAAAATATATATATATATATATCTGGGTGCAATAGGCTTGTCTCTTCACATATGATCTATAACTTGGCCTGGAGGCAAAAGCAGCTTATGTCCGATAGATAAGTTTAATGCCATACTGTGGAACATTCCAAGCAAAGAAATAGCATCTCCATGGAAAAGACCAGGCGTGGGTCTCTCTACCAGAAAAGTTTTGCAGTGCACCTTTAATTTGGAAACATTATTATATCACTGATTAAGAAAATAAAATTAAAGAATGACGTAAGTACAGAGTAGTGGCATCTTGAAAATAAGGGATTAAAAATTACCCAAACATGCATGAATCACTCCAAATATAACTTCGAGTGGGTAACAGAAAAGAGGAAACAAACAAATACAACATGGCTAATAGCTCCGAAAAGTCGATTTTGCATAATAGATCTGCTTTAATCACTATGGCAACAGTCGTAATTTTTCATCATTCTGAAACCCATGGATAAATGATTTTCCCTGAATCACTTTAATAGAAAAGTGAGATAAATATTTCACCAGCGTCCATTCAAACCTATGGGGGCCGGCTGCCTGTCTGGTACGTTGAAATATTGATCATGCAGGAAAAATAATGCTACAAAGCTTCAGGACTGGACATTTAGTTCACAAATTGCTGACAACAAGAGCGGCTATGGACACACTCCTCCGGTCCCATGAGACAGTGATGAATAATTACACAAACATCAATATTAATATGAAAATGCACAGCTGTCCCAGAACTCGTCTCTATTATGTGAAATGCTGCATAGAGCAAAATGCAGTGGTAAAGAATTCTCAGTACGATTACAGTGCTACTACATATTGATATTTCGCAGTGACATCATGCTGGAGGGATTTTACATGCATCTCTCTTTCATGGAATGTGCAGCAGTTACCATGGCAACACAATGCACACGTTAGAAAACACAGCCAAAAAAGTTTTAGGGTACTTTGAAAACTCAAGAAAAAATACTAAATTGATTTAAACGTCACATTTTCAGGAGCCTGTGATCAATACGAGCGCTGATGGTGCTGTTTAGGAATTTTTCAGCAAAAAGGTGAGAGTGACTAACCGAAAAACTGTTGGCTAATGCTGATGCTAATGCTCGCTAGCTTGTGACTGTAGTTTTAGGTGTGAGAGACTTGTTTAAGCTCACAAAGCATCTTAGCGGTTGTAGTTAGTTCTGTTCTGACTGTGTTAAAATAAAGCTCAGATTAATGTTTAACTTGAGCAACAGATCTTCAGACTGAGTTGTGAGTTCAGTAGGTGCATCAAAAAACACAATTCTTGAATTTTGATATGGCTGCATGCTAAAAGCGTTGCAATATATGTAGAAACAACACATGCAAAATATTTTCCAGTACATGATGATTTAGGGGTGCCACCGCACAGCTGTTTTTGTTGGATAAAGTGGTAAACAGTGCTCATTGGTCACCATGGAGATCTGAGGTAAACAAGACTGCAGCTCAAGAAAACTGAGGTGATCTTTTGTTTTTGTGTTGGGTATGTATTATTACATATTACTATTATATCTGTAGTTGTGTCTCTGTATATATATATAGGTATTTAGTGCTCATTACATCTAGCTAACATTAGATAACCACAGTTAGCTATCTATGTTAGTTAAGCTTAACATCAACAGTATTCTAGCGTGGGCAATGTCATATCCAGAATATTGATGTCTCATGTTTACTGGGAGTAGCACTGTAGTTGTCACAGTAAATTAACATTTAAATATAAGTATATTTGCAAGCACAGCTATCTACTCTGGTAGTGATGTAACAGTAAGTTATGATGAAATGAGTCTATGTACAGCTAAAATTTGAGCCCTATGCAAGCATGGTTTATCATAATTGAGTGATATTAAGTATGCTAAGATGATTTATACACTATACTTGAGCTTGTATCCTTTTCATTCTCAGGCACTGCACAACAAAACCCAGCCCAGGATCCAGCTCTCCTAAGATGCTGCCCTCACCAACTGGTCCCTGCCAGACTCGCAGTCCCAGGCTGGTCTTTGGTCTGGGCCCATGCATCATCAGTGAGGATGGCGTCATCACTGGCACCAAACTGCCAACTGGTGGTCAGATCTTACGCTGCATGCCTGCAGTTTAAGTCTAGAGTGTCAGCTCTTACCATCAGGCCCTGTTAGTTACCAGTGAGTTAGCCACTAGAGCGGGTTTATTCTTTTAAGTGTGTCAGTATTCCCCTTGTGTTTAACAATAAAGTCAATTCAACTTTATATGTGTGTCGGACATCCATCACTGCTGCACAAAACTCAGCGTAAGGCCACGTGAACATGTCCCATTGACCTCCATTGATTTTGTCTATAGGACAAATGAATGGAGAATTTTCAAATTTGAATTCTAAGAAATGCTCAAGTTGCCCAAAGGGCAAACAAACAATTTTTACTTTGATAACCCTATAGAACATGTTACTGTATAAAAGCTCACTGTACTCATTATTTCCAGGTCAACTGTTCATAAATTAGACAAAAAATTTCACATTTTGAGTTTCATAAAAGTTAATGTCTTAGGTGGCACTTCTAAATCTTAATTGAATTCCTCAAAACTTTGCAAAAGTCTTTTTTATGTTAATTTGAACAAAATGCAATGTCAGCCAAATGTATATTTTGAAATTAAAATTTCCCATTCAAATCTGTTGCAGCCTTCAGTTAGCTTCACACCCCCAGGGAATGTTAATGACATCAGCTGCAAAGTATCAATAGAATGGGCTTCACGTTTAAGTCACAAAACTGAAAGGTGTTTGGAAACATGTTGTGGTAGTAACTCTGACAAAATCTGGGAAAACCGAGATAATGGCCCAGTTTTCTTCATCTAGATGTCATTGTATTCTTTCTTTTTTCCTTGTATAAACTGTGTAAATATTAATTTGTGTATTATAATGATGCCATTGTAGCGTTTCATTATGTTCAGCAGATCAGCAGTTACAACCAGCTGCCAGTAAGTGACATTGAAAATACGATTAGAGTCACGTCCCCCATTTTTTTATTTATTTATTTATTTGAAATAGGGACAAAACACATTAATGAACATATATATGATACGTAAATATGTTATCAGATTGTAGCCCAGGGCTAATTTCCATCTGCTGTCCCTAGACAGGTTGATGTAATCATAAAGCAAATACACACAGTAAAAACAATACACCCAGACAGACAATACAATACTACAAATAGACAGACATAAAGAGATGGTCAGTCACAAGATCACAGACACAGGTCAACTAAAGGATGTTAGATTATTTGATCAAAATTGCACGCTGCCCTGTTTAGTTAAGGTGCCAGTGTATAAGTATTGCACACAGCCCATTGCTAAAATTATTACAGTACATTGCACAACCCTAAAAAAGGAAAAGAAAAAGTGCAAGGTGAGATTGCTAAATAACCCGGCTTATAAAGTGCTATTCTACAATGTACTGCATGTGCCCTCAAAGGTAAAATTCCTTAGTATATTGCATATTGCCCGTAAGTAAAGTATTAAAGTGCTTAATTAATAAATAGTATATTGCACATTGCCCATTGCATATTATAAACTATAGTAAATGATCACACACCTGTGTTGACCTGAGCCATGTCTTTAAATGGCCTTTAAAAGTAGTGAAGCTGGGGGAGTCTCTAACTGTGGGTGGTAGACTGTTCCACAGAACACTGCCCTTATATGAAAACACATTTTGACTGAAAGAGGTTTTTCTGTCAGGCACCTCACAGTCACCTCTGGCTGTGGCCCTGGTGGAGCGAGATGTAAGAGTTGACCTGTACCTAATATAATCACTGAGTGGGGGTGGAGCCAAACCATGTAAAGTCTTATACATCAAACAGGCATTTCTAAATTTAATAAAATTCTGAAAGCTCAATAGATTGTATTTGGAGAGAACATTGCAGCTGTGGTAAGTAAAGGGTTTCTTGTCCAATATTTTCAATGCTTTTTTGTAGAGGGACTCTATTGGCTTAAGAATTGTAACACCTGACAAAGACCAACTGGTTATACAATAACTAATGTGAGAGAAAATCATACAATGTAAAAACATCATTGCAGCTTCATTAGTTAATGACCTGCGTATTTGATTAAAATTGTATAGATTGTATTTGACTATTCTGGACACCATTTTAACATGGTTTTTGAATGTAAGTGCAGAGTCCAACATTACTCCCAAATATTTGAACTCCTTCACTAATTTTAATTCTTGACTTTTGAAATACACATTTGACCTGATTATATTATTTTTTTTCTTAGAAAAAAACATACACACAGTTTTTTGTGTGTTTAACAGGAGACAGGACCTGGTGAGCCAATTCTCAACATGTGTTAATGCTGATGAGAGAATTTGAGATACTTCTTCAAAATTTTTCCCACTTGTAAAGAGCACTGCATCGTCTGCATAAAGCTGTATGTCCACATCTTTACAAATGTCCGGAAGGTCATTAATGTAGAGGGAAAATAAAAGGGGGCCCAAAATTGACCCTTGGGGAACCCCTAGTGGGCAATCTTGGAAAGAGGACTTCACCCCATTTACCACAGAACACTGTTTTCTATTGGATAAATATGAACAGCTTTGGCAGGCTGTGAAGACACTGCTGCTGAATCCACGGTTTTATCACATCCCCAGTGTCGGTAACTTCACCGGAAGTCGTCCTCCGCATGTTTCCAGACGTCTTCCAGTAAGCCTGAATAGAGTCTATAGCTGTTCAGAGCAGTCAAAATGCGTAATGATGGAGGAGAAGACATAAATTCTTGTTTTTGGAAGAATATTTTTGATGGAGAGCCATAAACATGATTTGATTTAAAAATGTTAAAGGTAATACCTGTGTCCATCTTAATTTCTTGTTCTTGCAGATCCATCATTGCAGTTGACCATATAGCCTTTAATTAATACAAAAATAAAGTGAGTAGTCTACAATTTTGTAATTTTTAAATCTTAGCTTGCTCCTGTTTTGGTCCGGGATGCTAAAATAAATCTTGAAAACCACTTACCAACATTATCACCTCTTCCTTGATTGTTTTGGCCATCAATTACTGAACCAAATGAACCAAATCTATATGCAATCCACTTTATATCTATTAGTACGATATTGTATTGTTCAACATAGGGCAGTACAATTAACCTAATGTTAATTGAGATTGAGATGCAGTCATTTCTAATTGTCAGTGGGGTATTTTTAGGTCTACAGCCAGTCCTTAGTTCATGAAATTATGTGGACTTGGAGGCAGACTTTGGAGGAAGAAATGCATTCACTCACAATGATTACAAGTCTGTATTGTTTATGTTCAGGAAAATAATATTGGAACTCATAAGACAATATAAAATTCAATAAAAAGAAAGACAAAGAAAAAAAAAAAAACATGAAAAACAGAATACGACTGATTTGCCAATGTAAGTCAAGTCAATGGTATTTGGTTTCTAAATATCTTTTGGCCACATCCTAGCAGAGCACTCTCTTGACCCACTGATGCACTTATTCTTCAGTTTTTTCAATAATTTTTACGTTTCTATTAACCCCAAAAATTCAACCTAAAGCTACAGAAGCACTGTTGAGGTTTGTAAGTGTTTGCACATCCCCCCATTTGATAGGTTAATACCATTTTAAAGATGCACTATGTAACCTTTTCGGTAAGGGTACACCACACATTAAACTTGTTTCCATGGAGATAAGAAGCAGGCGATACCCACCAAGCCTTGACAGATCTGTGGAAAGGTGACCCCGCTCACAGGAACCATTCATGTATCAAGGTATTTTTTCTCAGCAATAAAAAACCCTGTAATTGAATAAAGGCAGGATACACTAGTTTAATGTCATACTATGGAATATTCCAGGCAAAGCTATAACATCTCCATGGAGAGAAACGGATGACAGAGCTCCCATTAGTAGAAAAGTTACACAGTGCACCTTTAACCAGATAAATAAACCAGCTCGGACACATGTAAACAAGTGAAGAAACTCTATTTATTTACATGATAGACTCAGGTGGAAGCAACATGTCTGATACACACGATTTGCCGTCGCCATGGTAATGCCACACTCACAACAGGTGCTAATGTCTCTAGATGAAGGCACATAAACCCATAGAGGTCACAGTAAGGCAGATTCACAGCACTAGAGACAGAAAGAGAGCAGAGAGGAGGATGAGAGAGGAAGAAAGAGCTGGAGAGATGGAGGAAAGAGTCATAGAGAGAGAGGGGAGAGAGGGGAAGAGAGAGAGAGAAGGATGAGAGAGGAAAAGAGAGCTGGAGAGATGGAGGAAAGAGTCATAGAGAGAGGGGAGAGAGGGGGAGAAGGATGAGAGAGGAAGAGAGAGCTGGACAGATGGAGGAAAGAGTCATAAAGAGAGAGAGGGGAGAGAGAAAGAGGATGAGAGACGAAGAGAGAGCTGGAGAGATGGAGGAAAGCGTCAGAGAGAGAGGGGGAGAGAGAAAAAAGGATGAGAGAGGAAGAGAGAGCTGGAGAGATG
Source organism: Taenioides sp. WSHXM2023 (assembly GCA_029959045.1). Lineage (NCBI taxonomy): Eukaryota > Metazoa > Chordata > Actinopteri > Gobiiformes > Gobiidae > Taenioides > Taenioides sp. WSHXM2023. Next base: position 8,009,793 of record CM057091.1, read on the forward strand.
GAGGAAAGAGTCATAGAGAGAGAGGGGGGAGAGAGAGAAGGATGAGAAAGGAAGAGAGCTAGAGAAATGGAGGAAAGAGTCATAAAGAGAGGGGAGAGAGGGGAAGAGAGAGAGAGAAGGGGAGAGGAGAGAAAGGGGAGGAAGAGAGTGGAAGAAAGAGAGGGATAGGTTGGGAGGGATTCATGATGAGAGAGAGGAGAGAGAGGGAGGCAAAGAGAGAAAGAGAGAGGGGGCAGAGGGGAGAAAGACAGATACAGAGAAGGCGAGAGAGAGAGAGATGTGGAGGGGGAGAAAGAGTCATAGAGAGAGAGGGTGGAGAGATACTGGTAAGCCGCAGAGAGAAAAAGGTAGAATGAGAGAGAGAAAGAGACCAAGGAGGAGGAATAACAGACATACAGCACGGGAAAGATCGATATAGAGGGAGTCAGAAAGAGAGATACAGATAGACAGAAAGAGAGAGAGAATGTTCCATAGAGAGAAGAGGAGAGAGCGAGAAAGGGGGAGAAAGACAGATACAGAGAAGGTCAGAGAAAGAAGGGGGATGAAGAGAGTGTTATACAGAGAGAGAGAGAAATGTGGGGGGAGAAAAAGAGTCATAGAAAAAGAGTCATAGAGAGAGGGTGGAGAGATAAGAAGAAAGGGCGTATGAGAGAGAGAGCAGATGCAGAGAAAGCAAGAGAATGGGAGAGAGAGACAGAGAAAGAAAGAGAGACAGAACAGATAGGGAGGGAGAAGAAGAGAGAGAGCAAGAGGGGGTGTGAGAAAGAGAAAGAGAGATGATACAGAGAAAAGGAGGAGCGAAAGATAGAGAGAAAAAGAGAGACAGAGCCAGACAGTAGGTCGTAAAAATTAGCCAACTGCAGCAAGTCCTGGTTAAATCTCTCAGTGGGATTTTTCGAGGATGTCTGCGAATAGTTCTTATATTGTCTTTAAAAATAACATTGTAGAGAAAGTCCAGTTTGATTTCAGAGTTCACAAGTGGCAGTCTAAATTTTCCAGTGGCGAAAAATACAACAAAAATGTAAAGTTGATCATGTCTTCACAATCAGATAATTTCTGTTTAAAGCATATTAGCTATTTGGAGTTATCTTCGTGAACAGTGTTAGTCAATACATTATAATATTATGAATGATTGGACTTCTAAATCATACACTTTTTGTATAGTTTGGTCAAAGTAAAATATTTAAAGCATGTATTTTAATTGTGATGAATGAATATGGCTTATTTAATGTTTTTCAGTCTGTGCATGTTAATCCTATAGCACTGTATCCCACTTAAAGCCAATAGATGGTGGTGACTTGCTAATAATAGTTGTTGATTAATATGCAATAAAATAACAATAAATTAAATTAAATATAATAACATTCAATTAAATTCAATTAATATCTACAAATATTTCAGATTTGCACAATATTTAAATGCCATTGACTAACACCTCTAACAATGTGTTGGCAGTATTTTCATTGTACTGGCCAGAACAGGGCAGATTGAAGTTGAAGTTGACAAAATACTTGTTAATTCTACTCCAGTACATCACAAGTGCACATATGAAACCAGGGTTTAGTACTGTAGATATACACAGAGGAGCCATAACATTACGACCACACCACATCTCACCTGACTCACAAAAAGCACTGATTGGCAACTGGGTTTAATAGTAAAGTTTTGGGTGTTGCTCCGAAATGTTGGCAGCTAATCCGACCTTGAGCTACTTTTGAAACTGCTGACAAAGTAACAGAGCATTTTGTCAAAGTCTTTCAAAGCAAGGTCAGAGTTTTCTTCCAATATGCAGGGTGCAGCGGAGATGTCATGGTGTAATATTGTCATTGGCCGGTGTGTGTGTTTGTCTCTATTCAATTACTATGACCTTCAGTTTAAATGGGCCAAGGTCCTAACACAGTTCTGCAGCTGGTCTCACTCACAGACATTTCAAACCATCTTTGTAAACAGCATATTTTACATTAGGATAATACTGGAATGTTTCACAGTACGTTTCTATCTTCATGGAGACCAAACCAGACCAAGTTACAAGTCAGGTTGGTGGAGAGGCAACCAGCTTACAGTCAAAATGCCTGGTATTTTTTTAACTATAAAACCACCTGTAATTGAATAAATGTAAGGTAGAGCTGTTTAATGTCATACTGTGGAACATTCCAGCCAGAGCAATGGCATATCCATAGAAACAATCAGGTGATGGACCCCCATCCAAAAAGTTACACAGTGCACCTTTAAGTCAGAGGTGGGTAGTCAAAATATATTATTCAAGTAGAAGCACTAAATAGTTATCCAAGAAATTACTCAAGTAAAAGTAAGAAAGTATTTCGAGTAACTAATACTCTTGTAATAATAATCTGGACAGAACATCTGATTTAGAGTTTGAAGTTAATGTAATCGGAAAGACTAAACATTTATTAAAGCACAAATGTAGTATTTTTAGGATTGACTAGAAGATATATAAACAACATTATATCAGAATAAGAAAACAAATATCATCAACAAAAAGCCTTCATCATATGTAGATGCAATGGTTACTCAAGTAAGGGTACTGTTGCACTAAAACATATTTACCTAAGGGAAGACTGACAGAAACTACAACAATAAGTCAAATTTTATTTTATTCAAAAGTTACTTGTACTTGAGTGAATTAAGTAACTACGTACTACCCACCTCTGCTTCAATCAACAAGAAACCATAACATTTTAACCTCACCAAATATGTCCTAAACATTTCAGCTGCTTTACTTTACTTTTAACACATAAACTGATATTAATGTACTCAAACATTACCAAAAAATAAATGAACAGATGAATTATACATCCAAAAATAAAACATATCGTAATTCAAAAATGGTCTTGTAATCCCATGAGAGAAAAAAAAAAAAATCATCATTTAATGCATATGAACTGAACCATTGCCCTAAACTGCACTGTTCTAATTATCTGAGGTAACTTTTCTGGTGGAGGGTCCATCAAATACTTTTCTTGATGGAGATTTTATTGCTCTATCTGGATTGTTTCACAGTATGGCATTAAACCTTTCTATCTTCATGGAGACCAAACCAGACCAAGTTACAGGTCAGATCTGTGGAGAGGGAATCCCACTCACAGTGAGAATGCTTGTTTTTCTAGGTATTGTTGAGCTATAAAACCACCTGGAATTGAATAAATGCCAGGTAGATCTGTTTAATGTCATATTATTGAACATTCAAAGCAGAGCAATAACATATCCATAGAAACAAGAAGGTGATGGACCCCCAATGGAAAAGTTACACAATCCCTCTTCATACAAAAATAAAACATGACGCAATTCAAAAATGGCTTTGCAACACCGTGAGAAAAAAATCAACAATATTTGAATGCATATTAAACTGAACCATTGCCTTCTTCCTGATCCGGATACTAAGACTTAAGTGCTTCATACAAAAATAAAACTGTCGACAAATGCCATCCATCACCACAGATCAGACGTACACTGCAATTCGCACATTTAAACATGAAAACCGTGGCAATTCTCCCAGGCCATCACTCAACGTCACCCACAGAGCAGTCTCCTGGATCTGTTTTTGCATCTTGTAGAAATCACAGTTAGATTAAATACCTTTTTCACTGCATCCAACAACTTCAGACAGGCCGCCAAGTCCGTTACAGACTCACAAAGTTATGACACTGTTGGACTTTTTACCCTGTTTCCAGCCATACATTCTTGTGCAGAGTCTGGTCCCTGAGTCTTCAAATAAATTAATCCCACAGCGGCCTAATTTCTCCACCACTCACTGACATTCAGCTCAAAAGCATGGCTCATAGTGTAACAGTGGACCCCAGAATATCTCCTCCAGCTATTTCAAATGGTAAAGCTTTCAAAATGGAAGAAATTATGGCATATTTGGAGAAGAAAGCATGGTAATTGAAAAGATACTGTTTTGTAGCCTGTTGAAGGCTTACAAACACAACCTGAACCACAGTCACAGTAGTCATCCATTTTTAGGATAAACAATAAAATATGGCCTTTGATTAATAGCTTTTGCTGGTTGAAAAAAATGCAAAACAAATCTCCAAAAAAGTGGAAGACAAAATAACGGCACAATGCATGAAAAAGTTTGTAATCCATACTGAGGAAGTCAATGGTGCATGAACGCGTGATACTCATCCTTGTTCCCTTGGCACAAAATACACCATCCTCCATTTTGATTTCATAAAAATAAAAATATTTCAAATGTGCTGCTCCGAATATCTTTGCATTCACTCCGATAGACTCTACACAGACATACAAAAACATAGCCCATTTATTCCTTTATTCCTTTATGTGCTTGTGTCAAAAAAGTCCATTCAATTCTATGGGTATCTCCACAGTCTCTCTCTCCCTGTGTTAGGTTAGGGCGTATTCAAACGTCCCTTTCTCCAGCCCCTCTATGCCGTCAGACCAGTTGGAAGAGGGCATACTGCTGTAGGGGTCCAGTAAGATCCGGAAACACCTGATGATGAGGAGCGCCAGGAATACCAGCAGCATTCCCACGAAGGCGAAGGTGGTCTTCTGCTCCAGGGTCAGGGAGTGGGCCATGTCAGGGCCGCTCATGGCAGCCAGAGAGTGGTTATAGTGGGCACTAAACATGGTGCTAACGCGGGGTCCGACCTCCTCATCCCTCCTCAGAAAGACTCAGGGTGGTGAAAGCCTGCATCCTACCTGGACAACAGTTACAGGATATCAGGATATGTCAGGGAATTCCCATTAACATACACTGGGGATTCATATGCACAAACTGGAAATTGATAAGAAATAAACTAATACATTTAAATAAATACATTTAAAAGGAGATCATGATTTTTCACAATTACTTTATAGTTATTAGCCTGCATCATACCTGGACAATCTAAATGAGGATATGTAAGAGCTGTCTGGGATTCCCATTAACAAACACAGACTGAGGATTAATATCATCATTACTTTGTTCATTTGTTCATTATTTTTTACAATTATTTATTTAAACATGGTGCTAACACGGGGCCCAACCTCCTCATCCCTCCTCAGAAAGACTCCTTTTACCTGAACAGCAGTTACAGACTAAATATATTAAGGGCTGTCTGGGACTCCCATTAAAGGTGCAATGCGTAAGTTAAATATGCTACATTTACTAAATAATGTGCGTTTTATTGCTCAAAAATAGCTTTAAAAATATGAAAGTGGGGGTCACCTCTCCACAGATCTGACCTGTAACTTGGCCTGGTGCTGTCACTGGCTTGTCTCCATGAAGATATACATGTTTTATGCCATATCGTGGGATAATCCATTCAAACTAAAACATCATCATGGAAACAAAGCAGTGATGGACCCTCCACCTGAAAAGTTACGCAGTGCACCTTTAACATAGACTGGAGAATAATATGCACAAAACAATATAAATGAATTAAAACGAGATAATGATTTTTGACAATTACTTTATGGTGAAGCATAAGGAAAGAATGACAACTTATTAGCAACAATTAGCCCGCATCCTACCTGGACAACAGTTACAGTACATCAGACATAAGGGCTGCCTGTCTGGGATTCCCATTCAAATAAACTGTGGATCAATACGCAGAAACAATAACATTTAAAGAGATGACTGCTACAAATCATAATACTGCTAATTTGTTAATGATTTTTCATAATTACTTTATGGCGAAGCACAAGAAATGACTCGGGATCAATATGCTCAAAACTGGTGAAAACAATGTAGGAATAAACAAGTGCATGATTCCTACAAATTATAATGCTGATAATTTGTTAATGACTTTTCTCTATTATTTATAAAATATGGCGCTTATGGAGCTTATGCAATCACAACTACTAGACCACAATTAGTGAATCAAAACTGACAGTCTGCCGATCTTGTGACAAATATCATTCATTTGAACAAGGCAGCTACAGAAATACCCACTTATTGTAAAAACTATATAAAGTCTTTGTTTTTTTCTTTTTTCTTTTTTAAAACAAAATGCCAGGTTTTTTTGTGTTTCTTTCACTGCACTGTCATGGTAATCTGCACTTTGCAGTACGTCATGCACATTTGTCAATACTAAAAATAATTGATTATTAGGTTTATTGGCAATTATAGTAACCAACAAGTCTACGGTAATTTCTTTTTCCTCTTTTTTCCTAAACTATAAGGAATATTATGCCTGCATATGCATTCAGCGAGCTATACAGTCGTATTACAAGAGGAACTAACGTCAAGAAGAATTTCAGAGCCCATACAGCTGGCTAGCGATATTGTACACTAAATAAACTAAATATGATTTTTTTCCCATAAATTTTAAAATCTGCTCTCTTGCTTTTCTAGAAAACCTTGCCCGAAGATTCTATGGCACACTATAGTCCTTGAGGCATCACAGCATCCTCATGAACCATGGCAACAAGCCCTCAACACTGGATTAAAACACCTCAATCTCAACATGTCCGCAAAACCTTTTCAAATCAATGACAAAAACACACAAAACACAACACTATGTTTCACTGCCTAGTTAAACGTAGCATGTGTGGATTTTTACCTGTTGCATTCAAGCAGATGGCAGTCTGGTAACGCAATTCCATCACACAAAACATGGGCAGCGGTGACAGCTGGTATGAGCGTATTCACTAAACTAAAGTCAATGTCACAACGATGATTACAAAAAGTGTTTCATATGTGACAAAGACTCAGCAGGTGTCCATAGAAACATTGTGAGAGGTGGGGATATATGAGACAGATGTGCAAAGGAAGTGTTACTACGAAGAGGACACTGCAATACAGAGGAGGGGGGATTTCAGACACACTGCATAGAGACACTGTACATAGGTAAAACAGATTAGCTTCTTACCACCAGGCTTTCATGATCATCCGCACAGACCTGTTGCGTCCTCTGTTCCTCGCCAGCCAACTCGTCCAGACATCTCCGCTGCCTTGGGTGCATCCTCCTCTCTCTCATCCGCCCATAGCTGCTGTGCGATCCCTTCCCACGATGCACCACTTCTAAAGAGAGCAAGATAAAGCAGGAGGGACAGGCGAGAGAGAGGACAGTTGTTTAATGTATTTCTTCTGGTGCTGTGTGGTATGTGTGGTCTGGAACGCAGGTCTGTCCCCGGCGCCTACCCGACTCGCGATGTCTCATTATCATTCCGGTTCCTATCTCTCCCTCGCGAAGCTCGCCCCTGCGCCATGGCAACCACTTGTTAGTCTCACTCCCCGCTCCGCCGCAGCTTCAGTCATTGAAAACAATCCACCTCCGCGCACAACACAAGCCATAAACAAACAAGAAAAAACAGATCATCACCGCCTTCTATTTTAGGGTTTTGTTTAAAGCTCATATATTACCTGAAATTTACTCTTGAGATCTTTAAAGGTGCATTGTGTAACTTTTCTGGTGTAGGGTCTGTCAAACGCTTTTTTCCATGGAGATTTTATTGCTTTGTCTGGAATGTTTCACAGTATGACATTAAACATTTCTATCTCCATGGAAAGCAAACTAGACCAAGTTACAGGTCAGATCTGTGGAGAGGCAAGCCTGCTCACAGTCAGAAAGCCTGTTTTCAAGGCATTTAGGAGCTATAAAACCACCTGTAATTGAATAAATGTAAAGTAGAGCTGTTTAATGTCATACTGTGGAACATTCCAGGCAGAGCAATGACATATCCATAGAAACAAGCATGTGACAGACTCCCAAACAAAAAAATCACATTGTGCACCTTTAAAGGTACACTATGCAACTTTTCAGGTAGAGGATTGGCCACCTAATTGTTCTCAGTGAGATGTTACTGCTTTGTCTGGAATGTTCTACTGCCATAAAATGTATGTTAAATTACAGGTATTTTTATTGCTCGAAAATACCTTAAAAACATGCATGCATTCTCAGCATATAGTCGCCTTTCCACAGATCTGATCTGTAACTTTTCTTGTAGCATCACTTATTTGTTTTTTTTTGGAAATGAATATGTTTAATGCTGTGCTGTAGAAAATTCCAGGAAAAGCAAAGACAACTCCTTGGAAACAATCAGTTTTCTCTGACTCTCCAACAGAAAAGTTACACAATGCACCTTTAAGTCATGTTAGAATGTTGTTACCTCATCAAAAACATACCCAGAGTTGTGTTTTGTTTCATTCACACGTTTGAGTAACACTGCATCATTAGTTTGTCTACATCTACAAAGCACTTCTGATGTCATGTTTTACCTTTTGTTTAGAACAGATAGGAAATTTCAGTGCTGAAAAAATACAAATGATTCTAGTGAAGGTGTAAGAAGTCTAAAAATACAGCGGAGCTCTTCCTCTATTACTACATGACATCACAAGGTGGAACAGAGTGTTTTTTATTTGAGCGAAGAACTCTCAAAAAATGTACTGCAGGATTTGTGTGTTAAACGTGTGAATAAAACAAAACACAACTCCGGATATGTTTTTGATGAGAAAACAACATTATAACAGTGTAATATGGGCCCTTTAACTTTTTGGTTGGAGGTCCGTCTCCTTGTTTCTATGGATATGTCATTGCTCTGCCTGGAATGTTCCACAGTATGACATTAAACAGCTCTACCTTGCTTTTTTTTTTAAATTATTATTATTAGCGAGGTCGTCTTTCCACAGATCTGACCTGTAACTTGGTCTAGTTTGGTCTCCCTGAAGATAGAAAGATTTAATACCATACTGTGAAACATTCCAGACAAAGCAAAAACATCTCCATGGAGAAAAGCATTTGACAGAACCTCCACCAGAAAAGTTACACAATGCATCTTTAATAAATCCAGAGAGACAACTTATGTGGGTTTATGAGCCATGTTCGTTTAGGCTGGGTAATGAGATGAGGTTTTAATTAGTGGACTGAAATGGTCTCACTTAAGGTTATACGCTCTCTCCTCGTAACAGAAAATAGATTGTGAAACTTTTTACAGTGCACCATTATTACATTAAATATTTACAACAACCTTAAATGAACTGAGCTAAAACAAGACGAAGGCTGGGCAGTGTTGCTAATGTAATCTAGGATAATTTTTGTCTGGGAAAAAAAAACAAAAAACAGTACAACTAATTATACTTTATGCCTGTAGTATTGTCTTAAACATACTGTGTATTATTATTATTATTTATTTATCACATTTATTCTCCATATTGTATTGAATAAAGTGATTAAATAAGGATCACTTGTGCCACTAGTCTCAGTATAAACTTGTGGAAAATACTGAACTAGAATTTCACTTGTGTGTAAAGCAGCATTATGAGTTTATGTAACGATCAGGTTTAAAGGGCCCATATTACGCTAATTTCTGATCTATGTTATATTATTGTTTCTTTATCAAAAACATACCCGGAGTTCACTAGAATAATTTGGATGATTTCAGATGAACTGTCAATCTCTACTGAACTAAAGGAAGGTAACTGTTCATTTTGTGTAATATTTAATAGTTTAATAGTGACTACAATCATTTCTCCAATCAATTACAAAAATAGTGAATAGAAAAAATAAATAAATACTGTTCTAAATGATACTGTTTTAGTTTAATTTGAAGCAAAAGTGAGTTGACTAATTTGAAAACATTATCAATAAAAGCATCTACTTTCTCAGCAGTTTTTTTTTTTTTACATTGTTTCAATGAATCCTGTATTCAATTATTAATCAATAATTGTGAGTTGTTTGTTTGTTTGTTTTTTTCATAATCAAGCATCCTGAGTTAAAACTAAAACTGTTCCAAGACTTAATAAAAGTGCACTATGTAACTTTTCTGATGGAGGGTCTGCTACTTTGCCAAGAATGTTCCTCACGTTAAACTTTGGTTTCTCCACCAGGCCAAATTACAGATCAAATCTGTGTTTTATTGTTTTGCAATAAAACAACTGAATACATATAACTTAGACACATTCAATGCCATACTGTGGACTACATTACCTTCTTGGCAAATTGTGTGTATTTTTCATAACAAATTCCAGGACAAATGCTCACAAAACACTATAGATGGACAGACGAATCTATAACATTAGTTTTAATTGGAGTATCTGAGGAAGTGATTATGAAATAGGTACAATAACATATGGTGACTTTGCCAAGAGCAAAACTGCATCACTGTGTTCACTTCTGTTGATGATGTTTTATTTGCTGGGCTGAGTTAGCTTAAGGTCATACAAGCTTGTTCTCTTCTGAGTACAATTTATAACAAAAGTCCAAGGCACAGAATCCTACACACATCAGCAAACCCACTGTGCTCAGTATCATATTTGTTACAACATATTTGTCCTATAAGATTAAGTTTAAAGGTGCACTATGTAACTGTTTGGCTGGGGGTCCGTCACCTGCTTGTTTCTATGGAGATGTCATTACTCTGCCTGGAATTTTCCACAGTATGACATTCAACAGCTCTGCCTTACATTTATTCAATTACAGGTGGTTTTATATTTGAAAAATACCTAGAAAAACAGGCACTGTGAGGGAGGTTGCTTCTCCAGAGATCTGACTTGTAACTTGGGCTGGTTTGGTCTCCATGAAGATAGAAAGGTTTAATGCCATACTGTGAAACATTCCAGACAAAGCAATAACATCTCCATGGAGAAACGGATTTGACAGACCCTCCACCAGAAAAGTTACACAATGCAGCTTTAAGATTAAAAAGACTAAAATGTTATTTCTACGTGGTCTATCAAGAGGTGGAGATATAAAAAAGATAAAATTGGAAAAGTAGAACATAACCATTACCATAAAATTGTAAAATGGTAGGTTAATTTTATTGTCCCTGAAAGAAAATGGTCTTGGGCTATTACTCCTTAAACAGCATGACACAGAATTTCAGACAAAATCACAGTCTAACAGTCCAGTTATAATGGGCGCAAAAAAGAGCACAATCAAAATGAAAAATAAGAAGAACTTGAAGTGTAAAATTTGAATCTTTTAAAGGCTGTGTTTAATTTTATAGTCCATTCACTTTAATGATGTTTGATGATATGATAATTAACTTGAACATTGACAGCATTTACAGGGGCATTGCTAGCACATTTCTGATATGAATTAATACTTTGCAACTTTGCAGTGACATCACGCTGGGGGTGTTCTACATGTATCTCGAATGGAGGAATGTTTAGGAGTTAACATAGAGACACGATGCACACATTAGCAAACACAAAAATGTTTAAAGACTGCCTGAAAACCCAAGAAACAACACAAAATGGAATTAAACAACATATTTTCAGGAGCCTGTGATCAATACGAGTGTTCATGATCCTGTTAAGGTGTTTGATTTTCAACAAAAATAGTGAGTGTGAGTAAATGAATGAAAATCTTAATGTGACTGTAATTTTATGTCAGCTTGCTTAATAGCACAAATCAGTTCACCTGCGAAATCAGTTCTTTATGGTCAAATTGTGTTAAAATAAAGCTCAGATTAAAGTCTAATAAAGCCTCAGACAAAGCAGGGCCTACAGTTAGCATCACACCTCCAGGGAATGTTGATGACATCAGCTGGAAAATGTCAATATCTTTATTAAGACAATCCCAGAAACATTGAGATACACATTTTTGTATCGGCAAACCCTAGTACCTTCTGTTTTTTAGCAATAGCTACAATTCCAGGTATTTCAATAGTCCCTAATATTGTGTTCCCGTCTCTATTATAAAATACAGCAATAGTAACTCTGGCTGTAGCTTTTGTCCCACTTGGCCGTGAGCTGACCTTCCGATAGAATGCCAGCCATCTTGGGAGTGTTGAGTGCAATAATTCAGCTTACAAGTTGCTTCAAACAGCCAAACTTTGCCTGCAGTAAACAGAAAGTGAGAGGTCTTCATTTTAAAGTTTAAAGCCTCTGCAGTGTGTGCTCTTGTGTCTTGGGTCACACACAGACTCTGGCTCAAGGCTGCAGTGTGAGAAAGAACAAGGCGAGGTACTGAAGGTCATTATGCAAGGACAGATTCTGCAAATTAGACTCTCCTATGTCCAGTGGGAATGTACTGCTAGGGAACAAGGTTTTGTGGTTAACATTAATATAAAAAAAACTGTTAAAGAAACTTAAATAAGAAATACAGAAAATGAAATATACTTGTAATTTAATCAATAATATGTTTTGGGTTAGGGTTAGTGAAGTGTACAGAAGCAAAATAAAAAGAGCAAAAATGGGAAAAAACTTTGTAAATATTCATTTTGAAGAACAAATATTATATTTTTTGGAGCGCTGTAAATATAAAAGTAAATATAAAAGTAAATATAGACTGTTCCAAAAGAAACTGATCAAAAAGAGACAACAAGTGATGCTTTGTTTGTTTGTTTGTTTGGTTTTTTTTGTTTGTTTGTTTGTTTGTTTTTAGTCAATTGCAATAATTGAATAGGTTGCAGTAATTATCTATGCCACCATAGTCACCATAATGATCACTATGGCTGCTCTTGTTCAAAATCAGACAAAAATATAGTGCCATTTCACTGCATGCACACGTTAATAAATTTGAATATTGTGCCACGTTTTTATGGAATCTATGCTCAAAATGTATTGATCTAAATCATATTTTTTAAGGTACACTTTGTAACTTCTTTGATGGTGAGCTGCCACTCACTTCTCTTCAGGGAGATGTAATTGCTTTGCCTGGATTGTTCCACAGTCTAACCTATCTGACTATCTCCATGGAGACAAGCAGATGGCCATATTACAAGTCAGCTCCGTGGAGAGGTGACACTTCTTACAGTGTATGCATGTTTTCAATGCTTTTCTAGCAATAAAAACAACTGTAAATGAATAAGAAATATGAAATTGATAAGTAAAATACATGTAAGCAAAGCAATACCATCTCAATGTGACAAGCATGTGGCAGACCTCCCACCAGAAAAGGTACACAGTGCACTTTTAAAGTTTACATATTTCATCTTGACTTTTCTTTGCATGTTATATCTCTTTCACAGTCATAAATAGACCTAAGTTACAAATGCACACTTTATTAACTAAACACTAATTAGTAACATATTAAAAAATACTCCCAGAGAGATCATTTTCTTAATGACCATGTAATGCTAAAACATATCACTCCTGATTATTATTTTACTACTCCCATTTCCTTCATAGCTCTATTAAATGCTGAAACAGTCTAGTTACATAGCTATAAAATAATACAATATCATAGAACATTATCATCCACTGTTCATCGGACCCAAGTATAAAGATTGCCTGGGTTTTTATCACTGCTAGACAACAGGTCAACTGATATTAGTGGGTCATTCACTGCCTTCAGTGTATCTAATTATGTTTATGAACTCCATCTCAGTCCAGGTTTTACAAATATGATAAAATGTGATAATGCAATCTCTACACAAAAGTACAAAGAGAAGGACATGGCAATTACATGGGCTATTAGTGGCTAAAGTGTAAGAAGTAACTGTAAAGAGGCTCCAGTAGAGATTAAACATGAGCGCTAACAAAAACTACTCAGCAGAACCTTTCTCGGGGTCAAACATGGAAATCTCATAATCTCAAACAAAAATCAGATTATGTGATAAAATGAGAATTTTACTTTAAATAGCTGCACAAACACATAATCTCAAAGAATTTTGAAAAATACCAGACTATGAAACATTACAGACAAAGCAATAACATCACCACAGAGAAAAGCGTTTGATGGACCCTCCACGAGAAAAGTTACACAATGCACCTTTAAGTATATTAATTAATAAAATGTCTGTGAAATCCCTTAGTCCAGGTAGGTTCTATGGCAAAAGAAAACTCAATTCTGTCAACTGGACACAGGTTTTAGAGGGAAGAGTGGCGGTACGTCCCAAAACAATAAATTGGTAACATAATTTTACTGTTTTATAAGTGACCCAAAATAAATAAAAACTGCCTGTGCCACCACAGTTTGACAAAACTTTACAAAACTTCTGGATTTGAACAGAATGTAGAAGCGACTGGCTGGTGAGGCAAATTAACTATAACATACAATAATTTTCAGTGATTTGACCTGGACTAATGAAAACATGTACACTTATACTGATACTCACGTTATTGATGTTGGGAGGTTATCTTATCACAAACTTGTTTGGACTCTACAGTGAATACAATCACAGCCATGGGTGCTAGTGTCACTTTAGGCAACAATCAAACAAGAACATGAGATTGCATCCTAAACTATAAATATTTAAACTTACCACTATAACTTCCTTTGGATTCCTCTGCACGAAACCTCTGCAAAAGTGCTCAAATGCGACTTTATTTTATCAATATTTTACGGCCCTCATGCGCCTCTTTAAACTTCAGCTCCGGCCCCACTGAAGTCTCGGGGCTGCCTAGCAACAGCTTCAAATCTCGCGGTATTACAGACTCACGCTGCGCAGTGACAACAGGGGCATCTTGCATTGTGAACAAACCTCAACATGGCAGATTTTATTCTTATTGAGGATGATAAGAAGCCAGAAGAGTCTACTGCGACGGGTGAACAGGGTGAGACGTCCCAAGAAGCGCAGAATGGGGACAAAACGTGAGTACAGACGCACCGTTTTCCCGAACATCCCATTCCCATTCATGCTCCCTGGAGCTAGCTAAGATGGAGTCCATGCATGTTAGCTATTGTTAGCCTCGGAGCCATGCAAAATATAAACAGCTTCTGCAGAAATACAACAGGCGATCTTTAAAGTTTACATACTTTGTGCCACGATGCGTTCACAACTGATATATGCCAGACATCATGATTGTTTTGTATTTTGATTATAGAGTATTCTTGTGCACACGTGCTAACCATGAAGGTTAGCTTGAGATCTCATGTTGACAAAATGGGGAAAAATAGTATTAGCTTTTATTTAAACAGTTGAGTCTCCGTATCAACACGCAGAAAACATTTGCAATGTCAATATTAAGACAATAAGATGCAACATAAACATGAGACATTTATTAATGATTAAAATACGATAAAATGTGAACAACCACTGATGATTTAAAAGCATTTATCATCATTTAAACATTTTCAAATTTTCATTACAAATTCTGACACATTATGCGTTGAAGACACTTTGAATGAATCCCCTTCCCAGCTAATGCTGTACAACAGCGTATGCATGTATGCCCATGATCTTACAGATCTTTCACAATGTTGTTTTGGCCATCCGTTTTCCAGTAAATGCTCAAAGTAAGATGTTATTCACGCTGACTTGGTTTAGTTTGACAACAGTCAAACATCTTGGCAGCCACATACTAACGACCCTCTCTGTTGCAGGGAGAATGAAGAGGATAAAGCTGATGATGAGAAACTGGATGGCAAAGAGCGCTCGCGAAAAGGAAACCGCTTTCACCCGTACAAAGACAAACAGGACAGGAAGGCCGGTCAGAGGAACCGAGTCTTCATCAGCAATATCCCATATGATATGAAGTGGCAGGCTATTAAAGATCTAATGCGTGAGAAAGGTAATGTGTACAGCGGGCAGGGCATCAGATTTAATATTGCTCACTTTCGAGCCCAGAAATGCTTAAGCTACCTACTTTTGCTGATGGCTTCATTTGCTTTATAAGCGCCACACTTTTATTGTAAGCAGGTATTATATTGTGAATTACAAGTGTCATTGGTGCTTCAATTTTAAATTGAATTTATTGGTAACAATTTAGTCTGGGCTGATATGTCTGTGAGAAATGGTAGATGATAGTTAATTGTTATATGGCATAGTCAGCTCCAAAATGTAACCTCAAACTCTAGACATGATTGTTGAGTTTGTTGAATATGCTGCAGGGTGAACATTTTAACCTAGCAGATCTGAATGAAACTTTTGTAATGTTTTACACTGATATATGGGTTTTAAAGTAGCATTTGCAAGTTTAAGGATAGTTTTTATTCATTTGAAATACCAAATGTGGAATCTGTTGACCACTGATCACTGTTGAAGTCTTCCCCAGGTTAAATGTAGCTGTGTTTCTCTCTGGCCTTGGCCGTGGGCTTGTGGGGGTCTCAGTCACGGCCCACAAAGGCAGGTGTTGTCTGTGGGTGTTGGTCTGGGCTGACTGTTGATCATTAATGGGACATTTTCATCTGTAGCGGCAGTGCCAAGGCCGGCAGCGACTGAGAAGACTTGGTGACTTAAATCCCTTTTGTTCTCTTGGTATTCTTTCCTTTGTATGTCTCATGTAGTTGGTGAGGTTACATACGTGGAGCTCTTTAAGGATGCAGAAGGAAAGTCAAGGGTAAGTGATGTGGCACAAGCAGGTTTTTATTCTACAGTGCTCTTATTAGGTCTTTTTGGTCTTATGTTACTGAACTGGAGTTACTGTAGTTGTTTAGAGCCTGATAGATGGCTTATGTTTGACATTCATTTGAAAGGGAGATGGCCTGTTGATTTTTGGAAAAGTAGCCTAATGAATGAACTCATTCAAGATTAGACTTTTGCTTTTGTTGCTGTTTCTCTAAATTGCTGTTAAAGTTTGTTTTGGCTATTTTCCAACGTGGGTTGTGTGATTTGCTTCCATGATTGACATGTCTCAAATTTAAATGTTATGGCTCTCTCTTCAAAGGAACAAAACAGTTTTGAATGAAATTTGTAGTTTAAAATGGTAACTCATTGTTATTGCTTACTGTTAACTTTCCTATTATTGGTAAATATCAATGCAAAATTGTAATGTTAAAACAATTATTCTGACAAAGGTGGGTGTTTTTATTTTGTTTTTTATGATCAAATATTACTTCAAATGAATTAGCTGTGGTAAAATTCACAATCCATGTATATTACAGACCATAGTAGAGGCATGTTGATGCTTTATGTTTTTCTTCTCATTGTAACTGTGCTTATTCTGCTCCCTCATCTCTGGCTGGATTCTTCCTTGACTTCTGTGGCACTATTTTAGGGCTGTGGGTAAGTTCAGCATTTATGGATAGTTTTCAGTCCTTCTCTGTGTTTCTCACTTTGATGTTTCCTTGCAGTGTGGTGGAGTTCAAAGACCATGAGTTTGTCAAAAAGGCTCTGGAGGTTATGAATAAATATGTCTTAAATGGAAGACCACTCAACATTTCATCAGTAAGAACCGATTTAGTGACACAGTCACGACTTAACCTTCTCTGTTCGTGGGGTAAAAAGCTGTAGCTTCTTCATCCATTTTGAACACATGAAACATCTCCGTCATTGTAAATTTTATGCCTTCCAGTGAAATATTCATTATGAACAGGTTCACCATTCTGCTTAATAGGATCCGGATGGAGAGATCGCCCAGCGGGTCCTGCAGCGTTTTGCCAGAGGGCCACTTGGGGGTCGTACTGACATGGCCCCTGGAGTTGTAAACATCCCGCCCTCCATCGCCAACAACCCCAACATCCCCCCTGAGGTCATCCACGCTCTGAGGACCGGACGCCTAGGGACCACCGTCTTTGTGGCCAATGTGAGAATACTTTCAGTTACTGCCTACAAGTTACTTGAAATTAAGTATATTGGAGAGACCCAAAATAATTAAAGCTGTGAGCAGTATCATAGGTTCTTTAAACCTGAGTAACTGAATGAACAAACTCAGGTTTTTATAAAGCGTTTTTCTGTTGTGTTTCAGCTTGATTATAAGGTGGGCTGGAAGAAGCTGAAGGAGGTCTTCAGTATGGCGGGTATTGTGAAGCGAGCCGACGTGAAGGAGGACAAAGATGGACGAAGTCGTGGAATGGGAATGGTCATCTTCGAGCAGCCACTAGAGGCAGTGCAGGCAATTTGTATCCTTCAAATGATTTGATCTGTATTCAGTAGAATATAGTAAAGGAAGAGAAACATAACAGTGTATTTAACCTTAACTCTGGTATCAGCCATGTTCAATGGACAGATGCTCTTTGACAGACAGATGCTAGTCAAAATGGTGAGTTTTTTTCACTTTTTGGTTGATGGAGAATACTACTAATGAAAGACCATTCAAAACACTCATTTAACCATTGCAGGACGACAAGTCCATTATGCTTGACGACTGTGGTCCTCAGTTGCCTCGTAAGTTAAACTTGTTCTAGTATATGTATAGTTATTTTTATTTATTTATTTTTTTTTAGAACATTTATATTTTAGATCTCATTTGTTTTTTCCCCCTGACTTTTTACATAGTACGTGCACCTCCTGTTATTAGTGTGGTCACTGTGTCCTGACCTTGTGTATCTTGTGCGTAGGTGGACTGTCTGGTGTGGGTATGGGACTGGGACCAGGGGGGCAGCCCATCAATGCCAACCGGCTGAGTGGAGGAGGCGACATCTGCCCCATGAGGCCTGGAGGTTGGTTAGGCTTTATTTTAGTTCAGTTAGTTTGTTAAATATATTTCTGTCCAAATCATTTTTTCTCATCTTGTAAAAAAAAAAAAAAAGTTGCTCTAGTACCAAACCTTTTTTCTCCCAGCGACCCCTATTTACCTATGGATACACTGACAACCCCTATATTCTTCTCCTGCTTGAGAAGCTAGTGTCTTATGAGGAAAAATATAATTATTTTCTGGTTGTTAAAGAAGTTATAGAACAGTAATTAATAAAAGAAATAAGAGCTGTGGCTATAGACCTGTCGATTAAAATACGCTTGCCTCATTATCAAGATCGACCAAAGTTTAGATTGCGATATCGGTCTTTTGATTTTTGGCACAGCCCTTACACAATCTGTCATTCATTTCTAAACATTAATCCAAATCTTCTCCAACTTTTCCGTGGCTCATCTTTTGACCCGGACGACCGCCAGAATGTGGGTTAGTCAGATAAGACATGTTAACAGCAGCACCATCTTTATTGGTGTCTTAAAAATCTCCTTTGTTCTTCATTAGATTATTATCGTTTTGTGGTGTACATAAAAATGATGAACTTCCGTGTGCACTGACCAACTTCTATTTGTGTGATAGGGATGGACATGCCCGGATACAGTGGAATGAACCGGCTTGGAGGAGGTATTGTTTGTTGTTGTTGTATCTTAAAGTGTGTATGACAGGTTCTGATAATTCTCTTTTTTCACTTAATTTGGTAGAATAAAACCTGTTGTAAATATGAATTATAGTTTTACACCAGTCGAGAAGCAATTTGCAAAGAAAAGTTGAAAAAAAAAGTTAAATTTCAGGAGTTGGAGAGGTACACATTGATGACAGCACACTAGGGAGAATTCTGTCCAAAAGTACGGCACAAGTTAAATGCAAGACGCACATTTTCTGATACTTTTAAACTTGATTTCAACAAAATGAAGGTGCTTTCTTATGTAAATTTATTCGTCAGATATTAATTTCATTTCAACATTAAGGGGAGTTTTCGCCCAGTTTAAAGCATGGTTATTAGGTAACAGTTATGGAAGTAAAATTTTAAGCATAAAAAATGGTCAAACTGGGAAAAGAGAAGTAAAATCAATAAAAATACAGTGATCCTAGCTGTGTTTGGTGAAATGAGTTGAATTAAATAAGTTTGTATTGAGAATGGGCTTCTTTTACAGGAATGGGAGGAGGCTTTGGGGGCATGGACAACATGGGCAGTATGGGAGGATTCGGCAGAGACATGGGCCGAATGGGAGGTGAGTCGTGCACATCCAAAATAAATGGGTAAGGTGCACTATGTCAATGCCTTCTTGTTTCCATGGTGATGTTATTTTTTGGCCTGGAATGTTTCACAGCATGGCATTAAACATATCTGTGTGTCACATGTTTCTAGCAATAAAAACACATGTAATTGCACAGATGCTAGGTAGATAAGTTTAATACCATACTGTGGCTGTGTAACTTTACAGACAACGCAATAACATCTCCATGGAGACGAGCAGGTGGTGGTACCTCTGCTAGAAAACTTTCATAGTGCCCTTTAAATGTCGCGCCCCCGTTTTTCATTGTATTTTGCGAGATGTGAGAGACCCGGACCATTTGTCATCTAAATGTTAAGTGATGTAAACGTCAAGCATCAGGTTTTTTTTCCTAGAAATTATTGATACTTTGCAGCTGATGTCATCATTCCCTGAGGGTGTGTTGCTAACTGTAGGCACTGCATTGTTTCAACACAATATGAAAGACCTGACTTAATTGAATCTACAACAGGTGAGGTGATTTTTGTCTCCCACATAAAACTGCAGAACGCTCGAATGCACAGGCTCCTGAAAATGTGTTGTAAAAATCCATTTTGTATTTTGGAGTTTTCAGATCTTAAAACGGATTTGGCAGTGTTTGCTAACGTGTGCATTGTGTCTCCACGGTAACTACTAAACATTCCACTATAGAGATGCATGTAGAACACCCCCAGCATGATCTCACTGCAAAGTATTAATATTTTACTCTAGGAAAAGGCCGATGTCTTGTTTTAGTAAATGCAAGAGAACTGAACTGAATGCTTTTTACAGCCTGTACTGGTGTTCATTAGCGTAATATGTGTGCACAGACACGTACCGGTCGGGGATGGGAGGCATGGACCGGGATTTCGGCCGCAGTGACATGTCGATGAACAGAGGGTTTGGAGACTCGTTTGGAGGAATGGGTAAAGAGGCCTTAACCTTACATTCTTAACATACTTTAACCACTAAAGAATGAGAACAATTTTTACTGTGTTTGCTTTGTGTGGACCTTGTGCGGAAATCTTATCTAATCTGTTGTTTAATTCTGTCTCTTAGGAGGCGGTGGGTTTGGAGGAGGCATGGGCAGTGGCGGCATGGGCATGGGATCAGGGCTAGGTACAAAACTTTTTACAAACAAACGGGGCTGGGTGATTTTTGTCTAAAAATAAAATTGTCAACTGTTGACTTGCCCTAAAAATGTTCTGCAAACTAAAAATTGTCAAAACAAAAAATGTATGGTGTACAATTGTTAAAATTGTCGAGCAGTAAATAGTAAGCTCATTTTGGTTCAAATTATCATTTTTGTTATGGACTGTGGATGGAAAAGGTCTAAATACAGTATAAAAGCTTAAAAACTCTAACTTAAGTTTCTGGAATGTGACACTTTCCCCAGTGTCCATAACTTGGTTGGGTTGTTTGGCACTGATCAAATGTGTTTCCATCACCCCAAAAAGTTGTTTTACGGTATAAAGAAAATGGCCTTTATCACTGGTTAAATGACTGAAACCCTGTTTTTCCTTGTGTTCTGCAGGTGGAGGGATGGGCAGCATGGGCATGGACAGGATGGGCTCTGGGTTCGACCGCATGGGGCTGTCGGGGGGGCTGGACATGAACCGCGGCAGCTTTGGGGGCTTTGGAGGCAGCGGCTCGGGGCACATGAGCGGGGGGATGTCTGACGGAAGGGGCAAACCAGGCTGCCAGATCTATGTCCGAAATGTAATTCTGTTCAATCACTATTTTTCATATACTTTATTTAATGTTTTGCTTTTTTGGGTAATGTTGTCTAGCAAAATCTTGTGGTACGAGATCTTGTCCCATCCCTATAATAAAATATATAAAATGAAATTATGAAAATGAAGACTAGGGTCTTCATTTTCATAATTTAATTTTAGACTAGGGTCTTCATTTTGGCTCTAAATTATTTCTCTATAGACCTTAAGTAGGACTTAACACCTCAACTCCTCCCACAACCACAAGTCTGTGGGGGTATACGGAACAGTGTGATTGGTATCCACACTTCAAAAATAATATATATTTGTTTTTTTGCAGCTTTCATATGATTTGACATGGCAGAAGCTGAAAGAGAAGTTCAGTCATTGTGGTAAGAAGTTTATCGATACATACATTTAGTATTTTAAAACTACAAAATCATCAGACACAAAAACTTGGCATAACTATAGCAGTTCTTTGTACTTTCTTTCTGCAGTTTTGAATCTAAATTCTTTACTTACTATAGATGGACAATAGTGATATTATAATAAATGCAACAATACTGATCTATTTTGGGAAACTATCAAATTGCAATAAGATTTGCAATCCTTGCAAAATTATAAACATCCAGGAGCATGAACATTCAATAATGAGTTATAAGAGAAGAGAGTTCAAGAAAATAAAATTGGATGCAGTCCAGATAAATAAATAATTGAACTGCTTACTTAAGCAAGAATTACTTGTGATCCCGTCTAGACCTAAACAACAAGGTTAGCAGGTTTTAAACAGAATATTTAACAATACCCCCTGTACTAATATTGTTGTTGGTATAAGTGATTTCAAACTGACTGTAGCACATTGAGATTTGTTTTTCAAATGTAGAGTGCAATATGAATAAAATCTATTATTATTATTAATGATTAATCCTTGTTGCAGGCCAGGTGATGTACGCAGAGATAAAGATGGAGAACGGCCGGTCAAAGGGCAGTGGCACAGTGCGTTTCGACTGCCCCGAGAGTGCGGAGAAGGCCATCAGACTCATGAACGGAACTAAGATCAACGGGCGTGAGGTGGACGTACGCCTGGACCGTGCCACCTAAACCTTTTCTAGATCCATAAGTCCTCATTCAGCCCTTTTTGGCCAATTATGGTTTTGTTTTGTTTTAAAAACGCTAATTACCCCACAACCATGTTCATCGTTTTGTTTATATTCATCATAGGTATTTTATCTTTGTTTTGTAAATCCCTTTTTGTCAAGGCAGTTTGAAGAAATAAAGTTTTTAATTTTTAAATTTGGTGTTTGTAGTATCTGCAGTCAAAATACAACTATTGATTTAAAGGTCCTAAAGGTATTATGTGAAATTGACTTGTGTGAGCTTTAAGCCATATTATAATCCTGTTGCCTTATGAAAAACATACCAGGAGAGGAGTCTTTTGTTTCATTCACATGTTTGGATGATCCTTTATTTGTCCGTCTACATCTCCAAAGCTCAAAATGCTCTATTCCACCTTGTGATGTCATGACATGGTAGTTTTCAAGTTAACAGCTCCTATCACCTTTTGTTTAGTAGAGACGAAACTGGAACAGGGCTGAAATTGTTCAAATGATTCTAGTGAAGGTATATGGAGTTTAAAAACACAGTGGAGCACTTGCTGTATTACCACATGACATCACGGAGTGTTTTCGAGAGGAACTCGGTCTGCATATGCAGGATTTGTGTATTAAATATGTGAATGAAATAAAACACAACTGTAGGTGTGTTTGTGATGAGGAAACGACGTACTGTAACATCATAAACTACTGTAATATGGCCCCTTTAAAGGTGCATTGCGTAACTTCCCTGAACGTAACTTGTCTCCATGGACACATTCTAGCAGGTGCGCCACCAGGCCAAGTAAGTGTAAAAATAAATATATTGTAAATACCACTTGGGGACTTAACCAGGAGTAAAACTAGAACAAGGTAATGCTTTTTTTAATTGCCTCCCCATGACCTATTACAGACCACTTTTCGGTTGGCTAGGCAACAGTTTGCAGACTTTTTCTCATTCAGAAGATCTAATATTTAGTTTTAAAATGTTAATCCCTATGGCAATGGCCCTAATTTTTCATATTATTCAATAAACCTTGAATATATACAGCACATAATAATAAATGTAAATTAGGATACAAAACCTTAATATAGAAAAATGAGGCAATTAGTCTAAAGATTTAAAGGTTTTACTATTTACGATGTCCTCTTTGCAGATAATGAGGACATGCCCATAAACCTTATCAGATTCATTCAAAGTGTGTGTTCTGTCTTCACTTATTCACCCAGTTTTCAAATAAGACCAAGGTTAAGCAAGTTCAGGGGACACTTTGTTTTTATTGGCTTAAACCAGTCAGTTCTGGTCAGGCGGAGGGAACACAATAAACATTTATGGATCTTCAGGATAAATTTTGACTTCACCTTTAGAACGGTGAGGTTACATGAAGAGGTGCTTATATATCATCTCCTTGATCATTTCATAATAATTGTTTGGAAGATAAAAATAAATGAACAAAATATGCAAAAAACGATAAGAAAAAAAAAGAAAGAAAAAAGTCAAGTTACCGTTTTTGTGGTTTAGACGTATAGGAACACATTTCACATATTTGTTCCCTTACATGGACTGATGGACTGCAAATTGTATAGCAAATCTTCTCAAACTATTATTTCAGTTCTGTAGGCCTGTCACTATAATCATGCTAGAAACAAAATACAGTTTCGAACATGTATTGATAAAAACCCTGTACGCTTGTCTTAAAAAAGGTGCACTATGTAACTGCAAAATGCAAAATGTGCAAAAGACTAGCTATGGACATTTGAGATGCTACAGGCTTTTTACAACATATGTGGCAGCAAATGTGGCAGAAGATCTTCCAGAGGAAATATTTTAAGGGAACTGACCAATTCACTACCAACTGAAACAACATAGTGGGGTAAGATTGGGCCTTTCCTGTTGTGTTCACCTGGCGCCCCCTGGAGGCTGCTGTGATGCTGCAGGACACAGAGGAGGGACACTTTTTGCTCTTCCTCTCCTCAATCTGCCCTGACACAGATCTGCTGATCCTCCCTGACAAGTCCTCCTGTTAAACTGCACTCAGACCTTTGACTGAGACACAAAGGCAACTGAGTAAATGTTACTGCAAAACTGTAAAAACAGTTTGCTGCAGCAACACTAGAATTTCCCTCAGGATCAATAAAGTCTTTCTCTCTCTCTGTCTCTCTCTTCTGGTGGAGGGTCTGTCACCTGCAATGTTAGAGATGTTTTACCTGTCTTGCATTTATACTTTTTTCTATTTATAAGAAAAAAAGAAACCATACATTCTTACTGCGAGTGTGGGCTTGCCTTTCCACAGATCTGCCCTGTAACTTGGCCTGATGGCGTCACCTTCAATGCAAACAACATGACTATGGAGAAGATTGTGTACTCTCTCTCAGAAAAGTTACATAGTGCACCTTTAACCAATTTGTAAATAAATGTACTGCGAATGCCAACATGAGCAAAATAAGAAGCCTCTTATACAAAATAAAACATTATAATTTATTTTAAATCATTCTATTGTAGTAATATTAATATTAATTCAAGTATTTTTAATAATTATTTAAGTTAATACAGCTCATGTTGAATTATCACTTGTTAAAGGAGCACTGTGTAACTTTTCTGGTGAAGGGTCTGCCATTTGTCTCTATGGAGATGTTATTGTTTTGTCTGTAATGTCCCGGTATGGCATTAAACATGTTCATCTTGCATTTACTCAATAACATGAGTTTTACTGACCTAAAAACTTATTACAGCATTATTACTGCAAGTGGGCTCGCCTCTTCACAGATCTGACATGTAACTTGGCCCTGTGGTGTCAACTGCTGTCTGTGTAGAAATAAATAAGTATAATGCCGTACAGTATACCCATTGAGAGGAGACGGAAACAGATCCAACATCCGAAAAGTTACACAGTGCACCTTTAATAAAAAGTAAACAAAGTGTAAAAAGGGGTAGTATATAGTTAATTGGCTTATGTAGTGAATGAAACGTCAACATTGTAATATTTTAACAGGCCAATTGTCGTGCCCGCTCCTTTGGTTCATAACGTGACCCGCACAGTTCATGTATTATATCAGCAGTCACTCAGCCTTCTTATGTTGACTTTAGGAGACTTAAAAGCTTAACATATTTTGCACAATTGAATTTCTGTAACATTCCCTTGGTCCGGAGAAAGCAGGAGGGGGGAATAAATAGTAGTATTCGCCTCAGTCACTGCATAGTCTTATAGGATTATTCCCAATAATGCCAAGCTCGTACAGAATGGACAAAGTTGCAAATACTATGTAACAGAACAGAGAAACCAGGCCAAGCTTCCAGTCCAGTCTCCATTTGTTTATATGGACGGCCACGAAGAGGAAGACGATGGAGAGGAGGAGCGTGGAGGCGATGAAGACCAAACCAGTGCTGTTGACTTCCACAGGGGAGCTGGTGTCCACGAAGGCAGTTTTAATGAACCAGGGCAAACCAAGGCACAGCATGTCGAATACGTTTGAACCCACGATATTGGACATGGCCATATCAGCTTTACCTGAAATACAGAGAATAATTTAGGTTTATGGTTTTCATACACTAGTACAAGTATCATCTAAGAAAATATTTGGTTTTCTGAGTGCCACCAGATCTAAACCAGGACTTTAAAGGTCCTATAATACACACAAAACGGATATTTGGTTGGTTTTAAGCCATGTTAGAATAAAAACATACCTGGAGTTTTGTTTTGTTTCATTCACACGTTTGAGTAACACTTTATTATTCCTGTGACTACATCCTATATATCCAAGGCTCAAAATGCTCTGTCACACCTTTTGATGTCATGAAGCGGTAGTTTTCAAGTTAACAGCTCCTTTTACCTTTTGTTCAGTAGAGATGGGCAATTCCAGAGCTGAAATTATCCAAATGATTCTAGTGAAGGTGTGTGGAGTTTAAAAAACACAGTGGAGCACTTCCTGTATTAACGCATGACATCACAAGGTGGAATAAAGTATTTTCCATGAGAGACAAGAAATGTGATGAGGAAACAGGATAGCTGGATTATTCCTGGTATAAATCGGACTACACCAGAAACAAAATACATCTTCAGAAAGGACATAAAATGATGATAAAATAGACTCTAAATTATGCAAACACTAAATCTACTGAGGACTTTGCCAACTACCAGAAGGAGGCTGTGTGCACCACATTTTGCAAGCCATAAATTTAGATTATTGCGAAAAAACTGACAATACGATGATGAAGCGGGGAAATATACAGTGTGGGGTCCAAAGGAAATCTACTCAAAGGAAAACTGAATTTGAATATCTTTGTTTTCAGCCCATCTTCAACTTCCATTAGGATTAGCACATGCAGCTAAATTAAAATAGTAATATGCAGATTAAAAAAAAATCCTCAATAACTACTGAAATATCTAGTACCTTTTATATGAGTAAATAAATACACAAAAAGTCTAATATAAGCGTCACAGAATTGTTCACCATTACTGCACCACTGACACCAAGTGTTAGTAGATAGAATTGAATTGAAACTTCCCATTCCCAGTTTATACTGTACCTGTGGCTATGGTATTATAAAGTGTTAGTACATAATTTTGTGTTAACTTCATTAATACACAAACAGTTATACTTTATATATATCCTTTTCTCTATAAAGTGCAAACAACAGTGTGGCTTTGTGAAACTGTATTTTCAGTATAATAACATGACACAAAATACAGGACATGTACATAACACATAATATTGATTCTTTACCTTCTCTGGCCACCATGACACTGGCCACTGTGTCTGGGATACTTGTACCTGCAGCGAGCAGCGTCAGCCCCATCACTGTGTCAGGGATACCCAGAGTCTCTCCTAAAACAGCAAAACAAATAAAATATTAAGGGATTATCATATTTAGTAAACTATTATTTTTTACTAAGTTGTATATCACATTTTACAAGCAGCTTTTGTTTGCTTTATTCAATTCCAGCTATAAAAATGCTACATTACGAAACCAACACCATCACCATAGTAACATTCTCAAGACAAATTTAATATTGTGAGGTTCTCAAATGATTCTGATCTTCTGAACACATGATTTGGTATTACTGGTACCAAGTGCCTTAAAATTAGAGTTTGGTCCAGAAAGTTTGAGCTGCTGGAGCTTCTCAGTGTGACCTTTTATGGAAACATTTAGAACAAATACTATTTGGACTACTTCAGTCCCACAAAAAAATGGACAAAAGATTATTTCCTCAACATGGAATCACAGACACATACATTAAAGGACTCATATTACGCTATTTTCTGATCTCTGTTCTAATGTTTCCTCATCGCAAACAAACCTGGAGTTGTGTTTTGTTTCAGTCACATGTTTAACACACAAACCCTGCACATTTTGGCTTCTCTCAAACAGAAAACACTCTATTCCACCTTGTGATGTTATGTGGTAATACAGGAAGTGCTCCATTGTGTTTTTAAACTCCACACACCTTCACTAGAATCACTTGGATGATTTACACCCATGGAATTGTCCATCTCTACTGAAATAAAGGTAAAAGTAGCTGTTAACTTGAAAACTGCAGCTTCATGACATCACACAGTGTAACAGCATTATGAGCTTTGGAGATGACCGACTAGTAGACCGAGTAAATTTTGCATAATATAGGACCTTTAACCAAAAAATTAAAAAATACGCTGCACAAATGATTTTTTATACAGCAAAGAAAAGATATTTAACTTGGGGAAAATGAACAGAATGAACAAACGTGCTCGGACAACAGGGTACATGAAGTTCAACCCTCTACAGTCACTAAATCCATTCATTTGTTAAGATGCAGGACCACAGGCACTCCGTGATTCTCAGTATTGTATTTTAGACCAGTATCTGCCCCATGAGACCAAAAAGTTCAATTTGTAAAAAGATAATCATCTCAGAACTACACGACTGCATTTTGTATCTTAGTCCATTTTACACTGACAAAATTCACAAGGGACAGAACAAGAGAGGGCCTAGATATAAAATAACATTACGTTTATTTATTTAAACTTATTTTTATTAAATGGTAATAAAACTAAGTAGTTTAAGAAGTATAATAAGTATAAGAGTTGGAATGTGGCAACTGTATGTTTTCAGTGCATTTATTGTCATTTCTGTTGAGCTGTCCTTTAATGTTAATTTTATTCTTCACCAAACACTTTTCATCTAGTTGAATTATTTCATTTAAATACATTTTTGGCCAATATGCATCTCTGTCAAACAATATTAACCGCCTCATATTTTGTTTAAAATGCATTTTACGTATCCATTTGTGTTGAATTACTTCTAATCTTCCATGGTTCTTAGTTCTCCCTGTACTCTCTCTGGCAACAATCCTCATTTTTCTGTATTTTCAAACCCATGGACAGTCCTCACATGACCAGGTTTCTCTGGAGTAGTGGTTCTTATAATCCCTCCTCGACTGCACTGGAGCTACAATAGGCCTCCTCTGAACCTCCAGGATGATGGCATCTCAGGAATGAGGCAGCCGACCGCCATGTGACCAGCCTTTTCTCACCAGCTTCAAACTCTGATCTACAAAAGTGACCAGGAGACCAGCTGATGGGCTTACTACTGCACGTGATGCATGTGCTTCCAAGAACATTCAATCCCTGAGGTCCATACGTCTACTTGGAAAAACGTGGTTATCAATATACTGTAGTTATGCATAGAGCAAGGCAATAAAATATAAATATGTCTTTGCCTAGTCTTATCTGAGACCACTGGGAATATCAGATGTAGTAGTGAGGCAGAAGAGGCTCTAATGCAAACTGTTGGTGTGCCCTTGAGCCACTTTACCCACCATGCTTAATATGAACGTTGTGCAGACTGACAGCCTTGTTTAGCCCAGGGCAGCTGTGGCTACAATAATCGCTCACCACAACTGAGTGTAGCGTGAATGAACACTGCGTGAAATTGTAAAGTGTCTGGAAAAACGCATTATCATCAAAATAATTATCTATTTTCAGTATGCCACAAAACCTGTGTTAAAGACTAAACATGACTAAATCTGGACTAAACCCAGACGAAACCAGGTATAAAGCAGATCTGATGGACTAAGTGTGAGTATAAAAGTGTTCACACCTAGTTAGACTACACAAGAGCTGCTGAGCTTTTGGAAATGATCTTAGCCAGTTGTCAAGCTATTACAATTTTCCATTGCTTCAAACAATCACCAATAACGCCTGAACTCAAACTACACAGCTATATAATTCATCTTTGGCCAGCTGTAAAGTTTTTAAAGTGCTTTATAAATAAATTTGGTATGGTATGGTATGGTATGGCCACTTTGAAATTAACAAAAATGTGTAACTTTTCAAACCAATTTAAACGTGATTCCCATGTCTTCTTACCTACGACAGTGACCATCCAGACCAGGACATAGGTAAAGCCTGAGATCCACACGGCGGACATGAAGAAGGTGAACATGAACCACTGTTTCCAAAAGCGCCTCCTACAGTCCGGGATGGTGAGGTACAGCAGCGCGATGATGGGCAGAGACAGCACCCAAAGGACACGCTTCAAATCATTCTCCGGCACCGCAAACACACTCTTGTGCTCTGAAAGGGGAACAGGGCGACAGCAGTTCAGGTGAGGTCGTAGTGCATGGATGACAGTTAAATCCCAGCTCATACTTGTGAGGATTGTTGTGTCCTTGGGCAAGACACTTCACCCAGCTTGCTTGAGTATGCGTGTGGTGTGGTGTGACTGGTGGTGATCAGAGGCCACTACTGAGTGTGTATTCTGAATGAATAATCCCATGAAAAGTGAGCTTTGAAAGTCCCAAAAAGTGACAAATATGATGATGAAAAATAATCTGTTGCTGTGCCATTCAAAATACAAGATTTCCCCCCATGTTGTTCTGTTCTGTTCTGGTTCAGGTTTAAGAGGACAGGAACTTTAATATGGATTCAGTCTTGTCTAATTAATATGATTTTTTTAAAACCTAATTTAGAAAAAGTATAATTTCGCCTCCTGCTTCAGATCTAAAGATGCCTTCACATTTGATATTGGAACAAAACTTTGACTAAACCCCAAACTAAACCTGGACTAAACTAGGATTAGAACAGGACCAAACCAAGTCTATCAGGAGGATTACACAGGACTCAAACCAGACTCAAACGAGAGTGTGAAGGCACCCTTAGTTGTGACCAAGTAAGTCTAAAGTCAGGTTCATTTGGAAAACCACATGTGTTTTAGCAATGACTTGGTTTGAATGGTTTATGAACCCAGTGACCACTAGCAATAAAATCCAATCTTCACTTCTACTTTCTGAGTGAACACAAAACTGCACTGACCCTCTGGTATCTCGTTGAGTCCGTGCAGGCTGAGGGACAGGTGAGAGTACACGGAGCTGTCCTGAAATATTCCACTGTCCGTCCTGGAGCGACTGTGGACCCTGAGGCTGGAGTCCTGGTTCCAGCCGATCAGAGTCTGGGTCTCGGTCTTCTCCTCAGACCCTCGTCCCAAACACCAGCAGCACGGGCTCAGCCTCCTCAGCACAAACTCACTGATGCGCAGGTCAAAGCACAGCACCACAATGTACACCGCATAGACCAGTAAGAGACAGGCCGCGTCGTACCTGGGAATGTGGGTTAGGTCAAAGGTTAAAATGTGACTGATCACAGTTTTCAGTTCAGTCAATATTTTTTTTCTTATTAAAAACAAATATGCATTTTAATCATAAAAAGTTAATAAACATAGATAAGACATATGCTCATTTTAATATTTTGTATGTTTTCTTATTGACTTGCTTAAGTATTGCTTTATTGTATTCCGTTTGTTAATTTATATTGTGCCTATTCTGTGCAGCACTTTGGAATGTGCTGTATAAATAAAGTCATCTTAACCTTTACCACTCAAGGGCTCTTTAACAATTAAAAATGTAATACATTCGTCCAAAGTACATGCTTTTAAAGCCACAGATATGGCTGTAGACATTTTGAATCAAAAGCCCTAACTACATAAATTATTATTTACAATGATTTTGTCAGTTTCAGTTAAAATCTGATTAAACTACAGCAAAAAGAGCATTGTGAACAAATCCAGGTTCAGTGGTGGTTCAATTCAAACACTGACACGACTGAAGAGTTTGAGAGGCCTAAAACTGCCATAATTATCTAATAATCACAGCCAAGTCGAAACCATTAAAAGTGGATTAATAATTAAGCTAACAACAAAGTAAAGTCAAAGTACACACTTCCTGCACAGGTTCATGTTTATGGTGTGTTACAGTATGTCTCAGTGATAAATCAGTGACTCAGATGTTTTGCTTTGATAAAAATATTTTTGTTCCAGTTTGATCCTAAACCGTTTTGAGGCTCCATAAACATGCACTTTTATAATACAACAAATTCTTCCTCTAGAACACTGAAGGTTGTAAAACTGTTATTGATCAGTAAAAAAAAAAGTGCTAGAACTTCACTCTTACCAGTAAACTTTGTTGTCAGAAATGATGGCGATAACAGCCGCTACACTGATGCCATAGGCCAGGCAGTCCCTGAACAGCGGCCAACAGCTAAGACGACCGGCCTGAACACGGAAAACAGTAGAGTTATAAACAATGTTATTACTGTGTTGACTAAGATCATCTCAAATATAACTCAAACAATCAGTTGACACACCATCGGTATGTGATTTATGCAGTAACAGCGCACAAAATGAGTGTCCATTCCAGAGATTAAGTTCAGGTTTATTTCTAAGTTTACATTTACAGGGCCTACTTGATGGAAAAATAAATAAATAAATAAATAATAGGGTAACGGGTAACCAGGTGTACTCTGATACTAGCCCACTTTATCCTCTAATCGGCCATGGACTAAATCAAACAAAAAATGCAAAATATAAATCAGTATTAAAATCTGTATTAAAATAAATAACCAAAATAATCAAATAAACATTAGCATAGCAAGAATATATTATATAAAAAAAACAGGAAATATAAATAATTGGAATGCATTATGTAACTTCTTGGTTGGGTCTGTTTCTATGGAGATGTCATTGCTCTGCCTGGAATGTTCCACAGTATGACATTAAACAGCTCTACCCTTACATTTATTAAATTACAGGTAGTTTAATGGCTCAAAAATAGCTAGAAAACCTCTCCACAGATCTGACCTGTAACTTGGTCTGGTTTGGTCTCCATGAAGATAGAAAGGTTTAATGCCATACTGTGAAACATTTCAGACAAAGCAATAACATCTCCATGGACAAAAGCATTTGACGGACACTCCACCAGAAAAGTTACACAATGCACCAAACGAAAATACTAAACTAATGAACAAACTAATGAAAGAAATGGACAAATCGCTCCAGTTTTACAGTTTGCAGCACAATAGAGTGTGATTTACCATAGAGGCGAGGAGTCCACAGGCTGCACAGATGCCTAGGAGGTTGTAGACGGCCGAGCCCACGATTGTGCTCACTCCAATGTCTCCCTTTGTCACAAAAACACCTGGTGCATAGTAAAAAAAACCCAAAACAAACAATATTAATGGTCCTATATTACACAAAATTGACTCTTGTGAGCTTTAAACAACTCCAAAAACATACCTGGAGTTGTGTTTTGTTTCATTCTCACATGTTTGTGTAATCCTGCATTATTTGTCTGTCATTCTCCAAAGCTAAAATACTCTGTTCCAACCTTGTGACATCATGTAGCTACTTTTAACCTTTAATTCAGTAGAGATTGGCAATTCCAGGGCTGAAATTGTTCACATGATTCTAGTGAAGGCGTATGGAGTTTAAAAACACAGTGGATGACATCACAAGGTGCAACAGTGAGGAATGTTTTATGTTTTGGAGAAGAACTCAGCCTCAATATGCTGAATTTGTGTGTTTAATATATGAGAATGCAATAAAACACAACTCCAGGATGTTTTGATGAGGAAACAATATTATAACATAGATCAGGAAAGAGTGTACTATGGACCCTTTAACTAAGAAAACTTATGAGGTATAACAGTGACCAATAAGTGACCAATTATGGAATAGAAATGAGGCTTACCCAGAAAGGCAGTGACCAGTTCAGGTGCAGAGCTGCCGGCCGCCATAAAAGTGGCTCCAGCTACATCCTGAGACAGTCCCAAACCTGTGCAACACAACATGTAGTATTATTATTATTGATTGTTATGTGTAGGAAATGTCTGTAAGGTCTCATCTTTTCCTGTATTAAAATAATATCCTTTTTTTTTTTTAGCATAGTTTACCACAATCAAAGCACTCCTAAGCCTATCCATCTATACAGTACGAGCTGGACTGGCATAAAAACTCTCCCCTACAACAGTGTATCATTACTAGGCATTAACGTCTAATAATGTGTTAATCTTCTTGTATTCTGACCATATAGACTGTATGGACACAGCTAACCCTCTAGCTGACTCTTTTTCCAATTGACTTTTTTGAAAAATTGTCGCCCCTCTCTCTGTAACTGCTGCAGTGAGCCTTGTAATTTTGGTTTTAAATCTTTACGTTTGTATTGACCCACTCTACAATAATCCTGGTGTTTTTATTTAGCTATTTTATCCATAAATAAATTTCTATTCCTAATATGGAACTCGGGTCCAAATTCGCTCCTATAACTGCTGGCCTCGGTGAGCTTCATTTGACTGGAGCTGAACGCTGTGGGTGACGTGACTCTCCCTTAGTCCACTTCTTTATACAGATTCTGACTTAACGTAGATAGCCTGTACCTATTGACATTCTTAAAATTATAATTACAAAAACACAACTGTCATTACAGCTAAAACAGAAACAGAAACACAATACAACACTATTAGTATTAAAGTATTAAAAAGTCTGTATTAAAGAGCTCACATTACTCTATTTTCTGATGTATGTTTTCATATGATTTCAGCTCTGGAATTGCCAATCTCTACTGAACAAAGGGTAAAATGTAGCTGTTAACTTGAAAACTACCACTTCATGACATCACGAGATGGAACTGAGCATTTTGGGCTTTGAAGATGAAGACAGATGCATAACAAAGAATTACTCAAACCTGTGTGAAGGAAACAAAACACAACCCCAGGTATGTTTTTGATGAAGAAACATTATAACTAGGCTAAAAGCTCACACGAGTCAATTTCGCATAATATTGGACTTCTAAATTATTAAAAAGTTATGGCGTGATATTGTAAGAGTGATGAAAAAGCATCTCCCACAGCTGCTAATCTCTTCTGTTTATTAGTATTGTTAAACAAGTCTAATTGCTGCAGTAACCTCCTCTCTTTGTTGGCTGCTCTGCCCACTCCCTCCCTCTGTGACAGTGTGGGGCCTGGTGCAGACCCAGAGTGACGTCACCCAGGGGCCCTCGGGGGTCCCTGGAGCCCTCTGAGCCCAGTGCATGACTCTCACTCCCTCCTCCAGAAAAACACATGATGCTCAGTAAAGTGTGTGAGCTGTTCTGTTAGTACCGGGCATGTACAGGATCTAATAAGGTGCATGGGTAAGGCAACAAAAATATGGAACAGGAATACGATAAAACAAGGGGCAAATTAGCAAAACAGTCAATTTATAAACATTCTCATAATTATGTCTTTGTAACATTAAAAGTGCATTGTGTAACTTTTCCGGTGGAAGGTCCATCAAATGGTTTCCTCCATGGAGATGTTATTGCTTTGTCTGGAATGTTTCACAGTATGGCATTAAACGTTTCTATCTTCATGAAGACCAAACCAGACCAAGTTACACATCAGATCTGCGGAGAGGCGACCCCTCTCAGTCAGAATGCTTGTTTTTCTGGGTATTTTTGAGCTTTAAAACCACCTGTAATTGAATAAATGTAAGGTAGAGCTGTTTAATGTCATACTGTGGAACATTCCTGCAGAGCAATGACATATCCATAGAAACAAGCAGGTGACGGACCCTCCACCTGAAAAGTTACACAATGCACCTTTAAAGATGCATTTAGTACATTTTTGGCGAAGTATCTGCCTCCTGCTTGTCTACATGGAGTTTATTATTGTTTTGTTTGAAATATTCCACAGTTTGGCATTAAACAGTTATGGGCACAACCAATAACCAAAAGAAGAGTTTCA
The DNA here is from genome assembly GCA_029959045.1 of Taenioides sp. WSHXM2023. Lineage (NCBI taxonomy): Eukaryota > Metazoa > Chordata > Actinopteri > Gobiiformes > Gobiidae > Taenioides > Taenioides sp. WSHXM2023. Next base: position 8,045,080 of record CM057091.1, read on the forward strand.
TTAATTGTATGTTTTGGAAGATTCTCAGAAAAGCAATAACATCTCCATGGAGACAAGTAGGTAGCGGACCCCATCCAGGAAAGTTACATAGCACACCTTTAAATACATTTCTAAAGTGTTTATATGTGTTTATGCAGAACATGTTTTGGTTCCTGTCTCGTTCTTAAGGGTGCACTGCTTAACATTTCCAGTGGAGGGTCCGCCACCTGCTTGTCGCCATGGAAATGTTATTGCGTTGTCTAGAATGTTCCAGAGTATAGATTAAACCTATCTATCTATCATGAGGGACACAAACAGTCTACATTATAATAATAAATAATAATAAATCTTTATTTGTAAAGCCCTTTTAAAATCAAGGTTTACAAAGTGCTGTACAAGTCACGAAGAACAATACAAAAAGCATAAAAATAGCGTACAGAAGGCATAAAAAACAGTTCAAGTAATTATAATGAATAAATAAAAACAAATAGAATAAAAAGAAATAAGGAATAAAATCAAGCTTAAACCAGTTAAAGGAAGGCCAACCGATAAAAATGAGTTTTAAGAAGTGATTTAAAATTTAGATCTGACAAAAGGAATTACTGTATTTTTGAGCAATAGAAACACGTGTAATGAATAAATGCTGGATGGATATGTTTAAAGTCATACCATGGAACATTCCAGGCAAAGCAATAACATCTCCATGGAGACAAGAAGGTGGCAGACCCTCCACCATAAAAACAGCACCTTAAAATTAGACTTACGTTCACTGATGACTTCCAGTGAGGGGAGGAAGTAGTCGTCACACACTATGGACACAGCCAGCAGCATGTAGAAGATGATCATGAAGTAAATGACCAAACCGCCATCTTTCCTCTCCTGAACCGTGAAGAACCCATCAGGAAACTCCGAGGACTGAGGGAAGGTGCACTCGGTCTCATTCTCTGCAACGAAATTATGAAAATGATCAAACATAAACATTTAAGCACCATATCAGTAAATTACTACAAAGCACAGATCAACATGTGGAGATTTATTGTAAGGAATATTAATGTTGGAAAATACTGTTATGGAATCAAGTACGGGATTAAACATTTCCATGGAAAAAAGCAAGTAGTGCAAACGAGCCAACGCAAACGAGGCAATGCCATGCACGATAAAAATGCATGTTCTTCATAGGTGCAAGAGGTAAATATTTAATGTTATACAGTGGAATATTCCAGGTAAAGCAATAACATAACAGACCCCCTCCCCCATCAGGAAAGTTACATAGTGCAGCTTTAATTTCACAAGTTGCATTTTACTGTTACAGCTGACTTAAATAAAATGCATTAGAATATACAGTACCTTGAGGCTAATTGGCTACTGAGGTAATTAATTCTATGGGGGAAACCAACCCACAACTTCATGGTCCATTAAAGCTGCACTGCGGAACGTTTTTGGTGGAGGGTCCGCTACCTGTTTGTCTCCATGGAGATGTTACTGTTTTGCCTGGAATGTTCCATGGTATGACATTAAGCATATCCATCTAGCATTTATTCATTACGGGTGTTTCTATTGCTCCAAAATACAATAATTCCTTCTGTGAATAGGGGCGACTCTCCACAGATCTGAACTGTAATGTAGCGTAGTGCTGTAACCTGCTTGTCTCCCTTGTGGTAGATTTAGGTTTATATGTCTCTGTCTAGAATGTTCTATACTGTGGAACATTCTAGTCAAATCAATGGCATTTCCATGGAGACAAGCAGGTGGCAGACCTCCAGTAGAAATGTTACGCAGTGCACCTTTAAGTGTGGAAAAGTTCTGTTCATATTGTTTATTTGAGCTACTCAGCATGTCATTGTCAAGCGCGTTTTTCACAATCCGGACACACTGTACCATTAAACAAACAAACAAACAAACAAAAAAACAAACTAATTCCTTATTATTTATTTGTAGCAGTTCTTATGGTTATCAGGCCAGATGGTGAGATGATTTAAGCAAACGCACAATAGATTACGCACTACGCAAATGAGCCGTGGCATCACTAATTAACCATTAACATAAAACAAACTGCTGTGAAATCACAATAGACACGACAATTAGAACGAACTGACAGCACCAACAGGCCTTACCCAGAGCTCTGCGCAGTCTGCTCCTGTGCGTGTCCTCTGCGCTTTTGGCTGTAAACGAAACAAGGTGAACGGTGCAATACAAAAATACTACAAATCCAACAAAGTATGGAATAAAATCTCTTCGTTTCTTCCTTGTGTACGATGGGGGCTTATACATGGTTCCTTTGCTATAAATAAATAAATGTAATAGTGGTATTACAGGATATTTCGCGGTTTCATGGGTATGCAGGATCAGTTGGAGCTGGAAGGAACAGCCTACACTACAACTACAAGGCGCACAGAGGGATTATGGGGGAGAAATGATGTTTTAAATACTGGGGGATCACGAGGACACAGTCATTCCGGTCCAGTTGAACGCGCTGCAGCTTCGGGGAGCGCTCACAGCGATCTGTCACGGGTTCTTATTAAAACCAATGCCTCCAGGTCACCTCACTGTAGTCTAAAATAGACTCAGACAAACTTTATTGATCCACAAGGGAAATTATTTGGATACAGTAGCTCACACATCACAAAATAATATAATAACAGAGAGTAACAAAAATACATGGTATAGCAAAAAGAGTAAGAGACAGGAGTCAAATGAGACATAATTATAAAATTAAATGTATATGTACAAGTCAAAATAAAATACAAAAATAATTAATAAAATATAAAATAAAATATAAAATCACAGCTATATACAAGAGACAAGAACGACAGTGCAATGATATGATGATTGACAGGGCATAAGATTATCCGTTACTTAAGATTGAGTTGTTGTACAGTTGTAGGGAGTATTATCTGTTACATAAGGGTGAGTTGTTGTACAGTTGTAGGGAGTATTATAGTATGAATGTAGTCCTGTATCTCTCACTGTTTGAGCGGAGCTGAAGGAGCCTGTTGGAGAATGAGCTCCTCTGTCCCTCTATAGTCTGGTGCAGTGGTTGAGTTGTTGTACAGTTGTAGGGAGCATTATCTCCTCTGTCCCTCTATAGTCTGGTGCAGTGGGTGAGTTGTTGTACAGTTGTAGGGAGCATTATCTCCTCTGTCCCTCTATAGTCTGGTGCAGTGGGTGAGTTGTTGTACAGCTGTAGGGAGTATTATCTCCTCTGTCCCTCTATAGTCTGGTGCAGTGGGTGAGCAGGAGTGTCCATGATGGAGAGCAGTTTGTCCAGTGTCCTCCTGTCCCTCACTGTGACAAATGTCTCCAGCTCACAGCCGATCACGTAACCCGCTTTACGGATCAGTTTGTCAATCCGCCCGATGTTCCTTTTACTGGTGCCGCTCCCCCCAGCAGACCACAGTGAAGTACAGTGTGCTGGCCTCCACAGACTGTAGAAGATCTCCAGTAACTTGCTGCACACATTGAAAGACCTGAGCGTTCTCAGGAAGTAGAGTCTGCTCATGCTCTTCTTGTAGACAGCATTACTGATGTCCCTCCAGTCCAGCCTGTATCACTTGTAGCAGTCCACTATTTCCACATCATGGCCCTGGATGGTAATAGGCTCCACTGGTGTCCTCTCTCTCCTGAAGTCAATCACCAGTTCCTTGGTCTTGTCAACATTCAGGAGCAGATGGTTTGCCTGGGACCACTCAGCAAAATTTGCAATCAATGTCCTGTACTCCAGCTCCTGTCCATCCCTGATACACCCGACCACTGCAGAGTCATCAGATGGCAGGACCCGGAGCTGTACTGGAAATCAGAGGTTTACAGACTGAACAAGAACGGAGACAGGACTGTACCCTGGGGAGCTCCTACATTACTGACCACAGTGTTAGACAGGGTGGCACCCAGTCGCACATACTGAGGCCTGTCTGACAGGTAGTCATTAATCCAGGAGACAATGGAGGAGCTGACACCCATCCTGAGCAGCTTCTCACTCATCAGAAAGGGCTGGATTGTGTTAAAGGCACTGGAGAAATCGAAGAACAATATTCTCACAGAGCCCCCAACACTACTGATGAATAGGCTGATGAATGGTCGTCTGAGTGGTCTGTGGTGAGGCGTGGATTGGGTGTCTGGGAGGTGTAGAGATGGGGGTCCCAGGGGATGAGAAACAATCAACGATTAAAATTAGTGTATCATCCACTAAAACCAGAGCATAAAAATAAATAAACAATCATAAATGCAGTGGTGGAAGTACAAAAGTAAAAATACAATACTTAAGTACACATTTTAGGTATCTGTATTTTACTTAAGTACATTTTCCAGTGGATACACTTTACTTCACTACATTTGAAAGCCTGTATCTATACTTTTTGCTCCACTACATTTTAGATCTGGATGGAAAAGTAAAAAGTACTTTTTTTCATGGGTTGAGACCTGCTGAAATGGTGGAGACTTTAATATTTTTTAGCACATTTAATTAGAGTTACTCCCAACTTTGAGTAAACCAAATACACAAATACACAAAAGCAGCTAGAAGAAAAAAAATAAAAAAAATAAAATAGAAATCAATCGAATCACTTAAAATCAGCTATATTCTTTTTCAGAATCAGAACATTTCATCCTTCAATTGTTCTAATTGTTTATTTTTTACTCTTAATACTTAGATACTTAAATACTAATAATTTTAGTTGATTTTTTCATGTGAAACTTTTACTTGAGTAACTTTTTACCTTTGTATCTGTATTTTTACTTAACAAAATGGTAAATGGTAGCCTACACTTTAGCTGAGGATCATCTTTGGTTCGCAGAAACAAATTATAGTTTTAAAGAGAGCAAATTAAATCGGCCTTTTACTCCTTGGATGGTTCTTGAGCTCCACCTATCTAATCTTATGGGTTAGGTTAGTTTATTTGCCATTTATAGTTTTAATTACATTGGAAAAAAACATGTGTAAAAAGCTCAGTGTAGTGGATTAATCATAGACAGTCTATGAGATTGACACATTCCAGTGCCAATTTGGGAAATGACACCAACTGTCCCTTGTGCGTAAAGGAAGAGTCAGTGCACTTTTACGCACAGCTAAAAGACCTCCACTTTGAGCCTACGCCACACATTCACAAGTCGTCATAATCTTATCAAAACAAATATAATAATAAAGATAATTGGTAATAGAAATATATTGTGTTAAGATCGGAGGATTTTACTTGGTGAAATTGACCGACGGGGCCACTTTGGAACTCCAGCAGATGGCGGTACGTGCTGTGGATGCCAAACCAGCTTTACAAAACACCCAGAAGAAAAAAATTTGCAACTCATGGAACACGGCCACGTGGCTTTTTATAGTAGCAGCAGGCCATAATCACAACGTGAGGTAGAAATTAAAAGTTCAAAATATAAAAGTTTTCAGAAAGTTATTAAAAGTAGGAATAGACAGAACGTTACCTCATAAATAGCAACTTTCTCCAAATGTTGGCGAACAGTGACCCCACCTGGATAGTGATAGTAAACACGAGTAAAGGGGTCTTGTTTGGACATGCCCCGTTTTCCCCAAATCCAGACCCCAATAACCACTGAAGTACCCTTCTCTGGACTTCTTGGACTTTTACCTTACATCTCCAAAACCACTTTTAATGTTTATTGTAATATTATGTGCTCTGTGCAAACGAGAGAGACAAATACTTGGACCACTCTTGGAAAAGCGACAGGATTGGTACGTTTTTTGGCACATGTGGCTACTGAAAACAGATCAAACTGTTATTAATTAGTTTTCTGGTTTACTCTGGCTTCCCAAAAGTAAAAATTTTAGTCATTAATATAATTTTTGTATAAAATCTATGGCCTTCTTGAATCTCCTTATTATCCAACAAAAAACAAAAACATTGTCTCTTAAATTATAGTTTTAGTTCAAATCTCAGTTCAAGAAAAGTATTTGATCCTTCACTGAACAACACAAACAGTTTGACCTAGATTTTAGTATCAAATTTAGAAAGCACAGTGGCTCATATTTATTAAGTTTATAGTGTAAGTATGTATAATCTTTATAAAGTTTACATTGACTAAACTCATATCATCTTATTTACAGGGACCCTACCTAGAGTCAGAAGAGGATTTTGCCTGGACATGTTCCTGTATTATTCCTTTATCTTCAGCAGCAGAAATGTCCTGGGACAGTGGACCATCTCTACACTGAAGAGACAGGAGCTCCCACCTGCAGGACAAGGTAAAGGTGAGTGAGCCAGCCTTTTTATTTTGCTTTGTTTTTCTAAGGTTGACACGAGGTTGCTATATCATAATGCTTTTACTTGTGGTATTTCCTGTGGGCATTTTAGAAGTTGTAGTATGTGCAGAAGATTTCTCTCATAATAATTCAAGTGGAGAATTGTGATCATTGACTGTAGTGGTGCTCAAAATGCTTGGACCGTGCGGTTTTGCGTGGATTGTTTGGTTTCTTTCATGCGTGGATCTATGCTTTCGTGACACAACACTGGATAAATGGCACCCTCTTGTGGCCAGATTCGGTAACGTGGAAATAGTGGAGACAAGAGTACTGCAAATTTAAGTATGCATGAAAAACTGAAGTTGCTTTTGAACAATTTTGATACCATTTAAGATCAGTATTTATTTTTGCAAAACCTAAAAATTAAAGCTGAATTTGTTTATTTTTTTTTTAACTTCCATTCATATTATTTGATCTCTAGCCAACAAAAGCAGGTGATGCAGTGCTGTTGTGTGGTTAGATTTAAAAATCAACCCAAAAATCTACGTACTTTCCACCCTTGAATGTAGTGTATTCAAACATACTGATTTACTTTGATAAATGTTGCTTTACCTGATTCTACTTACTGTAATTAATGCCTTAAAGGTGCATTGTGTAACTTTTCCTGGTGGAGGGTCTGTAAAACGCTTTACTCAGTGGAGATGTTATTGTTTTGTTTGGAATGTTTCACAGTATGGCATTAAACCTTTCTATTCTCATGGAGACTAAACCAGCCAAGTTACAGGTCAGATTTGTGGAGAGGCGATCCCGCTCACAGTCAGAAGGCCTGTTTTTCTAGGTATTTTTAAGATAAGATAAGATAAGATAATCCTTTATTTGTCCCACAATGGGGAAATTGCAGTGTCACAACGCAAGTTACAGAAACAGTAGGAAAATAAGAGCATGCATCAAATCAAGATAAATAATAATAAGTATTTACAATCAACTAAAAAACACAACACTGTAAGCTAAAAGGCACAGGAACGTTGCACAATAAGTGTCTTTGATTCTGAGATGATTGTGTACAGTGCAGTGATGGACAGTGGTGGGTAAATAAATAATAGCAGGTAAAGTGACTTTAAATAATATTGCACATTGTTATTATTACTATGGAGATTACACATGGTTGCTATGGGAATGACACATGACTAGCATTGATCATTGTACAGTCTGACAGCAGCAGGAAGGAAAGACCTGCGAAATCTCTCCTTAACACAGCGAGGGTGAATCAGTCTGTCACTGATGCTGCTCTCCAGAGCAGACAGGGCGTCCTGCAGGGGGTGACCCTCATGGTCCAGCATAGACATGAGTTTAGCCAGTTCACCTTTAAGAGTTGATATTGTGCAGAAGTTGTGCTTAAGTTGCTATAATGTGGTGAGCTCAATTATATTTATTGAACTTAACTTAGGTATTAACTTCCTGATCCTCGTCTAGACATTTGTTTTTGTGGGTTCAATAAAAAGATTACAGTTATCTGAAATGGAAAGTTGCAGATAAATATGCACGCAAGTTCCCAATGTTGAGTGTGTTGTAATATATTCTTGCATCATTTGTAGCTAGTAATTGCTTTTTTTTGTTTTATCTCATCTCATATTTTATTTACTATGACAGTGCGCTAAAATGTGTCTCTAAATGTCTAAAAGGTTTTTAAAATCTTGCACAAAATTGTAAAAAAAAAAGCACAAAATAGCATAAAGCATAAAATATGAACTTTATATATAGTTTTATTCTAGACCCTCTACTTTCTGATTTTGCATACCACAGTAACATCAATTTCGTTGTCAATTTTTCAATGTTTCCCACCTTTGTAAAACATGTGATTAGACAAATGAAATCATCTATTGAATATGTCTTTGAATTTCTACTTCCGCTTCAAATTGCTACCCATTATTTATATTTGATCTGCAGTCCCTACTTTTTCCATTCATAAATGTATAGAATGACTTCGACTCAGATAAACTTTATTGATCCACAAGGGAAATAATTTGAACACAGTAGCTCACACATCTCAATATAATATAAAAACAAGAGCATAAATACAAATGGCAATAACACATTCTAAATCAGTAGCAAAAATAGCAAGAGACTGGTGTCAAATAAAGCATAATTATAATTGGGGAGAAACTTGGAAACTTGTTGTCAGGTTACAGAAAGTTTTATCGGGGTTATGGCATTCAAAGGTCTTGTGGACTTAGATAACTGGCCACTGTTGTTTATAAAACCATTTGGGTCAGGTGCTTCACTAAAGATGAACTCTGTACACTGTAATATATTTGTTATTGGCATGATTTGCTCTCACAGAAGTGTTATATTAGCTTTAATTATGACACATGGAATAATCTCGTCATTCACAGAACAAGATGTAATTATTTAAAGATGGTCTTCTATCCAATTTTCCTGTTTTTGTCAATATATTTATTGTTTGGCTGGCTACTTTTAATTCCATTGTTAAAGATGCACTGCACAACTTTTCTGATGGAGGGTCCGCTACCTTCTTGTCTCCATGGAGATGTTATTGCTTTGCCTGGAATGTTCCATGGTATGACATTAAACATTTCCATGTAGCATTTATTAATCACGGGCATTTGCGTTTCTCAAAAAATACAATAATTCCTTCTGTGAATAGGGGCGACGCTCCACAGATCTGAACTGTAATGTAGTGTAGTGCTGTAACCTGCTTGTCTCCCTCGCGATCTATACTGTGGAACATTCTAGACAAAGCAATAACGATTCCATAACATTTCCTCCACTAGAAATGTTACGCAGTGCACCTTTAAGACAAGTTATGTAAATTTATAAGCAGACAAAATTATTCTTCAGGTAAAATTATAATTAGAATAAATGGAAATAATGGATAGAATGATGCTAGAGAATATGGTAGTACAAAAAAATATATATATAGTGACAACTCTATACTCTAAAAGGTTCATTTTCACCTGTTGTCACCCTCACATCCAGCAGAGGGCATAGCTGAGACATTTTTACACTAAGAAACTTTTAAAATAATAGTATTTCTAATTATTTCCCTTGGTAATTATGCTCATTAAAGCCAGGGCTAAGTGTTTCCTTGAAATGTATCTACTCATTTGCTTTCGAAGTGTTTTTCTTTGTAACCTCCTGAGAATAGACATTCCGCAGAACCATTGCCTGGAGCCTGTTGCATTTGCAGAATTCGGTGTTACTGTGTAATGAATAATTAAGAGTCTCTCCCGAGTTGGCGGTGGTTGTGTGGGTTTGTCACTGGAGAGGCTGGGGGCATGTGCTTTCACTTGTAACAGGATACAATGGAAACTGGACATACCTAAACGTGTCTCAGCTGTCAGTGCTATGCTACTAAACTATTGGCTTTGGAGGCTTTTTCTGTCGTGTAAAGATATCGTAAAAGGCCCATATTACGCTGTTTTCTCAACTATGTTATAATGTTAGTTCTTCAGCAAAAACATAGCCAGAGTTTTGTTTTATTCACATATTTTACACACAAACCCTGCATATTTAGGCTGAGTTCTTCTCTCAAATAGAAAACACTCTGTTCCACCTTGGATGATTTCAGACCTGGAATTGCTAATATCAGCTGGACTAAAGGTAAAAGGAGCTGTTAACTTGTAAAGTAGTGAACAACTCACCCTTATATAATAGATAAGCCCGTGTTTATGTCAGTCATTATCATCTTTACACTTTTTCTTTATGACCTCTTGTATATAACTGTGATATACTGTATTTATGTTACGGTATTTGGTTTTTTTTACTTACTGTACATATATTTATATAATTTATGTCTTATTGATATCAAAGTCTTGCATTTTTTTATTGTTACTTATTTAGAAGTTTATTACTATTTTTTATATTTTTTTACTCTGTGTTTTTGTAATATGATGCGATGTGTGAGCTGCTGTGTCCAAGTAATTTCCCTTGTGGATCAGTGTGTACAGTTTAATGATATCACGAGGTGGAACAGAGCATTTTGAACTTTGGAGATGTAGACAGACAAATAATAAAGGTTTATTCAAACATGTGTGAATGAAAGAAAACACAACTCCTATGTTTTGAATGTTTTTGATGAGTTAACATTATAAATTGGCCAAAGAGTCAATTTTTCGAGTAATACAGGACCTTTAAATGTCAAAGACGTCATCTGTTTGTGTGTAGATGCAGATGTCCTGAACCATGATTTTTCAGTTTCAATATAAATATTTTTAATGTCAGCTGCCCTCAACTGATACCAGAGATAAGACTGAAAAGGGCGTTTTTGAATTACTTAACATAAAGATAAGATAAGATATGCCTTTATTAGTTCCACAGTGGGGAAATTCCAGTGTTGCAACGCACAGTTCAAGAACAGCAGGAAAATGGTAACATGCAATAAAACAAGATAATAGATAATGGCTTAAAAATAATTTAAAAATAGACTGCGATAAAGTATAACATTGAAACTACTTTATGCCACTGACACAATAACAATAACACAAGGTAATCAGTAAACCATTGTCAAATAGACAGTGTCATTAAAAGGCCTGAGCTGCAACAAATAAATAGCAGAATGAACTAATAATTAGCCATAGAAGTTAATTATTCAACCCTCTATAGCACAAATCTTATTGTATTACAACAAAAATACCGCAAATCTCCACACATTTACAAAGAAAAAAAGAAAATGAACCCATGTTAAACACTGAGCCCAAAATATATTGTTCCAGCTTTCGTGTATTGAACGATAACTCAACACAGTAATTATTGCGATCTAATCATATGCCCAGTCCAACATTTTCTAATATGGCTCAAGTTGTGAGTTGTGTTGTATAGTGTTGTGTTTTTGTTTTTATTTTTGCTAGAGTGATGCAGAAAAGAGGGAGCCACTGTGACAATGTTCATGTATGTTGGCGTTTTCTTTGGGAACATTGCTAAACAAGCAGTAACTATTTAATGTTAGTCTCTTATCAAATTTGTGTATTTCAATCTACGTAGGTCTGTTTGTTTGATCTTTTTATTGGTTAACAAGTTTTACAAGTACAAGTTATAAGGAAACTAAGCCTGTCACGATAATTATTGTCTTGATTTATTATATATGACAGATGGAACAATAATCTAATCTAAGGCTGCGTCTCAATTCTACCCCTTAGCCCTCTGTCTTAGCCCTACCCCTCTGTTGTGCGCGTTCACGAGAGACAAAGGGGTATCCCAATTCTCTTTTCTGTAAGGGGAAGGGGTAAGGGGAAGGGCTATGATAGCCCTCTGCGCAAAGCGTTTTCAGATGCACCCTTTGCGCAAAGGGGATAGGCGTGGCTTAACGCAAGTCGGAGCAAAAACCAACACGGAAATCGGGAAGTATCGGCAATCGGGAAGAAATTGGACAAATGTGAGTATTTGCACTCAGGAACCTCATAAAAAGTTGTATAAAACTGTAGTAACTTTTGAAAAGTTGTAGGTATACTCATGGCGCCTGCATTTACGCTTTCTGACATATACGGCTTATCGTAACATGCCCGGTTAGAACTATACGCTTGTTACGGTATTACGAACATGCATGGCCTTAAAGAACTATATACGCATATATGTTAGACTAGAATGTGTCAAATATATCGCTGTATTTCGCCTCGTAACTCGTCTCATGCGCGTTTAGAACTATACACATGTTACGGTAGAATGTGTCAAATATATCGCTGTATCTGTATATGTTTTCATTTCGCTTGTGTAAAGTATTACGAACATGCATGGCCTAAAAGAACTATATACGCATAGACTAGAATGTGTCAAATATATCGCTGTATTTCGCCTCGTAACTCGTCTCATGCGCTTTTAGAACTATACACATGTTACGGTAGAATGTGTAAAGTATTACGAACATGCATCGCCTAAAATATTATTGTTTCGTTTCGCCTTGTAAATTATCCCCCATTTATATATAAAAACGACATGTTATTAATCACATTTGTATTTTGTTTAGAAATTCCTTGTAGGAGGCTGGACTTGTTGGAGTTGTGTCAGCCCAACAAGCTTCAAAAAAGTGGGAGAATTTGAAAATAAAATATAAGGTATATTACATTCTATAATATCTGTAGGTACCAGAACAACCATATATGTTTATGACTATGTATTAATTTTGTTTTCTTTTTTGTGTGTACCAGGCATCCTCTACAACTCCGTCCACCTCTGCAGCATTTTAATTTTGTGTTACAGTTGATTAAAATTTGATTTACATATGTTGTACAGAGTATAGTAATTTAAAAAAAATAAAAAATTAAAAAAACATTTGACTTTTTGCAAAGTTCATTTAAAACAAACTCAAAAGGAGCACAATACTTCAAAACTTTAAAAATAATGTCATATTGTTGCGACTGCAAAGGGGTGTCCCATTTCTAAGGGTTTAAAACATACCCCTTTGCCTTACCCCTCTGTTTAAAGACAGAGGGGTAGGGCTAAGGGGTAGGGCTAAGACAAAGACAGAGGGCTAAGGGGGAGAATTGGGATTGGGCCTAAATGTTTTATGTAATTGTTGTTTGTACTATTCACCTTATTCCGTACGTTGCCGATCTTTACAGCAAATATAGTTCAATATGGACGATAAAGCCGTTGTAAAGCCTCCCCAGAGAATCAGTGCAGTGTTGACTTGTTGGTGCACAAGAAAATTTTATTAATTTTTACACACTTTACACAAATGAACCGACTTTATGTCATAGTTATGATGCAAAGCTTTTCCCAAATTGTCCATTGACATGAATGAGATTCCTGTTTAACCGGAAATGCAATTAGACACAAAAGCGGGCGTGGCTCAGTAAGGTGGACAAGGATCTGCTAAACAGCTAGTGTGCGTTTAGTAGATCCTTATCCACATTTTCTTTAAGATTATATCCAATTGATACTTTGCAGCTGATGCCATCAACATTCCCTGGGGGTGTGAAGCTAACTGAAAGCACTGCCCTGTCTGAAGCTCTGTTACTCAAATTGGACATTAATCTGAGTAATTTGGATAATTTCAAGCCTGGAATTGACAATCTCTACAGAACAAAAGGTAAAAGGCAACTGTTAACTTAAAAACAACAACTACGACATCACAAGGTGGAACAGAGCATTTTGATCTTTGGAGATGTACATACTAATAATAAAGGATTACTCAAACATGTGTGAATGAAACAAAACACAACTCCGGGTATATTTTTGAGGCGGTAGCAGCGTTATAACATGGCTAAAAGCTCACAGGAGTCAAATTTTATACTTAAAATAATTTATTTGTGACATTTTATACAAATGAGTGGTGTTATAAAATGCATAACAGCTGGTAGACGAGCTGAGGACTCATGAATGGGGGCAGGTTTGGTCAGTGTCAGTTCTCCTTAGATATTCATAAGGCTCTTCACTTGTTTTCTCTCTGTGAATAAATAGCTGTAATTGCTATAGATACCTGTGCTTTTGTATAAGCTACATGTTGCTATGAAACTACAGAGGTCTGCTCTTAAACAAATGGCTAATCTGTGTATTTTAATGAATCAATACTCTTCCTTTTGTATACATAAAGCTGAGGTAATGTAAAGAACACAAATGTTACATAACAGAATTTACTATCGAGAATAATCAATCTTTTTGTGTACATAGATACCCGGTATGTGCAGGAACAGTGGGTACATTTATATGGCCAGTAAAAATCAGATAACTAGAATAAAGCATATTATAAGCCAATATTTAAGGCCAAAGTGTGTAACTTTTTAGCTAAACAAAAAAAGGGGCTCATATTAGAACATTTTCTGATGTTATAATGTTTCCTCATCAAAAACATACCTGGATGTGCGATTGCGTATGTGTATGTGGGATTGTGTTTTGACATATGTTTAATACACAAACTCTGCATATTTACACTGTGTTCTTCTCTCAAACAGAAAACACTCTTTTCTACCTTGTGATGTCATGTGGTAATACAGGAAGTGCTCAACTGTGTTTTTAAAGTCCATGCCCCTTCACTAGAATCATTTGGATCATTTCAGCCCTGGAAGTGCCAATCTCTACTAAACTAAAGGTAAAAAGTAGCTGTTAACTTGAAAATTACCACTTTGTGACATCTCAAGGTGGAATAGAGCATTTTGAGCTTTGGAGATGAAGACTGAATATTAATAAAGGGTTACTCAAATATGTGTGGATGAAACCAAACACAACTCCAGGTATGTTTTTGACGAGGTAACAGCATTATAACAAGCTCACAATAGTCAATTTTGTGTAATATAGGAATTTGAGTGTGTGTTTATATGCGCAAAAGATAAATCCAAAATAGTGATTTAAATTTTTATAATGCAATGAATTTTAAAAGAACTGCTTCAGTCTTTAACATTTTCTTTCATTTTTGTCTTTGCCTCATTGGTTTGCACCTTTTTTGCACAAATTTCCTCAAACAAACAAAAAAACAGCACAAGTGAATGATCAGAAAGAAATCAGATTAGTCGCATCAGATATAACTCCATGACATTTCAGTAATCTGATTACTCTAGAAATCAGATAATGATCAGATTTATAGTGTGCAGGTAAACATGGCCATTGGTGCAGCTGCTTTCAGAATTTGCGGAATTAAATAAAAAATACTTATTAATCAGTAATGGAAAGAAGACTCACAGAGCACTGAATATGTGAGTTAAAACATGTATGTTATAATGTATTCTGACACATGGACAAATCAGAGTACTGTATTCTAAATAGTGGGAATACTTTTACATCAAGTTGCATTTAAATTATAGTGTAAAATGCAACATAGGATTAAAAACAGCTTTATATTTGGTTCACTGATCAGGCAAGGAAAATCACACTTGCACATATCAATAAAAAGAGTGTTTTATATTTTTTTCCTCATTAATTCTGTGCAGTTTGAAGCCTAAAGTGAATGATCACATACTGCCATGTATTCCTTTGATTTTTAGAACAGTAACTCAATTCTGAATATCTCCAGATGAAATTGTAACTGTACGTGTACACATAATACTGTTAGTCAAAATTAGTATTCAGTATATGTATTCTCAGTACATGTATTCAGTTACTTTCCAACACTGTTCTTAATACTACTGGTACTTTTTATCTGCTAAAACATATTAATCTTATGAGAAAATCGCAAGTCATACTCAAGTGTTCAACATATCTTATCTCATGCACAGTTTTGTCCCGGTAGAAACTGTTCCTGTAGATTTGACATTGCTCTGTGGAATAAAGTGACAAAGTGTAATTTAATCTTTGATATGTTTTCAGTTGGTCTCACTTGTCACCAAAATAGGGGAAGGAAACTGAGCAAGCTTGAAAAACCAGTCTGTTTGCATAGTTTATTATACAGGGAAAGAACGAAACTGTGGCTTTTATTAGTTAGAAGCAGCAGCACAGCGCAGCACAACTTTGCCGACCTTTACCAGTGGAATATGTGTTATCACATTTCTTATCATTTCTTTATTGTTCCTTGACTTTAAACCAACGTGTGCTTGCATGTGCATGTGTGTGTGTGTGTGTGTGTGTCTGCACTTGTTGCGCATAGCAGCACCACCCTCTCTTCTGCTACAGGACTGCTCACTGTTCAAGGTTCAGGGAGATAACTACGGGGTGAGTGGCTGACGCAGGCTCAGTGTTGAATTACAACTGCCTCCTATCATATTACAGAGACTCCAAGTTAGTCTGAAACCATAGCTCTTGAAATCTCGAGCCACAGACCAAAGCAGGAACTAAAAGGGGACAAAAGAGGACTTATTTTTTCGTTTGAGAAGTTGAATTCTTACACGCTGCTTCCTGGTTGTTGTTTTTTTTTTTACAGAAAAGCGTTACCATGGGTAGTGGGAAGACGCACCTGTTTTCATGTCTCCTGCTCGGCTGCCTGTTTCAATGTACGACTGGGTTTATGTTTTGGACTGCCGTAGTGGAAATTAGCTACATCAACAGCCAGAATGAGACTACAGACAAGTACTGCGAGTGTGGGGTTTTTGGACGAAATGCTGCCATAGAAAGGGCACACGGTATCGTAACTATGCCCAAAGGAGATCCGAGAGGGTGCGGGCCAGATCCAGTTTACAGCCGAAACTCCAGCTCTCCAGCATGGATTGCCTTGGTGAAACGTGGAAACTGCACCTTCAGCGAGAAGATCCAAGCTGCTACACGTCAAGGAGCAGCCGCCGTTGTGATCTACAATGTTGACGGTAGCGGCAACATAACCACGCACATGTCCCATCCAGAAACCACTGGTGCTGTGGCTATCATGATCGGGAATCTTCAAGGTATGGAGATTGTGAAATTGCTTCAAAACGGCACTGAAGTTCTAATGATAATTGAAGTCGGCAGCCCACATGGACCTTGGATGGACACTTACTGGCTCTACTTCTTGTCTATTGCTTTCTTTATCGTCACGACAGCTGCAGTTGGGTATTTTGTTTTTATCTCCGCTAACCGTTTGTACAGCTTAAGAATGCACAGGCGAGCTGAGAGAAGGCTGAAATCCGAAGCTAAAAAGGCCATCCAACGCTTGCAAGTGCGCACCCTAAAACGTGACGATGAAGAGACCACTTCGGAGATCCTGTTATGCGCGGTTTGCATTGAATCGTACAAAGTTGGCGATGTGGTTACCGTGCTAACATGCGATCACATCTTTCACAAAGCGTGCATCGAGCCATGGTTGCTGGATAAAAGAACCTGCCCGATGTGCAAATGCGATATTCTCAAAGCCCTAGGAGTGGAGGAGGAAAGTAAAGACGGTTTTAACCAGAACTCGCCACCAGAGGTCACTGTGATAACCGTAGCTGGAGGAGAGGCGATGTATGAAGTCCCCCTAACAGACACAGCTAGTCCACAGCACTATGACAACAGAGCCTTCGAGGAGGAACCGTCCAGGGGATAGTTAGCGAGCAGAGGAAACAAAACAAAACAACAATCAGCTATAAAGTCTATGGAGATTTTACGGTTTGAATAAGACTCAAAAAATGGGACTAAAATACCATTCAAAAATATCAAAAACACAATTGAAAAGTTTAAGTAGCTGAAATGTGACTGTATGTTGATGATATGGTACATAATGAGTGAGATATTTTAAGCTTTTATTTGAACTACTGATTTTATTTTGCAGAGAAATACACAACTACCAAAACACAATCCCTAAACTAAATAAATGTAGCAACATATTTCACGTTATTAACTATTAATGTTGCCTTATAAAGTTTAAATGAATGAACTTTTCTATTATATTCTTATACACTGATGTAGGATTATACCAGGGCTGCACAATATATGCACACAACCAAGTGTATAACCTAATATGGAAATGACCTGTTAAAGAACGCATTATTATGTTGTTCACTGGGACCATTGTATTCAAAGTGGACAAAATATGATAGCAAAGATTGTTTAGTAATACAAATTTGACCATGGTTTGGTTTTTAGTTAAAAATATTGAATTACCTATTACTTATTCAGGGGTATTAGCTTCATGTCATATGTAACATTTTGAGGACTTTTCCCCACTGAAAAGATACAATATTTTGTTCTTAAATTTTGTTGTTGTGTTCTTAATCGCTATGGCAACAGCCCTAATTTCTCATCATTCTGAAATCAGTGGATGCATGCATTACAGTACGTGCAGTTCTCTGTGATAAAATTAAAAGTGACAGTCTAAATGGAATACTTTTTGTCATATACTGTGCAGTCCTGGTTTTTCCCTGTTCCTTGTTGTGAATACAAACATGAGGTGTGTTCATAGTTGAGCTCGTCCAACCTGCTTGACGCAAGTGTGCCCTAGATGCTGCGTGGTTTCACATTTCTGTTTTGCATCTGGGACCTTGATTAGCTAGTTTGGTCATTCTGCAGTGAAAGCTCCTATCTGTATGAAGACTTGCAAAACATAACCAAAACAGCTTAGAAGATTTGCCTCCCAGCCACTTAAACTCATACCTTATGAGATCGAATCATTTATAGTGTGTTTGTACTTGCATTAAAGCAGGCTAGCATTCACGCCCTGCCTATGAACACACCTCATACTGGAAAAACTACATTGCACTATGAACTAACCTCGAGGGCTGAAATCTTAACAACGTGACCAAAAGTGAGTCATGGTTTTAAAGCTCGAGGTGATTTTGGGAAATATGCAGTGCCTTGACTTGAGGAACTGAATGTTTGACTCATAACTACCAAGACTATGTTCACATTAATAGGATTGAATTGCTTTAATTATTTGTTTAGGATTCTCAAATATGTTATACGTTTAAATCACAATCGTCATAGGCTGTATTAATGTGGTTGTAATAGGGTTGTCACAAAAGTATACTAATCAATACTAAAACTACTATCAAAACGTGATACTTTGAGCAGGGATTGATACTGAAAAACATTAACACAACACAATTTGACCTTTACCGGAACAATTTTAGAATGATCTTAGGCTTTGACAAAACTAGAATAAGACCACAAGGTAACAAATAGAACGCATAGTTATTTTCAGTAGACAGTTACTTTCTATTGTCTAAAAAATAAGTGGTTTTTATTATCACTGAGCTATCAAAATGTGTATATAGTATCAAGCTTATTTCTTAGAATCAAAATTAAGTTGGAATTTTTTGTATTGTAACAACTCTAGTATGCAGTAAAGTTGTCACAATGAACAATACACACTTGATTTTGATGCTAAGTAAAAAGCTTTATATTCTATACCAATTTTTGATACCATTATATTAATAAAAACATTATTTTTTAGCAGTAGAATACAATTTTCCACACAAAATAAAAGTCATTTCTTTAATATTTCCATGTGGTCTTATTCTAGTTCTGAAATAGACCAAGATCATTAAAATTTATCAGTTTTTAAAGAACTGATACCTGCTAAATGAAGTATCTAGTTTCAATTGTAATTTAGTGCTGATTACTATCTGGGATGAGCATTTCTTGGCGACCCCTGCCTTACCTAGACCCAAAGATTGTAAACCAGTCAAGAGCTAAAGCTACTGTACATCCTGGTTGGTATCGTGTCTATGCAGAGTCATTGTATCTGTGAATATTTGTTTATTCAAAAGACATTCAGCTTCAGCTTCTTAGAACTGAAGGAACACTGCTTGGTTTTGTAATCTGCTTTTACCACATTCATGCAATTAAAAAAAATCATCTCCTTTGCCAAACATAGACAAGACATATTTACAATCTTGCACAATATCAGATCATATCTATTTCAATTTGTACTATTCTTCCTTGTGAAATGAAATTGTGTTATTGTGAACGTGCTGTTTGAATTAATTATTATTTCTGGAACATTCCAGCAGGTGATTGTCATAGGAGGGGCATTTATGGACCAATAATAATGACTCAAGGACTTATCTTGATCCTCACACTGATAATTTTATCAATCATTTGTAAATATTCTTGTTGTGTACCTTTCTTTTTTTGTTGCTCGATTGCACTCGCCACAGTCTCAACAGGTCTTCCATGTTTGTAGTTCTGAATTATTTGAAGTTTCTTAAATCTTCAGTCTACCTCTACAAGCGCTCACAAAGAACTGGGATCCTCTGTCCTTCCTTCTGTGTTTTTGCTCGCGGGGTAAATGCTGATTATTGTGCATATATTTTTCTACACTGATTGAGTCTTATGATATGGTTTTGAAGAGTCATGTGCTGCTCTGTACAAATGAATGTTAGATGTTGTATGAAATCACATTGATGCTTATTAGAAGTCAATAAATTCCTCAAAATGAGGCAGACTTTGAAAGAATTCTCTCTCCTGACATATTCTTTGTTATTGTGTTATATATTGCAACAGAAAAGAAAACTATACCACTGACTCAACAACTCTAAAGCAGGATAACCCAAACAATTTACCTAAAATTGATATCCTTTAGTATATGTTTAGTTTAGTTTTTTTTGTCAGGTAGCATGTACATGTTTAATAACCTTACCAGATTTTGCTACTGCTACTTTCCATCTGCAGTCACTGGGAAAATGCACAAAACGATTAAAATCACACTTTACATTACAGTTACATTCTTATACTCACATAGCTTATTAAAACGCACAATGAAATACTTAAAGATGCACTGTGTAAGTTTTCTGATGGAGGGTTCGCCATCTGCTTGTCTTGATGAAGAAGTCCCACACTATGGCATTAAACTTATCTAAGTTACAGGTCAGATCTGAGGAGAAGCGAGGCCTACTCACAGTACAGATGCATGGTTTTCAAGGTATTTCTAAGCAATAAAAACACCTGTAGTTAAATCAGTTAACATTCTGGGCTATAAGCTATAACAACACCACAAGACGAAGAAGTCAAATAGTTAAATAAGTGTCTGTAATTAGTCAAAAGTACTTATTCAACCCTCTACAGCTTGAATCTTATTAAAATCATATTACGAAAAAAAGAAAAAGATCCTCACAAGTGCAAAAAAAGTACACATGATAAATATTGAGACAAATAGTTCTTTCATGTATTGCACTGTAAGTTTAAACTCTTGTGACAGGCCTGTTGTTTGTTGGTGGTTCGTTTGTGTTTGTTACTTCATTGACTGTGCATTGACAAAGGCATGTGTCAGACATGAGGCAAAGTATTTCTAATATTTGAGTCCCCGACATGTTTGGATCTGACTCTCTGAGCAGCTGAAAATCACTCTCTGCTTTAGGGCTGTTGTGGTTCAGATCAGCCTGTCAAGATAATTACTCTATCAGCTCGGTTTAATATATGTTAGACGGAAGAATAATTTTTAGAGATGCACCAATATGATACTGTAACCGGATTTCAGCTCCGATTATTGAACATTTTGATGGATCAGATATCAGTTCAGTTGATATCGTTTCAGTCGTTATCCTATTTTGGTCTATACATTTGTGTAATAAGACGATTTACTGGACTAGTTGGCCTAAACACCTCAAAATGTTTCTCAAAGTTGTTCTGTAGTTACTTATAATGATAAATAACAGTTACAAAGCACATTTGGATATATATATATATATATATTTTTTTTTTTTACCATACTCTGTGTTTAAATGAAATAAATTATAGTTTTACATTATTTAGTTTCTGCCCTAGTCTCAGTTGATATTGGTTGATATTGGCTGGTCACCAATATACTTAAAGCAAAAGGATCGGCATTGGTATCAGAACAAAAAAAGCTGGATTAGTGCGTCCCTAATAATTTTTGGGGGTCAATATTAATTGTTGATGCTTTTTATTAGTACTAATGTGGAACTTTTTAAAAAAATGTCTGTACTATGAAAAGATTTGAGCTGTAGAGGTTCAAAACCATAGATACAAAATAACTAGAAGTGTTTAATTCTGCTTCTGTTTATTTCCTAAACACACCCAGATAAGGAACAGCTTGTATAGTCATTACAATCACACATGAGACATAATCATATTTCCTCTAACTGGGTTCATGATGTGCAAAGTCATTGTTTCTTATTACTCAGAGCAAAGCAAGGTCACTATTGTGTTGGAGAACTCAGAGTCTTATCAAAGTGTAATACCACATCTTCATGTATTGTGTTTTCTTACATTTAAATATAGGTCATATTCATATTCGCTATTGTCTGATCTATGTTATGATGTTGTTTCCTCATCAAAAACATATCTGAGTTGTGTTTTGTTTCATTCACACATGTTTAATGTGTAATACAGGAAGTGCTCCACTCTGCTTTATAACTCCACACACCTTCACTAGAATCATTTGGACGTTTTCAGCCCTGGAATTGCTAATCTCTACTGAACTAAAGGTAAAAGGAGCTGTGAATGAAACAAAACACAACTCCAGGTGTGTTTTTGATGAGGTAACAGCACTATAATAGTTTAAAGCACAAGAGTAAGTTTTGTGTAATATAGGACCTTTAGAAATATAAAGTGAGGATACCTGGACTCACTGTATTCCCTTTCCCTAAGATGAGCTGTGTAAATGCACTAACTAAAAGGTTAAAACTCCACTATATAACTAAAAAAAGGTTAAATTAAAGCTTGTTTTTTATTGCAAAGAAAACCAACATGTGTGAGCAAGCTTGCATCTCCAGAAACCTGATGCTTTGCCTGTAATATTCCACAGTATGGCATATGTCACCAGACTGAGGTACAGGTCTAATCTGTGGAGAGGTTCAATGTCATTGTTTCTTATTACTCACAGCAAAGCAAGGTCACTGTGTTTCAGAACTCAGAGTCTTATGAAACTGTAACACCACGCCCTCATGTATTTACATTTATTTCTGGCACTCTTCCATGTGTTTATGTTACATTTAAAAACAGGTCATGCCATTCACTCCTCAGTTACACCTTTGTGTTCTCTGTGCCTTGGGGCAGAGTGACAGAAAGTTGGCTGCTATTTTGTGTCTGAGCCATAATCACATAATCGTACAATACAGACATTAAAAATATGAGGTGAGGAGAACTGGATTTGACCACTGTATTCCGACTGTCTGTAACGTTTTAGCCATAAAATAGATTAGAATAAAAGAATGTGGTTTTTTTTTTATGTTTTTATTGTCTCCATGGAAATATTGTTCATTTGGCTATAATATTCCATAGTATGGTGTAAAACACATCTATTTCAACAAAGAATGTTCCAAAGTGTTTTTTTAACTGGTGCCACCATCAGAAAGTCACGCAATGTTGCTTTAAATTGTTTTATTTTAAGGTGCACTATAACTTCTCCGCACTCTGCTTACTTATCTCCATGAAAATGTCAGTGCTTATGTATCAAGACAAGCTGGCCCAGGTACAGGTCTGATCTGTGGAGACGTGTAAAGTCATTGTTTCTTATTACTCACAGTCAGTCCCTATTGTGTTAGGAATCTCAGATCAGATTTTAATCAAAGTATAACGCCACACCTTCATGATTTAAATCTATTTTTGGCACTTAGCCATGTGTTTAAAAACAGGTCACATTTTTCACTCCTCAGTTACACCTTTGTGTTCTCTGTGCTTTGTGTCTGAGGCTCCAATCACATAATCTCACCATACAGACATTAAAAATAAAAGCATTTTTTTTATTGCACAAAAAAACTTACAACATGAGTGTGCAGACTTGCATCTCCACAAACCTGGCTCTTACTTGGCCTGCTTGTCTCCATGGAAATGTTCATTTGGCTTTAATATTCCTCAGAGTATGGTATGAAACACATCTATTTCCACAAAGAATATTCCAAAGTGTGATTTTAACTTGTGCCACCATGAGAAAGTTACGTGATGTTGCTTTAAATCATTTAACTCCACTTACTTATCTCCATGGAGATGTTAATGCTTTGCCTGGAATATTCTGCAGATGGTGGAATACGACGTGCCAAAGGGAGGCGCCAGTGGTAAAAAACATAGTTGTGTCCTTAAGCAAGACACTTTACCCACATTGCCTATTAAGAAAGTGGTGTGCGTGTGCGTGTGCGTGTGCGTGTGTGTGTGTGTGTGTGTGTTGGTTGTGGAGGGGTTGATGGCGCAGATTGTCAGTCTGTCCCAGGGCAGCTGTGGCTACAATAACAGCTTTTTACCACTGAGTATGGAGTGAATGAATAATGCACTGTAAAGCACTTTGGGTGTCTTGAAAAGTGTTATATAAATGAAACGATTCATGAATTGATTAATTATTAACTGAACTTCTGTATCTACATAAAGACAAGCACATGACCTCACCAAGCCAAGGTACAGGTCTGATCTGCGGAGAGGTGTGTCCGCTAACGTAAGAACGCATGTTGTGTATTGCAAGATAAGTTAAAGTCAACGCCATAGATAGAACATTCCAGGCAACGCAATAACATTTCCATGGAGACAAGCATTTGACGGACCCTCCACCTGAAAAGTTACACACTGTACCTTTAAATATATGTTTTCAGCATTTCATTCCAGTCTTTGTATTTCACCAAAACCTTTTTGCAGTCTTATCATGTTTCCAGTATTTCTTCCATGACTCGGTCCATTGTGTGGCTTTAATCTTGTAACTTTGGTTGCTGATAGCGTTGCACTGTTAATTCTAGAGTGATACCAGGGTTTGCTCAGTGGAAGAATAAGTCAACAAAGTGTGATAAAATGAGCAGGTGGATTAATGTTTAAACCCAGAGCTGCTCGCTAGCCTTAATTCCGGGTTCTTCTGGAAGTCCTGGAATGTCAAATACAGCGAAATGTAAAGAAAAGACCAGGGGCCTCATTTATGAAGCTCGCTTACTCACAAATCATTGCGTAGGCGCTCTTTACGCCAACCGAGGGATTTATGAAACTCCTACTAAGCACCGCTCTTTGCTTATCTCTACGGCAGCTAGGACCCTGCCGTAAGCTCTGCCCAAAGTTTGGAGACACGGGGAAAAGCGACACTTGTGGAGAGGAGCAGAAGTAAAGAGAGTCTGAGGAAGTGTTTGATCAGGAAATCGTCAGAAAATCCACATATATAAAAGAATTACATCCCATGTTCTGCATTTAAGCAGAGGTTAGCCAGAACACGGATAAGGGCTGTTTATTCCACTCATTATTCTCGACAAAATTACACTTTTGAAACTCATGCACAAGCGTGTGCACTTTCCTGGTGCAGCGCTGAGTCTCCCACAGTCTGCACTGTGACCCAACACAGAGAGGATTACAAACAACTGAACTTGTTTGTAAGATAAAAGTAAAATAATGCATATACATATACACATTTATAACATATTAAGAATACACACTGTAGACTAACCCACACATTTATTCCAGTCGATACTTTACAGAAGTGGTAATATTCAGTTTAAAAGAGGAAGTGAACTGGCCCAAGTCATGTGTGATTCAAATGTGTGATTCAAATGTGTGATTCAAATGTGTGATTCAAATGTGTGATCTACGACTGTCACCTCTGAATTTATTACAAATATGTCAAAATCTTGTCTTGTCTCATTTTCGTGGGCCTAATTTCATGGTGTGTTTCATTTTTGTGAAAATTAAACAACTCCAGAAACAAGCGGGGGAGGGCACCAGGCCACGTTAATGATCAGATCTGTGGAGAGGCGACCCCCTCTCATGATAAGAATACATGTTTAAAATACATTAGAAATATCCCATAATGTGGAACATTCTAGGCAAAGCTAAATCATCAACAAAAGCAAAACTAGCATGTAATAGAGCCTCCACCAGAAAAGTTACGTAATGTGCCTTTAAGCAATCTAATTTAGTGAGGTATCTCTTCATAAGCAGTTGAAACCAGTATGTGCTCCTTTGTGTTTTTAAAGTCCATGCAGTTTTATTTGAATAGTTCCAAAAATTTCAGCCTTTAGGGTCTGTTAGGGTCATGTTGCTAAAATAAGCTTTGCTGTAACATGGCATTCTTTTGTTTTTGTCAACAGAGGGAGCTCTGTCTACTTCTCTGTGAAACTGACTTTATATGTACTGTAGGTGTCCAAAAGTATTTATAACAAAATAAGTTAATATGATTTTTGAAAAGAGAAACAAGTGTATTCAGTGTTGTGGGAAAAGGGCTGTGGTGGAGGCAGTTTTGAATAGACTGGAACACATTTAAATTGTAAAGTGATAATATTTATGTGTCTCCTTCTGATTGGACAAGAGTCGTGACCAGGAAGTATAAGAAAATAGTCAGTAAGCTTTTATTACATAGTGATTTACAAAACAGAACACATAATAAGTATCATTGTGGTTGTATGCAAATATAATGGACACTCTACTTGGCATTAACTGAAGCTTGAAATCCTTAAATTTTTTTTATATGTAAATGGTTCTGTATTCAGTTTAAGCTTTTTATATGATTAATTTACATGAAGTTAGGGTTTATCAAAGGTGCACTGTGTAACTTTTCCACCACCTGCTTGTCTCCATGGAGATGCTATTGTTTTGTCTGGAATGTCCCAGTATGGCATTAAACGTATCCATCGTGCATGTACTCAATAACATGGGTTTTATTGACCTAAAAACTCTTATTCTTGTGGGCTCGCCTCTCCACAGATCTGACATGTAACTTGGCCCCGTGGTGTCGCCTGCTGTCTCCGTAGATATAAATAAGTGTAATGCGATACTGTGGAACATTCCAGGCAACATCTCCATGGAGAGAAGCAGGTGACAGACCCTCCACCAGAAAAGTTACACAATGTTTAGACTGTAATTCTCTTATCTTATCTGTGCAGTTTCATATGTTGTAGTGTTGAATATTTCTTATCAATAGTCAACTTTCCTGGGCTATTAAGTAATTAAATGTTCACTCAAACAGGATGTATTTAAGGGACAGTGGTAAAATACTTCTTTTAAAGGTGCATTGTTGTGTTTCATATGTTGTAGTGTTGAATATTTCTTATCAATAGTCTCTCCACAACTTTCCTGAACTTTGTGTTAGTTTGATCCTCATTTTGGGCCTTGTCATTAAGATAGAAGAGACACTTTCTGCCCCTTTCCTTTCACAGTAAATTGCTTAAACTTTGTATTGATTTTGCCTGCCCCCCAGTGGCCAGAACGCGCGCAGTCTCTCTCTGAGCTCACACACAGGTCTAATGTCCACAATGGGATCAGGCTAAGACGGGGAATCGATATTGAACTAACCATCTCGAAACATGCTCCCAAGATTTATTACGGCTCTTAACGGCAAAATAGAGTGAGAAGGATTTCATTTAACGCCATACAACACTAACACAGCACTTGACCTTCGGTGCAGATAGGAATCACATGGTGAAATGGACTCCCCGAGTGCTATGGCCCCATCACTGTCTATATACTGTGGTACTGTAAACACTGGAGCTGGACCATATGTGGAAAAATATATAATTGCATTTATTTTTGAGCGAGCATTTCGATTAGACTTGCTATTTATATTTTAAAGATTTACTGTGTAACTTTTCTGGTGGAGGGTCAACCACTTGCTTGTCTCCATGGAGATGTTATTGTTTTGTCTGGAATGTCCCGGTATGGCATTAAATGTATGTGTATGTGTATGTATCTTGCATTTACTCAATAACATGGGTTTTTATTAACCTAAAAACTTGTATTCTTACTGTGAGTGGGCTCGCCTCTCCACAGATCTGACATGTACCTCGACCACATGGTGTCACCTGCTGTCTGCGTAGAAATGCCATACTGTGCAACATTTCAGGCATTATCTCCATGGAGAGAAGCAAGACCCCATCAGAAAAGTTACACAGTGCACCTTTAGTAATAGGATTCTGTGCCAAGTTCACATTTTAAAAGCAAACTTACAAAAATACTGAAATATGAAGCGACAAACCGATGCAACGATCACGTTTCAGAACATTTTTGTACAGATCTTAACTACAGGGTTCGCCGGTTTTATGCGGAATACCACAGGAGATTTGGTTATTTGTGAAAGAAATTATGGTATTAAATTGTAGCCTTTACGTTGTCAGGAGTTGAGCGCTCATGTCATTCAGAACAGAATTTAATAAATGTATTTATTTTCTTTGTTTACATAAATATTATTATTTTTTTTGTAATTAGAACAATGATTTGATTAATTGCCAAGACGTTAATCTTTTTCTTTTTAATTCTTCAGGACTTCGAAGACTCTTCATCCTTTTACAGTCTGGTTCTATCACCGCTCATGTTTTGTCGGGTCAGTTGTTTTGGGCTGTGAGTTGTTTATCAGCGTTACAGCCGGGCTATTAAGTAATTAAATGTTAATCAGTTACCTCTCAAACAGGGTGTATTTAAGGGACAGTGGTAAAATACTTCTTTTAAAGGTGCATTGTGTAACTTTTCTAGAGAGGGTCTGCAACCTGTTTGTCTCCATAGCACTTGTTCATAATAATGTGCGAAACTGCAGTGAGGGGTCCTTCATTTTTTGTTTATAATCTTCATCAAACTTCTCATTTTGGGCCACAGTGAAGTGATTTTTCCAGTCACCAACTTTTCCTGCGCACAGATACAATTTCAGGTCATAAAAACAAAAATATACCTAGAATACACACATGAATTGGAGTTACCTTTTCTCATGAAGGGAGATACTTTGAAATCCATAACTCCGCTTAATGAGGAGTAATTGGTCATGCTGTTTTTCTTCATGTTGTCGAACTGGACTTGGCCTGTGATGTGTTGTTTGATCTCTGGGTTGACGGACAGGCCAAGGAAGCTGCACAGTTTGTTTATTTCCAGTTCTGTGTTCTGCAAGTACGCAGTAATAAATTATGAATAGTAATCAAAATGTATATAGATGCGTAATAATAATAATAATAATAATAAAGATAGTATGAATAAAGGTAGTAGGATAATGAGGTTTGCGCTAGCAGACCAAGAGGAAGACCTGAGAAATATGAATGTAAATGTTATTAGAAGTAATTATACCTCAACAAGATCCTCAAAAAACATGTAATGCAGATTTGAATAGGTCTTTTTCTTCTGCCACCAGCCATTTACGTGGTCATACCATGATCCAAATGGCACTGCAAGCATAATCATAATTTAAAGATAAAAACTTTACCTTTACTTAATATAATTTCTCTTTTCATACACTGTCCATCTAAAAATTTCTGGATGTAGTCACTCCATTCTCCAGGTGCAGGATGGATTGCATTCATGCGATCAAAATGGTAATAAGACACCATGTTGTCCTTAGCATTACGGGCCACATACACAATCTACAAATCACATCACATCTGCATTAGCATTAGCATACATTACATTTGAAACATTTTGCTTTAAATCTCTTACCCTGCAGTTATTCTCCCAGAATGACTTTGGAAGAAATTGTACTGGAACATGAGTTTTGATTAATCGTGGTGATGTGGTGAGTTTGTTGACCAGATCTACTCCTACCAAGCTGATACCTTGGTAAAGATAATAGAAACACATTATTTTAGCTGTTAAATAGATTTACTAATGATATTAAGTCAGTAAAATGTTCTTTAATTAAGACCTTCAGCTGGGTTAGATACGGCCAGTTCCAAAAAGGGCACTCTTTCAAAGATGGGGATGTCGGTCTGCCGCTCTGGAGCTGTTTGTCCAAAGTAGAGCAGGTCCAGGATGTACGAGACCCATGTCGTTCCTAAAGGAAAACAGGGACAGCAGTTTTTTGTTTCAATATTCACAAATTTCAATCCCTATAAAATTATGTTTGGCATCTCACAGCCAATAAATGCAGGCCATACATTTTTTTTCTAGAGTTTGTAACATTTTGCTAATGTTTAATTCATTTTAAATCAAGATGTTTTTATTGTTTTCATATTATCAAATATATACATATAAATGCAACTGGCAAGTAACAAACTCACAGATGTCACATTTCTGTAGACTGGGGGGAAAAAAAAAAAAAAAAAAAAGCACCCAAAATGCGAGTCCCCCACAAGAGCAAATCCACATGAAGAATGGCAGGTGCAAAAAATAATAGACGAAAAGTGCAAAAAAAAAAAAAACACCCACCCTGTCACTGCATGGGTAGAATATTTATTCACATGTTACTATGCCACTGCCTATTCTTTTTAAAGAGCTGAATACAACTTTAGGAAACGGCCCCATGTTTTCTCAAATGCACTAATACTGTATTTTGTTTCAATGAAAATCATTTTTTTTCTAGCTTTAGACAGGACATGACATCTTGTAACCACTGTGAATGTGAGGGAGGGTTAGCGTCCATCCACCTGAATAAAATTGCTTGGCGTGCCGTGAATAATGTAAAAGCCAAAGAATATTTTTTTTGTAGCACTAAAATGTAAATGATTCTCCAAAAAACAAAAAAAGCTCCAATACAGGGTTTGGTTCCAACCTAATATTGAATACCTGGGATAGAGTGTTAAAAATGTTCCTGCAGTTGGTTTGCAGGCGTGAGCATGACCAAAACATGTGGCTGAGAGAGGCCTCAGCCAGGCCACACCGGATACACAATGGGCTAATTTCAGGATACATAGAAGACACCCTGGCCCTGGGGATATGCGTCGATGTACGAGTTTGAATTGAATTAACTGGTGCCGAGCACAGAAGGAAGATGGATAAACAAGTTTAAGAGCAGTGGAGCGAGACCCAAGTCCTCCTCCCAAGCGTTTTTGAATTTATCCACAGGTGGGATTTTGGGATCTAACATGATATTGTACAACTTAAAAATAAGGCCTCTGGATGGACAATATTTCATCCGCGGTACCTGCTTGTGTAGCAGCTTGAATATTGAATAGTTGTGTAGTAAGGAAGTGTTGTATTTGAAGATGACGAAAAAAACTCTGAATTTAAAAGATGAAACTTCTGTTTCAACTGTGCTAATGAAGCTATGGTATCATCTATTAACAGATATTTAAAACGTTTGGCACCCTCTCTATGCCATTTTTGAAAACCTGCATCCATGATTGATGGCTTAAATAAATGATTGTTAAGAATAGAGCTCCAGAGTGAAAAACTGACCAGGCCAAAGTGCTTCCTAAATTGCCCCCAAACCGTCAAAGAGTGTTTGAACACTGGATTATCAAATAACGTAATAGAGGGTAAAGGTAGGGCAAAGCCCACTGAGGCCAAGGGAGAAAGATTCTGTGGAAAAAGCTCCAACACAACTCAGTCAGGACGATCAGGCTGAACATAATAGTATGACCAGTGCACCAAACATCTCAGGTGGGCCGCCCAATAATAAAAACAAAAATTAGACAAAGCAAGACCTCCATGGAGTTTAGATTTTTGGAGATGGATCTTGCTTAACCTTGGACGTTTGCCCTGCCAAACATAGGAAGTTATGAGTGAGTCCAACTGTTGGAAAAAAGCATGAGGAATAAAAATGGGCAATGTTTGGAAAAGATACAAGAATTTCTGTAAGATTATCATTTTAACAGTTTACACGACCCACTAGGGACACTGACAAGGGTGACCATTGAGACATCAGCTGCCTGGCCTGGTTCAGCAGAGCAGCAACATTTTCTTTAAACAGATCCTTGTGCTTTTTGGTAACAATAACCCCAAGATAAGAAAACTTGTCTTACTCGACTTTAAAGTTTACATTTGGAAGATCCAAGAGCTGTGCTTTGTTATTGATTGGAAATAGCTGACTCTTGCTGATATTTAATTTGTATCCTGAAGGAGTACCAAAATGATTGAGCAGCGCTAGAGCAGTAGGAATAGGCGATTTGAGTTCAGCCTAAATTTGGTCATAAAATCAAATTACAGTTTCCAGATATGATTACATGCATGCAGTTGAAGTAACCAGTGCTTTTTGTTCAATACATAAACTGAAATACATTGTTGATCACTTTCTTTTGTATGTCATATTCAAACAATATTTTATCTGAAAACATGCAAAAGATACACTGTAAAAGATGTGTTTTTACCTGCTTTGGGATATGTTGCAACAACTATATCATCCGGGCGTGCTTGAAAGTTTTGCACATTTTCCCAGTTGTTTGTAAAAGCCTTGATCATTGCAACTCCATGAAAGTCAAAAAGCTGTGGACGAGGCACTAATTCCATCTAAAGTACAATAAAAACATGAATAAATGTAGAGTGACAGCTTAATAGTGAGATTAAAACAGCCTCTCTGGAATTCCTTTAGAAAAAAACACCCGTGTCCGAGGTCACTGTTTATTTTGCATAGCAGAAATGTTTATGCAAGATAAAAACTACATCCTTTGCAAAAGACTATTCTATTCTGTTCTATTCTATGTATAATACTGCAATAGTACTCACATCCTTTGGGTTTGGCATGTTGCTCGACACTTCTAGAATTCTGTTTCCGTGTCCTCCTTCTCCCTGTAGCTGGCCCCTTTTGGGACCAATTCAAGTATTTCCTCTTCATTATATAATCCGCCCACTCATGTTATCTGAACTACTGCTTTATATGTGATAAAGTTTAGTCCCTCCCTCTGCTGTTTGTAGTCATTTTTTGTCAAGTCATTTACCAAGCAACATAGTGGGCAAGTGGGTTAATGCGTACAAAGGAATTAGGCTTCGCAGCAAATCATAATGACTGGCAAAAGATTCACTCCCTTAAAAAAACAGACTTTGCTCTTAGGTAGCATGCCGATTAAGCTTTGAGGCAAGGACAAATCACTCTATTATTACCTATTGCCTTCTATTTCTTCAGCACCTAATAATTTTAAAATTAATAGCAAAAATAATAGCAAATAAAGAGTATGTTGTTTTAGAAATACAAATACATTTCTGAGTTGACTAGGTTTAGGTCATGTATTACACAGAATTGATTCTTGTGAGCATTAAGCCATTTTAACCTCATCAAAAACATAACCCGAGTTGTGATTTGTTTAATTAATACATGTTTGTGTAATCCTGGTTTATTAGTCTTGTCACATCTCCAAAGATCAAAAAGCTCTGTTCCTCCTTGTGATGTCATGCAGTGGTAGTTTTCAAGTTACATTTTGAACTTCTTTTCACTATAGATTGGCAATTCCAGGGCTGAAATCATCCAAATGATTCTAGTGAAGGTGTGTGGAGTTTAAAAATACAGTGGAGCACTTCTGTATTCTCATGACATTGTTGTGGAAAAAATTAAATCTCTTGAAGATAAATAATTAATCTATTTGCGAAGCTCAATGACTTTTTGGAATACAGACAAAGGTTTATTGGTCTATTCTGTTTTGTGTTTTCTGTTTCAGAGAAGAACTCAGCCTAAATATGTGTGTTGTTGTGTGTTAAACATGTGAAAATTAAACAAAACACAACTCTAGGTATGTTTTAATGAGGACATAACATTAGCCTATAACATAGATCAGAAAATAACATAATACGAGCTCTTTAAAAACAAAAACATATCTTGTGGCTGGGTCAGTCAGTACTACTCCTATCTTCATGAAATGTGGAGTGATGCCCCCTGAGGCTAGAAAAGCTGGATCTTCATTGTTTTGGAAGGAAATTGAGCTGGAACAGTATAACCAGGTGACGCAGTAGAGTTGTGAGACAACCCGAGAATGATGTGGAGAGGAAAGGGGGATATGACAAAAACATATCACACCGTTTCCACAGATTGATTGATTTATGTTCATTGATTGAAATAATTAATCTCCATTTTGATTAAAATGCAATTAATTGCACAAGGACTGAATTTCCTATGTGAATATGGCTGTGAGAGTGGTGCTGTCTTTAACATGCTGTGAGCAGCTCAGCAGCTGCTTTAATGAGAGGCAGAGAGGAAAAAATGTTTGTCTTAATGGAATGTGGTAGGCTATTGGAATCTAATCTTTTTCAGAAGTAGCTAAATTCAGAATCACAACAATCTCTCTCGAGACACTCCTTGGTACATTCGAATTCAGCCACTTTTTCTATTGCAGTACCAGTGAGCAACCAGTGAAAGGCAGCAATATGCGCGATGTCTAGGCTGCCAAAAATGCGCACAAAGAAGTAAACAAACAAAACGTATACAACAAACATGGTGTCCATCAGTGAGGCACCGCAGGAGGATTCATACGTGGGGAAAAAGGTAAAGTATTTTATTGATTTAACAATATTAGCCAATGTATCAAGAGATAGACAGGTTTAGATTGTTTACATCCAGCTGTATTGAAGACACCCATGTAAAAGTCGCCTCCATCCAAAGAAATCCTAGGTTTTATTGGTCTGCGCGAAAGTCCCACATAATTGCCATGTGTGAAAAAGTATGGTGTGTGGAAAAGCATTTTTCACAGAGCACCATTTTCAAGCAATATGGGAAAGAAAAAGGCTCTCTCTAGTGCTGAAAAGTGCAAAATAGTTGAATACCTTGGACAAGGTATGAAAACCTTAAGCATGATCACCGTACTATTAAGAGCTTTATAGCTGATTCAGAGCACATATGGATCCATGCAGATACAGGCACAATGAGGAAGGTTTCTGCCAGACAAATAGATCGGATTAACAAAGCAGCTGCTAAAATGCCATTACAAATCAGCAAACAGGTATTTGAAGCTGCTGAAGTAGGATCCTCCAGAGGCTTGCATTTTTGCATAAACCTTCTATTCGGCCACCCTTAAACAAAGCTCACAAGCAGAAACGGCTCCACTGGGCCCAGGAATACATGAAGACTCATTTTGAACAGTCTTGTTCACTGACGAGTGCCGTGCAACCCTGGATGGTCCAGATGGATGGAGTGGTGGATGGTTGGTGGACGGCCACCATGTCCCAACAAGGCTACGACGTCAGCAAGGAGGTGGCGGAGTCATGTTTTGGGCTGGAATCATGAGGAGAGAGCTGGTCGGCCCCTTTAGGGTCCCTGAAGGTGTGAAAATGACCTCTGTAAAATATGTGGAGTTTCATGTTTAACATGTTTTACAACCCTGCATATTTAGGCTGTTCTTCTCTCAAACAGAAAGCACTCTGTTCCACCTTTTGATGCCATGGTAATACAAGAAGTGCTCTACAATGTTTCTAAACTCCAAATACCCTCACTAGAATCATTTGGATAATTTCAACCCTGGAATTGCCAATTTCTACTGAACAAAAGACAAAAGATAGCCGTTAACTGGAAAACTACCACTACATGACATCACAAGGTAGAAGATGTAATTAGACTAATAATGCAGGATTACTCAAACATGTGTGAAAGAAACAAAACACAACTCCAGGTATGTTTTTGATGAGGTAAGAACATTCTAACTTGGCTTAAAGCTCACAAGGGTCAGTTTTGCTGACCTTTAATACTGAACCCATTTTACTGTATCTATAATTAGTTGGTGAATGAACTGAGTGAATAACACATTACTAACTTTTATAAAATGAGTTTAAAATAACATTGATGTGAAATACTGTAATCCTGCTATTCACATGATGTAACATAACCCTGACGCATAGTAGTCATGCATGGGTTTGCGATACCTCTTTGGCTCCATCTGCTGGACAAAAATCACACTACACCTCGGACTCCATGAAAATGCTGTGTCATGTTGTTACCCTCGTGTGTCCGGAGCAGGGTTTTTTTTTTTTTTATACCTGAGACTAAA
The DNA here is from genome assembly GCA_029959045.1 of Taenioides sp. WSHXM2023. Lineage (NCBI taxonomy): Eukaryota > Metazoa > Chordata > Actinopteri > Gobiiformes > Gobiidae > Taenioides > Taenioides sp. WSHXM2023. The sequence continues at coordinate 8,080,045 of CM057091.1, forward strand.
GTACAGTGAAAAATGATGGTGCAGTGAAAGAGGACTTGAGAGGTTGTATACTTTAATGACTGTGTGGTCATATTGTCCACCCCTTCATATAAGGGCCGTCATAAATCTTTACTACAGATTTAAACCCACACTATTTACCAGGTCAGTCAGGAAAAAGCTTTTAGACAAACTGCTGATGCTTCAATACCTGTTATTAAAGGTGCACTGTGTAACTTTTCTGGTGAAAGGTCCACCATCTGCTTGTCTCCATGGTGATGTCATTGCTTTGCCTGGGATGTTCCACAGGAAAAAAAAATCTTGTTCATTTTCAATTACAGGTGATTTTATTTCTCAAAACTACTGCAAAACATGCATTATTACTGTGAGCAGATTCACTTTTTCCGCAGATATGACCTGTAACTTGACCTGGTCATGTGGCCTGTTTGTCTTCATGGCGATAGTTAAATTAAGTGCCAAGCTGTAAAACATTTCAGGAAAAAACAACATGGATTTAAGCAGGTGGTGGACCCCCTACCAGAAAAGTTACACAGTGCACCTTTAAATATTTTAAGCCATCCCCAGCCCTTGTTCTATTTATAATGTATTATTTTATGTAATATTTTTAAAGATACATTGCACAACTTTTCTGGTGGAGGGTCCGTCACCTGCTTGTTTCCACGGAGATGTTATTGGTTTGCCTGGAATGTTCAATGGTATGACTTTAAATTTAGTGTATTGTCCGTCAAATGCTTTTCTTCATGGAGATGTTATTGTTTTGTCTGGAATGTTTTACAGTATGGCATTAAACCTTTCTATCATCATGGAGACCAGACCAGACCAAGTTACAGGTCAGATCTGTGGAGAGGCAGCCCCGCTCACAGTCAGAATGCCTGTTTTTCTAGGTATTTTTGAGCTATAAAACCACCTGTCATTTAATAAACGTAAGATAGAGCTGTTTAATGTCACACTGTGGAACATTCCAGACAGAGCGATGACATATCCATAGAAAGAAGCAGGTGACGGACCCCCAATCAAAAAGTTTAATTTCCAAACCAGCCTCTCTTTTATGTTTCTTGTCTAAAACTGTTTCCCTTAAATGTCAATACACTTTTCTGTACCTTCAAATATGAGACACTATTTCTATAGCAGAAGTAAGGTACAGCCCATCAAAGCTCCAGCTTCAGCTTCTTTGATGATGTAAGGTATGGATTTCAGTCTCTCTGATGTGCCACAACCCACAATGCACTGGGGTCATTAGACGAACGTTGACCTATAGACCCCAAGTATAGTTTTTGATAAATAGAAAAGCACATTGTTTTTGATGACAACTTAGACATTTACACAAAGACGTTGAATCAAAAGTGTTGGAGGTTGCAAGAAAACCATTTTTACAATTTTACAACTTTAGATCCAATTCATGGTCCTGTAAAGATCCTTAGTCCCCCCACCACCACCACGGTCTTCATGGAGTTAAAGCAGACCTATTATGCAGAATCGACTTCAGAGCTTTTAACCGTGTAGTTGCTTCACCTTCTCATTTACGCTCTTGAAGTTGTATTTGGAGTGATTTGTTTGAGCAGTCTTTAATCACTTATTATCACGACGCCATATCGCTGATCAACCCCCATTTTCGAAAGACTGTAAACTTTTAATTAAGTCATTTTTGATGAATATTGTGTTTTAAAATGGTCCACTGGTGTCATAGATTATAACTATGGAGCAGACACAGGCACAATATGTCTTCTTTAAACTTTTTTCTATAGTCTGAGCACACTTTTAGTATCTGCTGCAGACCTCCAGAGTGAGGGGACATGATGACCTGGTTATAGAGTAGTAGTAGTAGTAGTTGTAGCAGTAGCAGCAACATTAGCAGTACTAGCAGTAATAGCAGCAGTAGTAGCAGCAGAAATAGCAGTAATAGCAATGGTAGTACTAGCAGTAGTAATAGTAGTATTCCATCTTGTCTGAATGCCAGTCCATCCATCAGTCTGCAGTACACAGTCTGCCTGTGTCTAATTGAATGATCCGAGGCGCTCTTGTCTCTGCACAGCTCATTATCGTAATGAAGGAGTGAGATGTGATTACACAAACGCACCAACAAATAAATCTACACAGACGATAACTGCAATATTAAACTTGTGCTTTCTCAGACCACTCACTCACACGATTTACCACAGCTGTCAAAGAGTAAATGCATTTGAAACACCACTTTTCTAATGCAGGGACGCTGACTCTATAAGACTTTAAAGGGCCCATATTATTTTCTTTTTATAATGTTGTTTCCTCATCACAAACATACCTGGAGTAAAAGTAAAGTAGTAAGTGTAAGTAGTAAGTGAATACATGTGTAAAATAAGGTTGTTAAAAGTATTGAAAACCAGATACAAATCAATACTGAAAATAATATAGAAGCCAGATACTCATTTGAGGAAGTATTGATACTAAAAAAGTCACATTCACAGGAAAGTTTGAGCCTTCCTGGACAGTTTTAGTGTGATTTTGAGCTTTGTCAGAACCAATACAAGACATCATGCTGAGGTAAATAAAGTATAATTATTTTGTGTATGAAAAGTACATTCTATTACTAAAAACGAGCATTGTCTTCATTGTGGTATTGTAACCAGTATCGAGTTTTGAGTGATTTCCTTAGTATCGAAATCGAGTTTGAAATTTTAGTATCGTGACTGCATGACTGCGTGACTAATGTAAAATAAGAAGATTCTAAAAATATTCAAGTGCCCATATCGGCTGGTAATATTGGCCTGCCGATATATCGGTTGGGCCCCACACAAAGTACTACTGACAAATCACTATAGTTATTGTTGACTGGACTGCAGTGCATTGATTTACAGATAGAGCCCTTCGTTTTCATTACATTAAGTGTCTCATTGACTCAGAGCCATGTTGGTTTATGGGACATCTATTGTTATTTGCAGTCTGATGAAGAAAGATTGAACCTGTTTGCCTGATGGTGCGTATAGTTTAGCTGTTCATTCAATTTGTATACCTCTCCTTTACAAATAAAAGCAACTCCAATAATGAAAAACAGATGACTATGCACAAATTATTTAAAGGGCAAATTGACTCTTGTGAGCTTTAGCCATGTTATAATAATCAAAACATACGTGGAGTTCTGTTTTATTTTGTTTCATTCACACATGTTTGAGTAACACTTCATTATTAGCCTGTCTACATCTCCAAAGCTCAAAATGCTCTGGTCCACCTTGTGATGTCATGAAGAGGTAGTTTTCATATTAATAGCTACCTTTTACCTTTTGTTCAGTAGAGATTGGCAATTTCATGGCTGAAAGTAACCAGATGATTCTAGCAGTGTTAATTTTGACAAGGAATTTTAATTTAGTTTTAGTCTTAGTCTTTTGACTAAAATTACTTTTAATTTTAGTCTAGTTTTAGTCATCAGATTTGTTTTAGTTTTAGTCTAGTTTTAGTCGACTAAAATTACAATAGATTTAGTCGACTAAAAGCTTTCCACACGTATCAATTTTTACCTTTTACATTGAACATAAAACTATACTTTCTTGAAATTGGGATATTAATATGCAAACATTTCACACTTTATATTTAAACACAACTGTTTTTATTGAAAATGTGTTTCAGTGTTTAAATGGAAAAGCAGTAGCAAACAAAGCACAAAGACAGTATAAATTATTGCTGTCTGTCTTTATGACACCAGTGTAAACCACAGCAATAACTGTCAAAATGATAATTCACAGCTAAATCCAAAATATATTTAAAAAAAATTAAAGTGCAGGTGTCAAAGGCCCTTTTGCCCTATACAGTTTATTACTGCAGCTTATTAATGCATAACAATTACTGTAACAACCTTTGAACTCTAAAACTCTAACTCTAACTCTTTTTCCCCTTGATTGACGCGCCACATGGTTTACACTCGTCTTATTCTCTTTGTTATCAAACGTGAAGTGAGACCACAGGTCAGACCGTCTTTTTCTCCCAATCCCAGTCGCCAGCATCTTCTCTTAGCACTTGTTGCTCCTCTGTCCTCATGTTTCTCGGGCGCGTGAGCTTTTCGGCACCGCGCAACAACGCGCGCTGTGATTGGCTCTTTAGCGCAGCGGCCGCTCGTTCCTCTCTCTCTTCTCCTGAGGAGTCCTGACACTTATTCGTCACCATGGATCTATTATTCGTCACAGGTTATATTTTTGTTTCGTCTTTTATTTGTTGACGAAAATGTCCGTCTATTTCGTCATCGTTTTAGTCATTTAAAAGTAATTTTTATTTAGTTTTCGTCTCGTTTTCGTCCGCAAAAAACCTTCGTTGACGAAATAATTTCGTCATAGTTTTCATCAACGAAATTAACACTGGATTCTAGTAAAGGTGTATGGAGTTTAAAAGCACAGTGGAGCACTTCCTGTATTACCACATGACATCACAAGGCGTAGTTTAACACACAAACGCTGCACATTTAGGTTGAGTTCACCATGTGTGAATGAAACAAAACACAACTCCAGGTATGTTTGTAATGAGGAAACAACATTATAACAGATCAGAAAATATATGGGCCCTTTAACTGTTTTTATATACTGGAAATGCATTGTTTCAAAATGTATCTATCATCCACTTTTACAGCAAACCTTCCAATTTACTTGTTTGCTGTAGCCTGTATGTATATTTAAACTTGAGTTTTCAGCAAAGAACAGAATTATATTATGGCCTGCGCCTCTACCTCATAAGAAGAAGCCCTGGGATCAGTTCCTGTGCTGGGTGGGGCTCTGTTTGCAAGTTCTCCCTGTGCCCACATAACCTAACTTTATTTTATTGTACCTGTAAAACGAAAAGTAAATAGTGTGAAATGTGTCCTTTGTATTTGATCCATGGAGGATTGGGCAATTGTGCATGTTTTAAAGGTCCTATATTGCACAAAATTGACTCTTGTGAACGTTAAGCCATGTTGTAATGTTGTTACCTCATCAAAAACATACTTGGAGTTGTGTTTCATGCATCGTTTGAGAAATCCTGGATTATTAGTCTGTGTACATCTCCAAAGATCAAAATACTCTGCTCCTTCTTGTTTCATGTAGCGGTGATTTTCAAGTTAACAAGCTATCTTTTACATTTTGTTCAGTAGAGTTTGGCAGTTCCAGGGCTGAAATCATCCAAATGATTTTAATGACAGTGTTATATTATATTGTATGTTATATTATATTGTGATATGTGAGCTACTGTATCCAAATCATTTCCCTTGTGGATCAATAAAGTTTATCTAAGTCTAAGTGTTTCCTATTTGCGCGAAGAACTCAATGAAACAAAACAGAACTCTAAGTTTCCTCCAGGTTCTGCAGTATGCCCTATCACAACAAATGCACTGTTTTGACCTATATTTACAAAACACTCTATTGTAACGTATTTAAGCATTTACAAACAGTCCCTCGAGCACATTTTAAACCTTTCATCCTGCTTGTGTCTCTGAAAATAAAAGGAGTGACCCTAAACAAACCCTATAGACACTTTGCCCTCACTTTGTCCTCACAGGTCTAAGCTCACCACATATTTCTACTTCCTGCTTTCCGCTGTCAGACCAAAACTTTGTGCAAGTGAGATTAAGAGTTTAACTTTTTTGTTTCTCTTTGACCTGGTAACAAAAGGGAAGGAAGTGGGGTTCTGTCATGATGTTTTGCAGATAAGAGTGTGTAGAACTCTTATCTCAGACATTCACATTTCGTCTTTGAGGTTTTGGTCATGGTTTAAGTCTAATGATAGTTTTGTGCATGATTTCTGTGGTGTATGTACGTTCACTGTAGTTTGTGATTAATAAATGCTACCATCTGCTGGAGAGAGAAGAGAATTGCAATTTTGTTGGTGTATTTAATTAAAGAATCATGTCTAAAAGGGTTATCAGAGTTGTAATCTCTGTGGATTTTATTTTGTTTATTTAAAGGTCCTATATTACACAAAATAATATGCAAAACTGATTCTTGTGAGCTTTAAGCTATGTTAGAATGTTATGACCTCATCAAAAACATATACTTGGAGTTGTGTTTTGTTTCATTCACATGTTTGAGTAATCCTGGTTTATTAGTCTTAGTCTTAGTCTTAGTTATCAGCTCCTTTTACCTTTAGTTGAGTAGAGCTTGGCAATTCCAGGGCTGAAATCATCCAAATGATTTAAGTGAAGGTGTGTGGAGTTTAAAAACACAGTGGATTACTTCCTGTATTACCACATGACATCACACGGCAAAAGGAGAAATTTAATTTGTCAACTGGACAGAGTTTATTTGGTCGAATACGTTTCGCAGCTCATCCAAGCTGCTTCTTCAGTTCTGGTCAGATGCTGGCGGACACTGCTTTATATCTGCCTGAAGGGAGGAGCTAATTACAATGAAATTACTCTGAGACACACATATTTGTTTACAGTTTCTGTTAGTCAGGTGGGTCTAGCAGTGTCCGCCAGCGTCTGACCAGAACTGAAGAAGCATCTTGGATGAGCTGCGAAACGTATTCGACCAAATAAACTCTGTCCAGTTGACAAATTAAATTTCTCCTTTTGCCATGGATTCTACCTGGACGACTGAGGGATTCTACACACATGACATCACAAGGTAGAACAAAGTGTATTCTGTTTGAGAGAAGAACTCCTAAAAAATATGCAGGGTTTGTGTGTTAAACGTGTGAATGAAACACAACACAACACAACAACATATTTAAACATATAACATAATTTGGGCCCTTTAAACAAAATGTCCTTGGTGTTCACACCTATTTCATTCATTATTACTATTTATATGCTGTTGTTGACTTGACTCTGGTCCTCTTGTGCGTGTGGCGTTCTGTGGTTCTGCTTTAGACTGCGGTGAGTCTCACACCAGACAGTCACACTCAGCTGGTGAGCCTCTTTCATTAAACTCATGCAGTGATGTAACATATTTCATTACCTCATTTACTCACCGTTGTTTGAGCCACTGGATTGTTTTAAGTTAAAACTCAAATTCACAGTTGTCATGATACAAACAAATTCAATACAAAGTAAATTTCAACACTAAGTAAAGGTTTTTACCCACTTATTTTATTCTGCAATTTTATGTTCTTAATCTCACAGCATTCTGCAGCGATGCGTAGTCATTTTGCTACATCTGCTGCTCTCTAGTGTGATGTGCAGCTATCCATCGGAGTTGCCGACTTTTTGTTGTGATGGCGTCTGCTCCATTGGGCACCGCAGTTTTCTAACACGGAAGTCAGTTGACATGTTTCTTTAAGTCTTTTTAGATGAGAATTACAACTTAAAATGTGCAAATGATAACAATGATCCACAGGTGTCATAGCTTATAACTATACAGCAGCACTTCTTTTACTTCAACATGCGTAATTGATTCGTATTAACTTAAAATAATAATTTACTTTCACAGTAGTAGTAGTAGTTCAGTATTAAGACCATACAGATGTAGAGCAAACTGTCTAAACTGACTAAAGTTAGTATGAGTCAACAAACAATAACAAAATGACAAAAATAAGTTGTTGGGAAGTTTACCAATCCTAGGTGAAACTACTGCTCCTGCGGTCCGGCCTAAACAAGCACAGAAAGATTAATGGAAAATTTAAAATGCAAAATCCCCCAATGAATCATAAACATTATCATTCATATTTTGTGTGTGCCTTTTAGCAAGAATCTGTGCTAATTATCTATGACTGCCCTACTTTTTCATGCTTCCTGATGCTATGAGGTTGACAAATTAATTTTTACCCAAATTAGCATCTCACCTTCTTTTAACCTCTTGAAATATTCATTGTTTCTTCATAAATTTTGCAGGACAGCCCCACACCATCTTTAGATCTGCACAGTCTTTGGTGGATTTTTGCTTTTGTCACCCACATTTGTCTTGTGTCCTTAAAGGTACCACAAATTCCCAACTTTTGTGCTTTTAACAGTCTCATCGGTGCAATTCCCGAGCATTCATCCATCACACGAACGCACCACAGAGACACAGGGAGTGGACCTCAGGAACAGAGAAGAGATAAAAGAACAGCATCAAAAGCAACATGGCTCCAAAGTAGAAAAAGCCCAGCCCGCGTCAGAATACACAAACACCCCAATTCTCTCCAACTGCAGCCAGGCGCCAAGAATTTTTATGGTTATATTTCTTTTGTAGTGTGGTCCAAGGACACAAAAAAGTAATGCACAGAACTATGGACTTTATGGACTATATGGGACCTACACGTTTCCTGGTTAGAGTTATAAGTTACGATCTTTCACCCAGTAAACAAGAGTTAAGTGGAGGTGAATGATGGGGTAGACATAGCTGATGTGATTAGTGTTAATTTAGGGTGCTTTCACACCGACAGCAGGTGGTGCGCACCAAACGTTCCATTCGAACCAGAAGCTCTTAGTTCAGTTTGTTTTCGTTGGTGTGAAAGCATCAGTCGCACTCGGATCCTCACTAAATCAAGCGGACTGAGACCTCAAAAAAGAGGCTGAGTCTCGGTCCATTTCACTCCGCACCAAATGCCAAACTCTGGTGCAGTCCCTCTGGTGAGAACGCGAACTCGGGTCCAAACCATAGAGAGTAAGTCCAAATGAGCTATTCGAAATGCATCATGTGAGGTGATACTAATTATTTCATTTCCTGTTTGTGGGGCCCACCGCCAGGGGCCTGCTGCTCCCGTGCCCCGGTTAAGGGGTGTGACAGTTGGGTTGGGTCTGGACGCCTCCCTCGCAACTGGCGGTTCATAGGTTTGCGAGTCCAAGCATCTCGTAGGCAGGGTTTGAGAAACCGTGTCTGCCAGAGGGACCGGCCCGCGCTGTTCGTACCCTTGGGAAGGCCACTGGATGTGACGGTGTGTCTCGGCCTCACTTCCGAGAGGTCTGGTGTGTGGGAGAGCCTCAGCACCCCGGGCCACATGCAACCAAACCTGCTGTACGCAGGAGCCTTGGATATTTGCCAATCGGACCAATTTTGGTTCGTTTGCAGGTGTGAAAGCGGACAACACTGGAGTCTACTTTATATGCTACATAATAACAATTTTATTTCCTGGCGCGGACCAAATAATCGAACTAGTGGTGTGAAAGTGCCCTTAGAGCAAGCCTTCACAGCTCGGAACCAAAAAGGAGCCAGTGAAATTAAATCTTTAACAATTTCGAAATAAATGACCAAGCAATAGCTGGAAATGTATTTTATAGAATGGTTTTGAGTTTCTCTTTACCACCCAATTTAAGATCAGGTGGTGCAGAGAACTAAAAACAAAAAGGAGCCAGGTTTTGATTAATCTTGGTTTGTCTAGGGTCTGTCTAGTGGACTCTCCATGTTTGCTTTGTGTGTGCATTCTAGATATCTCACTTTATTTCCCTCATCTCAAAACATGTGGCTCTGGTTGGCCCACAGAGGCATCATGCTTAAAGATCCATCAACTTTTCTGGTACCACTTTGAGTTTCTTTTTTTTTTTTTCTCTTTGCATTCTAACCATAGACTGTATAAAGAAGTGGTCACCCATAGTGTTCAGCTCCAGTCAAATGAAGCTCATGAGGCTAGCACTTGTAGGGGCCAATTTGGAGCCGAGTTCCATGTTAGGAATAGGAATTGATTTCTGGACACAATAGTGAAATAAAAACACCAGGATCATGTAGAGCGTGTTAATACGAACATTTTAAGACCAAAATGATGAGGCTTATTGCAGCAGAGAGGGCCGACAGTGGAGCTGGAAAAGCCCACATGCTCATTTCCTATTTGGAACGCAGTGGCTAGTGAGTTAGCTATGTTCATACAGTGTATCATAATTACCAAAATAATATACTAAAAGATGGACGGCTCAAGACAACTTTCCTTCAAACTTGTTATCCACTATCTTCACTTGTTGTGTTGCTGACAGTTTTGGGCGAGTGGGTTGCACAGGGCAGAAGTGATGCCTCAGCAGTGGGCCTCACCTGTGTGGGACCAGCCTCTTCTTCTCAAAGTGCTTTGTCAGTACAAATGTTCCTATAGGACTCCAGTGTGTGGCTCCCCCATCGCTGTCCATTTGTTCAGACTGCATGTAGATGATTTGTCAGCACTTCTGGCTCTCACAAATTGAGCTGTGCAGCATCGTGGAGGAAAACTATTGCTTTGTGTCTTTTTAAATGTCGAAGGCTCCAGGCAAGTATCTTCTAAAGTTTCTGGTTGAAGGATCTGCCCCTAGCTCTGCTCACATCTGCACAAATCAATGATCAAGCCCGGCATTATAAACCACAGCCTCTTTCTGTAATGTTATTCATCTGTACTGGAGGCACCATTTGCACAAATGTCAATAACTCTGAAAGTGGGATGAGCAAATTATGGAGTCGGCTGAATTTATTACGAGAATTGCCTGATATTAGAGTGACATGTTCAGTTTGTTCAATGAGATAATGTACTCTGATCGACAAATATGGCCATTAATAAGGATTTGTACACACACAGATGTAAAAGACTGAAACAATTGAAACTAATGGATCGGGATTGGTGTTTATAAGATCTGTCAGTAGACTGTTGTTCTATGTCCAGCTATGGAAAACATCTCAGATATTTGTCAGTAGGTTTAAGAAGAGGTACTGAACTGCAACCGTGTTTCTATTCTTCAAGATACTTTGACTGTAACTATAAGAAAACCACACCAAAGAATTACACCAGGCAATTAACAACTAAATAAGGTCTAAAATACAAAAAAACTGTTGCCTGGAATTCAGAATACTTCTTCAATACTTCACCAAAGGCTCGAGTCTAGTCACTCATGAATCTCCGTTTTCAGATGGCCGTGACTGACGGGTGGATTAGCCAATCAGGGACATACACGGTCCAACCGTATCAGAAACAATGAAGTAAAAAAAATATATAATCACATGGGATGGAAAAACTTTGCGGATTTCTGCAGAATCAATGAGTGAAGCACTAAACTGTTAATCTGAGGTGAGAGAAATTGTATTTTATTTGTAAATCTTATGCGACCAATGAGCTCCTTCATTTTACATGCGTCACTGAAAAAAAAACAACAACGGTTGGTTTGGCTTGAGACACAGCAGAGGGTATCCAGAAGAGTCCGATACGTCTGTATAAAAAAATATAGAGATGTCATTCTGGATTTGCCAGGCAAAGAAACTGAGGCCCTGTTAGTAGGTTACACAATGAACAGTAGCCAGATGCTTGCAGGGTTGGAGACTTTCGTTGTATTTCAACCCAGATAAAACTAGTATTCTATACTAGATTCTGAGTTTATAATACACTATAATACAGAACACTCCATACACATAAACAGTGCATATTCTTCTCAGATAAAGGACATCTGTTGTAACTTAGTTATAATACTGAAATTTGGCTGGTAATTATACAGTATACATTGCAATAAGAATACATTTGCAATACATGAGTGGACTTTTTACTGCTGCGTTCTTTCTTCCCAGCAGTCCATCCATCTGATCTGGTTTGGTCCTGCAGAGTGCTGCAGCCTGCAGCCAGTAATTAATGACCCATTTGTTTAATTGCAAGAAGCCGAAGGGACAAAGAGCGGACACAGGGGGCGCTCAGAGGAGGGTCTGTGTTGATTTAGCTTCAGGGAAAAAGACAGGTGACATTGAGTTAAAAGAAAGAACAAAATAATGGTGTGTAGCTAATGTGCTAACTGCTAACATGCCCTTGTTTGACTTCTGTCGAAAAGTGTGTGTGTTCCTGTAGCCTGGGATCCAGGCTGGACTCTTAGTATTTTCTATACAGAAGATTTCTCAGTCTAGTCACCACCTCCTCCTCTATAGGCCAAACTCAGACAGAGCCATCCAATCACATTTGTCGAAGTGGGTTAAGTGTCTTGCCCAAGGACACAGAGACAAGATTCATCTGTGGGAGCTGGAATCGCACTGCCAACCTGTGATGTTTATATTGAAAGCGGGAATTGAACCGCCAGCATTCCCATTGGATCAATGGACAAACACCAACTGAGCCATGTCTAACATTCTGTTTTTCTTAGTCATTTTTGAGTTTATGTGGATGGACCATACATGTCCCTGGTGTCTGGGGTCCAAAACTAGTGTCTCTGTATTAGGGAGTTGTGTTCTTGGCTTTTGTGTTCCAGTCCTTCATATACTCGTAAAACAGTCACACAACAGTCACTTGGAAAAAGGACCACACATCAACAGATATGTAAAACTGCTGAAAAGTGCCTAAAACTGGCCAAAAATAACTACCAGGTGTGAGGGGTGGATGACAAAAATTAATATTTTGATTTATTATATTTTTTTTTCATAATTTGGTAAATATGCCTGCAAATGAAGATCAGAGTATTGCACAAAACATGAATGGACCATAAAATTAACCACCAATATCAGTTTATACTCTTGTTTGGGAGATTACACCAGATTTTTGTGTCTTTTTTTTTTTTTACCAGCCTGAATGACTGAATGAATGTTTTTTTTGTTTTTGTTTTTTTTGTATTTTTGAGCTAGGGAACCACCTCTAATTGTATAAATGTAAAGTAGAGCTGCATGTCAAATTGTGGAACATTTCAGGCATAGAAACAAACAGGTGATGGACCCTCAACCAAAAAGTTACATAGTGCACCTTTAAGAACATATAAATAATAAACGATAATATTGAAACTGATTTATGCCACTGACACAATAACTCTAAAGTAGAATTATTCCCAGAAAATTAATCCAAAGCTTCAAAATGGTAAAATAAAAACTGCAATAAATAAATAAATAAATAAATAAATAGCAGAATGAAACACTTTAGTAGTTAGTTTATATCTGTAATGAGCCATAGAAGTGAAGTTCAAATCTAACAGGAAAATAGCAAAAGGTTCCTCATTAATATAAAGAAAAGTCCCCATGATAAGTATTGACCCCCCAATATTTTCATTCCATCAAACATATATTGAACAATAAGTTGATATCGTAATTATCGTGACAGGCCTGCTCACCACTGTCTTTTGAGAAATGTGTGAAATTGGCTTTAGACCTGACGATTCACTTCCCCAAATGGCAGTACGCGTTGGTTTATTTACCCCTAATCTGACCCTAAAGCTGCTCCTGTGAGTTTTCTATAGGCCCCAGCGCTGAGCGAGCACTTTCACTCATACACTCACAACAGAGGAGTTCACCATCTGTCACTGCCTTCTACAGTTTGTCCACAGGCTGCTGCTCCATTTGAGTTACTATAGACACAGGAGGCCTCGTCCCACTTTCACACTTACTGTATAGTTTATGAAATAGGCTTTTACTCATATCTGTAAATAGTTAGTGATTTAAAGATCCTATATTATGCAGAATTTACTCTTGTGAGCTTTGCGCTGTTATAATGTTGTTATCTCATCAAAAACATACCTGGAGTTGTGTTTTGTTTGGGCAATTCCAGGGCTGAAATCATCCAAATGATTCTAGTGAATGTGTATGGAGTTTAAAAACATTACCTGCATTACCACATGACATCATAAGGTGGAGTGTTTTCTGTCTGAGAGATGAACTCAGCCTAAATATGCAGAATTAGTATTAGGACGCCTTGTTTTTAGTACTGATACCAACTGTACTTGTTTGGTATGTTTTCTTTATTATCTAGAATGGCAAAAACTGAATTGTACTGTTCATAAATTCTAATAAATACAATTTCTTTGAGATTTTTCATCATTTGTGTGTGTTGAAACTGGTCTAAATACTGTATATCTGCAGGGAGGTAAGGAGCGATCAATTGTACTGACTCTAAAAACATTGTCTAATTGACCAAATTCAACCTTCTTTTTGTATGGACCCTACCTGGATGACTGAGGGGTTACACAAACATATGGCCTTCAATATCCATTTCATTCATTTAAAGATAAAGAAAACAGACAATAGTGACAGATGGTGTGTCCTATGTTGATAATGTGTGAGTGAAAGTGCCCACTCAGCACTAGGGCATTTAGAGAGCTCAGAACAGCAGCTTTAGGCCATATTAGGGGTAAATAAACTGACCTCTCCAAGGGCTTTTATCTTTTAATCATTGCCATTTATCCCTGCAAAACAGTTATATTTTTGTTGCTTCTAATTCTGAATTTTGCTTCAAACCACGCGCTTTCACTGACAGAGTTTTGGCTGCGGACCTCTGATTAAAATACCCAATCTTTAACAATTGGAAATAACAGAATATTTTATTTTGAACACAATGACTGAATTAAGTCATCAGCAAAAACAGTAGCGCCGTGTTTTCATTAAAGTTTTTCAATATATTTTCTTGCAGATTCGTTGCATAAGAATGACTGTTTTCAAAAATAAACCGTGTTACACAATCAGTCAGGAGGTGTTGATGTCCATTGTGTGTGTTACTGGTCATGTAAAGTTCTCACATCATGACGCACAGAAACTCCATTACTGTGACTAGTTTGAGACTCTTTTTGTGAGAAAATATTGTGGGATTTATCAGAGCCGGCCATCTGGTTTGACTTGTTATAATCAAATAACAGTGAGTCAGAACTGAACTGATTCATTTCTGTTAACAATATTGATATGGTTGTATAAAGTATAGTAAAGCTGAGCGTTATACCATAAAATATCAATATAGCTTTTATTTGCTAACTCATCCATCAATATTGCTAGAAAATTATTATATTGCAACACCACAAATCTGACAGAAATGTACTGTTTTATTGCAGTATATATTTTATTTATTAAAAGTATCTAAATCTGCTAAAATGTGCCAGTGAAATGTCTCTATCAAGGTTTAAATATCACACTATCAAACAGGACTTTATTTATTATACCACAGTTCAGAAATATAGTGTTATACTTTATTTGAAAGATGACACTTTTTTTAATCTGATATTGTAAATATTAGACCCGGTATTCTATAATTTTCATATCTCCAAAAAATAGATCATCACGCAAACTTAACACACATTTAAAGGTCCTATATTACACAAAACTGACTCTTGTGAGCTTTAAGTCATGTTATGATGCTGTTATCTTCATAAAAACATACCTGGAGTTGTGTTTTTTCTTTTATTATTCGTCTGTCTACATCTCCAAAGCTCAAAATGCTCTGTTCCACCTTGTGATGTCATGAAGTGGCATAGTTTTCAAGTTAACCGCTACCTTTTACCTTTAGTTCAGTAGAGATTGGCAATTCCAGGTCTGAAATCATCCAAATGATTCTAGTGAAGGTGTGTGGAGTTTAAAAACACAGTGGAGCACTTCCAGCATCACCACATGAGTGTTTTCCCTTTAAGAGAAGAACTCAGCCTAAATACGCAGGATCTATGTGTTAAACATGTGTGAATGAAACAAAACACAACTCCGGGTGTGTTTTTGATGAGGAAACATTATAACATAGATCAGAAAACGGCGTAATATCGGCCCTTTAACATTTTGCTTTTAAATGCTGGTAAATGCACACAAGTGATAGACAAAACAAATGCTTTACAGTCGTGTTGTTGCACTAATGGTTCGTTTAGCTTTAGTCTGTGTGGTCTTTTGGCTCAGAGGCTCTGTCAGTGTGTAATATCTTAGGTTCGCCGCTCAAAACGCTGGCAGTGTATCTTCTTTTGTGAACAGGACAAAAGCTGATGTTGTTGACCTGCTGAATACGCCTTTGTGTCTGTGTGTCTCTGTTACACTACATGTCCCAGGACAGAGAAGGAGGGAGGACAGAGAGAGAAAAAGAGAGAGGACAGGTGAGAGGGAGAGGAGGAGCGGGGGAAGTGAGAGAGGGAGAGTGTGGGTGGTTGAGAGGGGAAGGAGAGACAGACAGAAAGAGTGAGAGAAATGACAGAGGGAGGAAGAGAGAGGAGAGCAGAGAGGAGGAGGAAAGAGGAGGAGATGAAGGAGAGAGAGAGAGGAGGTGACAAGGAGAGAGAGCGGGGGGTGAAGAAAAGAGGAAAGGAGAGAGAGGGATGTGAAAGAGTGGTGGACAAAAGAGGAGAGGGGGATGGAGAGAGTGAGCGATAGGAAGATGTGATTGGGTGCGATTAGAAGGGAAGGAGAGAGAAAAGAGGATGAGAAAGCAAAAGAGAAGGAAAAGGAGGGAGAGAGACAGGGGAGAGAGTGAGATAGACAGAGGAGGGGTGAGGAAAGGAGAGAGGGGGAAGGGAAACATGAGAGAGAGGGAGAGCGAGAAAGAGGGAAAGTGAGGGAAGGAAGAGAGAGAGAAGGAGAGAGGGGGAGAGAAAGAAAGAGAGAAATGAAGACAGAGATTGAAAGAAAAGGAGAGAGAGCAGGAGAAAAAGAGAACGATAGAGAGAAAAGACAGAGAGAGCGAGAGATAGAGAGGAAGGAGGAGGGAGAGAGACCCATTAGACACTAGATCCAGGTCTGTAGCTTCAGGTGTCTCTCTCCAGAACGTCACATGATCCACAGACAGTGGGGTCATGACCTTTGGCTTATTTGACTCTTATACAAAGACTGTGGGACTCCTGATATTTCACTAAACCACAGCAGCGACAGACTTCACTGTGTGGTCCTGGATCAGCCCGGATTTGTGGTTTAGGAGAACAATAAAAGTCAGTGTTTAGTTGTGCAACGCAATCAGGATTATAAAGTAACACAACAATTAACAGAACCATAGACTGTGAGAAATTTAAATAATGAATTGCATGTAAACAGTGAAGAAGAAAAACTCACAGTAAGTACAAAAACCTATTGTGATAGACTAAAAAGTGGTCAAAAAAGTCCAAGAATTATAATAAGAGTCCTTTAATAATTACATGGAATTAAAGCTAATGAAATAAATGTGTTTTAATTGCACAAGGGAAAGGGAACTTGAAATTCAAATTGTGTTTACATAAAAAAACAAAAAAATTCAAAGTTAAAATTCTGGTTATAAATGTGAAATTAAAGCCTTTTCCTTTTTCTGAACAAATTATATTAATCTTAATAATGCAAAAATCAAATATAGCTTTTTCACAGTTGCTGCAATCCTAAAATGTATGTCCAAAAGTAATTGCATTCAGATAGTTAAAATACAAATATGTTAAAATGTTTTGACCTATAATTCCCTGTTTTTTACAACAAAAAATTTGTGATTCATTGAGTTGATTGAGTGAAATTAGATAAATAATGATTTATCCGATTAACGGTCCAGTATATTACACAAAATTGACTCTTGTCTTGACTCTAGTGATGTTATAATGCTGTTACCTCATCAAAAACATATTTTTGTTTCACTGACACGTTTGAGTAATCCTTTATTATTAGTCTGTCTAGATCTCCAAAGCTTAAAATGTGTTCCACCTTGTGATGTCATGTAGTGGTAGTTTTCAAGTAAACAGCTTTTACCCTTTTGTTCAGTAGAGATTCCAGTAGAGTGCAATTCCAGGGCTGAAATTATCAAAATGAAATGATCCTAGTGAAAGTGTATGGAGTTTAAAAAACAGTGGAGAGAAGAACACATCTTAAATCTGCAGGTTTGTGTGTTAAACATGTGTGAATGAAACAAAACACAACACCAAGTATGTTCGGGAAATGGGGCCTTTAAACTACATGGCTACACCTCATTTCACCTGCATTATCAAGTATTTACCATAAAATAATACACAATACACAAAAAACATAAAATAATACACAATACACAATCAAATTCATCGATTTTTTAAAATAATGCAAAAAAGTCCATCATTTAGATTTTTCCCCTCAGTAAATTCAGTGGCTTTGAGACAACAGACAAAAGTACACGGAGCACTGTGCGTCTAGACCAATGTTACTTATCCTTGTGATGTGACTTTTATTTTATTTGCTGCTCCTTCTCTCTCTCTGTTTTCTCGTAAATCCGTCCGACCTCGTCCTTATGGGAAACGTGGAGGAGTGAACGCACTACGTTAATTTAATAATGGCCATAAAGATTTACCACTGCAGAGAAGGTGGTAAAGTAGTAAACCCCCTTAATACATGACTTATTCACATTTATAACAGCAGGTGTGAGCACATTTTATGAAATCGTCAAGACACAGACTGCTCCTTAGAGGGCGCCCAAATTAGAATGGGCCACTGCACAGGGCTAACAGCTGTATGTTAAGAGTTAGTGTCAGGATTCATCAGGAGAGACAGAGTTGTGTATCCAATAGAAAATAACAGATAAAGGTGCACTGCGTAACTTTTCTGGTTGAGGGTCCGCCACCTGCTTGTCTCCGTAAAGATGTTATTGCCACGGTTTGACTTTAAACATATCCAAGTGGCATTTATTCATTTCAGGTGTTTCTATTGCTCACAAATACATTCATTCCTCCTGTGAACAGGGGCGACTCTCCACAGATCTGAACTGTAATGGAGTGTAGTGCTGTAACCTGCTTGTCTCTAGGTTTAATCTATAGTGTGGAACATTTTAGACAAAGTAATAACATTTTTATGGAGACAAGCAGGTGAATGACCCTCAGTAGAAATGTCACGCAGTGCAACTTTAATTATTTGCTTGATCAGAGCTATATTCATATATTTTCTATACATCTATATTTCCATAAAAAGGCTCATTACGGTTGAACTCTTACACAAGAATAACTCAGCCAAGAGGTCAGCAGCACAATTCAAAAGTTTGGACACACTTTTTTATTGAGTTTTCTTCTTTATTTTCATGATTATTTCGATTTTAGAGTCTCACTGAAGCCATCAACTTCAATCAAAAAAATAAAATAAAATAAAAAATCTAATAAAATAGCCACCCTTTGAAACCTGCTTTGCACTTTTTGCATTTCTTGACCCTGATAAGACGCAGCTGTGAAGAGAAAACCATTTCAGGAGACTTCATCAAGCAGCTCATTGAGAGAAGGCCAAGGGTTTGCAACAAAGAAAAGGGTGGATACTTTGAGGATTTGAATAGAAAATACAAAACATGTTTAGTTGAGTTATTTTACTTTTTTCTTAACTACATTATTCCGTATATCTTGCATGAAACCCACATTAAGTTTTTTATTACATATTTATTCCAGTAACTAGAGGTAGTACAAGAAGGTCTGTTTCTGTAAAATGGTTGAAATTTCACAACTTATTTTAAGTAATTGTCACTATTGTGTCATCAGTATTAAAACTCAAGTCATGCACAGCGTAGTGTATTGATCGCCATCCTGATCTACAACCTCTAATGGAATACAGATTAATGTTTGCAAATTAGCCATAGCTATAACTCATTAAAACTCTGTGTAGGCCTGTGTCAATCAGCCAAATCAAACAGATGTTCTAAATATATATATTTCAACATTGACCCTGTAAAAACAATAGAGAGACGTGATGCTCCCTGCTTCCTGTAAGTGATAAAGACAAATCTCTACAGCTTTATGACCCTTGGCTTCTGTATAAACAGGCTGAACATGCTCCTGATAAACGCCCACGTGTGCCCGGCCCGCTCACATCTGCGCTAAATAAAAGTGATTTAGAGCCCAGAGCAAAGCGGACTTCACAGCACAGACAAATCAAACCAGACTCTGCAATAGCTACACAAGCTTCTAGGAACAGGCCCTGATCGATACAAGAGTTACACCGAGAGGAGGTGCTTAAGTGTGGGGACATTTCCTCTGGTCACATGCATGAATACACACTCTGAACTATAGAGCTCCATGTTACTTCAATACAACGAGAAGCGAAACCCATCTGCGCTCTGGTGATGTTCTAATTAACAATAATCAAGGCGTAATGATCTTAAGTGGATGCCTAATTGAAATCAAACATATGTAGATAATATACTAGAGGAAGATGTAATACGTTGTAATATTTTGTCCACCTGTTGAACATGCAGACACGTACTTAAGACAACTTTAAAAAATTACTGTGTACACTGATATTTGACAAGTGTCTATTACAATTTTATACAATACTATGGAAGATTAGAACCAAAAGAACAACTGGAAACAAGCAGGAAGTCACCCTCCTCCAAGCCAAGTAAGAGTCAGGTTTGTGGAGAAGCAATAAAAACAACCAAAACGTGCCTATATTTTATTACATTTTTGATTAAAAAGTGAACGACTGTGGCTTATTCCCAAATGTGTTGAGAGGTTCCTCATGCTGCTTTCAGGTGATGTTGGACAGTTGGACATGAGCACTGCACCGTGTTCTGTTGTGACGTTTGAGTGTTTGGTTGGTGTTAGTCAGAAGAGAGTTCACAAGAGTATATCATGTCAAGTGAAAATGAAGCTTTGAATATCTATTGTAAGCAACTTCTAATATAGTTTCTGCTCAAAATCTTTGTCAGGAACAAATACAGATGTTATTCTCAGCGTCTGACCAAAAGCACATGAACACACAGATCTGAAGAATGAGCTCTGCCTTCTGAGAAATCTTCCATCCGAACTATCCGACCTGCGCTGCTGAGGCGTTTCCCCCGGGGCATGAACCAGTGAACTGTTGATCAAGGGGCAGCCACTAAACCACCACTCGAGGCACTATACAAGCTCCTGGTACAGTTTACACAGACCAAGCCTGCACACTACACTAAAATCGAGTTACACTAAAGTACCTCGATTTGTTTTGAAGGCCCTCTAGCTGATTTTTTTCCCATGTATTTGAGAAAACATTGTCTTGCCCCAGCACAAACATATTGTATAGATACTTTATTTATGCTGAAGGAAATTCAGTTTTCGGCAGCAACAATGAATAATAATAATAATAATAATAATAATAATAATACCGCTGTAATTCATCATGTATAGTGATGCAATGTACAGACAACACTAACTTAAAGTAAGTGAGCTGTGTCTGCATCTAATTATAGAGCATTTTATTATCCAACAATAACGAAGTGTGCTTTAGCATGCTAATTGTTGTTTAGCATTACCGCCACGTTAAAAGTCTGCAATGGGTACTGAGAGTTGTGAAAAGGACTTTTAAACTCTTCACGGTGAATAATTAGGATGCTCTGATTGCAGGATAATTTTGGACCACTGCAAACTGTTTAAAATGAGCTAGTTCTGTTTTTCACATTTTAAAAATAGTTTTAAAAATCATGTACAGCACCTTTAACTGATGGAATCTGAGTTATCAAACGTAATTAAAACATTTTACCATAAACATAAGATTGTTAAAGGGCTCATATTTTGCTGTTGTCTGTTATAATGTTTCCTCATCAAAAACAGACCTGGGGTTATGTTTTGTTTCATTCACACATGTTTAACACACAACTGAGTTCTTCTCTCAGACAGAAAACACTCTGTTTCACCTTGTGATGTCATGTGTTAATACAGGAAGTGCTCCACAGTGTTTTTTAAACTCTGTACACCTTCACTAAACGCATTTCGATACCTTCCTCCCTGGAATTGCCTGTCTCAGCTTAACAAAATGTAAAAGGTAGTTGTTAACTTGAAAACTACCACTTCATGACATCACAAGGTGGAACAGAGCATCTTTAGCTTTGAGATTTACTAATAAACCATGACTACTCAAACATAAGTAAATGAAACAAACAACTCCAGGTATGTTTTGATGAGGTAACAGCATTATAACATGACTTAAAGCGCACAAAAATCCATTTTGTGTGATATAGCACCTATAGTAACCTTTTTATAAACCTCTATATCTTCACAAATATTGCTTTTCCCATACAGCTTTAATGCCCACACACAAACTCAGCTCTCTCTGTAGCCTGAGGGGCCTTTGCGATGGCGACAGTCTCCACGCCTCTTGGTTCCTGCCTCAGATCTCAGCAGGTGAAGTCCAATATCACAGCGGTCCATGGAAAACCCATCTCTTGCCCCTCCACTGTACCCCACATTTGCATTTGTTCCCCTCTTCCAGAGTTCATTCCACCGGATCTCTCCCTCAAATCCTCTTGGAAAACATCGGCACAATGCGTTGAATATTCAGAAAAGGCCTCCCCCCGGCAGCGTTCATCAGATATAATTATACGCTTTACTTGAAACCACGGAGATGGAAATCAGTGTCCAACTAAACCAAAACAAGACCAACCAGAACATTTACGCCAGGATGATTGATGGAGAGAAATAGTCCAGCCCTACCAGCGGGGCAAGTCCAGCTACAGGCCCATACTAAGTGTTGTTTATATATTTTGAATAATATTAAAGGTGCATTATGTACTTTTCTGGTGGCAAGCCGGTCACGTTTACGTATTATACTTATCTATCTCGCCATTATTAAATTACATGTGTTTTATAGCTCAAAAATGAATTGAAAAACCTGCATTATCAAGCAGCTCACCCCCCACAGATCTGACCTGTAACTTAGCCTAGTGGCGTCACCTGCTTGTCTCCAAAGATACAGATAAGTTTAATGCCTTACTGTGGTACTTGTAGGCATAGCAAGAACATCTCCATGGAGACAAGCAAGTGGCTAAGTTAGTGCACCTTTAATTTGCTAGTTTTTTTATTTTTTTTTTACTAAATTTATTTTGATACTAGATTTAGATTTAGATTGACACAAAAGTACACTGCACAAAAAATACAATAACATGTCCATTAAAAAATCAAAACAAAAATGAAAATCCTGAAATTACAAACTAATCTCTTATATAAATTTTTTCAGTTTCCATCCACATACAATACATGTTTTTATTGTCACTCTCCGCTGTGTCTGATACATTGGACTGACCCCTGAATGCGCTTGTCGACACGGTCGTGAGGTTGTTGTTGATGACCGAGGCAATGGATACAACAACAATGGTGATCCAACTCCGTCTCCGCCTTAAATGATCCGGTATTTGTGGCTGTCCAAGTGAAGTGATGCGAGACCTCTTTAGCTGCAGGCTGTGATGGAGGCATTTTCCCTCTGAGTGACTTGGCCCCAACACGCCATTCTTGCTAAGCCTTTCTTTTGCCCCATGCTCCAAGCCGGATTGTCTGGCTGTGTGTGGGACCATGTGTGCTTGTATCTGGAGGGGGTTTGGGGGTATGGAGGGTTTGGGGTATGGGGGTATAGGCCTGTCACAATAACAAATTTAAAATGGTTTAAAATAGATTAAAGTGCATATGAGGTTAGACTACACATTTTACTTAAAGCTGCATTGTGTAACTTTTCTGGTGGAGGGTCCATCAAATGCTTTTTTCCTTGTCTGGAATGTTTCACAGTCAAAATGCCTGTTTTTCCTCTGTATTTTTGAGCTACACAACCACTTATGATTGAATAAATGTAAAGTAGAGCTGTAGAACATTCCAGTAGAACGTTCCAGGCAGAGCAATGACATATCCACAGAAACAAGCAGGTAACGGACTATGCAACTAAAAAGTTACAAGATTTACATTATTATATGGACGATTTTACTAAAAACAAACAACCTTTTTTCTGGTTAAGTTTATTATAAGAATTTTAAGTGTTTCTGTACTTTTCTTCTCAACTCTTTTTTCCATCAACAGCCACTTAACTAATGTAAAACTGTGATAAATATTTACCCCAGGTAGTATCCCACTAAACCAAGTAATAACATGAAAACCTCATATAGATACACCAATGATTTTCAGCTTCCTGCGACTTTTTAAGGACTTTTTTCACATACAAAAGATATAATAATACATTTTAAGTTGTTAATCACTATAGCAACTTTCCCAATATTTCATCATCACAAACCCATGGACGCTAAACGATAATACTGAAACTAATTTATACCCTAAAGCAGCATTATTCCAAAAAATCGACAATAATGTTAAAATACATGAGCTGCACCAAATATATAGCAGAATGAAACACTTTAGTAGTTAGTTTGCTGTTCAATACTGAGTCATAGCAGTTATTTATTCAACTGTCTACAGCTCAAATCTTATCATAGTACAAAAACAATAACAAAAAGTTCTCCACTAGACAAAGAAAAAACAAAAACAGGCCTATATGGGGGTTTTGGGGTGGTTGCTGAAATGGTCCTGTCAGAAGTGAATGATCGGACTAATCAGGCGGAACGCAGCACACGGCAGGAGTTAAGATGCTCCCTGGACAAAAGCTTGACACGTCATAAACAGAGAGGCTGGCCCCGTCTCGTGATGTCCCATGACTTTTCAAACTAAATGGATCAGCTCTGTTTTGACATTTTGGTTTCAGACCCTTGAGCACATTTTTGGAGTTTTGAAGTGGCGAAACTTGACTGTAGTTGTTTATGTGTCTGTGAAGCTTCTGACAAGAAAATAGGGATTGCAAATGAAAAGTGTCAAAACTGCTTTTTTTAAGGGCCCATATTTTGCTATTTTTGGATCTATGCTACAATGTTGTTTCCTCATCACAAACAGACCTGGAGATGTGTTTTGTTTCATTCACACATGTTTAACACACAAATTCTGCATATTTAGACTGAGCTTTTCTCTTAAACAGAAAACACTCTGTTCCTCTTCTGATGCCATGTGGCAATACAGGAAATGCTCCACTGTGTTTTTGAACTCCACACACCTTCACTAGAATCATTTTGATAATTTCAGCACTGGACTTTCCAATATCTATTAAACAAAAGGTAAAAAGTAGCTGTTAACTTAAAAACTACCGCTTCATGACATCACAAGGTGGAACAGAGCATTTTGAGCTTTGAAGATGTAGACAGACTAATATTGCAAGGTTTGTATGAAACAAAACACAACTCTAGGTATGATTTTATTGAGGTAACAACATTGTAACATGGCTAAAAGCTCAAAAGAGTCAATTTTGCATAATATAAGACCTTTAAACAACAATATCTGAAAGCTTTACAAATTTGGAACTAAAAAACTCCACATGTCTCCACATTCATTATTAATTGTTTGTTATTCATTGTCTGTTAACAAGATTCAATCATCCACCATTAACCCTGCATATTGTTGTTTTGTCCTTAGGCAAGACACTGCTCCTACCTTGTGCAGGTATGAAAATGATGTGTGAATGAGTGATTTCTGGTGATCAGAGGGTCAAGTGGTGCAGATTGGCAGGCTTACTTTTGTCAGTCTGTCCACAGGGCAGTTGTGACTACAGAAGTTTATCACTACCAAGTATGGAGTGTATGAATAATGCATTGCACGATAAAGCCAAGGGATTATTAAGGCGTCTATCAACATAGACGTGTAAGTGTTTAGAGCAGAAATGTTGAATACAAATGATCCAAATAAGGCTCTTTTTGTAAGACCTATTTGCTTCAAGGGATTTTCTCTGCTGAATTGTGCAATAAACCACAAGATACAGGATTATCTTTGTACCGGTCTAATGCCTTTCTGAAATTGTACACCATAATAACCCTACTAAAAGCTTCTGATTTTGGCTCAAGATCTGGAGAAAGAGCAATGCAGAACCCCGCCTTCTGAAATGCTAGTCCATTCGGCCATTTTTAAAAAAATTTTTTTAAACATCTCTTTTACAGAAATATTCCTTATTAACTTGAAATGTAATTTGTTTTTCGTATACTAAATTTGGTGGTACAGTGTCAATATTGTGGGCTGCTGTATCGATATATTTTTGTATTTTACTAAATTACTGTATTTTGTGACAGTGTTTCAGAAATTGCTTCTTTAAATGTAGTTTATTGATCCGTCGTAAGGGAAATTCACTGCAGAAATTCTCTGCATTTGACCCATTTTTAGATCTCTTTTATAGAAATATTCCTTATTAACTTGAGATCATTATATAGATTTTTTGTTACTGTCTACTTGGCCTGTCACAATAATTACTATATCAATTTATCGTTCAATATATAGTAGATTAGATACATTTTGGAGGTCAGTATTAATCATGGGACTTTTTCTTTGTACTCGCACGGAACTTTTTGGTATTTTTTCTGTACTTTCATCAGATTTGAACTCTTTAATCACTATTTAATCATTGCATTTTTATAGCACCTTTCAAGACCCAAAATGTGTTATCGTGACAGGCTTACTGTCTACTTTATGAAGTATTAAAGTAATCAAATGTTTGACTCATATAATATACATGAGGCAATTTCATCAAGGCAAGTTATTTTACTGTCTGCCTAATACAAAGTTTACCTCTCCTAAGAATAATCTTTTTAACATTAAAGGTGCACTATGCAACTTTTTGGTTGGGGGTCCGTCACCTGCATGTTTCTATGGATATACATCATTGCTCTGCCTGGAATGTTCCACAGTGTGACATTAAACAGCTCTACTTAACATTTATTCAATTACAGGTCATTTTATAGCTCAAAAAATACCTAGAAAAACAGGCATTCTGACTGTGAGTGGGGTTGCTTCTCCACAGATCTGACCTGTAATTTGGTCTGGTTTGGTCTCCATGAAGATAGAAAGGTTTAATACCATACTGTGAAACATTCCAGACAAAGCAATAACATCTCCATAGAGAAAAGCATTTGACGGGCCCTCTACCAGAAAAGTTACACAATTCACCTTTAATCACTGGTGTGTGTGTGTCTGTGTGTGTGTGTACAAGTATTCTTTAAAACAATGACTCCTTATCTGTCTGTGCGCTCCAGTGCAGTGTTAGATTAATATACGTATTCATCTGTGCTGACAAATATTGATGTTGCTTTAGCTTGTTATAGATACAAACAATCATCAATATTAATGGCAGTCTGGTCTGAGATAAAGCACCCCTTCATTATCAGCTAACAGTGTTTGTTTACTTGGTTTGATTGTGCTATAACCTCCACAGTGGGGTGTCATGGTGCACTCCAAGACTTCAGCAGTGTTCAACAGAAGAAAACCAAGGATTAAAAGTAACTGCTGCTCATTTTCAGAAGCATGCTGATTTAGAATTTTTATCTTCTCTGAAAAAGTACATTGAAACTAAGTTGTTAAATTGTTATATCACTCATGATGCAGTGACAGTAATAGCTGTAGTGTCATCTGCACTGGTACAAGTGAGTTTGTGGGAATTTAATAAGTTTATATATAGTATAATAGAACACGTCTACATTGGAAAATTGTCACCCACTCTTGGTCATGTCCGTTTTAGCCCGCTCTACATGATCCTGATGTTTTTATTTCACTATTTTGTCCATAAATAATTCCTATTCCTAATATGGACCTGGCTTCAAATTCGCTCCCATAACTGCTAGCCTCATGAGCTTCATTTGACTGGAGCCGAACACTATGGGTGACTTCAGACTCCCTTAGTCCTCTTCTTTATACAGTGTATGACTAAAACTAGTATCGAAACTAGATACTCATTTGAGCAGGCATCGATACTAAAAAAGTCACAGTTGTATCAGAGTATAAGTATAAGTATAAGTATAAAACCTCATGGTACTAGTACACACCCATGGATCACTATGGAGCCTATTTGGACTACACAAATATAAAGAACTGGAGTCTGTACTGAGTTATCAAGTTTATTCCTTAGTATCAAAATCAAGTTTAAATTTTAGTATCCTGACAAAACTAGTGGGACTACGTATTTTAAGACAGGAATCCAGACTCAGACTTATGATGGGGAAAGGCATTCAGGTCATTGCCGCAATCTAAAAAGTAATTTTAGCAGCTGGTTCAATATCATATCTTTATTTTATTTGAACATATTAGGGTTATCTCATTTTGAATAACTCACCTTTTCCACTTGTCATCATGTTAAACGTCTTTCTCTGTCCTCCGTGTCTTCAAGTCTAATGAAGGGGAATGTTTGACTGACTGGGCTGGTCAATTTTAATTGCGAGTCGTTTGTGAACCACATTAGCAGTTATTTCCAATCAGTGGGTTCACGCTGGGCTTTTCATGACACTGGCAGGCCCAAGACTTCTCATAGCCTACGTCATGTTGTCATCTTTTGGTTCATTACACATTTTAATCACACAAGCGCAGCACTGTCTGTCACTTTGCAGTCATTTTGTGCTCTCTCTTCTTTGTGTTCAAATGTTTCTTTATCTTCTGTCTTGCAGGTCTAATTAAACACAAGCTAAGTAGAGCATCTTTCAGCTATGTGAAGTAGAATAGTGCTAATTCCAGCTCTCAGGATGGTTCTTAGCTAACACAATGGACCTGCCATCCTCCGTGCCCCCCCATAGACTCTCCACTCAAAGCCCTCTCCTCAGGCAGCTTTTTAATAGGCCTCTGCTAACCCGGCTAGTACGCCCACGCACACTCACACACGCAAACGCACATAAACTCACACGCGAGGCTAGTGGTGCTAACGCTTGCACACAGCTCTGACCCTGTCTCGAGTGCTAAGGTTCACACTGCTTTGGGCTTTTTGAAGTGCTCCCAAAGCCACGACAGTCTTTTTACTTCCCCAAATCGCGCAGGGAGACAGGCGCTATCTAAGGCGCTAAGGTGCACGCCAGCTCAGTTCAT
The DNA here is from genome assembly GCA_029959045.1 of Taenioides sp. WSHXM2023. Lineage (NCBI taxonomy): Eukaryota > Metazoa > Chordata > Actinopteri > Gobiiformes > Gobiidae > Taenioides > Taenioides sp. WSHXM2023. The sequence goes on from CM057091.1 coordinate 8,108,096, forward strand.
AATGACTCCACTCAAGGGCCGGGCAGCGGGGGGCTCAAGGTGCGCTCTATTTCACCACAGGGGGCGCCCTTTTAAAAGCTCTCGATGCATAAGGATTAGGCTGGAAGCTGTTTGGTGCACACAGGTAGTTGCCACTTACTGTTTAGAGTGCACTTAGACATTTTCTGATTGTTAACCTCGCTGCGGTTTTGCTTTGTCACTTTTCATAAAATAGGTCCGGTTTAAAAGCACATTTTTGTCATCAATAGAGAAGTTGCAAAAATGTTTCAACTGAACATTTACAAACTCACAATATGCAAGGGCAAAATCAATCCAGATGTATAGGTGATACAAATACAGTCTAGTGACATTTTGAAAAGTAAAGACTGGAGACTGTGTGCTCTGATCTACTATACTAGTTACTGGAACTCAAATTAGGAGTTTATTTGTTATTTATTATTTATTTGTTGTTGTTAAACTTGTTGATTGTTGCAGAAAATATGACACAAAACACACTGAAAGGTAATTTGTTGTGTATACTAAATGTGGTGATACAATGTCTGTATTGTGGGCTGCTGTATCAGTATATATTTGTATTTCACTAAATTATTCTGTGAGCAAGCGCTGAATAAAGGTGTGATATCAGAATGGGCCACAGTCAAACTTACTGCAGGTGGCTTTGTTTGTGTGGATTTAGCAGTCAAAACAAGCCTGACTCTGCTCCTGTGATCTCATCACTTTAAATCTAGCCAGTCCACCAAGCTCTATTCACCAAGCCCTATTTTGTTTATAGTTTCTTTAAATTCAAATCAAAACCCCTTATTTCATTGGTTGTCTTTTTGTAAAAATGTTTTTGTGGTATAAGAGCATTGGTAGAGGTGGGATTCTGGGCATTTGTGTTATTGTGCACATGGATTTAGAGTCTGAGCAGCAGAGAGGGTCTGTGACAGTGACCAGGAGAGAAACTACAAAAGTCAAACTGAAATCAGACTGTTGGTCATGTTAGCACCTGAAAATGGCTCTCACAGAAATAACTTCTGCAGAGGAGGGTTTCAGCTGTGAGCTGCTGGTTAGACCTGGGGGTTACTCCCACAGTGGTAAATGGTAAATGGTCACATAGCACTTTTCCACCTTCAAGGCACTCAAAGCACTTTACACACACCAGTGTACACAGACACTAGGGGCGAGGTGGGTGAAGTGTCTTGCCCAAGGACACAATGACAGCATCATTCACACCAGCCAACCTGTGGGTCAGTGGATCTGACCACCAATGATGTTTATGTCAAGAACGGGATTTGAACCACCAACCTTCGGATCAGTGGATAGTCACTCTTACCAACTGAATACGGCTACTGCATGTAGCCGAATGTTAAGAATAGACAGTTCAGTTGTGTTGCTATGTGTGTGCTCAGATCTAACAAAACTGCAGGCGAAAACTTCATCTAAATTTGGAGTTGATGCATGAACAAAAGAGTGACTGAGACTGATTTTTTTTCATTTTCTCTCACACTAGGGAGAAGTTTATCCTCCGGCTAACCCAGACCAGTTTCCATGGTGACAGGTAGTTATCCTAAACCAGTGGCACCAAACTGTGAGCGACGTGTAAATGACATGCGGAGTGGCACAGTGGACCGGGGCTGCTGCCATCGCACCTCCTGCTCCTGAAATACGCTCTGAGTGACTGCACAGGGCCATGTGGTCAAACCAAATTGGATTCTTTCAGCAGCCAAAGCAGCCAGACCGAGAGGGAAAGTGCACGGTGACATTTATAAGGTGACACAGACAGAAAGCATCAGTTCTATAGTGACCATGGTTTTGTTTGGTCTTTTTTGTAATAGTATATTGATTTTTAGGTAGGGTTAGTACATATATTCTTTGAGAGCTGATTAGTTGTGGAAAACTATCAAATAGATTTTTTCTGGATAGCGCTCTTGCCTCACAACCAATATTTGTCCAGCTAAGGTAGTTCTGTGATTACAGTTATAGGCCTAATTCATTTGCCATTTGTGTTTTATTAAGATCCAGTTCAGTGCACATTTTAACACGTCCAAGAAGTTTCAAGTCAGCTTGTTAGTGTTGGATACTTTTTTTACTGTTATAATGTTGTTTCCTCATCAAAAACATGCCTGAAGAGGTTTTAGATGCCATCAATACATGTTTGAGTATTTTAGCGATCTCTTCCCGGGCCCTTTTCAAATCCTCCTCGCGGTTAGCTGTAAGATTCTGTGCTCACCCCACAAGCCTACGTCATTCATGCTAACACGACAATTGTCCATAAGTACACAAAACATACAGAACTGTGCACAACAACTTGACAAACCTGATGAGATGTGCAGTAGTTGCTGATGCACGCTGATTGTGTTCTGATAGTGGGGAAGGGAGTGACTTAAGGTGGAGATAATACCCCATAGAAGTAAAATACTCCATCTTTAACAAAACAAAGTCTATCTATACACTGTCTACCAATATTACGTTTGCGTTTTGTTTAATTCAGCCACGTTTAACACACAAATCCTGCATATTTAGGCTGAGTTCTTCTCTCAAACAAAATATTCAGTTCCACCTTGTGATGTCATGTAGTAATACAGGAAGTGCTCCACTATGTTTTGTAAACTCCATACACTTTCAGTAGAATCAGTTGGATGATTAGAATTGCTAATCTCTGCTGAAAATTGGAGATGTAGACAGACGAATAAAAAATGATTACTCAAACGTGTGAATGAAATGAAACACAACTCTAGATATGAGATATGTTTTTGATTAGGTTACAGGATTATAACATGTTTTAAAGCTCACACAGACACATATAGGACCGTTCAAATCTAAAATTGTAATTTATTAATCCCATAACGTGAATGTGAGGGCAGCTCTTGTATGGGTATGTGCATGGGGGATGGTGGTAGTTTTAAGCTGTGCCCTATTGGATCTCTCTGTATGTGTTTTTCCCTGAATGATAAGGCTAGAGCTGGCTAGGCTAGAGCTGGTTGTGCAACATCTTGGCACGGGGCGCTCTCCTCCTTTCGGTGCCATCTTGTCCCCTCCCCTGCCCCCCTCTGCTCTGCCGCCCTGGGCTGTCCTGCCATCACACATGCCCCCACAAAGAAACCCTGTTCGGGCTAGAGGAGCTGTACCGATCTCTGAAGACTATAGAGAGATTGCTGTGTGTTTGTGCCTCAATAAAAGAAAAATGGAAAGGGAAGTTGGTGTTGGCTTTCCAACAAGCGCACTGTGTTGTTGTGATCTGTGCCAACTCATTCAGAAATGTAATAGATCAACATTCACCACACTAGCCTGTCTCTACTGGAGGACTCTCTCCATTTCCATGGCTGACAAATGTTCCCTTGTAAACAAAAGCACTCCAAGAACAAAGATGAGCTATAGTTTTTTAATAAACTGTTCATATAATACATCTGAACTCAAACGTATACGATTTTCAGTAATAAGATAAGAAGAAGGTGAGATATTGCTGTGTTTCAAATTATATCACAAAATTCTATAGGCCAATAATACAGATGGAGGGCAGCTAAAATGAATATTGTTAAAATGCAGATTTTTGTTTTAATAAAGTGAGTCAATAGTAGAACTGATTGCATCCAATTTGTGAATTTGCCTTTTGGATATATCAACAGAAAGAACAGCGTCAACAATAAGAAAATCTGACTCTTGTCCCCATCTGGGAGTGTGACAAGTGAGACAGTGGACAGCCCACCAGAAAAGTTACGCAGTGCAGCTTTAAACTAAGAATTATTTGAACAAATAAATAAATAAATAAAACATTTTCATGGATATAGTAAAACTAATTGAAAATTTGTTATCAAAATACAAGTCCTAAGAATGAGGTAGTGGGATGCATGTTAAAGGCCCTGTACCTGATTTTTCCCCATGCATTTATTTGAGCAAAATACAGTACGCCCACACATATTTTATAAGCAACACCTTAGGTCAAAACAAGTCAGCTGTGCCCTTTCTGCATCTAGTTAGAAAGCATTGATTGTCTGATAATCAGGAAGTGCATGTTAGCATGTTAGTTGTTGTTAGTTTTTAGCAAAAGTCTCTGGTCTTGGAGAGATGTGAAAAGTGCTTATAAACTTACTAAGATGCTCAAAATACATATGGTATTACTTAAGCCATTGATCTAGAGAGATTTCATTTGCGCGGGTATTAATGCAACTAAATACTGTACTCCACAGTATTAGTCAGCTCCCAGCCCCATTCAATTAGGACTTATAACACAGCCAGGCCCTTAAAAGCAGTGTGTGTAATCTGATTCTGCCTTTTTTATCATCATTTTGTGATTCATATCTCACGCAGGTGGACTTTGATGGCTTGTTTATGTTTGATTTTATGAGCAGGCCATAATTAAAGGGCTGCTTTGTTTTCTTCTGAAGATACATTGTTCCCTGTGTGGGTGGGGTTTATTATTATCATAGATTGCCCTGGGCTAGACCTACACTACAGCTCTGCTTCTCAAACTGTGGTATACGGGCCCCACTGCTTTTTATATATGCAGTCTATTTAATGTAATTTACTATTTTCAACTGCAATTATGTATTTATTTATTTAGATTGTATAATTGTTTTGTGCATCTTTGAGTGTCCTGAAAAACACTTGGTTCGAATCATGTTTAGTCTCAATTTGGCCGAAATTTGAAGACTCTTATTTCTGTTTTGTAGCTATATCACTGAAGCTGATTTAAAGACAAGTCATGAATTTGATTTTTATTAGTTTTAACATAACTCATTTTTATTTGGTGGCTTTCCCGGTCTTTGTGGTTTGTTTGTGTAACATAAACCTATTTAACTGTCCAGTTGTTGTTGTAACCTTGGTTCTCTGAGTGAGACAGTACATCTGTGAGTGTTAGACCATATTTAAAGGTTTTCTCGTGGAGGGTCCGCCACCTGTTTTTCTCCATGGAGATGTTATTTCTTTGTCTGAAATGTTTCGCAGTATGGAAATAAACCTTTCTATCTTCATGGAGACTAAGCCTGACCAAGTTACAGGTCAGATCTATGGAGAGGCAACCCCACTCGCAGTCACAATGCCTGTTTTTCTAGGTATTTTTGAGCAATAAAACCACCTGTAATTGAATAAACGTAAGTGGAGTTAATATTATTAACTGAGATTCAGGAGCAGGATTACGCCTCAACCGCCCTCTCCTCCTCACCAGCTCACCACAGCTCACCACAACCACACCTCCAATTTCACAGAAGCCATTTGTAGCTGCTTATCCCGTCATCCCAGTTTGTCTCGGCTAAATCGACCCCTCCCTCCTCCCTCTCGTTTGTCTTTCAGCTATAAAACATCTACGAAAGGGGTCCCGTTCCGGCTGGGCCAATTGATGATTGAGACAGAGCCCCCACCCTAAGTCTCAACCCAACCATCACCACTTCATTCGTCCAGTCATCCATTGTTCATTCATTAATAAATATCTTCGTCGCATTATGTTGTTGCCGTGGTTCTTGCTAGTGAAAGTAGATCTGTTTAACGTCATACTGTTATCTGAAAATCACAGATTTTCATATTCAAAAGATTGTGAAGTATTTTTGTTTAGTCTTGATTTAGAGTCGACTTAAAATTGTAAGTGAGAAAAGCGAATATCTTGTGGTTGTTATTTGAGAGTCTGGTGCAGACTGTGTTTATGGTCAGATTATGTGTCTGCTCGTGTCCCGGACTTTCCCATGCCTCAGGTGAGCAGCCTTCACAGCTGGAACAGGTACATCCCCCTCTTCATCACCCTGGAGGAGGAGAGGGAGGGGGTTGGGGGAGGAGGTAGAGAGGAGAAGAAAGGAAAGAGGGATGAGAGAGAAAGAAGAGAAAAGCAAGACAGAATTCAGAGAGAGAAAGAGTGGGAGACAAAGGACAGAGAGGGGTGAGAGACAGAAGAGAGTGAGTGGGGCAAACGGGGGAGAGAGGGAGGAAGAGAAAGGGGATAGAAGAGAGAGAAAGAGGGGGCAAAAGAAAGAGAGACTGGAGAGAGAAGTGAGTGAGAGTGGTGTGAGAGAAAGGTGACAAAATTAGGAAAGTGCAAGAGAGAGAAGAGAGAGGTATAACGGAGGGAAAGGGGAGAGGGCTAGGGGTGAGGTAGAGCGGGTGAAGGAAGAGGGGAGAGAGATGATGGACTGAGGACAGAAGAGAGAGAGGGGTGAGAGACTGAGGGGAGACAAGAGGAGGGGAGAGAGAGGGGAGCGATGGAGAAAAGAGAGAGGGGGAAATAAGACGAGAAAGGAGAAAGAAGGGAGGGAAAGGCGAGAGAATGGGGAAAGGGAGAGTAGAAGAGAAAGAGGAGAAACAAAGGGGGAGAGGGATGATAGATTGATGATAGAGAAGAGAGAGGGGTGAGAGACTGAGGGGAAAGAATAGTAAAGAGAGAGGGGGAAATAAGGTAGGTGAGAGAAGTGAGAAGGAAAGGATAGGTAAGAGAAGAGAGGGAGAGGGATTATAGACAGAGGGGAGAGAGAGATGAGAAAGAAGGGAGGGAGCGGGGTGAGGGACAGAGATGAAAAAAAGACAGCATTAAGACATAGGGGTGCTGAGTGTGCAGGTGGGGTGTGTCCTATGGGTGCGTGCCGTCTGGAGCATGTGATTTCACCATGATAAAGCCTGGTAATAGCAGGTTCAGCTTCAGTCATAAAACAGTTGGGATAATCCATTGGTTTATACCTCCAAAGAGCAGAGAACACCCACACTCCTGTACAGGCCCAAACACACACACCAGTGACTGAGCTCTGACTGGGGGAGGTTTGAGCTAGGGCTGAAATTAATCACAAATACATCAAAATTGCAATTTAAACAGACACAATTAGCAAATCTCAAAAATTGCAGTTTTTAAATTAACTCCACAAACAACTGAAATGTAGGACAATTGCAATTAGATTAGTGGTTTGTGTAAAGGCAAATCATTTAGTTTTGTCCACTTGTAAACGTAGGAGACTAAACTGGTAGAGTTCACGCCCAAAGATCCAAAGGTTCGTAGTTGAAAACTGCAACACATCTCAAAATTGCTGATTTGGGAATATGAGATTCGCAATTTATGGGTTAAAAATATAGTCACTGTTAACTTTTACTTTAAATAGTCTTATAATCTTATAACTCCATTTAGTGTCAACTGTACTAGAGATACTGTGGCTTTAAGTCTCTGCCAATACCCGATAGCAACTGATACCAGTGCAGACACTGAAAATAGCATTTATTTCCTTAAAACAATAATGACAAAACTGATCCAAATATGTAATGTAGCTGTTATAAATAAAGGTTCAAACATTGAGAGTTTCTGGGCAGACTTCAACCAGTAAATATTATATTGATGTATATGGCCATCCAGGATATTGACAGAACCGATATTTGGAGGCGATCAATACATAACATTTTTCAGTATTGGTGCCAATCGGTGCATCCCTAAACTGTACATCGTCATGGTACTCTTCTTCCGATCTGTGCCAGGATCCATATTAGGAGTACCAAGCTGGAGGATTAATTTTGGCATGTTTAGTTGTCGGGGTAACCAGCGTACCCTGGAAAACTCCAACCATAATATGAATAGAAGACTATTGAAATTTCACTATGTGCTTAACCAAAAGTGCTAACTACTTGCTAACCAGACATTAGTCATTTCAAGAAGTTAATCGGTGTAAATTCTGCGTCTTAAATAACCAAGACACCGTTAATCTGTCCTGACACTTGCAATCACGTATTTTATAATTAGCTTCTCCAGTAAAGCCAGAGTTTCTGATGTGTAGTCATGTCTATTTAATCATAACAGCGTATCTACAACAGAGTTACCGAGGAGTCAAGCTCTAAAAAGAACTGTGGGGCAACAGCAGCTATTTCACTTCTTTACAAATGATTATTCTGGAGCTAATGATTAAGAGTGGACAGGATCGGACACGCTGGGGTTTATTGTGAAGTGAAAGGCCCACACAAATGAAGAGGTGCGGCTCTGTGGCTGAAGGCTACACCACTTTTACAGCTACCAATCAAGCATAATATCATGATCAAACCTGCAGTTGTATTCACATGAACTGACATTGTCTACTGTGTGAGCTTGTGTGTTGAACCGAACCACCTTTATTCCCAAAATGCATCACAGTATTTCAACAGAACTAGAAGCTGGTTTGGACCATAGATTGTATATATAAATGGACATAGGCAGACAGCTAGCATTTCAAATAGGACGTGAGCATGGACACGGTTCTGACTCCAGCACATGGGGCGCCCGGGGACCCATCTCCGTGATCTTATTGCTAGGCTTGGTCAGGACCTCAGCTGGAGGATTTATTTTTTTTTACCTATGGAGCATATTTTGGGTTGATAGGGGAAAACCGGAGTGCCTGGACCCAGACACGGGAACATGCAAACTCCACAGAGAAAGGCCCGGGCCCGGGGATCAAACCTGGAACCTTGTTGCTGTGAGGCGTGAGTGCTAGCCACTCAGCCACAGCCGCCCAATTCACTCAGTTCACTTTGTATTGAGAAACCGTCTACACTCTCTCTCTGTAACTGCTGCAGTGAGCGTCGTCATTTTGATCTTAAAATGTTTGCACTGGTACATGATCCTGGTGTTTTTTTTCACTATTTTGTTCGTGAATTAAGATATGAACATTAAATGCAGACAAATCAGGTGTCTTCTTTCCCCTAGGTCACTCCTGCTAGCCTTAGCAACAGGCTTGATTGACAGCGTTGCTAAATGGCCGCTCCCCGCTAAACCTGCGATGCAGGCAGGAAGAGTCATTACCTTCAACAGCCTTGTTCCTTATTGGCTCTTCGGTTGCTATGATACTCGCGGTCAGAATTCCAAATATGGAACCCGGTTCCCAATTTGCCGCTATAACTGCTAGCCTCGACGAGCTTCATTTGACTGGCGCCGAATGCTATGGGTGATGTCACACTCCCTTAGGCCTCTTCTTTATGCTGTCTTTGGTTTGGACCAAGTTAATTTCTGTTATATAGTTATGTTTATTTGACGGGGCGGCGTACATCACTTAACACTGCTGTAATTCAGGCCTGAGTGATAAAGCAAAAAAGTCCAGATTTTTCAGCATCATGTTGATTAATCCCATTTTTTTTTATTTTTTTTTTTTTGTAACTACAAAACTAATAAAAGATCTCTCTCAGTCTTATTTTCATGAACACAAATAAGACAGACTTGTGAACAATCCCAAAAACAATATTCCAAAGTTGGCACTAGAATGCACAATTATAAATCCTCAAGCTCATCATACTGAGAGCCAAATTTTTCCAATCGTCAAAGATTAAAATTTGATTAAATGCAAAGGTGGGTAGTACTCAGTTACATTTACTCAGGTACATTTACTTAAGTAACATTTTAAAGAGTACTTTTCTTTATACTTTAACTCCTACTTGAGTAATATTTGTGTAGCCGACTGAGTGGATGGATAGAATGAGAGTCGAGGTGGTCTTTTGGGAAGAGCGGTCAAGTCCGTGTCCCTGTTTATTGTGAGGAACTAGAAGCAGGAACAGCCACATTTACAGAAAACAGACAGTTTCCGGATCATGGTGCAAGCGCACATAAAAAGTCCCCTACATTTGGACTGAAGTAAAAGGACTCTTACTTGAGTAAAAGTTTTGGTTATTGTTCCCTCTGTGAGTAAGTGACAAAAGCTTCATTTTGACAATATTAAATAATTTGAAAATTTGTGTTTCTTGCACCGCTCTGTCAGAATGATTTATTTTTTCCAATTTTTTTGTCTGTCCTTTGAAAATACCAGATGTTGTGCATTATTTAATGTTTTTTCCTTCCAACTATATTAACATCAAATTATAAATCAGATGTTACGTCCTGAGAGTTACTCTTACTTGAGTGATCTGTTGAACTCCTAGTTGAGTAAACTTATTAGTTATTTAAGTAATGTCTTACTTGATTAATTGCTTCACTGTAAATTAATTTTGTAGTGCTGCTGGATGGCTTAGGGATGCCACACTTGATTCTTGGTTCTGATCACTTTAAAGTCCTTCCCCAACCTTCTTCACCTCCATTTCATACTACCAACTGTCCTGTCCAAGTAAACAACCTGAACATTCTGTTACATCTTACATTTTACCTTTTGTTCAGTATAGATTGGGAATGCCAGAGCTGAAATTATCCAAATGACTCTAGAGAAGGTGCATAGAGTTTAAAAACACAGTGGAGTATATTACCACATGACATCACAAGGTGGAACAGTGTTTTTTCTGTTTGAGAAAAGAACTCTAAATATGCAGGTTTGTGTGTTGAACATGTGTGAATGAAACAAAACACAACTCCGGGGGTGTTTGTGATGAGGAAACATTATAACAGATCTACTGTATATACTGTAATATTGGCCCTTTAAAAAGCTATTGTCCCTATTTGCCAGTTGCCTTAACTTGAATAAAAGTGAATAAAAAAAACATCTTATATGGTTGCAGTGTTACGTCAAACTTCCGACCCTGTTATTACTCCAGATATAGCCTCCTCCGTGTTAGCTAAATACAGCTCCAGCAATTTATACGTGAAGTCCGATGAGGGAGGCCGGGTGCTCAAGCTTTTTATTAGCGTCTCTCTATTTTCTGTGTGAGTCACTTCAGACGAGGCGCTGAGATGACAACAAGAAAAACAGCGCTCGCTTGTTCCCTGCAGACAAAGCAGCGGCGGCTTACATAATCATCAGATGGGCCTTTTGTTTTGGTAATCCTAGCCCTGAACAATGACAGACTAGCCTGCTCATATACTGTCAACACTGCAAAAAAGCATCGATGAATGTTACAATAAATATGGTTTTGAATGTGATTGATCTCAGAATAGATTTTTTTTTTACTTTTTTTCCATGTATTTCTGGCTGGTTGTGACTGACTGGCCAGTGGATTAAGAAAATTGCGCTTAAAATTAAACAAAATTCTGGCAGCTTGTCATAGGGTCATATCCTGATAAACATAATATTGTTATATTGCCCAGCCTTACTTAATAGTGCACTATGTACTGTTTATGGTGGGAGATGGACAGATGTACATGTTACACAGTATGGCATTAAATATATCATTTATTTAACTGTTGGTGTTTTTCCTGCTCAAAAATACTTTAAAAACATGCATTCTTACTCCTTGCTCAGATTGTGACTCCAGTGTTGGGCTGGTTGTGTTGTGGTGTGGCACTCACAGGAGTCCTGCACTTACGGCCCTTTAAGGCTGTTTGCTCGAGACCACGTGTTTATGTGATAACTTTTTATTTATTAAGAGAAAAGACTTCCGCCAGCACCATCGGACTCCACGGCGAGTGGTCTGAATTCCTCTTGTCACTTTTAACTACACAGAATACTCGTGGCCACTGGACCGGAGCTGCACCACATGCAGTCTGAAGCATGAGGTTACTGTGAGTAGTGTCACATCTCCACAGATCTGACCTCACCTGCTTAAACCCCATGGAGAGATGCATACATTTAATGCCATACTGTGAAATATTCTAAGCAAAGCAATAATATATCCATGGGGACAGCTTGTGGCGTGGTATTCTACAATTATTTCATTAAGCGACAACCTCTCAATTTTGAATCTAGTCAATTTACACATTTAATCCTTCTATATCCTTCTATCACATGGTGTGTTCAGCAGTTTTATACTTTTATTTTTTACAGTGCAGTTTACCCATTGACTGCCTACGTAACGCTCCCATCGTGCCCCCACTTGCCTTGTCCCTCCTGTATCCACACGCACGCCAACGCCACACCTGGACACAGACAAATAAGCACCTCCGCTCACAGGTGCAGGAGGCTGTGTCTGCTCAGGCCTTACTAAGCACCAGGACTGCTCTCCACGCACTGAAAATTGATGGTTATCACACACAGAGCACTTGCTTATCTGTGTTTTATAAATAGAATGTGCAACCAGACCCTGAATCGTTTTTATTCGCACAGAGAGGCTTTTCAAATGTAGCTCTGAGCCAAACTCACATCTGCTCTGGATCTGTGGGGATAGTGAGTGGGGCTGGTGGAGCTGTTCTGGTGTTTTTTATTTGAAACCGTTATAGGTTAACATAGTCTTTTGTCCTTGTCCATTTTAGGGATGGGGGTTATATTACTATTGCTTTCAGTATCAATATTTTGGTACTTAATAATAACTATACTTGATAATAACTATACCTTAATTGCTCTTAATGAAGGATGAACAAAGACTTAATTCCTAATGAACTAATAGTTTATTAAGAATGATTCAGCTTTGTAACTACTTAAAAGGCCTGTATTATGCTGTTTCTATGCTCTGTTATAACGTTTCCTCATCAAAAACATACTCTGGAGTTGTGTTTTGTTTCATTCACACATACATTCAAACATTATGTTCCACCTTGTGATGTCATGTGGTAATACAGGAAGTGCTCCACCTTCACTAGAATCATATGGATAATCTCTACTAAACAAAAGATAAAAGGTAGCTCTTCTTCATGACATCACAAGGTGGTGAGCATTTTGAGCTTTAGATTAATAATAAAGGTTTACTCAAACATGTGTGATTGAAACAAAGCACAATTCTAGGTATGTTTTTGATGAGGTAACAACATTACAACATGGCTTTAAGCTCACAAGAGACAGTCATGTTTAATATAGGACTTTTAATTAATTGGTTAGGAGTTAAGGTTAGGGTATTAATTAAGTAGTTACTAAGCCTGAATCATTCTTCATAAAGTATTTGTTCATTATGAATTAAGTCTTTCTTCATGTAAGGCATCAGAAAGTGTATTTTTTAAGTGTTCCCCATATTTTATTATGCTGCCCCAGTCTCTGTTTCATTCCTGCCTTAATATTGATTTGGTTTTGTCTTGTTCAGGTTTAGTCTGATCAATTCCTCAGCACAGTGGAACTTTTCTGGAGGGTGTGCTGTCTGCTTATGTCCACAAAGATGTAGTTGCTTTGCCTGTAATGTTCCACAGTATGACGTAAACTTATCCATCTCCAAGGAGATATGGTCAAGCTACAGGTCAGATCTGTGGTGGGGCAGTCACACTCACAAGGTATTTTTGAGCAATAAAAACACCCATGATGAAATAAATGCTTAGATAATAAGATATGAAAGCTGGAACAATATACTTTGGGGCTCATATTCATCATGGGAACATTTTCTTTGCAATATTCGGGAGATTTTTGTTATTTTCTTGTAATAACGTAAGATTTGAGATGTAGAGGGTTGAATAAAAAATGTCTATGGCTAATTATCATGTATTGGTTGGTCAGGCTTTTTAATGATACTGTATATTTAAAGGTGCATTGTGTAACCTTTCTGATAAAGGGTCCGTCAAAGTCTTTTCTCCATGGAGATGTTATTGCTTTCACAGTATTGTATTCAACCTTTCTGTCGTCATGAAGACCAAACCAGACCAAGTTACCAGTCAGATCTGTGGAGAGGTAACCTCGCTCACAGTCAGAATGCCTGTTTTTCTAGGTATTTTTGAGCAGTAAAACCACCTGTAATTGAATAAATGTTAAGTAGAGCTAGAGAGCAATGACAAATCCATAGAAACAAGCAGGTGACTGACCCCCAGTCAAAAAGTTACATAGTGCACCTATAAAAATTAGTTTACTGGGATTATACTGCCTTGTGTCAGTGGCGTAAAGTATTTTCAATATTATCGTTTATCACAGTATTTCTCTGTAGCAATATATCATGCTTCGAAATGTGTTATTGTGATAGGCCTAACCAGCAAAGACCCATACTTTCTCAGATGGGAAAAAGAACCATTGTTTGGGGTTATTGCAGTTACTCTTAATAATAGTATTTTAACACTGGCACACTTGAAAACCCCATGTTGTCAATGTGAAGTTAAAGTGTAGCCTATGATGTTGTTCAAACTTGTGATTACAGTCATTTGGCTCATGCTCATTGTGTGGAAATCTGTATCAAAAACATCACATTTTCTCTTCATTGATAATGTTTTTATTTCACACTAATTTTAAAACTAACTTGGCATCAGGATTTTCCATTTTAATATTTTATTGTTGCAACTATTTCTTCTTTGGCTTAGTTTTATAAAGCCACAGTATGCAACTTTTAGCCAAAAACATAGACTAAAATATAAAGCGTGTTTTTTTTTATTTGATTTTGGTTGTTTATTATCTATTATTTATACAGTCTATGGTTATAACTAGCTGCTAGTACAAGCTTTGGGGCAGTTATGCTTACACATTTTTTTCCATTAGTCTTTTACTATATGTTATAAGATCCTGTGGCGTGAGTTCAATTCCCAGGCAATGCCACTTTAGGCGATTCCCGTTTCCTCCCATTGTGCACTAACCTAGATCGTCTTTATGGTCAGACATGCAGAGACACGCCAAGGTCAGAGGTCAGATCCCCGAACAATGGCTAATGGTGTGGAGTGTGCATGTTACGGTTTCATGGTGGATTGCTGTGTTAAAAAGATTTCCCTCATCATTTACCTACTCAAAGTTGTACTTAGATTGATTCATGCAAGTTTGAGTAATCTGTATTGTCCTGCATTCAAGGCTTAAGTGCTCAGAAAATGTAAGTTTTCACCTATGCCCTATCTCTACCAACGGCTTTGGACTAATTTTGTAATTATTCCAAATACTTAAAAAAAAATCCTATATTACACAAAATTGTGTTTAAGCCATGTTATAATGTTGTTACTTTATGAAAAACATACCTGGAGTTGTGTTTTTCATTCACACACATTTGAGTAATCCTGCATTATTAGTCTGTCTACATCTCCAAAGCTCAAAATGCTCTGTTCCACCTTGTGATGTCATGAAGCTATAGTTTTCAAGTTAACAGCTCCTTTTAGCTTTAGTTGAGTAGAGATTAGCAATTCCAGGGCTGAAATCATCCAAATGATTCTAGTGAAGGTGTGTGGATTTTAAAAACACAGTGGAACAGACTGTTTTCTGTTTGAGTGAATGAAGAAAAAAAAAAAAAAACACACACACCCACACACACAACTACAGGTATGTTTTTGATGAAGAAACATTATAACATAGAACAGAAAATAGCATAATATGGGCCCTTTAACTATGGATTATACAAACAGGGTTAAAAAATGTTGCACAAACCTCATTTTTATTAGAACACTAAATGAAAATCCACTGTGTACTTCTATAAAATGTCACTAAGAGGGTGGGGAATCTCAGTTGTGCAACTCTGAACAGGAAGTGCACAGGTCCCATTTTGGATCAATATTGAAACAACCTCTGGGAAACTGGACAATAACAAAACATATCAGCAGTTCACAGTCACATTTCTCATCACTTTATACAGTCTTGTCTGAAAGTCAATAAAAAGTGCAAAGTTGTGTCTCCAAATGTACTAGTGACCTTATTAAAAAGCCCCATAAACAGATCCTTTGTCCTTGGCTTGGTCTGATTTACGTTGGGAAAGCCCTCCGATGACTTGACATTTCTTCTCACATTAGCATAGTCGCACGGACACGCTTCATTTCTGTTCTCAAACTAAACTCCATACCACTGCACATGGCTCATTGCTTGACAAATCCAGACTAATCTCTCTGTTTTTTATACAGGGGGACATCAGTCTGTTTCAGTGACGCATGTGGAGCCAAAGAACTCATTGGTCATGTATCATTTACAAACAAAATGACTTTTCCCTCACTTCAGATTAAAGACCCCATATTACGCTATTTTCTGATCTGTTGTAATGTTGTTTTCTCATCAAAAACATACCAGACATTTTGTTTTGTTTGCTCTGCATATTTAGGTTGTGAAAACACTCTGTTACACCTGATGATGTCATGTGGTAATACAGGAAGTCCTCCACTGTGCTTTTAAGCTCCATACACCTTCAGTAGAATCATTTCGAGAATTTCAGCCCTGGAATTGCCACTCTCTGCTCAACTAAAGGTAGAAGGTAACTGTTAACTTGGAAACTACTGCTTCATGACATCACAAGGTGGAACAGAGCATTTTGAGCTTTGGAAATGTAGACAGACTAATAATAAAGGGTCACTCAAACATGTGGGAATGGGACCTTTAATAGAGTTTAGTGCTTCACTCATTGATCCTCCTCGTAAGCAGCCATATTTGTTCTGATACGGATGGACCATTCCTGTCCTTGATTGGCTAATTCACCTGTCAGTCACAGCCATCTGAGCTCTGGGAGATTCACCAGTGACCCGACTCGCGTAAAGTATTTTAGAAGTGTGTATTCTGGATCCCAGGCAACGAGGCTCAAGGTTTTTTTTTACGATTTCCTCTGGAGACAGCTGGTCTTTCACTTTGGCAACTTAGTCAAGTAGATCCATCACAAGGAACATAACTATTGACGTTTTTAGAGTGGACTTAACCAGGTGGAGCTGAAAGAAAACATGTGGAGGCTGCTTTGGTGGTCCTTTCAGACTGTACAGCATTTTGAAAACTACGACTGCTGGATTTTTGACTCCTGTTTTTCAAAAATATACCATATATTTGACGTTGCCAGCACAGAAATCACCTATTTCCTTTAATTTTACAATTTTCCCTTCACACATAAAGACACATTTTCCACAGCCCCAAGATGAAATTTCCCAGCTTTGTCTAATTTTATATATTTCAGGCAGTTTAAAAGTACTGCAGTAAGCACCTACGCAATATTGGTTACGTATAAATTGGATGAACAACAAAAGTCAGACTTCAGAGTTTTGCCAGGGGATGTGGGATTGGTGAAGCTCTCTGACAAAAAATAGGCCAACATATTTTTGGTGATTACATAATTATGATTATTAATTATAGCATTTCCGATCTGCCACCTACAAGTTTCTTACCATAAGCAGTCAATAAAGTTTTTTTGTTTTTATGTTTTATGTGGATTCCTTCTCTGTGTGCGGTTTGAGAACACTGCATGTATGAAAGTCTAACATGCGTGATTATTTAAACCTTTTCTAACCCAGTCCACATGTTCACAACCCCCTTTTAAAAAATGAGGTCCCATAGTAAAACACCAACCGGTAACTACCAACTAAATAAATGACAACTATATATAGATTGTATAGCTTTATACAGTATATTGTGTATCTCTTAATCCTGCATGTTTCTTGAATCAAGTCTTGCACTAAAGTAAATGGCTTTGTATTATAGCCTTATCTATTCACCTTATTTTGGAAGTTATCGTGGACGCTGCCATCGTCATTGGGGTTGCATTATTGTTTATACTGTAAGTTATAAGTTCTATACGGACTTTAAAGCCTCCCAGAGAGTCATGCATGACTGAACATTGGTTTTCTTACTTTATATCATATTTTGGCTGCAAAACCTTTCTGAAAGTCTCCACTAAATGAAAGGAGTTCCTGCTTAACTGGAAGCTCCAAGTACCTTATTGCCAAAAATGAAAATCTGATAATATAGGAAGGAAAAAATAGCACTGCATATTGACTACTATATACAGTATGTCAGTTTAGGTCTACATTTGTGTTTATTTATTTATTTACAATGTTTGTCAGGGGGAAACAACACAATATCATGATGATTCACAATCACTAACACCATGACCAAACCACTGTGAAAAATGATTTTCCATTTCTCTGATTCATCATTATTTAATCAGCTTTAAGAAATTGATTTGAAATTACGTTATTTTGCTTATAAAATCCTTGCAATTATAATGTTTTCTTTCTTTAATCACCCGACTCATGATGCTCAATTATCCAAATAATCTTGCACAGCCTACTGACGAGTGAGTTAACACATGTGATCAGTAAAACCTCGCTAAACCCTTCCACATGTTCCCCACCCCCCACACTGCCCTGTCCCTTTGTAAAACACAGGTGGCTCTGCAGATGTACCCATAAACCAGGTCTGGGTGTGATTTGGGTGAGGTTATCTTGGAGCACAGTGACCGCTCAGTTCTGGGAAGTCTTCTGAAGCATTATATAATCCTCCAGCACATTAAGCTCTCTGTAGCCTACTTCTGTCTCTATCTCACACTGTCTCTCCTCGTGTTGTCAATGCTGCTGATTGGAGAGCTGTGGTTAGCCATAGGAGTCAAAGCAAAGTCCCCCCTTAACATGCAGTGCTGTCTGTATTCATTAGTCTTGTTTGTCTCAATGTTTGGTTCTGAAGATGGTATTCCTAACATGAACACTTAAGCATCAACTCCCCTTTATAAGTACAGTAGTGGTGATGGCAAAGAGACTCTCATCTGTGAGAGAATTCATTGGAGTTCGGGTGTTTACTTCCTGTTTTCTCTGTCAACCAAAAACATATTTATAATGTCAACCTGCTAATCGTGAAGATATTCCTTAAAGGCCCATATTTTCTGATCCGTTATAATGTTGCTTCCTCATCAAAAAACATACCTGGAGTTGTGTTTAGTTTCATTCACACAAGTTTAACACAGAAACCCTGCATATTTAAGTTCTTCTCTCAAACAGAAAACACTCTGTTCCACTTTATGATGTCATGGTGTAATACAGGAAGCGCTCCACTGTGTTTTTAAACTCCATACACCTTCACTAGAATCATTTAGATCATTTCAGCCCCGGAATTGACAATCTTTATTGAACTAAAGGTAAAAAGTAGCTGTTAATATGAAAACTACCACTTCATGACATGACATCACAAGAGCTTTGGAAATGTAGACAGACTAATAATAAAAAATTACTTAAACATGTGTAAGTGAACCAAATTCAGAACTCCATGTATGTTTTTGAGGAGGTAACGGCATTATAGCATGACTTAAAGCTCACAAGAGTCAGTTTAGACTAATACAGGACCTTTAAAGATGCCATGGCTAAAATTATTGCAGTTGGAAAAAATAATGTTTTATTGAAAATGAGCAACCATGATAAAAAAAGGTCAAGATTCTGCTTGTCCCCGTGGAAATGTTATTGCTTTGCCTGGAATGTTCCTCAGAATGTCATTAAACGTACCAATCGCTATGGAGACAAGCCAGTGGTCCCACCAGGTCAAGCTACAGGTCAGATATGGAGAGACTAGAGAGGAGTCCCCACTCACAGTAAGAATGAGTGTTTTTCAATCTGTATTTTAGAATAAAAGAATAAGACTTTAAAGGGCCCATATCTAATTTCTAATATGTTTATGTCTGTAATGTTGTTTCCTCATCAAAAACATACCTGGAATTGTGTTTTGTTTCATTCACACATGTTTAAAACACAGATCCTTTTAAAACACTGATCCTTTAGTTATAGTTTAGTTATATTGAGTTATTATTCTCTCAAACGGAAACCAATCTGTTCCATATTGTGATGTCATGTGGTAATACAGGAAGTGCTCTACTGTGATTTTAAACTCCGTACACCTTCACTAGAATCAAGTGGATGATTTCAGCCCCGGCATTGCCAATTTTTAACGAACAAAAGGTAAAAGGTAGCTGTTAACTTGAAAACTATCGCTTTGTGACATCACAGTTTGGAACAGAGCATTTTGATCTTTGGAGATGTAGACAGACAAATAAACCAGGATTGCTCAAACATGTGTGAATGAAACACAACTCCGGGTGTGTTATTGAAGAGGTAACAGCATTATAACATGGCTTAAAGCTCACAAGAATCAGTGTTGTGTTATAAGACTCCATGGAGTCAAGCAGGTGCCCAAAAAACATACACAGTGCACCTTGTAGGTTCCATCTTACAGATACTACATAATGCAGTGTAAATGAAATGGAAACAGACCTAACTGGAAGAAACTTTGTGGTGAACTGTTGTCTAATGGAACATATTTTTCTTATTTTAAATCTACGGACAGATGTAGTATAAATTGAAGTCTGTATCTCCAAGGAAAATTACAGTTCATGTGTTTTCCAATAGAAGCTCCAAACCCGGTTCTCCTTTGGCTCTGTCCTCTGTAAAGTGACTGCAGCGCTGGAACAGTGAGCATATTCACAAAAACCCACAAAGATCGTGTCTAAGCACCTTTCCATCTGAGAGGCTGCTAAATGTAATTGCTGGTTTCACCTCTGGGCTTTTAAGTAAAGAGGACACAGCCGCGCACAGATGGATGATTTCAGTGTAATCAAATTTAAATTTCCGAGATGTGCCAGGCAGAGGAAGTTAGAAAAGGCACAGAAATGGAGCTAATAAGACTTGGTTTTGTGAGTGGGCTGCAGCTCCATCTCAAAGCACATTTTAATCAGTGCTTTCTGCTCATGTCATTGACTTTGATCTGAGGCTGGGGAGGGATGACCTTGGCCAATCCCACTTTCACAAGGATCCAATGCTTTTATCATTGCATTGTGTCCATACCGGCTTGTCAAAGCCTGAGCTCGTCAGATCTCAGAAGCTAAGCAAGACCGGGCCTGGGTAGTACTTGGATGGGAGACCGCTGGGACAATCAGGTGCCACACTGGGGCGCCAGTTATTGTGTCCTTAGGCAAGACACTTCACCTACATTACCTAGTAAGAAAGTGGAGTGTCTGTGAGTGTTGGTGGTGGTTGGGGGGGCCAATGGTGCGGATTGGCAGCCTCGTTTCCGTCAGTCTGCCCCAGGGCAGCTGTGGCTACAATAGAAGCTTCATTCATGAATGAACAATGAACTGTAAAGCGCTTTGGGTGTCTTGAAAGGCGCTACATAAAAGCAATGATTCATTAATAATGAATAATTATTTAAATTGTGTTCTTCTGTTAGGCCTGCCTCAAGAGACAAAACAACATCCAAAAATAAACATTTAACTCACTTCAAACTCAACCAGGATAATTATTAGAGGAATACAGGGGAAGTATATTTTGTATTAGTTGTATTAGTGCCCTTTGAAAATGTAAAAAATGAGTACTAAAAATAAGGTTATTGATACTTTGCAGCTCATGTCATCAACATTCCCTGGGCATGTGATGCTAACTATAGGCACTGCTCTGTCTGATGCTTGTTAGACTTTAATCTGAGCTTTATTTTAACACAATCTGGAGCTGGTTTAGTTGGAACTGCAACAAGTGAGCTGATTTGTGCTGTTAAACAAGTCCCTCCTTCCAAATAAAATTACAGTCACAAGATAACTAGCATTAGCCAACAGTTTTTCAGCTAGTTGCTCGTTAGTCGCTCTCATCTTGTTGAAAATCAAACTCCTAAATTGAACCATGAACGCTCGTATTGATCACAGGCTCCTGAAAATGTGCTGTTTTAATCTTTTTTTTTTCTTGAGTTTTCAGGCGGTCTTAAAATGTATTTTTTATTTATGTTTGCTTATGTTTGCTTTGTGTCTCCATGCAAACTGATGACCATTCTGCCAACAGAAAACACCCCAGCGTGATGGCATTGCAAAGTATCAATACTTTATTATATGGGACACTATAAAATAATAACCCAGGGTTGAATTAGTTTGTTTAACTATGCTCTGCTAAACAATATTGTTTCCCTTAATGTATCATTAACTGGTCTTCATGCCTTTGTGGACTCAACTCCTGCTCATAGATCCTGCAGGACTTTGGGGACTGACATGAAGAATACACAACAAATGAAATCACTAAAATAATTGCTTTTAATCATCTATCTGTCAGAACATGAAAATTTACCAAATTGCAATTTGAATAGAATCAGAATTGCAAATTGAATGATCATAATTTGCTCATCAGGCTGTAATTATTTGGGTAATAGCTTCATGTCTTCTGAAAACAGCATATTTAGTCGCTATTATGTGTAAAACTTGTTAACTCAGTAGTTTGAACTTCAATAAACATTTTCTGAACTGCTGATAATTCTTGTATAAATTTCCCAATTCAGCTCCCAGTTCACAGTTCTTATTTTACTTTTCAATCATGATTAACCGCGGGTGTGTTTAAGGGATCCATTTTACGCTATTTTCTGATCTATGTTATAATGTTGTTTCCTTATCAAAAACTACAGTTGAGTTTTGTTTCATTCAGACATGTTTAACACACAAACCCTTCATATTTAGACTGAATTCTTCTCTCAAACAAAAAACACTTGTGATGTCATGTGGTAATAAAGGAAGTGCTCCACTGTGTTTCTACACTCCACACACCTTCACTAGAATCATTTCAGCCCTGAATTGCCAATCTCTACTGAACAAAAGGTAAAGGTAGCTGTTCAAACTACTGCTTCATGACATCACAAGGTGGAACAGAGCATTTTGAGCTTTGGAGATGTAGACAGACTAATAATAAAGGGTTACTCAAACCTGTGTGAATGAAACAAAACACAACTGCAGCTATGTTTTTTTTAATGTTAACTTTTTCCCCCTGGAAAGTTTATGGGAAAAATTAATGAGAAATTTACTTCTGGAACTGTGGACAGGCTGTCACGGTTGAGCTCCATAACTAGTGCAAATCATATATTTTCCTACTTATATGGCTATATAATACTGTACATTATGACATACTGCCAAATTGAGTGCTCAAAGTTTTGGCTTTCTTTAAAATCTCCCGTATTTTTGGTCTTAAAATAACAGACCTCTAACTAAGCGAGGCAGCTATAGTTTAACATGCTTTAAAACTCACAGGAGTCAATTTTGTGTAATATACTGTAGGGCCTTTAAGCGTGGGTGTGTTTAAAATGTGCAATTACTATTAGTCCGTGTTGCCAGAAAACATTTGCAGTTGTCCATAGTCTTAAAACGTATAGATGCAGTGTCTATTCATGTAATTGACTATACCAGTAAACAAATTGACTAAACCAGTAGCCGCCAGTTGCAAGAAAGGAAACCATTATGAAAACAATCCAAAGTGGTTTGTACCATCTTTGCTTTAACTGGCTCTTACTGCACCTAGAGACTTGGACTTCCAAATGCACAACGCTAACATAATGTTGATTGCTTTTAGCTGGAGCTGTGGGGCTGTAGGGAGGCGGCGGGGGGGCAGAGGGGCTGTTTGAGGGGAGTAATGAGACGAAAGTGTGTCCAGGCGCAGGACAAATGAATGAAATGGCACCAGGATCGCAGGCTGTGTTTGCCTTCGCCTCTCCTAATTCAAAGAGACCATCTGATAAATTGAGAGGATGGGATGTACCCTGGAATAGCAAGAGGCGCCTTTTCATTGTGCCCCATTCCCAAGCAGATCACACTCCCCCGACAGCAGCCCCCCCTTCAGAGCGGCTCACAGGGGGAGTCGGGGGGAGGGGGTGTGTGGGAGTGCGTTGCTAAGAGGTGTGAGTTTTCTGGACGTCCTGCAGAAAGCTAAAGAAGGAGCGTTTGTGTCAGTTTGTCAGCTTGTTGTAGTCAAGAAAGGTTTTTTTTTTACATTATTTTAGTAGATTTCGTCTAAGTGTTTTAACCAGTCTGAAATATCTGATTAACATGTGAAATCTTCCCATTTAGATAAAACCTTAACTATTTAAAGGCGTTGTTCCTTCCTTTTACGACTTTCAGAACTAGTTCATTTTAAATGGTTTGCAGTTATTCTTCACTTATGCGTTCCAAACATCCTAATTATTCACAGTGATAAGTTTAATAAGTGCTTTTCACAACTCTCTGAGACCAGCGTTTTGCTATCACGCTAAAACTAACAACAATTATTCACTTCCTAATTATCGGGCAATAAAATGCTTCTAATCAGATGCAGACGGCAAGCAGTGGACATATTTTGACCTAAAGAGCTGCTTATACAATAATCTGTACTGAACAAAGCTCAGTTGGTAGAGTTTTTGTCCACTAATGCGAAGGTTGTGGGTTCGGATCCCACTCTCAACATTCTAGCTCCCACAGATGAATGCTGACACTTAACCCACCTTGCCCTTAGTGTCTGCGTACACTGGTGTGTGAATGTGTGTGTAAATGGGTGAGTGATTCCTTGATGTAAAGTGCTTTGAGTGCCTTGAAGGTGGAAAAGCATTTACCAGTAATAATGTAAGTAGCCTATAAAGGTAACTTAAAAAAAAAAAAAAAGTCTAAGCCTATAAGGTTTTCTGGGGGTAAAGCCATCCATTTCTCTGAGCAGCCCAAAGAGAGGGGGTTATGTGTGTGGGAGTGAGTTGCTGTGTTGCTAGGAGGTGTGAGATCTCGGGACGTCCTGCAGAAAGCAAATGAAGGAGCACTTGTGTCAACAGAGAGAGGGCGAGAGGGGCCGAGGAGCTACTGCACAAACATCCCAAAGCCGGCGTCACCTCCATGTAAAAACCAAAGGGCCAGAGCTCAAAGACCTGCATCTCTCTGTCAACACAACACAGGACACAACCAGCTTCCTGTCACATCAAATTATCTTACTATTTTTAAAGGACCCATATTGAACTATTTTCTGATCTGTTATAATGTTGTTTCCTCATCACAAACACACCTGGAGTTGTGTTTTGTTTTGTTCACACATGTTGAACACACAAACCCTGTATATTTATATATTATATATTTTTCTCTTAAACTGAAAACACTCTGTTCTACCTTGTGAAGAGCACAGTAAGTGCTCCACTGTGTTTTTTAAACTCCATACACCTTCACTAGAATCATTTAGATACTTTCAGCCACGGAATTGCCAATCTCTACTAAACTACAGGTAAAAGGTAGCCTTTAACTTGAAAACTGGAGCTAATAATAAAGGATTAATAATAAAGAGTTAATAATAAAGCATTACTCAAACATGTTTGAATGAAACAAAACATAACTCCAGGTATGTTTTTCATGAGCTATCAACATTATAACATGGCTTAAAGTTCACAAGAGTTAATTTTGCGTAATATAAGAACTTTTTGTAAAACCTTTGAAGAGATTTTGCAGCTGTAGAACTGTCCTCCTGAAGATAACGTTTTGAGATGTTTTGAATGTATTCCAATTTTAGGAGTGTTTGCCAAGACAATGAGCTGTCTTGCTACCCAAATAAAACTGTCAGTTTGAAAATACATGCTTGTATTTCTAAGCTCTTTGCGGGAGTATAAAGAATGTTGCAGTCTGCAGTTATTCTCTCTCAGGTATTGTACTCTGGTCTTTTTGTCATTGGATGTCACAGGATGACCAACTCAACACAGAAAGTAAAACTATGATCAAACTGTCTACACTTTGAGTAGGTACCAGTACTGAAAGAATTACAAAAATAGGACAAAAGTTGGACCTTTCAAGAATAGTGGTAATTTAAACAAGCCACTTATTTTCCATTGACAGTTTAACTATTTAAAAAGCTATTTTTAATTCTCATTTTGGCAAAGTAATTTGTATTGAGTATCAAGCATCAAGCCTTAGTATCGAAATTGAGTCTGAAATACTAGTATGGTGAAAATGGAGCTCAACAGTCCTACCCACTTAGAAGTCGGCTCAATAAGTAAATTTTCCATGATTTTTTGAAAAATTCAAATATAAAGAGTTCAAAGACATTGCGGAGGTTAACCAGCTAACTAATGTCCATAACACGGTTGTTTTAAGTCCAAAAAGGACATTTAAAACAAAAGCGAAATATTTTCCACAACTTAGCAGTTTATAAAGATTCAGAAACAGATTTTAAATGAAATAACAGATTTTGTTTCATTAGTCACCACATGCTGATTAGCCCTGAGCAAGCTTTCAAACTTAATATTAAGTTTATGGGAAAAATGAATGAGAAATTTACTTCTGGAACCGTGGACAGGCTGTCACCGTAGAGCTCCATAACTAGTGCAAATCACATATTTTCCTACTTATATGGCTATATAATACTGTACATTATGACATACTGCCAAAGTCAGTGCTTAAAGTCTTGGCTTTCTTTAAAATCTCCCGTATTTTTGGTCTTAAAATAATCCATCTCTAACTAGGCGAGGCAGCTGTAATGTAGCTGGCTCTTTTTGGTGCAATCACAAACTTGAATCACATCACCCCTCTGCTCTCTGCCTGGTTGTCTTCTCCCATTCACTGTGCTGTAAAGCGTCTTTAAAGACCAGCTCCAATCACCTGATAGACTCCAAATGCCATCCTGAATAGAGATTGTTTTCTCTTCTATAGCGCAGCGTGGAAGGAGGTCTAAACGTATTAATGTGGATGTGTCCTCGGCTATAGTTGAAGTCAGGACACTGGGACTGGGGAGGGATGTTTGAGTAATCCTTTATTATTAGTCTGTCTACATCTCCAAAGCTCAAAATATGTTGTTCCACCTTGTGATGTCATGAACCAGTAGTTTATAGTTAAAAACTACCTTTTACCTTTTACTTTACTCAGCCTAAACACGCAGGCTTTGTGTGTTAAACATGTGAATGAAACAAAAGACAACCCAGAGTATGTTTTAATGAGGAAACGACATTATATCAAACATACAAGAAAATGGTGTAACATGGGCCCTTTAAGTAATACAAGAATCACATCCATTTCAAAACTATAGGGTTAGCTATAGTTAAAGTCAGACTGGGGAGTGTGGTGAACTGAAATGGCATCTTGTACATAAGGTTCAACAGAAAATACACTCATGTTTTCGTCCTCAACGTAAAAAATATATGTATAAAAAGATTGTTGTTTATTGTTTAGACTGATCACTAAACTGGAAATGTCATTATTTTTGCTATTTTATGATCTGTATGTTAGAATAAAATGTCTGGAGTTGTGTTTTGTTTCATTCGCACATGTTTAACACAAAAACCTTGCATATGTAGGCTGGGTTCTTCTCTTAAACTGAAAACACTCGGTTCCACCTTGTGATGTCACGTGGTAATACAGGAAGTGCTCCACTGTGTTTGAATCGTTTTGATCATTTCAGCCCTGGAATTGCCACTTGTGTCCTCAGATATAGTTGAAGTCAGGACACAGATTGGAGAGGGCGGAGAACTGGAATGGCGTCTTGTACATAAAGTTCAACAAAAATACACTTCTGTTGTCTTCCTGTATTTTCTTTGAGTGTGTGACCTTAAAAGCCCATCAAAGTAAAAATAAAAAGATATAAAGATTGTTGTTTATCGTTTAGAGTGACCACTCAACTGGAAAAGTCATTATTTTTGGGTTTGTGATTGAAAAAACATGCTGATAGTATGAAAAAACATTGTCCTTCTCTTGGGAAATTTGTCTTGGACTTGTGCTGAAGTGCCAAATATAAACAGTCCCATAAACACACAAAGATTGTACAGTTAATCAAATTGAATAGCTATTACAATTATTGCTTTAATCAAGTATAAAAACAGTTTAATCAAAAATTGGGGTCTGGATGTTATGAGAGCTTGTTTTGTTTTCAAAAAGTGAAGCCAAGGCAGTCAAATTGTCTAATCTGCAGTAACTTTTAAAGTCTCAAAGCATGTGAATTAAGAAGTGAGAAAATTAAGCAAGAAAGGTCCTATATTATGGAAAACTGACTCTTGTGAGCTGTTACCCATGTTATATGATCCAAATGATTCTAATGAAGGTCTATGGAGTTTAAAAACACAGTGGTGCTCTTCCTGTATTACCACATGACATCACAAGGTGGAACAGAGAGTTTTCTGTTTGAGAGAAGAACTCAGCCTAAATATGCAGGGTTTGTGTGTTAAACATGTGTGAATGAAACAAAACACAACTCCAGTTATGTTTTTTTGATGAGGAAACAACATTATAACATGAATCAGAAAATGGCCCAGGATATGGCCCTTTAAGTGTTGGACCTCCACTTTAACTGGCATAATCATTAATCATGTTACAATGATTCATGAATAACGCTTAACACTTATTTTTCTACAGACTGAAGGGGTTTGAGCTGAAGTTTAACATTTATTTTGTCAAACCTTCTTAACAAATACTAGTTGAATACAAGATGGCAGAAAGTCTATTTAGAAACAAAAACAAAACTCTTCTATCATGAGTGTAGGAAATAAAAACATATATACGTATATATTTTAGTACATACAAATATGCAGACACACAAATCCATACACGTCAATATTCATACACACACACACCGATCCATGAACACACATCAAATAGCATAGAGCAGATATAGACACACAGAAATAGTTATAATCTTTGACACCTGTGGGTTATTATGTTATATTTTGGACATGTTAAATTATAATGAAACGAAAAGAAAAGAAACAGGTCAGCTGACTTGTTGAAGATTTGTGGTGCCCATAGGAGCTGACGTTGCCCTGAACATCATCACAACAAAGTACTTGCCTCACCAGCCAGTCCCTTCTACATTCTGTTTCATCCAGAAGAGTCTGGAACCGGACAATAGAGCATGAAAAATCTCCGACGAAACTGCTGCTAATTTGTATCATGTGACATTTCCTTTTGAAAATTCTCGGAACATTCAGAACAAAATATATAACTTCTTTTACCTGCAAGTAATAGTTTGGTGATTTGATTGTTGATTCTGAGAAAATCCATACTGTTTCTCAGTCCTCTGTGTTATGAGGCTCTCTGATTGACTGACCCTCTGAAATAAGGGAGACAGGTTACAGCTCCAGATCCAACTTTGTAAAGTTTTGTCAAAGCTTGCGGTTCTGGCTGGTCAGGTAAACAGAACATGTTGTCGAACCCTCTGATGGATAGCTGCAGAGTACGCTAGCTACAGACAGTTGCCCAATCCTACATGTATCACTGGGGGTAGATCGGAGCAACGAGGTCTTGAATACAGAAGTTCAAAGATTCCTCAAACATGCATGAATCACTCTAAATACAACTTCGAGTGGGTAAATGAGAGGGGAAACAATTATAACATGGCTAAAAGTCAATTTTGCATGACATGGAAATAAATAAGTTTTAACAGTGTACAAATAATCATTTCATTTCCATTTGGACCCAGATGTTCGCTGTAATTGCTTTTTCTTGTTTCAAAATTGAGCAGCCGTATAAAGACATAAACAACAGCTATTAACTAACATACAATAGAGATTACGCCCCCTCCCTCCTCCTTCTTTACTCTTTGTTGTTTGAAGCTAATCTTATCTCAGTGCTATCAGTGCGAATCATCACAATTTTCACTACGTGCGTGCATTTAAACTCTGGCCTTGTTGTTTGAAATGGGCATTCTTGCATTGCCCTTTGAAGGCTCAGATCTGATGCTTTGAGCTCCACTTAGTCCAGATGTTTGGTTTGGGAGAGAACACGCCACTTTGGAGAGTTTCCCACACTCTGTTTGGTGTGGCTGACTCCGCTCTGGCCTCCCAACTTCAAAACAACCAACCCTAAAAATAGTACAAAGCTTTTAATCATTCGGAGAGGCCTTGTAATGTCTCCGTACAAGAGTTCAACAGCCCTGATGATGAACCGTAGCATGCCTCGGGCTCGAACTGAAGGGGTCCCTCTCATGGCTCTTCGGTCTGATTCTCACTGACTCAACATGACGTGACATAAAGCAGGCTACAGTCCATAGAGCGCCCCATAGGCCAATCACAGCCCCAACTCTGAGGCCTGGATGGGGTTTTAAGGACTGAAAAAAGAAAGATGCAAGTCTGGACAAAAAGCCATAGAAGAGCTTGGACCTCTGCCAAGGCACTGTTGCTGTCATGCAATGCTAAAAATGGACTCAAAGTTCATCTAGTTTAGTGAAAGTATGATTTTTTATTTTTTTTTATTTTGTAAAAGTTTTCCAATTGCAATTTTTTTTTTTTTTTTTACCAAGTTTACCAAGACTAAAGGTGCATAGTGTAACTTTTCTGGTTGAGGGTCCGTCAAATGCTTTTCTTCATGTCAATCTTATTGCTTTGTCTGGAATGTTCACAGTATTAAACAATGCTA
The DNA here is from genome assembly GCA_029959045.1 of Taenioides sp. WSHXM2023. NCBI lineage: Eukaryota > Metazoa > Chordata > Actinopteri > Gobiiformes > Gobiidae > Taenioides > Taenioides sp. WSHXM2023. The sequence goes on from CM057091.1 coordinate 8,137,535, forward strand.
TCAACATGAAGACCAAACTAGACCAAGTAACAGGTCAGATCTGTGGAGAGGCAACCCTGCTCACAGTCAGAATGCCTGTTTTTCAAGGTATTTCTGAGCTTTAAAACCACCTGTAATTGAATAAATCTAAAGTAGAGCTGATTACTGTCATACTGTGGAACTTTCCAGGCAGAGCAATGACATATCCGTAGAAAGAAGCTAAAATATGAACTGCTTAAGTAATACAAGAATCACATCCATTTCAAAATGTGTTGAAGTGGTCTAAGCTGCAGGGTTAGTAGTTATAAAATGATCCCATGGAGACGCAGGGACATTTAGTGAAGAGACAGAAGTGCAACCTGCGTGATTTGCATTTAAAAACAGTTCAGACAATCTCTTATTGAATTTATATGGATCTGACTTAGATTTTTGTCTGTGCTAAAGATTGTTTTCCTTGTCTGGAGATTTGGCATAGAAAATAAGACTAAATAAGTTGCTTTTATTTGTTGTCAAGCTGTCACCAAAATACGAGCAATTCAAAACTGCTTTTCTACACTGTTTAATATTATAAATTCCATTGTCCTCAGCATGCCACGACTTATCTGTGCTTTCTCACTGGCCAATTGAAAAACATCAAAATAAACTCGTATCATTACGAACACTGCTGAAGAATGTACTGCTGTGTCTATTAGCTTTCATGCTATCACCAACAGACGGTTCTCATGTGTTCCATTGGGCTAACAGGGCAAGGTCTAAGCACGACGCCCCGCTGACAAGAAAATACATTCGCGGCAGGACTCCTCTACGTGGCGGATTAACACAGCTCTTTTCAATACAGCCGAGGCAGAACCCATTCCCTAAATAAATTACTTTCTCAGACTGACTTTTTGTTGCCGAATGTTTGTCATTGAAACAACTCCTCTTTCACTTTGACAGTTTCCCACTCTCCTGATTTAAAGTTGCACTGTGGAACCTTTCTCATGGAGGGTTTGCCATCTGCTTTTCTCCATGTAGATGTTGTGTTGCCTGGAATGCACCACAGCATGGAATTAACGTATACAATATATTTTCAATTGGTTCAATTGGACGAGATTTTTCTAAAGTATATACAAAAAATGTTATGTATGCAAGTTTTCATGGTATGTTTGTGAGCTCTAAAAAGACAGATTGACATGGAAGTGAGTGGGCTGGTCTAAATATTCTGAACTTTAGGTGTCAAGGTTTTCAAAGATGAGGCAGGAGGCATATGTGCTCAGAGATGAGAAGTATGTTTGACATACTGTTTGCGTTTTGTCCCTATGTACACTTTTAGAAAGTATCTAAACCAGACCTAAATCAAAAACAAAACTGTAAACCTGGTTTAATCTACATCTAAACAATGTCCAATTTTAACTGGTTCTATATCTGGACTAAACCACACCTATACCCAGTGTAAATTGGCCCAAACCATAATGATAAACCAAAGATTATACAGAGAATAACTAAACAAGATTTCACTTCTTTTCAACTGTGTTTTATTGGAACAGATGTGTTATAAAAGTACTATCTGGATGTAGCCCATCATAAATCTAAATAATAACCAAACTTCAAAAGACTTCTTTGATAAGAACAATAGAATAGAACAGAACATAGTACCTTTTCTACAGTTAGCGAAGTAAGAAAAGTAGCATGTTTAGTGATTGTACCAATACCAGTATTCAGGCAGTACTCATTTTATATACCATCATTTGAATAGAAAAGCTTTTGCCATTTCAAACAGGTGTTGATTGTATTCTGCCAGTAGCTGCACCACGCACCAGCACGCTACCCACCGCTGCTACATCCATGTATTGTTTGTGAGTGAAGTTAATAAATTCTGAATAAGACTGAACAAGGAAGAAAGGAAATCCGGGGAAAAGTAGTGTTCTTTTATTAGAGGACACAAAATAAAAATACACATGCCCTGAAATGTTGATACAAGGGCTTTAACATTGGTGTTGCTTTGGTTTAAAGGGACTATATGTAGCATTTTTACCTGGCAACACAAGTTACGCTGATATTTTGAAATAAACAATACTGTAATAGTCTTATCCCATTGACTGGTCCATGTGAACTATAAATACCATATTGGATTGTTTTTTTGTTTTTTTTAAGGCATACTCAATTGAAATGCTCTAAAGTAGGACCTTATTTCTTATAATACTGGCAACCTAATAGAAAAGTAATAATATAATTCTACATATAGTCCCTTTAAACAAAACATTACAAAAGGCATATCCATTTTGTTCATAATTCAGATGAGATGAGACACATATGCTCCTTTTAATACCATTGCTACATAAAGTTGTCTCTTGAGCCACCAGTTTCAGACAATGCACGCCCAGTTCTTTACAGTACACTTTGCTGCTTGGCCTCTGTCTGTGATCAAACTCAACACTCAAACTCACAAGCAGACCGCACCCCACTATCAGGAGCCATCTTTGTTCTGGTAGATTTAAAATAAGTATCAAGAGACTTGAAACCACATGACCAACAGCTATCTAGAAACAATAGCAGCAAATGTAAGATAAATGTAAGTACATTTCCCAGTGAGTCAGAGCTCCTCCCACAGTCTCCTCAGCCTAAACTAAAATCACCTTAACACTACAAAATGACACAAAATATGGTTTAGGCGTCGGTTGAACAGAAAAGAACCATAGTTGAGATACCAGTGTCTGTGACAACTGATGGACATAAGGTGCTTCTTCAGCATGTGGCACCGTTCTTTAAGTGAAGGCCAAATATGTCTTTACACAAACCTGCTGCAAAATTCACTCACCACGCAAACAGCAGATCCTTCAATAGGGACAGATGACAGACCAGGGCTAGTACTGGATAAGTTAAGTTTTTCCCATATTTGGTTAAAAGTAAAAACTATTATACTTTAGCACAGTGCGGTAGTCTTGGGGGCAGGCAGCTGCATGTGGCATCTGAGTGGCAAAATTAATTTATTTAACTGAAGGTTCGGGCTATGTTTTGTCACAATAAGTTGAAAGTTATGATGGCACTTTTAACACTGAAAATAAGCACATATATTGAATACCATGGGGGTAAGTCTGAAATCACTCCATAATAAAGGATCTGAGTAAAAACACTCACTCATTCACTCACAAAATCAGCTACACTTTTCTACGGACATGAATTTGACAAACATACTGTATCAGGCAGCACGCACACTTTGATTATTGACTGTCCTCTCCTCTGCCCCGGCTGTCTTACTTACAAAGGCATAGCCCAGCGCTTTTCTCTGTTCAGTTCACATTAGTGGGAAGACAGTGCTCAAGGGCAGTGACAAATGAGACCCATTCTTCAAGTATTCCTCTACTTCGACCTGGCCCCGCGCAGAGAGGCTCCTCTGTGCAAGGCAGCCTTTACCTTGCACAGGGACGGTCGAGCCAAAATACAAAAGTAGATTCACTAATGTCCACTTAATATTCTGTGGCTACCGTGACGAGGGCAGAGATGGGACCTCCAAGGAGTATCTTTGGCCGTGTGTGATTTTCCCTTTTGTCATGAATGAATGTGCATATCATTAAAGGGGAACACACCTCCAGCTCAAACCACAGTGGGCCGTACCCCATCCCATCCAGCGCCCTTCCCTTTAAGGGCTCAAAGCTCTACAGTAGTCCAGCTGAGAGCTGCTCTTTAGTCAGTGCTTAGTCTAATAACTGTATTTGTTCACCACTCGCATCTGAGGAGTCTGTGGAGAGAACCCATTGGGTTTGGGGGGCACGTCAGGCTTTAGGGATGGGGTCCGTTTCAGTCCTGTCCTGGGCAGAGACCCATGCCCACTGTAGCTGCTCTGTCGGGACATAGAGGGTGGGTGACCCCCAGGGCCCAAGTGAGAGTCCAGTCTGGACGGAGGTGTGGGGGGCATGTACCCTCTGTTCATACTGTGTTGGCGGGTGACAGACACCCCCATTGTTACCCCATTTGGGGAGGTGGACAGGGATGCCCGATGAGAGGCACTCCGGTGGAGCTGGTACCTGGGCCGCTCCAGTGTGCCCCCCATGCTCAAGCTACCCGTGGGGCTGGTGGGGGAGGGGGGAATGGGCACATCCACCCTCTTAGTGGGACTGTGCCGGGGCAGGGAGGAGGAGGGGGAGTACAGGGATGCCTCACGGCTGGGGACCTTGGGGGGTATTTCAGTCAGTTCCTCCATAGGCTCCAGTGTGAGGTGCTGGCGGGGGCGGGGCCCGCTCTCCTCTTGGATGATGGCATTGGGGTTGGCCACATTGTCATTCAGGTGCTTTAAAAGGTCATTAAGCGTGTTCCTGGCATCCACAGACCTCTTGGGGTCCTTGTGGCTGCGTTTGGAGTCTGGGTTCTTCTTCCTCTCAGATGTCCGTGGCAGCGTATCATCTTCCATGGAGTCCATGCTGGGCTGCTCGTGTGTGGCGTTGGGCAGAACCACTGCACTGGGGATGTGGGAGTGCCCCAAGGCCAGAGGAGTGTGATGGGCCGGAGATGAAGGCAGGAACTGGGGGCTCTTGGGGGTGGAGTTGGACTCCTTCCGGGAAACCTTCCCATGAGCCCGTTCCCATTGGTTCTTGATGGGCTGCAGGCCCTTCTGCTGCATGACAGGGGTAGACTCAGGCGTGGGCAGGGCGGCGAGCTCTGGTGGCTGACATCCATCTCTGAGGATCATGGTCTTTGTGTCAGGCCCGGGAGCATTCAGGTCTTTGCTTAGAAGGTTGGTGTACAGCTTAGGACAGTCCATGTTGCTCTGGTACTCCTGGAAACACAAAAGGCCTGAGTGAAAACCTATTCCCAGATTTTCATCTATAACAGTGACTTTGATGAAAGGAGGGTGTTATAATGAGAACTGTACCTTAACAGGGCTGTCGAACAGTCCATTGAGTTTGACAAAGCTGCCGGCAGAGTCGGAGCTGGAGGGCACAGACTCTGGGTCCTTGTGAATCTGTCTTGGCTTTCGGAGAAACGAATCTCGATAACAAAAGACGAAGAGTCCAGCCATGAGCGCGCCGATGAGGAAGGCAGCAAACACACATGTGATCAAGATATTCATGTGCACCATCTGGTTAGTGTCCCCTGCCTGGATGTCCCATATACCTACAACAAAAATATATGATTATGTTAACGCTCTACTGCCGACACGCCATCAAAAAGGCCTCTCAATCACCAGCTGAAATGTGCATGTTTGTGAAGACACAATCATGCATGACTAGAACCAGTCAGCCACAAAGAAATCTCATACATATTTGTCCATGAACAACAAATGGAAGCTGTTATAGGTACCCACATCCGTCCAGCAGCTATAAGAAGTGCTATGTTAGTCGAGAAAACGTGTTTTTTTGCCATGCGTTTTACCGAGGGGTTAGCTATGTAGGTGAGAGAATCCAATTGATCAAAAAGCTGTTAAGGAGAAGATTGGCACGTTTATCTTGAAGAGAGTTTGTTAGTAACCACAGACATTGAAAGAGTTAGTCATTCCAGTACAGCCACTATAGAGACATCAGGCCCAGACAATGATTTACCAGCCCATAGGTGAATTGTTACTACAAGTTGAGTTAATAGATCTACACCGGCAGCCAGAAAGTAAACAAAAGAAAAAGTGCACAGGTATCGATAAGAAAAGTAGGTGACAGTTTTAATGATTAGCAAAAGAAAGAAAATATGATTGTACTACATGTTTACCAAAAAGGAAAAGTAAAGAATAGATTTAAGATCAAAGTACCAAAATATTTCAGTATAAAAGCATAAGAAGTAACAGTTAATTATAGATAAAAGAGATAAATAAAATGTGTAAAAAATATTGCTGTTGCATGACAAAAATGTGCATTCCAGTTTATACAATAATATTGTTTAGGTGGGTTTTTGTTGTTGCAGATAAAACGGCACACATCTGTTTTTATCCAAACTTGGGACTGGCACCAGAGTTGTTACTGTATTATGATGTAATAATTAAATAATTGTTGTTACATTATGTAATGTACAACTATAAATACACTTGTTTTGGATTGGAAATGGGAGATCCACAGTGCCAAGCATCAGCAATATCTGAATAAACATAACAGAAATATAAACTGCCATTAGGTGCATTGATCTGTATAATCTAATGAGCTGCTACATAGAGGAGCTCTTGAGGAAAGTGCTTTAGCTGCTTTCCTTTGGGCCTTACCCTCTTCCCCTTTTGAGCCTAAAGAATTGGACGTGGAGGGGTCGTCCTGCAGCACAAAGCCCTGGTCGTACAGGTCTGGACTGGGCACAGAGCTGGGGGTCTGAGTGGGCATGTCTATGGGGGGCAGAATACGCCCTCCGCGGGGCCGCCCTGTGACGGGCATGGGGGACAACTCCATGTCTGTGGTGACAAACAAAGGGTTAACACACTTGAGCAAGACATGTTATTTTGTCTGGGTTAGTAGCAACAACAAGTCACTTTTGTTGTTAGTTTTCAACTTTGAACAATTATTCATTAGCTGTGGCAGTCCAATAGAAATACATTGATTGTTTTGAGGGAGAAAAGTAAGGAGTTGGTACACAGCAGAGGAGATGATTGGGATGGTGCTTGGTCATGCGTGAAGGGGTGATAAAACAGAAAGTCAAAAAACAAAGAAAGTGATCTTTTTTCTTTTTTTTCGTAGAGAAAGGTGTGCACTGAATTGTTTTGGGGGTGATTTGAGACAGTGATAATGAAGCAGTGTGACGATAAGCATTCAAGGAGTGACATCCAGAATGACAAGGTGGTAATGGTGGTGGTGGAGACTGAGAGACTAGGTTTGAAGAGGCTGAACTCAAGGTAACATACACCATTTGAGTAAGAAGATCAAACTAACCAGAGGTAGGATCGCCAAAAGATTTGTAATCTGGAGCAGACGTAGTGCCCAAAAATGCTAAAAGAATTCAAAGGACAAAGTAATCAGCATTAAGGGCATTCAGATGCTAAGAGTCTAAAAGCTACTTCTTGAGTGGAGTTTATTTTCTTTAGCGATAATGACAAAAAGCACTCCTTCACAGTGTCCTTTACCTTGCTCTGGGTCTGATCAATATGAGGTTCAACTACGGTCATGTTCAGCTGGTATCAATAAAAGAACAGCCTTTTTAAAGCAAAAATGCTGTGGCGTTTTTTTTTTTGCCATAGACCATAGACTGTATATTTAAATGGACATAGATAACCCGTTATCTGCCGCGTTTCAAATAGGACATGTTCATACAGGCGCTTCCGGCTCCATCGACTGTTTCCAATTGACTTTACATTAGAAAATTGTCACCCCTCTCTCTGTAACTACTGCAGTGAGCCCATCATTTTGGTCTCAAATGTTCTTATTAACCCGCTCTACATGATGGTGTTTTTATTTAGCTATTTTGTACGTCAATAAATTCCTATTCCTAATATGGTCCTGGCTAATACAGTCCTATAACCGCTAGCCTCGTGAGCTTCATTTGACTGGAACCCAAGGCTATGGGTGACGTCACACTCCCTTAGTCCACTTCTTTACACAGTCTAGAGTTATTAAATGAAAATATACTCTCACTTTTGTACCAGTTGAGCATGATTCCAGTGTACATGTCCTGTATTGTGGCATTAGTTAAAAGGAGGGTCATGTCTGTATGTCAATATGCGTATTAATTCTGTAATAGGCTACACTGACCATAACATTATAACCACCCAACATGATTTTACATTAAGCAGTAACTGAATATGTGGTGTTTTCTGTGGTCATAATGTTATGGTCAGTCAGTGTGAATAGGGAGCGTTATCAAAAGGGGATTACTTAAAGAGTGCAGGATGATTTGTGTTCATATATTTTTGTAATAGATTTGTATGCAGTATGGAGATGAGATGTTTTACCTTGACAGTCTCCCAAATGAGCAGTGTTTCCAAGTTCAACATCTTGCTCAAAGCCATTTCTAAAGATGACACAGACAGAAATATTTATTAAAAAGATATCTCATTTACTTTGAATTATTTATGCCTTAAAATATTCAAACTTACGCAACACCAGGCAGGATCCTCTCGCAAGCTCCACTGGCCTTCCACCCACAATATGGGTCCCTTGAAGCAACACATGCCCTATTTTCACCAAACAAACAATTGGTTAAAGGTGGTTTAATATTTCCTAGACTATAAAAGATATTCACAAGTTAAAGATTAACTCTTGACACCCACGATGGGATTATTGGTAGAACTCTGACAAACATTTACTTAACCAGGTCTAAATCAGGACTATACCAGGACTAAACAAGGTCTAAACTAGGACTAAACTACTACAGCACCATGACTTGACAATGAATTATGACTTACTACATTGTTTTGAACTGGCATAGATTAATTTAAAAAGCCTATATGGGACTAACCAGGACTACCCCATAACTAAACAGAGTCTAAACTATCCATAACAAATAAAGAACCCCATGTACCACCAACATTGCCCATGTCAACACTACAATGCTTACTACATTGTTTTGAATTGGTTAAGGAACTCAAATAGGCCCAGGTCTTACTCATACTATAATAATGGATTGGCACTCTGTCGCTCTCGAAATGAAACCCAAGTACAACCATTTCAAAACATATAATATTTTGTTTTAACTTGTTAAAGGTCCGATATCACACAAAATGGCAAAATAGATTCTTATGAGCTTCAAGTCATGTTAAAATGTTGTTGCCTCATCAAAACATACCCAGAGTTGTTTTGTTTAATTCACATATGTTTGATTAATCCTGCATTATTAGTTTGTCTACATCTCCAGCTCAAAATGCTTTGTTCCACCTTGTGATGTCATGAAGTTTTCAAATAAACAGCTTCCTTTTACCTTTAGATCACTAGAAATTGGCAGTTCCAGGGCTGAAATTACTCAAATGATTCCAGTGAAAGTGTATGGAGTTTAAAAACACAGTGGAGCACTTCCTGTTTTACCACTGCCCATCACAAGGTGGAACAGAGTTTTCCGTTGGAGAGAAGAACTGAGCCTAAATATGCAGGGTTTGTGTGTTAAACATGTGTGAATGAAACAAAACACAACTCCAGGTATGTTTGTGATGAGGAAACAACATTACAACATAGATCAGAAAATACCGTAATATGACCTCTTTAATTGCTATGGTAACAGTCCTACTTTTTGTAAAACCCACGGATACCCTACATTGTGTTAGTTCTTACTTTTGACAGTGCGAGTGCCTCTCACAGCGGCTGAGGGGGAGGCGGATAACGCAGCTGGAGAATGCCACGTACAGACTGTGAGCTTCTTTGTCCAAATGCAGAGACAACACGCGCCTGTCGTCCTCACGGCTGGACAGGCACCTGGGACACAGAGGGACGAAACCTGATCAGAGCCCCATCTGATAACGCTGATAACACTGTCTACTGTTGCCGTCTCAGTGGATTGAATCAATTGTGAGGTGGCGGTGCATTTTGTCAGCAACAATTTAACCTTTTAACACAACGGGCCCCAAAGCTCCCATTAAACCATTCATGCATTTAATCTTTTGCCTGCTTTTATTGTCCTTTTATTGCTATAGAGGTCATGGAGAGATGGATCTTATATTGCTAACTACAGGCTTGTAACTGGGCACTTTCGCTAAATTCTATCAGATATTAATTGGAAGCTGATGTATTTTGTTTTTGTTTTTGACATTTATTTATTTGGATCTTTCAAAACAAGGTCTCAAAATTACAGTATTAAACTAACACTTACTCTTACTCATTAACTATGGACAGTTTAGGTTAACCATTCTTGTATGCTTATGGCCATTGAGTTTTCCCCTTATGAATTATTCAAAATAGTCTAAATTTAAAGTCATTTCAGTTATAAATATATATCCAAATGCTGACACAGAAACACAGAGAACATATGCTGAACAAAAAGGGAGTTAAACCCCCCAGTAGTAAAAGTTGTAGTTAACTGTGTACTTACTTGGCCTTGTTGAAGACGTCAATCTCCTCCAGTAGGACGCTGTCGTTCAGAGAGGAGGAGGTGGTCTTGGCCAGGACTTTGAGCAGGATCCCGGACTCAGACCCAATGAAGACCACGGTGTAGTTCTTAAAGGGTCCGGCCTCGTTGTCCACAGCCAGCGCAGTCATCCTGTACCTGGAGAAATAACATTTTTAGATTTGTTTCAAGGCAAAATATAGTGGCTGTTCTTACTTATTTATTTATATTCAACACAGAAATAAATTACTATACACACTGAAAACTAGAGTGATATAGTTTTAACTGTATTTGAGTGAAAGTTGGTACAAAATCATAAATCCAGTTCATATACTAGTATACATACTTGTGCTAAAAACAGAAATCATTAATATTTGGGCTTCTATTCTCATTACTAGTACTACTACTCCTACTCCTACTACTACTACTACTCTTTTTGATGTAAATACTGTCTCCATAGCAACGATCTTTTGTTTATTTACTTTTTTTTTTAACTTTACTAATTATAAAACACATTTAAAAGTGTCCATGCTTTTTACCGTACCTGACTCTGGTCTTGGTGAACCAGGGTTCGTCACGGATGGAGGGCACGGCTGTGTCCATGAGCGGGTGGGACTTGATGAACTGCAGCGTCTCATCTGGAAACTCCACGGAGCTCTTGAGAGATGCAGCTGGACCGTGACCCGCACAGCAGCCGGGGCTAAACACACAAGGGTCAAAGGTCAAAGGTCGGCCTGTATGATCACACTCCAGGGAGCCGTCATAATAACGTGCATTGAGACTGATGGAAACTGTGCGGAGGGGAGCAGGTGCTTTAAGATCACACAAAGGTCGTCCCCTCTTTTCAGACATAAATTATACATACACCCCCGTTATGCATCATGAATGATTTACAGTACTAACGAGGTTGGACTGAAAGAAACACCCAAAATATACATGGTTATTGTTTGTGGTGGAAAGTAATGAAGTATAAGTAGTAAAGGACTATACTTAAGTAAAAATATTAGGTATCTGTAGCGAAAGGAGAAATTTAATTTGTCAACTGGACATAGTTTATTTGGTTGAATACGTTTCGCAGCTCATCCAAGCTGCTTCTTCAGTTCTGGTCAGATGCTGGCGGACACTGCTTTATATCTGCTTGAAGGGAGGAGCTTAATTAGGTATCTGTACTTAAGTGGAAACTTTTTACTTTTACTTCACTACATTTGAGAGCAGGTATCTGTATTTACATTTTTGAACATGACTGAAAAGTAAAAGTATTTTTTATTATTGGCTGAAAAGGCCAAGAGTTTATTTTTACGCAAGTTCATAATTTTAGCAAATTTTAACAATATATAAGCAAATTTTAACAAAATATACAATTTTTTTTTTTTTTTTTTAATTCAGCACAAATCTATCAAAATCACTACATTTAAAGCTTAATTAGATGTCAAAATCTGTCCGAAATACATTTACTTTTTACCCTTACTACTTGAATACTTTTTTCATGTGATACTTTTACTTGAGTATTTTTCGCTCTGGTATCTATACTCTCACTTATGTAACAAAATTGAGTACTTCTTCCACCACAGGATGATTGTAAACAGGTTAAATATGCAACGTGGCTAATTATTCCTTATTAATTATTCAGTGATGGCAGATGGGGTGTGTGTGTGTGTATTGGGTCATAACTAATAAACCAACCGTTACAAGTAAAATGGCTTCAACAAGAGATTTTGAGAAGCGATGTTGGGGTTACTATTGTCTTTTTAGCAGGGGTCAAATTTAATGGCGAGTCCAAAATTACTCAATTAGTAGCGACTTGGGCAATTACTGCTGAAGCGTTGCGTGGAGCTATATCAGATCACTTTCTCTGTTCCACTCGGCAGGTAATTGCTTCAGGGCATTGTTAGATGTTTTATGGCTAACATCAATTCTTCCAACACCGTAACAAGTCTGGATTTAAATGCCATGATACAAAAAGCGCCGTAATTACATTCCAGAGTTATCCAAGGACATTGTTGTAAATATTTCTGCGTATTTTACTCGTTTGTACCGTGGTTTGGGGAGTTTTTCGTCTGGGAATGGGGTCCAGACAGAATCGGGGGTCTTCTGCTCCTTGAATCGTCCCATGAAGACTTTCTCTATATCGGCCATGGAGAAGGCACAGACAGCTGAACCTGGGATGCTGTTAGAAATCACATAAAATACAGGTTAGATACTTGGTTTAATAGTATATGGAATATCTAACTGAACTGTTCCACACTACTTTTCATTTATTATATGAAATTTTAGGTATTTTTATTGCCAAAAATATACTTTGTTTTGGTGGAGTGACTGGCCTGTCTCCTTTTATGTCATTTTGTGGAACATTTCAAAACCAAACCGTGCCCATTTAAATCACTTGTAAAAACACCAATACTATAAATAACTGAAACAAAAAAGTGCATTTAAACTGTATTGAACACCAAAAAAGTGAATCAACCTAAAATGAACAAAAAAAGCATAATAAATTAACAAAAAAAAAGATTCAACAGATGATAAGAGACAAAAGGTGCAATTAAACTGTATGACTAACGTAGTAGCCAGAGTGACATCTATAAACACTGATTTAGACATTGTATTAGCTAACAAAGCTAACCCAATCAACTAATTTGAACATTAAAAGGATTAGTTCCAACTCATCTCGATCTCCCCTAAAACGCCTCTTGATAATTTTTTCCCATTTGTCTTAGTAACGACCCATAACACGCCATTATTCATGCTAACCTGTTCATCTGAGTGGTGAAGACCCCGACCACAGATGGGACCCCGTTAATGTCGATGATGTCTGTGATGGACTGGAGGACATCGAAGTAGAAGAAAGACTCTCCGGGGACAGAGCAGTTGAGTCTGGCTTTTACGAATGACGTCCAGTGCTTCTCCAAAACCCGCTGTGACCCGCCGACGTCATTCTTACAGATCCGGGCCACTCGCGAATACACGACCTGGGGAGGACATGGGGAGAGGAGAGCTTAGAGAAGGAGAGACTAAAACACAGCATCAATAATGTATCATCTTTGGGTTCTGCCCATTTAAACACACACACGAAAGATGGGACTAAACTGGGACTGAACCCGGAACTAAACCAGAACTAGAAGAGGACTAAACTAGGTCTAAATCACAACTAAAGTGACAACCTAAGAAAAAAACAAAACAAGACTATGGAGGAACTTCTCAAAAGACAACTTCATTGAATTTATTTTCCTTTTAGATCATTTAAATCCCATTGATAACATCATTTTCATCAAATCACTTGAGAAAGGTGCAATGCTTAGAATTGATTCATACCATCCAAACATTAAGTGGAACTAATATGTAGTAGTTTACCCCATAGAGAAATGTGTATTAGTTCTGGTTGAGTCCTGGTTTAGTTCTGTAATCTTAAAAAAAAAAAAACCTTGGTGCTATAGTAGTAAACAGACTACAACTTTTTAGTAGAGAAATGTGTATCAGTTCTGGTTTAGTCCTGGTTTAGTTCTGGTTTAATCCTGGTTTAGTTCTGTAATCTTAAAAAAAACCTTGGTGCTTTAATAGTAAACAGACTACAACTTTTTAGAAAAAAAAAGTGTTTGGCATAAATACTTTCTTTTGTTAGCTGTACATTTGGGTAAAACAAAAAAAATATATAACTAATAATAATAGGCTTCTTTATCATTGCATCAGGTTTAAAAAATTCCTATTCGCTCATGAACGTCACAACGCTTTGAGAGAGCCACTAAAACACTTCTGTTTCTTCAATAATGCATCACTCCAGGCTTAAACTCACAGATGACTTCACATGGCCATCTTTGTGCTGGAAAAGTGTTGAGTCTAACTGGAGCACAAACATTAAAAAAATGCCCATTGCGGCGCTGTGTGGATGTGGAGCATTACAGAGGGTGTGTAAATGCAGCCAGAGACGCAGTTGGTTCAGACATTTTAAATAATTTACCAATGCAAAGCTCCGTCAGAGGCCAGGTGTCACCCCAGCATTAGTCCAGCTGAAATATTTATGAGCGAGCTGCTGATGGAGGACTTCCTGTTTTAGGACGAGGCACGGTCAACAATGAAGCTGAATTCAAATACGGGATGTTTTAATGCGGTTTCATGCACTATACTAAAGCCTAAATGTAGAAACCATAGACTGGGCTAAGGGAGTTTGATGTCACCCACAGCGTTCAGCTCCAGACAAATGAAGCTCACCAAGGCTAGCAGTTACAAGGGCGAATTTGGAGCCGAGTTCCATATTAGGAATAGGAATTGATTTACAGACAAAATAGCTAAATAAAAACACCAGGATCATGTAGAGCGGGTTAATACGAACATTTTAAGACCAAAATGAGTAGCCTGATGGCAGCAGCTACATTGAGAATGGCCACGTTTTCTCAATACAAAGAGAACTGGAGCTGGAGTCAATAGAGCCGGAAGCGCGCCAATGCTCACTTTCTATTTGGAACGCAGTGGCTAGTGGGTTAGCTATGTCCATTTATATATACAGTCTATGAGTCATATTAATTTTTTAAAACAACAACTCAAAACAAGTAATCTATGTGGTTATGTTGAGAAGTTGAAGTTTTACTTTAAAGTCAATATTTTATGTGAATAATCCAGAGTATGACATTAAATGGATCTACCTGCTGACCATTACCTTGAAGAGCATGCATTATTACAGTGAGTGGGCTTGCTTCTCCACAGATCTAAGCTTTGACTTGGCCTATTGGCAGCACCTGTTAAAAGCCGTACTATGGAATATTCTAGACAAAGCAGCAACATCTCCATGGACACAAACAGGTGACAGAGAAGTGACAAAGTGCCCCTTTAACATCAAGACAATGGAATTTTAGGCATTAGAAACAGTGCAGTAGTGGAATGTGCATGATTCTTCTCAGCTTAGAGCATTTGACAGTTCTTGTACAGCAGGATCAGTCACTGAGAAGAACACATATACACCATATCAATACCATTCGGAGTCTTTTCCAGCTTGAACAGATCCTTCACTTACACAAAAAATCACTTAAACTGAAATTTGGCTGTGATATGAACAATTTTGGGCTTCATTGAACGTGTGAGACCAAAGCGTGCAATCTCCTGGAGACAGATCCTTTCCCTGGGTGTAATGGTTTTAGTACATTAGCAGAACATTCACAGGAAGTGCTCGCTGTTGAAATTTGCCGTACATCCTGTCATCACCCAAACAAAAAGGACTCGGGCTGCTCGGTGCCAAAGACTGACTACAAGCCCATTTTCTGGCTAGCATTCCTCCTCTCCACACAGAATATGTAATAGCTGCTGAAGCGGTGATTTGCAAAGTTTTCACACCACGTACCACCTCTGAGAAAATATTTGGCTTTCAATATAAGCGTTAATGCGCTGGAAATGGGCATTAAAAAAAATCAGGACAAAGCAATGATGGACGAAGCAAGGTTGAAACTGTGACTAAACCGGAATAAACTTGGCCACGTGACAAGGATTAAAATCTAACATATTAATACAGAACTAAACCAGGACGACTTAAGGACTAAGAACTATGCCAAAACTCAATCAAGTTTAAATCAGAACTGTGCCAGGTCTTCATAATTACTTTTTATTCATCCTAACTACATATTAGAGATAGACTGATATTGGTTGGCCGCTATATCACGCCAATAGTTGCCCTTTTTACTGCATTCACTATCGGCCATAAAGCTCCAGCAGAGGCCAATTTATTTATTTTTTGGCCCAACCAGTAGCCTAAATACGCATGAAAAATAAATGCGTAAAGCTTTGTTTCTAAAGTCTAAAGAGGGTACTGCAAAAATACAACTACACTGGACTTTGTAGTAAAAGAAGGTTGTGGATGAGTTTGTACATTTGTGAATTAAATTTGATAATTTGGGAAAAATGATCTAAATTGGCTCAAAAATATCTGCAGAAGTTAGCGGTTCCTCTGGATTCCAAACAAGCAATATTGAAAAAATGCATATTAGTCAAGTTCTAGTACAGATCTGTATATTTGTATCTTATTTGAGCTATTTTTGCTACTTATTTTGAAATATATTACTACTTACTTTTTATCTTTGTATTATATTGTAATTTTTGAGATAGTATTCAAGTAATTTCCCATGTGGATCAAAGTTTGTCTAAGTTAACTGCTAAATCAGGACTATATTTTCCTAAAAACCAGACCCAAACCAGGACTTAAACCAAACTGAACTAGATATAACCCAAAAACATGAACATGAACCAACATCTGGGGCCAAAACAGGTTTAAACCAGGACTAAGCTGTGATGGTGGTAATAGGGGTTACAGTTACCAGACTTTGAAACTCACCACAGGCAGTTCTAAATGAGAGGTGTTTGTGGTTTTACCTTGCCCAGATTGCTGTGCTCCACGGCAATCTCGCGGTAGAAAAAGTACACATAATTCCCGTATTCTGCTGCGTGCAGGAAATGGGGCTCTGGAAGAAGAGGGAGAGAGGGGGATGGAGAGAGAGAAGGAGAAAAAAAAGAAAGAGACTGTTAAGAAGTGTATTTGTGCAGCGTCACCACCAGCAGAAGCACAGAGAATCTTGTTGAATATTTCAGGGATTTGTACAAGCTGTATATGACGAGGGGTGACCTAGATTGCCTGGGAGGGAGCTGGCCATATCCCCTTCGGAGCTTGGCAAAAGAGAGGAGGGAAAAAGGAACATTTTAACTTGCCAAAAACAGATTTGACAACCGGTGCAGACTTGATACAAAGCACCATTTATCATAGGGTGTTTATGGAGAGGTTTAGGAGAGGAGAGACCAATCGGCTCATTTTTCCTCCCTGTATCAGGCCCTAACTCATGAATGAAAACTACAGCTGCACTACTACAGGGTCTGAAGTAGTTTTAAGTATTATTAGTAATTAGATTGGCATAAAAAGTATTGATGTTTGGCATTTGGTTAAAATACTGTATCAAGTTTAACATCCATCAATATAAGCAAGACTAACTAGTTGTTTTAAAGGTGCACTGTGTATGTAGCTTGCTTGTCTCCATGGAGATGATTTGGATTTGCCTTGAATGTTCCACAGCATTATTAAACAATACAAGACAAGCAGGCGTTGCCACTAGGCCAAGTTACGAATCGGATCTGTGGAGAGGCAACTCCACTTACAAAAAAAAGTTTTACAAGATAGTTTTGAGCAATAAAAAAATATTAAAGTTATTAATGCCATTCAATGAAGCAGGTGCTTCTACCCTGTAAGAAATGTTACAGATTGCACCTTTAAATTTAAACTATATTCAGAGTTAAGTTAATGATTCGGATGTACTGTAGTATTTGGTAATTTATTGTGTAGAACGTAGTTGTTTTTACATATATTTCTGACTGTCATTTGACCTCTGTGCCTGAATAATTGAAGCAGTTGCCTTGGAAACTTTACCCATACTCCAACGCATTACTATATCCTAAAAGTTAAGCTAAGTTTTGTTGAAAACTTTGTGACTCTATCTATCCCTTATATAGCGTTGGAAATAGAGTGGCGGGGGCTTGTTTTGTGATTGCCGGGAAGCGAAGTGAGGTAAAAATGATGGAGACTGATGAGGTGGCTTACCTTTGAGCCATTTGGAGTCATATTTAATGGTCCTCAGTGCCGATCCATCTCCCATGCTTCGATAGATGACGGAATCACTCGCCTGGAAGTCTGCAACTGTGGCAGAATACAGCTTCCCCTCTGGAATAAGCCAAAGGATCCATTACAATTTGACTATGAGCTGCTGCGTCCACATAGATGAAGTCATGTGTTATAATGTCAGCGCTTGAAAGGTTTTTACAGATTTTGTTAGAAAATCATTTGTTGTGACTAAAGCGGTCATTACTTGTGCTGTGTTTATACTTCATTTAGTGCTGGTTTAGTCCTGGTGTAGACTTGTTGTTGTGGTCCTGCTTTAGTCCTGCTTTAGTCCTGCTTTAGTCCTGGTTTAGTCATGGTCCAGTCCAGGATTAGGTCCCAGTTTAGTTTTGTCAGATTAGAAAATCATTTGTAGTGATTTAAGTGGTCATTACTTGTTGTGCTGCGTTCACACTTGATTTGGTCCTATTTTAGTCTTGGTTTAGTCCTTGTTTAGTCCAAGTTTAGGTCCCACTTTAGTCCCAATTTGTATGGTTCAAGAAACTTTGCAGAAACAAATATTTTTGATAAAAATGTATTTTTAGTATCATTGTGGTACCAAAATAGGTACTGAATATCAAGACTTTTCCTTAGTTTTGTAAGTGCAATTGTGAATTCAGCCCAATAATTAAAATATCCAGAACTAAACCAGGATTACAGCCCCAAAACCAGGTCAGGAAGAGAAGCCATCCTCAAGGCAACAGTTAATGTGGATCCTAATAAACATACAAACTAAACCAAACCAGGTCTACCCCCAGAATAAAAGTGCCTGAACTGCGTGGTAAGATATGACTATCACGGGTTACACAACAATACTAGTTTTCCTCATTGCTTTTTCCTCTCCTCTTACAGGGGCCTAATTGGGTGAGTTGTTATAGCTGCAGGCTTTTGTTTTAGCCTGGCATAGACACAGAGGTGATAATGAGAGCAGGGGCAGAAACACATTAGAAGCTCTCCAACCAGAACAAGTGTTTTTTACAGTATGTGGTATGTGCGTGAGTGGGAGTGGATTAGTGGGTTTTGCCTGACCCTTACCGGCGAACAGGGCTACATTAGTTTGCTTGGAGTCGAATGGGCATCGCGCCAGGCCGTTGATCTCCTCCCCGTCGAATTCAAGGTTATCCAGCTGCAACACACACCCACACAGTAAGACACAAGGGACACGGAAATAACAATAAACAAAAAAACTATGAGCATGAAAATGTCAAAGTCAAATTTATTTTAAGTGGAATTATTGAAAAGGTGTAATAGATTTACATATAGTTAGGCCTGTCACTTGCTATGAATGCTGGAAAAATAACTTTTGGGATCAGTATTTCTCATGACTACTGGGAAATTTGTTGTTATTTTTTTGGCTTTATGATAAAATTTAAGCCATAAAAGGTTCTTCTATGACTCGTTAAAGATGCAAACTAAGCAGTTAAGTGATTAATTCTGTTGGTTATGTATTGCAACAATTTTTTTTTACCAATATTTTACATTTAGAATAGTTTTTATGGTCTCTTCTTGGATTATTATGTCAGTGGCATTTTTAGTTTCAATATTTGAAACTAAAAATAATAATATTTATTTCATTCAGGCCCGTCGATTGAATTTTGGGTTCCCTATAATATAAATTAATAGGAAAAAGGTCCAATTCTGGGGCCCAGGACAGACCACTTTGTCCCCCCGTCTACTGCCTCGTTATCATTTATTGTGTATATTTACTTCAGTAATATATTGCACTTCACAATTTGTTATAGTGACAGGCAGTGTTGTAGTGTATGGGGAAATGCTAGTGGAAAAAGCCATGCATACTGACCCTGTAGTATCGGCACATTGGGTTGAAGCCATTGGTGCCACAGATGAAAACCAAGTCATCGTTTCGAGGAACAAGGACTTTGATGAAGTTGTGACATTCATCCTGAATACAAAATAATAAAGTTGGTTAAATTTTTATCACAAGTCCCTGTGACAGGTTCACTGCTCATTTTACTAAAACACAGTTAAGGTCATTATAGTTAAGATTTTTGCAAAAACATTCACATTTGTTTTCCCAATTTGGCCATTTTTTAAGTTTAAAATTTTACTTCCTGGTTGGTAATCGTGACATCACACTGTTACCTCCTCTAATGTACACGAAAATTATTATCTGACAAATACAAATGTAAGAAAATACCTTTATTTTATTGAAATCATGTTAAAAAAATAAATAAATAAATGTGTTACTTGCATGTAAATTGTGCGGAACGTTTGGACAGAATTCTCCCTAGTTTAGTTTGATCAATATGCAACTCTGTACTTCCTGTAATATTAAACATATTTTTCAACTTTTCTTCACAATTGCTTCCCGGTTGGAGTAAAACTGATTTTCAGTTTTCTACTAATCAAATCTGAATTCAAAATGGACTTGCTATATTACTTTAACAGGTGTAGTTTTTGCACACACATTTCACCATATCATTTTTTATTATGGACTCATGACAACTGTTATTGACAATAGCCAGAATATCGTAATATCGTATCGTCAGAAGTCTCACAATAATATCGTGGGTCATCACAATACATCGAATTACAATAACTTTTGCTAAAATACAGAGGGAACTACATAGGCCATAATCCTTTACTCTTTTTCAGTGTGGACTACATGAAGAAATAACTGTTATTAAGCACTTTTAATTCTTGTCAAGGCGTTTTTAATGGAAAAAGTAGCACATTCACAATTTTGTTAACCTCCACACTCAACAAATCCTTTATTGCGTTATTGTGAATTCTTATTAATCTTACATGGTTAGCTAAATGGTGTGTACGTTAGCGTGTGTATATTTTATTCAGCTGTATTCATATTAATATTGTGATCCTGTTTCAAAACAAATTAAATCATATACATACCCTGTGCTTTCCTCTCACGGCGCACATATTTCTGTCCGATTGTCCAGACCGCCATGTTAACTTCTGCAAAACACAACACCACAATATTTAGACATACACTACTATGACGAGCATACTACGGTTTCCAGTGTCTCATTTTACGAGCTGTCATTGTTGTGATGAATGGCCCCTGTGTTTGGTATGGGGCCCAAAAGACAGCAGCTCCAAACCTGAATATTAAAGGGGTACACACATTTTGCCAGCTTCGAAATTATTTTATTCTCTGTGTAGAAACTCAAGTGACTAAAATGTGTTACTTAAAGATGCACTGTGTAACTTTTTGTTTGGGGGTCTTGCAGGTGCTGCAGGTGGTTTTACTGCTCAAAAATCCCTAGGAAAGCAGATGCTGTGACTGTGAGCGGGGTCGCCTCTCCACAGATCTGACCTGTAACTTGGTCTGGTTTGGTCTCCATGAAGATAGAAAGGTTTAATGCCATACTGTGAAACATTCCAGACAAAGCGATAACATCTGCATGAAGAAAAGCGTTTGAAGGGCCCTCCGCCAGAAAAGTTACACAATGCATCTTTAAGTTGTGTTCACAATAGTCCTGGTTTGGTCCTGGTTTGAGCTCCTCTTCTAGGACCAAAATCTATAACTAAATTCATTTTTACCTGTCGAACTGTGGAGAAAAACTAGGCCCCATCACGTAAATCCTTTATTATGAGATCAACAGATGATTTAAAGTTCAGATATGGGTTAAACATTGGTTCAGGTTGGGTTTTGGTTACAAATAGACAAGTAGTAATTATGGATTAGTCTCTGGGGAATATATGTAAGTCAGTGTAATATCCACAAGAAGGACAAAACCTCAACATGTGTAAGTGTGTACAAGTGTGAACACAACCTAAAAAAACATGGACCAAACCAGAACTGAACCAGGCTGAGAAATCCGCTGCTAAATTACAGAGTATAAATATATTCACTATAGTCACTAAAATTAATTACTGAAATGTTGTTTAATGTACAGTACCAGTCAAAAGTTTAGACACACCATCTCATTCAATCTCATTCAATATTTTCTTTATTTTTACTACTTTCTACATTTTGTATATACACAGACATCAAATATATGAAGTAAGATACATGGAATTATGTAGCAAAGATAAGATTTTATTTTTTATATTCAAATCCTCAAAGTAGCCACCCTTTGCTTTGTCGAAAAATACTTAGTTGACTTATTTAACATTTTTCTTTACTACAAAATGTTAAAATATCTTGTTTCATATATGTGCTGTCTTCTGTGTGTATAAAAATGTAGAAAGTAGTGTGTAGTAGTGTGTCCAGTAGGGATGGGACGAGACACAGAGACGAGATACGAGATTGGGTCCACGAGAACGAGACAAGACGAGATTTTAACATCATTCCTAATATATACGTTTCATTATTATTTTCATTATTACATTATTTCTTTGATTTCATTTTCATTTCATTGTTTCCATTCTAATACTTTTTAGGAACTGTAAGAGATACTTAACCCTTTTTTGTCCAATCATAATGTAACACAAAACTAAAGATCATTTCCTCATGCGTGCTCGATCTTGTGGCAATTTGGTCTCACGAGATCTTGTGGCACGAGATCTTGTACCATCCCTAGTGTCCAAACTTGTGACTGGTAGTATATATACTGTCAAAGGTTAGTTTTTAGATGAGTAATGTTGTAGGTAGTTTTCTTTTTCAGTTGATGTCTCCTGGCTTGAATCTTACCCGGTATGGGATGATCTCATTCCTGTAGCTCTCTCTCAAACTGACGAGGTACACTTGATCTCTGCAAACACAACACACACCGTATCAGTGACACAGCAGCTTTACCACACTCTGCCAGTACGACTCTGAATATTAATGTCCATTTACTAATAGACCGTTAATTACTTGTAGTAAAAGGGATAGTTTCAATTTTTAAAGTAGGGTTTTACATGGCTCTTATGAATACTTAATGCTCAGGTGTCCGCTGTCTGTTTTAAAGCCTGTTAATATACTGCTTTTATTCTAGTACTAAAAACCCGATGAGGCACCTGTTGTAATATCTGAACAGTTTAATTATTTTTATTCATTGTTATTATTAATTGGATAAGAATTTGTAATTAAATATATTTTATTATTTGGTTTTATTACATTTTATGACGATAAGAGCCAAATGGTCAGTTATTGCGTTTATGCCCAGCACTTTGGACATGGTTTTGTTCATAAAATGTGCTGTAAAAATACAAAAATTGGACTGGAATAATTAATAAATCTAACATTTCATTATTCTGTCTTTATGCAGTTGCCTGGTGCCCTTTACAGCCATTCTGAGGCCTGGGTGGGGTAGATCTGGACCAGTGCCAGTTAGTTACAGGGTTGACATATGGGAGACACAGAAAACCAGTCACTCTCACATTCATTAACTAAATTGTCTAAAAACACAATGGCTAATATGGAACTCTGCTCCAAATTCGCTCCTATAACTGCTAGCATCATGAGCTTCATTTGACTGGAGCCGAAAGCTATGGGGGACGTCTGTGTATAATACAGTTTTAGGTTTTGTTTGACACTAGTTTTGCAAGTATACATTAGTTTTCTCTGTATACTACATTGATGCTGCATTGTTGTTTCAATACACCACACCAGTGTCAAATATGAATGAATGCTTTGTCATTTCCCATATAAACAATTTTGCAAATACTTACCAAAATGCACAAAACAATTGACTTCGTAGCATAAAATAAAATATAATAACCATGCTAATGTTCAGAGCCTTAACTATATTACTGACAAAGTACGCAATAACATTTTATCAGGCTGTAAAAGCTTGTTGCATAATTTACAGTAAACTGCTGGTAAACCACACGTGTTCTATCTCCGTCACCTGTTTTGTGTTTTACATGTGACAAGATGAACTCGTCTTAGGGGGTAGATTTTACAGTGCGTGTCAAGATGATTTCCAGCCACTGTATTAGCGCCTGTGGTCCGATTACTCCTATTGGCCATAAAGCGCTGCATGGACATACACAGATGCCAAGAAATCCCACACAAAACGTCAGAGCAGGATGACAAATGCCTTTCCCCGGATCGATAAAGCTTTATACATCAAGATGCAGGCCTCCTAACCTCCTAGATGCAATATCGCTAAGAGCTTTTCCACACATCTTAGCTGTTTACTCTCTCAAGGAGGGACACCGGGTGATATTGGGGTATTGGTTTTGGGGGAGGTGTGAAGGAGAGAAGGGGGGCAGGGGCAGGAGAGGGCGGGTATTTACCTGCCAGCGATGAACAGTGTGTCCTGGATCTTGGTCATGAGCTGAAAGTCGAGGCGATGTTGAGACTCATTTCCAGAGGGCCTGCCTCTGAAGACGGGGTACCGGCGAGAAACTGTGGACAGACAATACACAAAGATTATGAAATGTCCAAATTAATATGTTTTTGTTACAATTTAAGAACCTTTACTTTTTGTTATTATTCAAATACATAATTGTAGACCAAATGTATATCTGTGTACAGGTTGTCAATTGTTTATTCTTTGGTGGGTTCATTTTTACATAGGACCAAAATATATGTTCATATTTTGGATTGGATTTGTGATCCACACTAGTTTCACACCTAAAAACTGTTTCATATAGCTTGGAAGAGGTGTAGACATCATTTTTTATTAAATTTTATTGTATCATGTTGTTCCTTTTTGTCTCTTAAAGGTGCACTGCGTAACATCTCGCTCATCTCCATGGAAAATGTTATTATTTTGTCTAGAATGTCTAGTATCCACAGTATAAATTAAACCTATCTATCACAAGGGAGACAAGCAGGTTAGCACTAGCACTACACTGCTTTACCATTCGGCTCTGTGGAGAGTCGTCCCTATTCACAAAAGGAATGATTGTATTTCTGAGCAATAGAAACACCCGTAATGAATAAATGTGGATATGTTTAATTACCATGGAACATTCCAAGAACATCTACATGGAGAAGAGCAATTGATGGGCCCTCCATCAGAAAAGTCGCACAGTGCACCTTTAAGGAAATCGAATACACATTTGTCTTGATATCGACTTGTACATGTGCGTGTTGTGGCCTCCGTGCTGTAACCCGACTACTCCTGTGTGGGATTACCAAATCAAACAGTGAATCATGCCAGTTTCAATAGATGCAAAACAACACTGACAATGATGTTTACTTCCTGGTTTCCACCTCTTGAACATCAAACCATGCATTTTAAATCGCGACCTTCTCCGCTGCACCGCCACCATTTTAGCAGCACTAGCTCACGACAGAAAGCGTTGTTCCTGGAGTCTAAATTGAAATGCATTAGCGCAGATAGAACTAAATGAATCGACAAGGGATGCAAACAAGCTGTAATAGTGGGACTAATGAAAGCAGCTTCCGGCACTTAAGCACAGATCAACTTGTGAATTCAACTCCAGTCTACAGAGTTCATATAATTATACTGCATACGCTTTCTACAAATCCTTCAGCAATTAAGGTAATGGTAGACTAGAAATATTGTATTCCTTATAATTATACGTGTGCCGTGCAGTCTTTGGTAATGGGACCTTGCATCAGCACATCTACGGATCTCTGTGTGTTCAAAATCCACTTTATGTTTTGAGCTGACCAGGCAGAAGATTGATTTTATTACAATGGGAAATCTTAAGTTGATGAGGCAGAAGAAGAGCTCTTTCCAGATACAAACTACAGAATTTAATTATATTGTCCTTTATCTGAATACTAATTTGACGGTTTCGCTTAACGTGTAGATACAGGTCATGTTTCATTGAATATGCGTCCGCACTGTCTAGGGATTGTAAGGGATTGTATTCACGTCGTGCGCTGACTTTATCGTTCGCTTCAAGGTCAAATTTGCATTATTTTACTACGCCTTTCTGTTCCACTGTATCTGCCTCCTACAATAGTGCGTCGTGATTTGCATATTCATTTAGCATTTATGCTGCTTATAATGCATCTCTGTATGTTTACCCGGCCATGGAGAATTGTACAAAGGAAATGTAGAGTCACTAACACTTGTAGCTACTTTAATCAACAATCAACAGTCCACTAGTTTATGATCCAAATCCTGTACCGATATTAGGGCAGTGTATTCAAACAGATTGTGAGTATAACGGTGGTGGAACGTAACAAAATAAAAGTATTAAAGTCCTGTTCATTTGAGGTATCTGTATTTTACTTAACTAGATTTTAAAGTGGATACTTTTTACTTTTACTACATTTGAGAGCAAGTATCTGTACTTTCTACTTCACTACATTTGCCTGAGTTGTGTGTTGTGACTGTGTGTTGTGATTTTGTGTTGTGATTGTGTGGTTCTTGACATGTTTGACTGTGTGTTATGATTGTGTGTTGTAATTGTGTTTTGTGACTGCCTGTTGTCTTGACATTTGCCTGACTGTGTGTTGTGATTGTGTGTTCTTCTTGACATTTGTGTGACTGTGCTGTGATTGTGTGTTGTGACTGTGTGTTGTGATTGCGTGTTCTTATTGACATATGTGTGACTGTGTTGTGATAATGTGTTCTTCTTGACATATGTGTGACTGTGTTGTGATTGTGTTGTGACTGTGTGTTGTGATTGCGTGTTCTTCTTGACATATGTGTGACTGTGTTGTGATAATGTGTTGTTCTTGACATATGTGTGACTGTGTGTTGTGACTGTGTGTTGTGATTGTGTTGTGATTGTGTGTTCTTCTTGACATATGTGTGACTGTGTGTTGTGATTGCGTGTTCTTATTGACATATGCAAGCCTGTGTGTTGTGATAGCCTGTTCTTCTTGACATATGTGTGACTATGTTGTGATTGCGTGTTCTTCTTGACATATGTGTAACTGTGTATTGTGATTGGTTCTTCTTGACATATGTGTGACTGTGTGTTGTGATTGCGTGTTTCTTACAGTGTGTGTCGACCACATCCAAAGCGGGCGTGTCCTCGGGGAAGCTGACCGCAGAGATGGAGCCTGTCCCCAGCAGCAGCAGCAGCAGCAGAGCAGTGAGTATCGGCACAGCCCTCTGGCCCATGGCTGCTCTGTCTCCACAACCTGGTACTCAGCACGAGATGTTACCTGCAAACACACAGAGAAGCAATGGATCAAATCAACAGTACGACATCCTATACAACCGTCTATACAAGTTTACAGGTGTGTTGTGTCACTTTCATGGTGGAGGGTTCGTCAAATGCTTTTCTCCATGGAGATGTTATCGCTTTGTCTGGAATGTTTCACAGTATGGGATTAAACCTTTCTATCTTCATGGAGACCAAACCGGACCAAGTTACAGGTCAGTTCTGTGGAGAGGCGACCCCGATCACAGTCGGAATGTCTGTTTTTCTATGTAAAATGTAGAGCTGTTTAATGTCATACTGTGGAACATTCAAAGCGGTGACATATCCATAGAAATAAGCAGGTGAATTGGTGGTTTGCAGATTGTAGACGTCATACTATCAGATCCGCCGCTTTTTCCTATTGATAATATTGTAATTTGACATAGAATATCTACAAGGTGAATTCACAAATGTTGAACCTGATCATTTCTATCACTGACCAGACTCAAGAACTCCCTATTTTACAACAAAAGTCTCAATTTTAACTATATTTATTTTAGCTGTATTGCTTATATAATAACAATAACAAAACGCAATATATTACACCATAAAGCAATGGTTGACATAATATTCTTAACAATTAAAGACACATTAAGCAAATTTTATATGCCCAACTTTGAAATTAAACTACTAAATCATAAATAGCTCAGACCTTTTATGGCTTCATTCCACTACACAATAGAAATGTGTGACAAAGTGGGGTGATTTGTTTTTTTATTAGCGATACATGTGAAAAGAAATATTACAGCAAGGGTAATTTATTCACTAGACATAAACCTTATATATTCTTGTAACCCTTGCATCCGGCTTGTTTATCTTCCATCATCGCTTATGCATAAAAACGCTAAACAGCCAAGTGTCCTCTATATATAAAAGGGTCCTCCAGGGAGAAATTCTTCAAGCTAACAGCAATATAGTGCGGTAAAAACTCATAAAGTTGCACTTAATCCAACAAGCTGTGAAAAGTGTCAGTTTCTCTCCACTCCGATAGTTACCTTGGCCCTATAATTCTCGAGTATGTCGTGGATTCAGCTGCTATATGCGAGCCTGTTCGTTCATGTTTTTGTTGAGCTGCACAACCTCACCGACCTAATTCACAAAGCTGGCACAGACAATAGCAAACATCCCTGTATTGAATGCTGAGTGTAAAAGTCTAAAATGTGGTCACTGGGAGCCGGTGGCCTGGCCTGTGTAGCTGCTGTATTGATTAATGGGCGAGTTGTGGCAGTGTTGGCCGTTACCCCTGCTACCCCCTCTCTTTCTCTCTTTCCTTCTACCCCCATCTGGCCCCTCTTCCCCCCTTCTCTCTCCGTCTTTCTCTCTCTGCCTCCTTCTCTCTCTTTCTCCCTCTCTCTGCTCTTTCTACCCCCTATCTCTTTCTCTCTCCCTGGCTCCCTCCCTCTCTTTCTCTCCTCACCTCCTTCTCCCTCTTTCTTTCCCTCTCTCCCTCCCTTCTTTCTCTCCCTCTCTTTTTCTTTCTCACTCCCTTTCTATCCCTGCCCCCTCTGTCTCCTCTCTCTCCTTCTCTCTCCCTCTCTCTCACCCTTCCTCTCTCTCTCTCCCTCTTTCTTCTCCCTTCTCTTTCTCTCTCTACCCCTTCCTGTCTCCCTCCACTCTCTCTCTCCCTCTCTCTCCTCCCTGCCCCCCTTCTCTCCCTTCTTTCTCTCTATCCCTGCCCCCCCTCTCTCTCCCCCTCTCTGTCTCCCTCTTTCTTCCCTCCCTTATCCCCCCCACCTCGTCTCCTTCCCCTCTCTCTCCCTCTCTTTCTCTATCTCACTCCCTTTCTCTCTATCCCTGCCCCCCCCCCCCGTCTAACTTTTTCTCTTTCTCCCCCTCTTTCTTCTCTCCCTTATCCCTCCCCCCACTTCATCTCCTTCCTCTCTCTCTCCCTCTCTCCTCCCCGCCCCCCCTTTCTCTCCCTTCTTTCTCCCTCCCTCCCCCTCTCTGTTTACATCTGCTGGTTCTGTCCGAGGGAAAGGTCATCCAAGTGACCGGTGGGGCTCCTCTCTTTCTCTGTGCGGGTTGGGTACAGAGGAAGTCCACTCAGTCTGGGGCTCTGTGGTCCTGCTGTCTCTGTACATCTGTCCCGGGTTTGAACCGCCGCGAAACTTCAACCATCAGCACATTTTCAAAACTCCATCACCAGCGATGACCCCGAGTGACGTTAGAGCTGATCAAAAATAATGATGATGCAGCTTAACTTTTAAACAGGTCTTTTGTTATAACATTAGCATCTTATATGTTGCCTTAACTGAACTTTTACCATCTTTCAACTGCCCTAACAAGTAAAGTAATGGACAAGGACTCCTGTAATGTTCCACACAGTACTTGTATCACCATGGAGACAAGCAGATGGTGCCACAAGGCCAAGTTACAGGTCATATTTGTGGAGATGTAAGCCCTCTCACAGCAGGTCTGGTGTATTTTTCAATAAGAACGCCCGTAATTGAATAAGTGCAAGTTTGATATGTTTAATGCCATACTGTGGAACATTTCATGCAGGGAAAGAATGCCATCTTATTAAGACAAGCAGGCGACCATCCACTATAAAAGTTACCTAGTGCAGCTTTAAAAATAACACCTTAATCAGAACAATAAAGTTAAAAAGTGAGTAAAAAAAAAAAAAAAGTTGCAAATAAAAAATATGAATTAATAAGAAAATTAATAAAAAATAAAAATAAAGAAAAAAATAAATTAAAATAAAATTAAATAAATAAAATAAAATGCATCTATTTGAAGCTATTGCCTGTTTGTCCAGCTTGTTGATTGTAAATAAAATACTACAGAGCCACATGCACAGCAAAATCTGTCAGGACGCTGCTGTGACGACTTTCACTAAACAATTACCGTTAGCTTCATGTAGCCCGAGTCTTTCCTGAGGCTGCTCTTGTGTAGTTTTGATATCTGCTGTTGTCTGCCTGTGGACATGCTACACAGGCAGATGTAGTAATCATTCGTATTGGGAGTGGCAGAGTTTAGTTAATATGAGCGTGTATACTGATCCGTGCTTTGGAGACTCAGATCTGTGCATAGTAATGATCAGTGTACCTTCAAATATTTATGAAGCAAGCTAATTATTCATGCACGCAAAGCCTGAACGGATATAAACAATTTACATTTAGATGCCACACAGGGAAGACCACATGTCACCTTAATGCACACACGCAAGGGCTGAGCCATTGGAGAAAAATATTGATGATGATTTATGTTATAAAAGAAGGATTCTGTTCAAATTGCTCATTCAAACAAATTGCTTGTAATAGAGTTGTCACAAATATCGAAAATCAGATACTAATCGTTACTAAAACTAGTAATGAAACTAGATACTCATTTGAGCAAGGATCGATTCACAGGACAGAAATGAATCTTTCCTGAACAGTTTAATGATCTTGAGCTGTATCACAACCATTCCCAAAGTCTGCTGTCCCACGGCTCCCCTATCGATGCAAAAATCACACAGGCCCCTCTAGTAATGTTTTTACACTACATGTAAAAGAATATGTAATGTCTTCTCCTTTGACAATGTTAAAACACATTCCTGGGGGCTTAATACAAATATATAGAAATATAAACGCATTATGTAAGTTGATTTAATTTGAATTTTCTTTCTTGCTTGTTGAGGGGCCCCAAACCACTGCTGTATCAGACCAATTAGTGAGTATAGGACCACGGTTTTGCGAGGCAACAAATCTCGACGACTGAGGGATTACACAGATATAAGACCACATAATATACAAGAAAGTACTATTATTTAATGTTGAAAATCACATTCTATTGTCTAAATAAACAGCGTTTTTTATTATCATATAAACATGGTATCAGAATCAGTATTAAGTATAGAGGCTATTCCTTAGTAAAGAAATCAAGTTTGAAATATACAACATTATTGTAAAGCACATACTCAAACACACACACACACACACACACACCAACACGCGCCATATTGAGTCTTTTTTCAATTAGCCCTCAGCACACCTGCTCCTGTGCTGCCTGAGCCCTGCTGCTGGCCCATTAGTGCAGTGATTGATCCACACAGGAAGCACGCCCCACAGCACAGCCAAAGACAATCTATGGGATTTAGAGTTCGACCGCCCACCGATGCACTGGGGAAACTTATTTACATGAGATCCAATCAGTTAAGAGCAACTTTTCCAACAAACAAAACACAAAGTAGGTCAGTGGTTTGATTAACGTTCGATTGTTCAAGTTGTTCCCCATATAACACAGCTATAGAAAACTGCGAAATGTCATGAAATGTCAAGGTATTTTCAAGTAAAAGTTTGTTTGACAACAGAAACTGAGGGTCCAAATAAAATCTATGCATCTGGAGTGTGTGTGTGGAATTTTTTATGAATGATGGCACAAAAGACAGCTAAAAGATATATTGTGTAAGCAGCTCTTAAGGTCAAAATAAGTCTGCTGCACGCTTTTTGAATTATAAAGTGTTTTTCATTATCCGATCAGGAAGGGCATGTTGATGTACTAGATGTTGTCAGCTTTACCGTCACAGCAAAATTTGATCTGGTCTCTGAAAGTTATGGAAAGCGCTTATAAACTCATCATGGTGAATAATTAGGATACTTGCAATGCAAAAGTGAGGAATAACTTTGGTTTTACATTAACTGTTTTTAAGACATGAAAAAATCAAGTACAGTGCCTTTAAAAAAGTAAATAGATATAGGAAAAATAGGACTTTTGGATCAGTACAATATGCAACTTTGACCTTCTTTTTCTATTATCTGTGGCTACTTTTAATAACAACTGAAAAAAAAAAAAAAAAAAAAACATGAACAACTTAATTATATTTCTTCAGTATGTTGACCAGTCTTGCTTTTCATACCTGACCCGGAGAGCCCACTTCCCTCAGCAGCACTATTTTTATAACTACCATTACATTGGCCTGGCTGTATTATTATGTGCCTCTTGGACCCTCCAGTGCAAGTGGTGCAGAGACAGACTTAAGTGTTTTAGTGTCAATAGAGTCTAATCATAGCTATTGGGCCCTCAGCGGGAGACTGCTGCTGTTTTTATAAGACCAGTGTCCTTATGAATGAGCAACACACCAACTCACATTAACAACCACTACATCTCAATTAGTCTCTTAAATCACGAAATTCTGGGTTCCGTGTTTTAACAAAGAGGTGAAAGAAAGGCCCATTTATCAACATCAATATTATATGCTTGGTTATGACAGTGATTCATAACCAAAATTAATCAAAATAGGAGTTTACAGTCAATAATTGTTCCTTAAAAGCATAACAAACTCACTGTGGCAATTTTTGGGTTGCCAAGTTAAATCCTAGCCAATGTACACAAAAGGTTAAAGTAGTGATAAAAATAAACTCCAGCTGAATATATGCTTGGTCACAACAGTGATTAATGACTGAGCAAATTAAAATACTTATTTAAATTATATAATTGTAAAACCATAGCTGCAAACTTTCTATGACAATTGTGGGGTGCCAACTACAGTGCCAAGTTAAATCCTAGCCAATGTACTTAAGCAGTTTGTAGAGTATAATGACAAAAAAATAGACCCCAACTGAACTACTAGTACATGCTTGGTTACAACAGTAATTACTTTCTCAAAATACTAGGTTATATTTAACAATTGGTCCTTAAAAGCATAATTACAAACCTGCTATGACAATTTTAGGTGCCAGTTAAAGTGCCAAGTTAAACCCTAGCCAATGTACTTAAGCAGTTAGCAGAGCAGTGACAAAAATACACTCCAACTGAATATGCTTGGTTTCAACAGTAGTTAATTACTTATTACTTATTAAAATACTAGTTTAAATCCAATAATTGGTTCTTAAAAGTGGGGTTCCAACAGAAGTGCCAAGTTAAACCCAAGCCAACGTACTTAAGCAGTTTGTAGAGTAGTGACAAAAATAAACTCCAATTAACTCGCTTGCTTGATGCACTACTGAATTAATTAAAATACTAGTTTAAATTCAATAATTGTTCCTTAACAGCATAACCACAAAACTGCTATGGCAGTTTTTGGGGTGCCAACAGAAGTGCCAAAACCCCTTGCCAATGTTCTTGAGGAGTTTGTAGAGTCACAGAGACACAACAATAGACTAACTAAATATGTTTGGTTACAACAGTTGATTATTTACCTAATGCACTATGTAACTTTTGGTTGGGGGTCCGTCACCTGCTTGTTTCTATGGATATGTCTATGGAATGTTCCACGGTATGATACTAAACAGCTCTACCTTACATTTATTAAATTAGAGGTGGTTTTATAGCTCAAAAATACCTAGAAAAACAAGCATTCTGACTGTGAGCGGGATTGCCTCTCCACAGATTTGGCCTGTAACTTTAGTCTGGTTTGGTCTCCATGAAGATAGAAAGGTTTAATACCATACTGTGAAACATTCCAGGCAAAGCAATAACATCTCCATTGAGACAAACATTTGACAGACCCTCCACCAGAAACGTTGCACAATGCACCTTTTACAAATTAATCAAAATACTAGATTAGATTCAATAACTGTTCCATGAAAACTTAACTCCAAATTTGCTATGAGAATTTTGGGATTTTGGGGTGCCAGCAAAAGTGCCAAGTTAAATCCCCGCCAATGTACTTGAGGAGTTTGTAGAGTAGTGACAAAAATAGACCCCAAGCATGTGACAATGGAGCTATGACAAAGATTAAGCCTCATTTTACCTCTCCCTAGTGAATCATAGGACATAGAAACTGCTTTACGTCTCCGGGTAAACTCCTGTTAGGTGCACTGCCTAACATTTCCAGTGGAGGGTCTGACACCTGCTTGTCTCCATGGAAATGTTATTGCTTTGTCTAGAATGTTCCACTGTATAGATAAAAATTATCACGAGGAAGACGCACTACGCTACATTGCAATTCAGATCTGTGGAGAGTCGCCCTTATTCACAGAAGGAATTATTACATTTTTGAGTAACAGAAACACCTGTAGTGAATAAATGTTATGTGGATGTGTTTAATGTCATACTGTGAAACATTCCAGGCAAAGCCATAACCTCTCCATGAAGCAGACCCTCCACCAGAAACGTTGCGCAATGCACTTTTAACTCAAAAAATCCTGTTTCCATTTGCCTTCCGTGCAAAAATTCAAGAAAAACAAGCTTTGCAGATCTCCCTCGATTCCCCTCGGATAGAAATAGCTCCAACGTCAAATTTTAATTCAAAACAGAAAACGCAAGACATCCAGAGGTCATGCGTCTAAAATTACTCCACAGCCTCTACGTTAAGCCTATAGTGTTTTTCTATTGACTAGATCTGGTTCATTGCCTGCAGTTCATGTTTGTGTGTATTTTAGTGTGTGTATCCAGATATAAAGGCCCTGACAAGCCTAGAGCCTACTCTTGTCACGCAACGCTGGCCTATTCAAATGCACTGTACTCCTGTTGTTGTTATTATTATTATAGGGTTTTCAGTGTCATAAAACCGCACACTTTCTCTGCTGAGGATGCTGGTTTGAAGCCAAGGTGCCAGAGATGGAAGTTGTAATGGTGTTTTAGTAGATGGACTGTCGAGCTTTAGACAGGGCTGCACAGTGTATTAAAATACAGGTCATGTGATCATTTGATTGAAAAACACAGTAAACGTGTTGGTTTTTTTGGAAGTTTTAATAATTTATCTTTAAATTTGGCATCAGGCTGAGGCAAGCAAATACTAACCCAGGAATAAAACAGCACTGGACAGGAATTGGCAAGACTAAAAAAGCTTTATCGAGGACTAGACCAGGACTACACCAGGACTTTATATGGCAGGTACGAAATCTAATCTAACACATGACTAAACCAAGACTAAACCTGGACTATACCAGAACTAGACCAGGACTAAACAAGGACTTTTGAACAGTATTTTGGACCATGTTAGGACTGATAAAACCGTGTTACTTTTCACACTACATGGGAATTCCTATAATCACTGTCAAGCTGATAATTACTACGCAGTACTGCTAAACTTCAGAGATGACACACTGTCACGTATACTTGTTAAAAATGGCTTATGTCAAAAGTTTGTTTGTGAAAAAATCTGAACTAGACCAGGACTAAACAAGGACTTTTGAATAGCAGTTTAGACCATGATAGGATTGATAAAACTGTGTTACGTTTCACACTACATGGAAATTCCTATAGTCAATAGTCTAAAAACAACCCAGACTATATTGACATAACAAAATTAGACTTTGGTGCTCATTGTATCATGATAAACTTAAAAGACTACGCTACAGTGGTCAAAATGACTGCTTAAAGATTAAATATATGCAGTAAGTGACACTTATACTCCTCAAATTGAATTAGATGAAATCATAATTTGTGCCACCATAATATTATCAAAAATCTATGGGAAACACTGCTGGTGATTACTACACAATACAGCTAAACTTCAGAGGTGACACGCTATCACGTATACTTGTCGAAGATGGCTTGTGTCGCGTTTGTTTGTGAAAAAATCTGAATTGATGGGAGCAATAAAAGATGGCAAACAGCAGCAGTGCGTGAGGTTTGTGTGAATGTAATCCAGGCCGAACAAAGGCCAGGGCTGCTCCGGGCTGCTCCACTTGTCATCCAGCACCGCAATGAGCTGTAATCCTAACAGAGGAGGCTATAAGATAACACGGGCTTCAGTTTACCTCCCTCACACACCTCTGCCATGTCTACGGCAAGTGAGAAGGGTCAAACGAGTGAAGGCATCCTGCGACATAGAAGTGTCAAACGCAGACACGGAGTTAAGGTGCTTAAAGGGGTATTGTTAAGTAGAGGTGGCATGATATCGGATTATTGGGAAATATCATGATTTAACAATGATTCACAATTACTGACAATGACTAAACAACCATTCCTTAAAGGTGCACCGTGTAACTTTTCAAAATAAACTGGGTAATCACAATGGAGACAGGTTAATGGTCGGATCTATGGAGAAGCAAGCCTGCACATGGTAAGAATTCGTGTGTTTTGAGCTGTAAAAGACCTAGAAATGAACAAATGCAAGGGAGATTTGTTTAATGCCCTAGTGTGGAACATTCCAGGCAAAGAAATAACATCTCGAAGACAAGCCAAGTAGAGGACGCTCCATCATAGAAGTTACACAATGAGATGAGACCAGCTCTATGAAATCCAGCTTTCTTAATGCAGAAGTAAAGTTGATGTGAGTAAACAGCAAGATAAATGCTATCTTTTAGTTCTTATCATTATATTGTGAGCCCGATTTTTGTCTAACCAAATATTTTTGACAGCCCAACAAAGGTAGTTATAAAACAAAACAAAGTCTTACAACCAGTGTTTTGAACCTCTAATCATCTTTGCTTTTCAACTGTGTCTTCTATATTCATTAAAAAAATCATCTACCTCTTTGCGGACAGTGATTTGCACTTTGTTTTGGCATAATTTGTCTGTCAGATGCCCTTCCCAACACAATTTTCTCCACTTGTCTAGACATGAGATTAGCACGAAATCATATTCCACCTTGTCCCGCTGTCCTGTTTCACCATAAACGATAACATCCAATCTCTTTTATTCAATTGTCCTTCCCTATTTCACCATTCACTGATCATTTTGCGTGTGCCTGATTATGACCACATTTCCAAAGATGTTGAGTTGTGAGAATTGCCTAAAAAGTCGTCAAGATTCATCACCAGCAAGCACCGAGCCAGCCCAGCAATTAGCCAGCGCCCAGCTCCAGAAATGATTACAACAGCCTCCCTTGTGAGTGGTTAAAACGCACTAACCCCAATCATTGCCAATTTAGCACTTCCCTCTCTTGTTAACCAGCTCGAACTTGTTGCTTCTTAGAGATCTTTGGCATAAGAAGAAGCCAGGAAAGATCGTGGTCCCACCCCTAAACCTGATTTCATTTGTAAGAGGAGAAAGGCAGTTCTGAGCAGGAGTTCAGCCATGGACTAATACAAAGAGTGAGCTGAGTTGCAGGTGTGACCGTGAACAAAGGGGGCTTTTGGGTACATCTCCACAATAGGGCCCCACCCCCGGTAAAAAGGGAAGGCTCTGCGGCTATTGGGCAAAACAGGCTATAAGCAGTCATAGCATGTTAACTCTAAATGTGGTGCAAAATGGAAGGGTTTTTTTTATTAAATGGGAAATTAAGTTTGAATCAGAGTTAACAGAACGTGTAAAGACGCGAGTTGTTATGGTAAAATGGTTGTAATAGTGGGTTTAATATGGAGTTTTATGAACTGCTTACAATCACAGTACAAGAAGCAAAAGTATTGTACTGTTAGTAGTAGTAGTACAGTTAATCATTATCCGATTATCTCTCCACTAAAATGTACAGTGAGTTTTCAGGCTTGTTTTCATCCTAAACGGCAATGGCAAGATAATATACAATCTTACATATTTTGACTTAAATTTAAGTTGTCCTATCACCATCTTTGACAACTACTCAATTTTAAAACAAACGACAAACTAAGGCAAATTGAAGGTTATAACCAAAACAAAGACAGACAATTACTCTTGACTAACATGAAACAAACAAAAAGACCTTAGATGATAAACACAGTTATTTGTGATTATTTTTAGGACCAGGAAATGTAATATTTTACAGCTTACAGATAATCAGGGTTAACTTGGGTTTCCAGTCACTTGAATCTGAACCTTACCAACCGCTTCAATGCAGAGAAGGAAAAACAGATACAGATAAACAATCCAGGAATAAAGTTTAAAACGTGGGGTTACTTTTGGTGGTTCTTTTGGTCATTAGGATTTGGATGCTTAAGTAGGTACAATGAAGGAGAATGTAGAATCAAAAATAGACAATACAAGATCCATGAATCACGTCTACTATACAACCCACTGTAGTCTATAGGTTCAATATGGGGTTAATTTTGGTGGTTTCAGTCACTTGGATCTGACCCTTTAAAAGCAGTGCAGGAAAATCTAAAATATATAATCCAAAATAGATAATACAAGATCCTTGAATCACAACCAAGTGTAGTTTTTCACAGTGAGAGAAGGGTTAATACTGCCTAATGTTAAAAACGCGACGGGTATAATATGGGGTTAATTTTGGTGGTTCCGGTCACTTGGATTTGACCCTTACTGACCGCTGAAGTGCAGTGACACACACAAACAGCAGCTGGAGCCCGTACCCGCGCTCGCTCTGGTGATGACCGGGCGGCCGCTCTGTATAAAGCCTGTATTTTGGGGTAATTAGCCTTGTTGGTCTCTGGAAAGGATCTGAGGCTCTCCAGATGCGCACATCTGGCACCAAGATTAAAGAAACAACCCCTGCCTTTCATTCTATAAAGAGCAAACACGGGAAAGGTCATTTATTATGGGCTCTGAGGCGGCACTGTTGGTGATATTAACCCATACAAACAAAGATGAAACAACTTATTTCAAATCCACTTCCAAATATAGACGTGCCCTTTGCTTACTTAATAACACCGCAACAATATATCAAAATATGGGCACGGCTGAACTGTGTAATATTAAGAAATGACTGCTTACAACAAGTACGCACTGCCAATTTCAACACAACAAGCACTCCAACCGGCTCACTGACGGACAGCTGTGTTACTTTTAACACGGCACAAACAAGCATGCGTTTCTTGTTCGTTAATATACAAGAAAGTCCTTTTAATCTCTCCAGCGTTTTGACATTCACGTGAGCCCTGTTCAGTTTTATGATTCACACCAGCGAGATTTTGAAACACGCACGGGACTTTGGGAACAAGCCCTTGGGGGAGAGCTGGCTGCTGCGTAATACAATTGTGCTCATCCTTGCGTAAAAGCAGTACATGATTACGAACACGTTTCTGTCTATGATCTACGTTTTGCTCAACAAGTGCAGATGAAACTTACGATATTACTGTATTTGGCTCCCGTGGCTAAGTTTTACGCGTGGATCTCCGGTGCTGCGTATTCAGTGAGTCGCTCATAATGCCTCGCTTTTGTGTGGACATCAGGGGAGTGAAAGCATTCAGATTCTGCACCGTACTAAACCTATTCAGCCCCCTTTAGTCCACATGTTGGACTCGTACAAAAGACAACAAAGGCGCGAGGGACAGCGGTGCAGTGTCAACAACAGGGCGCTGATGTGGAGAGCCAGAGGAGGGAGCAGTGAACGCAGCTCAGCACAGGGCAGGGCTGAGACTGGCTCCTAAAGGTTACGAGCGCGAGCCACGTTTGTTATTACTGTAGTAAACACCGAACCGCGAATGCACCGTGCGTAAAAGCGTACAACTGATAAACGGACAGTTCACGTGCAAATCTGCCCGTCTCGAGCTCGTCTTTCTATTGTTTGGAGATATCTCTGAGTCTGTTTATTTTAGGCAAGAAGATACAGAGATTTGAAGTTGCTTTTTAAGGCGTCTAATCCTATCAAAAACACCCAACCCTCTGTTTAAACATGTATCACGAAGTATTCTCTCAACACACACAAAAACACAAAGGTTTTCTTAAAAAGTGAAGGAGAAACATGCACTTTTCTTACAAGAAAGCAGCAAAGAGATACCCATGCCAAGCGCACAAAGTCTATATTAAATCTAAATAAAAAATATTATCTACATCTGCCTTTGTTTGTGGATAAATAATTGACCTTGCTTATTTAACTTTAAACTTCTCAGGTATATTTCACTTCAAAACCTACCTTGAAAATCCACTCATGAATCGGCCACTCCACAATGTTATATTCCTCTGGTAATCCATTAAAAAGACCAGTGCGTAAATAAGTGTAAATCCTTATAAGAGAACATCCATGCGTTCTTTCGGTTTGGCTCTTGGTCCACTTTTGCGCACGGGGTTCTGGTTCTCCGCTCGCGTTTCCCTGTTTTTCTCTGGCTCTCCGGGACTGACTGCGCTCCGTCCGCCCTCGTACTCGGCTCCCTGCGCTCTGACGATGACTGATCTTCAAAAAAACCTCAGCAGCAGCGGCAGCCACCCTCCCCCTCTTTCTCTCTCCCTCTCCCTGTCTCTCTCTCTCTCTCCTCTTCTCCCTTTCCACTACTATTAACTTTGGGAAAGCAGAGGGAAAAGACATAAACATTAACGACGCGCACTGCTATACTCTGCCGCCAACTCGCTTTGTATACAAACACAGATTAACCATTAACTACAATATTTAAATTGAACGTTTTCATAAACTTGCACCCACTGACACGCAGGGCTTTAAATGGAGTCGTACACAGTCTAAAGTGACAAAGGTTACGCTTATTATGGTTCAATGTGAGTTGCAAGATTTCTGCATGCATTTACGCACGCCTACTGCAGAGAAGTTGTAATTGCAAATGTAATTTATTCTTCAGAAATAGGGATAATATAAACTAATTTCCCGGCTTATTTTAAGGTCGCAGGTTTGTGGAAAAAAGAGCATAGCGAGACTTACTGGCAAGTCCTATAAGGAATGAATGAACGTAGCGTAAAAATAGTCGGAACTATTTCGGTCCTGCGCGCTTTTGCAGAGCTGCATAGCCATGGTCACCAGAAATATTTAGTTTGTCAAAGCGAAGAAAAGGATTTCCACGTTTACCATGCAAACTGAAGAAACCTGCCTGCAAATCCACGTAATCGTAAGGCAACTCACCTCATTTGAAAGTTTAGTATCCTCGTTTAGCGTCGTAGTAGTCCAAAAAGCGCGTCGGAACTTCTCTTCCCTGGCTGGCTGAGAGAAAAACAAACTAATGCACGGCAAATGGTGTAATTCGACCCGTGCGAAGTCAATCCATCCAGCGAGAGGTCTGGTGCCACCAATGAGCAGCGAGCAGGCTCCAGTCCCTCCCCCAACCCCGTGTTCACTGCCCGTCTCTCCAGCGCTGGTTTGGGCTTTTGCTGCTTCTCCTCCACGGCTTCCTTCCTTTCTTTTCTCTCAGTCCGTCGACCCCCTCTTCTCCTTCTGCTTCTCCGGAGTGACCCCATGTTGCCCCCCTCAACCCCTCCTTACAGACCCTTCCCCCAGCGCTCTGTCAACCCAGTTAAAACTCACAACTTCAAGCAGAGCTGTTTTGTGTGTTAAAAGCTCGGGTAAAGACTTACTGTTCTACAAACTAAGAGAAAGAATCCTTATAACAACTTTAGCTGCTATTTTCAAACGTGCAAAATACAACTTTGCAAACACGTACTACTCATTTTGGTGTAAACAGTTTGTAATCCACTCACTCTGTCTTTTGCACATGGGGTGTTGACTCACAACTTTCTTCTATCTGCAGCTTTAATTCAGCACAGGCAAGACTTTGTACTTTGTATTTTGTATGATTTTAGCTTTTCTGAAAATGTTTGAATAAATAATTAAGACAATTTAGACAAACAGTTTGTTATAGTTGGACAAAGTAATGAGAAAAATACCTTCCTAAAAGTACATGTGTTCTATTAATGGCTTATAAACAAAATCTGGAGCTTTCTTACCACTAGATGGAGTCTTCTCAGTCTGATTTCTATTATATTAATGTATTAAACATCAGTGTTATAGGGACTGTGGGTTTGCATCATCAATAATCATTGGGACTAATTGATTCCTACATTTAAACAGTATATTAAGTATAAGTATTGGTGACAAAGAACTGACATGCTGCTATATTTTGGTCTTTAAAATTTTTGTCATGCAATTTTAAAGCTGCACTGTGTAACTTTTTGGTTGGGGGTTCGTCACCTGCTTGTTTCTATGAATATTTATAATACTGCTGTGCAAGGAATGTTCCACAATATGACACAATATAAACAGCTTTGCTTTACATTTATTCAATTACAGGGGGTTTTTATAGCTAAAAAATACCTAGAACTGTCAGCGGGGTTGCCTCTCCACAGATCTGACCTGTAACTTGGTCTCCATGAAGACAGAAAGGTTTAATGCCATACTGTGAAACATTCCAGACACTGCAACAACATCTCCGTGAAGT
The DNA here is from genome assembly GCA_029959045.1 of Taenioides sp. WSHXM2023. Classification (NCBI taxonomy): domain Eukaryota; kingdom Metazoa; phylum Chordata; class Actinopteri; order Gobiiformes; family Gobiidae; genus Taenioides; species Taenioides sp. WSHXM2023. The sequence continues at coordinate 8,178,875 of CM057091.1, forward strand.
TAGTAGTTATTATTTTATTAGTAGTTATTATTTTTGTAGCTGAGTAATTCTGGGGAATACTTTGCCACGCCCAGGCCTCGTAGCAGAGCCAAAACACTGGATTAAAATATTTGGCATCGAGCCCGTTCTTCCACTTAGACGTTCTTTAACAAGTAAATGCTTCTTCTATTGCTTCTCGTGTTAGGTGTTAATCCTCTATAGCAATGCAAAGTGACGTAGTTTGTTTGCTAGATAAACAAGATGGATTTACACGCACACGTCACCATTGTAATCATGTATGCGCCGGTGTCACTGGGCGTGTTGGGTAAGGGTTGATGATTTTTTTATTTTTTTATTTTTTTATTTTAATATTATACAAAAACAAGAACAAAAAATAAACAAAAACTAAAACCCTTCCTCCAAGCAGTTTTTAATACATTTCTTATAATAGGATTCTGTTCAAAGTTCGCATTTTTATTGCATCCAGATGATTTGAGAAAAATACTGAAATATGAACTGACAGGAGACAAGAAACATTTCAGAACATTTTATGCAAATGTAAACTGCAGTGTTAGCAGTTTTATGCAGAAAATACCAGGCATTTTGTTGTTTATGGAGGATGTTATGGTACTTAAAATTGCAAAGAAAGATGACAAAACTGAAATGCACAGATACTTTTGGTTGGTAATTAGAAAGTTGATGAAATTTAGATATAAAGCTGTATTTACACAATGAATCAAAACCATGACTAGAACCTACTGAAACAGGACCTCTTCACCAGGACTTAACTGAACATTAGAAAATGGTTTGTTTTGAACCAACCAGACCAAACACACTCAGTTTTTACGTAGGAAAACACCAGATATTTTGCTGTTTGTGGAGGAAATTATGGTACTTCAAAAACTGCATCCTTTTAGATTTGCTAGTGGCGTCCATTCAAATTGCAATTTTGATTTTATTGTGATTTATCTTGTAGCCCTCTGTTGGGTTATCCAGCAAACTCGTCCAGGCCACAGCATAGAGTCCCATTTGCAGCCCCATTAGAGGAGCAGGTTAGCAGATGTGTGAGGGAGAGTACCCCCCTCCCACACATATGTCCCCCTCTGACAGCATGTATTATAGACCCAGGAGCCCCATCTGCATCTCAATACTCACAGGAAACACAGGTTTGTAGTGGGGAGGAAACTCATACAAGCTCTGGCATTTCAGCAGGTTTTGTCTTTGCTGTCCCTGCATAAACTTTGGTTAGAACCGATACAAACATTAGTGGTGACACAGTTGATTTTGTCTGTAAATTAATAGTACAAAGCCCGTCCCACTTTTCTAGTTGAGTGTGACAAATGTGAAACTGTTGCTGTGTTGGGTGGAAGTCATTTAAGTACACATTCAGGCCAAATGTGTGTATTTTATTTGCTTAAAGTGTGTTATGGCATTTGCAGAAAATAGCTTTGAAAGCTTCATTTTGACCGAAAAAGCTTTTATCAGTTTTGTTGCACAGGATGTTCTCAAAACATGCAACGTGCTCTGTAATTATTTATTTTATTTACAAATATTTCAATTTGTTTGCTTTTTGAAGCCAGAAAATGTACGGTTAATAAAACTCTTGACCCATTTTTGCTGTATAAAAACAAAATAAATGTTCAGTAAACTAAATTACTACACAAATTACTACATACTACCTTAATTAGCCCGAATAAAGAACAAATAGTTTATTCAAAATTAATTAGGCTTAGTAAGGGGTTAGTTTAGCTGTTATAAAGTGTTACCCAATACTTTTGCATATCTGACCTACATTATTCTATTTTTAATAAGAACCTTTATTTGTCTCATGACAGGGAAATTCCAGTGTTGCAATGCATAGTTTAATAACAGCCAGAGAAAAGAAATGAGTTTTCTGGATGTGCAGTGTTGCTGTATTTCTTATTATTTTTTCTGTTTTTCACCTGTGACACCTCAGGGCTATTACTGAATCCTCCCCCCCTGCTCCTGTCTCTGCCCCTGTCTCTGCTCCTGTGTCTCTCCCAGTCCCTGCTCCTGCCTCTGCCCCTGTCTCTGCCCCTGTCTCTGCCCCTGTCTCTGCTCCTGTCTCTGCCCCTGTCTCTGCTCCTGTCTCTCTCCCAGTCCCTGCTCCTGCCTCTGCTCCTGTCTCTGCCCCTGTCTCTGCCCCTGTCTCTGCTCCTGTCTCTGCTCCTGTCTCTCTCCCAGTCCCTGCTCCTGCCTCTGCTCCTGTCTCTGCCCCTGTCTCTGCTCTTGTCTCTGCCCCTGTCTCTGTTTCTGTCTCTGCTCCTGCTCCAATTCATGCACCTGTCTTTGCTCCTGCCCATGGTCCAGTCTCTGTCCCCTTCTCTGCTCCTGGCCCTGCTCCTGTCTCTGCTCCTGGCCCTGCTCCTGTCTCTGCTCCTGTCTCTGCTTCTGTCTCTGTTCCTGCCTCTGCCCCTGTCTCTACTTCTGTTTCTGCCCCTGTCTCTGCTCCTGCTCTTGTCTCTGCTCCTGTCCATGATCCAGTATCTGCTCCTGTCTCTACTCCTGTTTCTGCTCTTGTCCCTGTTCCTGCCCCTGTCTCTGCTCCTGTCTCTGCTCCTGCTCCAGTCTCTCTCCTTTTGTCTCTACCCCTGTCTCTGCCCCTGTCTGACACCTGTCATCTGCCCGAGCTCCGTCCTGTGGGGACTGACTCAGCGTGTCCAGCTTCTATTACCCAGGGACAGGAGCGATTGACGATCAATGAGTCGTAGGTGTCAGCAAACCCGATGGATGTATGGATCCGGGCGTCTGCCGATTGGACACTTTATTGATCGTTCCATTTTGCCCCAAAAAGGCGGCCATTTTATTTATAGTGTAATGGCAAGGTGACATCTTCTCAGTGCTTTTTAATGGGCTGGACGGACAGGCTTTTGTTGACCTCAGAATAGTGGAATGACGTGGAATGTCATACTCAGACCCACAGTTACTCATGGATACGGCGGCCATTAGGAAATAGTTCATTTAATACCGCAGCTGTAAAATATACTAAATATTATATAATGGTTTAAGGGTACATTTCAATATGTTTAATATGTATTTGGGAAAAGCATGCATTGTTCCATGTGAGTATATTTAATCATTTTTTGATAAAATATTGAGTTTTAATGGCCTTTAAATTCTCTCTCTCTTCATTAATTGTAATTTTATATATTTAGTTGTTTATTATCATCAAATAATTAGAAAGCAACACAATATTTATTTAATTTTACTACATTATTTTTTATTTTTCAGTTTAAATATTTATTATATGAGCCCATACTTGTACTGTTAGTGTCCATCATTGAAGTAGTTGAATGCAGTAAACCCATAATAATCCAGTCTATTTCTGTTGGACGGGTGTCTTTGTTACCTCTCCGCAGGTATTCACTCTTTCTTTGCATCTGAAGGCTTCTGGAGTGTGGCTTAACGATGCTGGTTGCTCATGGTAACGTTAGCATTAGCAACTGTGCTATTTGACACCCCCCCCACCTCCTGAGCCAGATGTATGTCCTTTTCATTTTAACTAAGAAGAAAGATCCTTTATCACACGGAATGGACTCTTCTGAGCTCTAAGACAAATTAGAACGTTATTATCTCCTCAAAAACACATCTGGAATTGTGTTTTGTTTCGTTCGCACATGTTTGTAATCATGTAATCCTGCATTATCAGTATGTCAACATCTCCAAAGCTCAAAATGCTCTGTTCCACCTTGTGATGTCATCAAGCAGTAGTTTTCAAGTTAACAGCTAACTTTGACCTATAGTTCAATAGAGACAGGTAATTCCAGGGCTGAAATGATCCAAATGATTCTAGTGAAGGTGGCAGAGAGTTTTCAATTTGGGAGAAGAACTCAGCCTAAATATGCAGTTTGTGTGATGAACATGTGTGAATGAAACAAAACACAACTCCAGGTCTGTTTTTGATGAGGAAACATTATAACATAGATCAGAAAATAGTGTAATATGGGCCCTTTAAAATCTTATATTCTGCAATTCGACTAGTATAAGGACACACAATATATAACGTGTTCTGACATACACTTAATTTGAAATCTGTAATATATATATTTTTGTGAGAGCTGCTTGTATAATCTTCTCCTATTGTTTAAATGATAGCTAACATGCTCTAATTAAAAAGTTATTTAAATCTTTTTCTTTTTTTCTTTTTTTTTTTTAAAACACTTTAGAGTTTAATTTAAACGATAAATCTTGGTGTTATCTTGTACAACAACAATACCCCCTCCAGATTTGTAAATATGTGCCATTCAAAGATTATCTCATCAAGAGTCATTTCATATTTAGATCATTGTAGCCCCAGCCTCACCATAGGGAGCACTCAGCACGATTTAGCCTACATATAATTAAATGGAGCTGTGAGCAGTGGAGCAGATGGACATGTGACAAAGGGGATGGGCAGATGAATCTATTGATGCCTGCGAGACTGAGGGCTCCAGGGCTCGATGAGACTCAAGTGGTAATGTAGCTGAATATGTGACTTGTGAGATTTAAGCCATGTTAGAATGTTCTTACCTCCTCAGAAACATGTCTAGAGTTTTGTTTCATTCACACATGTTTGAGTAATCCTTTCGTATTAGTCTGTCTACATCTCCAAAGCTCAAAATGCTCTGTTCCACCTTTTGTTTTCACGTAGCGGTAGTTTTCAAGTTGACAGCTTTTTTTTTTACCTTTTGTTCAGTAGAGATGGGCAATTCCAGGGCTGAAATGATCCAAATTATAATAGTGAAGGTGCATGGAGTTTAAAAACACAGTGGAGCACTTCCTGTATGGCATGACATCGCAAGGTGTTTTCTGTTTGAGAGAAGAACTCCTAAATACGTAGGGTTTGTGTGTTAAACATGTGTTAATGAAACAAAACACAACGCCAGATATGTTTGTGATGAGGAAATGACTAGAACTAAACAGAACCAAATCAAGTCTTCATCAGGACTTAACTGAACGTAACACTGAAGATGATTTCTTTTGAATCAACCAAACCAGACTAAACAAACTCAGGAAAGATTATAAACAAATATGCATTTTAGCTGAAATTGCACTGGCAGTTGGATTTGTATCAAGAGGTCTACAGTGAATCCTCTGTCAGTAAAAACCTGGCAGTGATTATGTAGAAATCTGTTTTGTTTATGTTCAGAAAATTAATTCTGATTTTAACAACACAACATTAAATCAATTTGTACATTTTGATCCATTAATATAATAACATTTTTGTCATATTGCCCAGCCTTTAAGTTTGTTAAAGGTGCACTTAAGTTTGTTAAAGGTGCACTGTGTAACCTTTCAGTTGCTTGTTTCTATGGATATGTCATTGCTCTGCCTGGAATGTTCCACAGTATGACATTAAACAGCTCTACTTTACATTTATTCAATTCCAGGTGGTTTTATAGCTCAAAAATACCTAGAAAAACAGGCATTCTGACTGTGAATGGGGTTGCCTCTCCACAGATCTGACCTGTAGCTTGGTCTGGTTTGGTCTCCATGAAGATAGAAAGGTTTAATACCATACTGTGAAACATTCCAGATTTGATGGACCCTCCACTATAAAAGTTCCACAATGCACCTTTAAAATAAGCTGTGTTAGAGCGTGCAGGCAGAGCACATAAGGCCCATGTTATCCTCCCTCTCCTTTACTCAGTCCCCTGGGATGAAGTGGGGTGAGGGCCAGCTGAAAGGAGATGTCTGGACTTCTCTGAGGGCCCTTGGGTGCTCATGAGAATATTTGGGTGTATCCATGGGGAGTACCACCCCCTCTAGGGCTTATTTACTGCCTGAAACAGCTCTGCAGATGGTCAAGTGTGGACAGAGCTGTACGAGAACCACATGAGCGGAAAAAGGACTGCATTTGTGGAGGTGTGAATGGAGGTATATGGCAGGGCACTTAAGAGAGCTAGAAACATGACTTAACGCGTTTTATTTATTTACTTGCTATTGCGCAGGGCTATAGGTTTTGGACATGCAGTTTACAATGCACTGTAGGGTAGTCAACAGTATGAAAATCAGACACTAATCGATATTAAAACTAATACTGAAACTAGATCCTCATTTGAGCAAGTATCAGTACTAAAAAAGTCACATTCACAGATTACACAGATATAAGACCACATGGTAATATAAAAGAAAATACATTCTATTGTCTAATTAAAGGGTGTTTTTTTTATTATCATTGTGGTACCAGAATCAGTAGTGAGTATCAAGTCTTTTCCTTAGTACTGAAGTATGAAATTTTAGTATCATGACAACGCAAATTGACCCGCCTCATAACTGCCAGTGTCATTTTTGGCTAAATTGAATTTTCTGTCTCATTACACTCTCCAGAACCTGCTCCAGCTGCTCTGTCCTCGGCCAATCAGAAAGAGTTTTACAGCTAAAAAAAACCCACAGCCCCAGACAAGGTATTGACATATATTATTTTTGCATTTCCGAAAAACCTTGAACAGTGATGTAGGGAATTATGCTATGAGGCTAACGAATATATACTTACTTATACAATTGAAAGTGAAAAAACGCAAGGTAAATTTTAATTTTGACATCAACAGTTTCTGTATTTCAGTAAAAAGTAAAAATTTCTCAAAATTGCAGCTATTTCACAGTATATGTAGTAAGTGGAATACTACAAATACAGATCAGATAAATAGGTCTTTATAAAACCTAACCATTTCACACCGTGTATACTATACTGAAGTCACCTCTGGTTGTTAGTCCAGGCCTTAAAGCCATACTGATAGTGCTTCTAATTAAATTTATAAAAAAGGGCATTTTGTCCCCCCAGCAGAAGTCGGCCTTGGGTAAACCACGCCCCTTTTATTGATCTACAAAACACCTACAAAGCCTTTCCTCGGGCCAGGCCCTGCCCACACTCATTATTTTATTAAAAAGGGAGGAGTAGAGCAGCTTGACTTAACAAAACAGACACGAGTGGTGCTGTTAACTGTATGAAGAGTCAAAGCAACAGTGCATTTAATCAGTCTATACCACGTAGTAAATAAATAAATGCCAGTGAAATCTGCAGCAACATCAACAAATTACAACAGAGTGGCAGTGACAGTTTTTTTAATAGCCCACTGAAAATATTTAAGTACATTTAAAAATATATTTTACTGAAAACAAACCAGTGACTAGAAATTAAATTTGTCAACTGGACAAAAGTTTTTTCTGGTCAAATACATTTCGCAGCTTATCCGAGCTTCTTCAGTTGAAGAAACACATTTGACCAAAAAAAACGTTTGTCCAGTTGACAAATTGAATTTCTCCTTTCCCATGGATTGTACCTGGACGACTGAGGGATTTTATAGAACAGTGACTAGAAAGGAAAATATCTAATGCACAACACACAGAGTTTATAGGATTTTCAAACAAACAAAACAAAACAAAAAAAACAACCTTAGAAATACTGAACCCGATCATCTTTATTAGTGCCTACCCTATAACTTGCTATATTAACAAAAACCTACCTTTTAACAATATTAATTTTAGCTTCCCCCATCCATATACAAAATATTATGCCACTGTTGAATGCCAGAGGTTCAAAACAAACCAAGGAAGATGAATCATATTTGACAATTATAAATTATTATATTATTTTATTCTAATTTCATGACAGTGATTTTATTATACTGTAATCTGTCATGAAACGCAGATGATAAATCGCTCAAGTTTCCATATAGTTAACATCAGCTCAGTATTGTTCTGTGTTTTTGCTACGTCAGTAACAAACGTCATAAAAGCGCTCCACTCTTTTAAATAAAATAATGGGTTTGGGCAGGGCCTGGCCCGAGGAAAACCTTTGTAGGTGTTTTGTAGATCAATAAAAGGGGCGTGGTTTGCCTAAGGCCGACTTCTGCTGGAGCAGCAAATCATCCTCTCTATGACTTTAATTAAGAACGCCATCAAGAACTGTTTTAACCACCTGAAATAACTTCATTTTTCCATCTTGTTTTCATTATATCTATAAGAGTTTTACCATTTACTTATAGACACTATTATATATACTTAAAGAGGGGTGTTATTTTGTAGCTTTCAACCATGTTATAATGTTCCCTCATCAAAAACCAAATGTCTGAAGAGGTTTTAGGTGTCATCCATGCATGTTTCAGTAATTTAGCGATCTCTCCTGGGCCCTATTCAACTCTCAGCCCACAAGAGACAAGATCAATGCATATATAATATAATATAAAATATAGTTAAATGCACAGTAGACGTTGCATTGATTGTTACATACTACAAATATGTAATGGAGTTAAAGTCCTTTGAGCTGTCAAAAATCAGGTTTTTGGGGTTGAATAATGTCACCACTTTTTGAAGCTATTGTGAAAAAAAAAATCAGTTTTATTCATGTTGACATTGGATTTTGTGCCAGTTTTTGTTTCATGTAGATAGACCCAGTATTTACAAAGATATTAACCATAAACCAGACCAACAAATCTGCGTCTAACAAACAGCAAATTAAACAGCAAATTTTGACTATATGGGATTCTTAAATCAAATATATTGATACTTTGCAGCTGACGCCATCAACAATCCCTGGGGGTGTGATGCTAACCGAAAGCACTACTCTGTCTGAAGCTCTGTTACTCAAATTAGACTTAATCTGAGGTTTATTTTAACACAATCTGATCAGAAAAAAAGATGACTTGGTTGGAACTACAACAGGTGATCAGTTGAGTCACTGTCGAGCTATTTTTTCAGTTTGTCACTCTCACCTTTTTTATTGACTATCAGGACCATGAACGCTCGTATCGATCACAGGCTCCTGAAAACCATTTTTTCTTGAGTTTTCAGACCATTTTAAAACATCTTTAGCAGTTTTTGCTAATGTGTGCTTCGTGTCACCATGGTAACTGCTGAACATGATGCATACATAGAGATACATACTAACCCAGCATGATGTCACTGTAAATTAGGCCCACTAACATGTGATAAACCCTTGTAACAGATCAACACAAGGCTACTATGAGACAGTCTTGTGTTGATTTGTGGTTTGGCGTGTAGTGTCCAATCGGCTGTCCCCTCAGTGCCCCGGTCAGCTTTGTCCCTTCACACTGACCCTGATTGATTAAGAGCCCTGGTTTTTTGGCTCGTCTCTGGCCCCAGGCGCCGTTTGTCACCTGAACCTCCACACCACCCCGCCGAGCCTCCTCATGTCCGCTGCACATATTCTGTTCTGTTTTTGTACCCGAGCTCGTCTCCAAATGTCCAGTCCGGATGGACCGGCCAGGACCACCCATGAGACCAGTCTGTCCCCTTCTCTGCTGTCCACTCAGCACTTTGGACCACAGCCCGCCAAAATGCCACAGTTTCATAATAGTCAGTAATAGTAGTAGTAGTAGTAGTAGTAGTAGTAGTAGTAGTAGTAGTAGTAGTAGTAATAGTCTGTAGTGGTAATAGTAGTAGTATTAATATAGTCAGTAGTAGTAGTAGTAGTAGTAGTAGTAGTAGTAGTAGCAGTAATACTAATAGTCAGTAATAGTAATAGTCAGTAGTGGTAATATAGTCAGTAGTAGTAATAGTTCATATGTCCTTATTATGTCATGTAAGATTAAATATATTGTCATTTTTATGCACACATTTCAGTTTTTTGTATTTGGTTAGACATTTGGTTAAACATTTTGCCAAATATTGTATATGAATAAATGTAATTTTTTGGACTTACTGTAAAACTGTAAAACCGTGTAATGGATATTATTTAACACGTAGCTGGTTAATCTCTGGTCATATCCTCATTAATTCAATAACCAATAGTCGTCTTAAAAGATATATGAAAACTTTACAATAATGCATTTAAAATAATCGTTTCTGAACAGTTCAAATGAAGTCAGCGATATTAAAAACCTCAAAAGTAATCTAAAGCGTGAACTGGCTTGAATCGATATATTTATAATAGATCCACGGTTTGAACATGATCTGACTGCTCCACGGCTCTGCTCGCGTCGACTCTCCTGTTCAGGCTCGCTCCCTTGGCTCCTTCACTGTGCAAGTTATTTGAATAGATCCATGACTCCGCTCTGCTCGCTCTTGTCGTGCAAAGTCTCACGGGGGGTAGCTCACCTGTGCATGTTCAATCGGCCCGGAGCCACAGGAAGTCCCTCACCGGGCTCGGCTAATCTGGAGTTATGCGCCATTAAGCTCGGCCCATTGACTTGAATGGGCGGCCATTTTGAGACCCCGGGGCTTGTTTTGAACTCTTAATATTTGATAAAGTCTATGGGAATAATTCATGTAAAATTGGCTTCTGGAATGACAGTAAATTTGGATAATCTGTGTTCTTTCTTTATATTTATGTATTTATTCATTTATTTGGGGAGAAAAGACAGATTTTGACTTGAATATTATATTTTTCAGACAGCTGGCTTGTCCTCTGGGTTGTACATGTTGCATATTGATTCGTCACAGGTTTTATGCCAGATGCCTGACACAGCCCTCTTCATTTATCCTAATTTTGGCCCTAATAGTGAATCCTCCCACATTTATATTAACACAGTGATGCAAATACAACACCAGCACAAAGGCTAAACCAGTTCACCACTTCATTTAGATACTTTGTGCTGTTTGACTGTCCAGGAAGTTGAGAAAACACAGAAAGAACATGCAAACTCCACCAGGTCTGTCACCTTCCTGTCTCCATGGAGATGTTACTGCTTTGTCTGGAATATTACATAGTATGGCATTGAACGTATCTATCTCCTTGGATACAAGAAGGCTACATGACAAGGCCAAGTCGCAGGTCAGATCTGTGGAGAGGCGATCCTGCTCACATTAAGATTATTTTTTGGGGGAACATTTTTTTTAGCAATTAAAATAACTATAATTTAATAAACACCTTTACATAGGAGTATTGCATAGACTGTATATATAAATGGGCATAGCTAACCCACTAGCCACCGTAGTTCCAAATAGGAAGTGAGCATGGGCGCACTTCCGGCTCCATCAACTCTGGTTCCAGTTGACTTTGCAATGAAAAATAGTCACCCCTCTTTCTGTAACTGCTACCGTGAGTCTCATCATTTTGGTCTTAAAATGTTTGTATTAACCCACTCTATCATGTGTTTTTATTTTGCTGTTTTGTCTCTCCTATAACTGCTAGCCTTGTGAGCTTCATTTGACTGGAGATGAACATTATGGGTGACGTCACACTCACTTACTCCACTTCTTTATACAGTGGATGGTGTATATCCATACTCTGGAATACATAGGCAAAACAATAACATCTCCACCACTAAAGTTCCATAATGCACCTTTAAATATCATTTCCAACCATTCAAAACCATGCCTACAGCTGCCCTCTCTGTAACCTCTTTGCATTGATGAAATTATGCCTGATTTGTGCTATAGATTTTTGTGATCAAGGTCATATTGTTTAGCCCCTCTCAGAGCCGTAATGTGGCGTAATAAGCGCACACATTTTCACGGGTTAGACGCCCAATATTCAAATGTCAAAGCTGCTTTATATCTTCTGAGTCACAAGTCTGAATAATATGCTGTTCAATTTACTCCAGCGCTAAGGCAAATATAATCTCCGCTAAAGGTCAGAGGGAGGTGGTCACTTTTACGGACAGCAAGTGAATGCATCAAATCAAACGTACACCTTTGTTTAAACCCCAACAACCTGCGTGTGGCGGTCCTCCGTGTTTATGTTATTTTGGGGCGACAGTGGCTCAGTGGTTAGAGCAGTGGTCCCCGCAACGTGGAAGTCAGAGGATCGATTCCCGCTCTGTTCTCGTGTCCTTAGGCAAGACACTTCACCGACATTGCCTAGTATGAAAGTGGTGTGTGCATGAATTTATTAATAATTTATTATTATTTTAAGGTAACGTCAAAAGAAAGCCTGTTTAGACAATGCCACATTTCAGAATAAATAAATACATAAATCTAAGCTCAACCCTCTCTTGTCTTGTAATTTTAAATAAGGAATAAAATAATGTTCATAAAATCTATGCAGCCATATTGGAATAAAAACAACAATAGTGTCATGATGCTAAATTTCAAACTCAATTTTGGCACAAAGTAAAAGGGTAAAATCTCAATACCTTTTTTTAATTTAAAACATGCTTTTTACAAAATAGATAATCGACTGTAGTTTTCAACTCAAAATAATAGTACTTTCTTTAATACTGTCACCATGTGGTACTGATCAAGACTAAAACTAATCAAGAAAGGCCCAAGTATTTCCAGTATTGATACTTGTTCAAATGAGTATCTAGTTTACGATATACTACTTTGGTATTGTTTAGTATATGGGTAACAATTCTGATTTTCTTGTTCCTTCTAACATTTTTGGCTGTCCCACACATGGCAGGGCTGTGGGTTTAATCGTCTCCCACACAATCTAATTTTATAGTATGGATTTAATATCGGAAATTCATTTTTTTTAAATCAAATCTGCTATCTTATTCTCCCCTGGGAAGCATAGCATAAGAATAATTTCGGTAAAACGCATTTGTGTTGAGAGCGTTATATAGGGGAAATATAAAAGATAATCATATTCATAGCTACTACGATGGGCAATTTTCAGCCTCCAATTTCAACACGAGCTTTGATTGAGTGACACATGTGACATTTTGCTCTCATAGTTTATTTATTTGTCAATTCCCATCTGAGTGTTTTGTCAGACTGGATGATGTATTGAAGGAAGTGGTTCTCAATCTATAGCTGTACGCTGGGGGGGCCATGTCTGATTTAGTCCTGGTTTAGGTTTTGTTTAGAATTGATTTAAAGGTTTTGTAGCTGACCTTTTTTCTTCTATACTGCAAAAACTAAAATCTTGGCAAGTGAAAATTGCATGAATTAAGAACATATTATCTTAATTTGAGTAAATGTCACATGACAAGTAATCTTATCTACTAATGGAACAAGTCTTTTCATACTTAAATTAAGAAAATACATGTTGTGACACTTGAATCAAGAAAAAAGTACTTATTCCATTGGTATTCCAGTGTCGTTCTGCAAACACCTATTGCAGCAGCTGTGTTGTAAAAGTATTTATTTGTAAACTATGCATTTTAGGAATTGGGGATTTTATTGGATGTGAACAATGAAGCAATCAGGTGTGATGCCCCGTTTCACCAGTTAGGCATGTTGGTCTGGTACTCTTCTAAACTATTATTTCTCTGCAAAATGACAGTTAGAGAAGGGAGAAATTGGGTGGAGCTCACAGTTCAACCTGGATCTTGTTTCATGGTTTAAAAGTGGATGTATTTAGACTGATTTAGACCATTGTAGTAGGACTTGGTTTGGTTAGTTTAGTCCTTGTTTAGTCCTGTTCTAGTCCAGGTTTCGTTTCAAGTTTAGTTTCTGGTTCAGTCCCAATTTGACTGGTGAATGTGCAAGTGTGAACACAGACCTGATTTAGACCTGCATGGTTAATCCTAATTTTCAACTGATTTTATCTTGTTATTGACCTGATTTAGTCAAGATTTGAAGTCAGTTGATCCTTGTTCATATCTGATATATTTTAATTAAGTTCATGTTTTGTCTTTAATCATCAATGTTATTTTATATATATACTTTCTAATCTTATCTTGCTCCTCATCTTGTGTTTTAGTTCTAGTTTTGGCTGACCTATGACCCACCTCAGATTTGTCAATATTTGATCTAATTCTGTTACTATAAATAAACATGGTATTTTGAGAACCAAACATTTCCAGAAAATAAACTTTACCTGGTGGGAAAAGTACCGAACAACTAACCCAAGATTTTAACTTTTGTCTCATTGTCCCCTGCACTTTTAAAACTGCATGAGGCTAGGACTATTGCACCACCTTGACACCATTAGGACAATGTTTTCACCAATTCAGCCTGTATCTTGGTATGGCCCTTGTGCAGTGGAAGTAGGAGTGAGTGCATTGTTAGGGGTGGAACTTTTACCACTCTCATAATGATAATAAATGTGTCCACCCACACGGCCTGGACCTGCATTAGTGAAATCGTCCAATCAGGTCGCAGGTTTGCTAACGAGTGTTCAAATAGACGCAGTGAAGCAGGAGAAGGAAGCACGACCTCTTTACGTTCAGAGGCGGGGGAGCTAATGAACAAAACACATCTGGAATGAAGAGACGATAACAGCTTCATTTAGTCCCCTGTAGTGGTAGAAAGTGACAGCAGAGGTGTCATCTGTAAGGTGTGTGCAAAAACTGTGCAGTTTGTGTGAAGCTGCAGGGTTCACTAGGGTTATATCAACAGTCATGAATTCTTTTGTTTCAGATATTTTGTTGTAATTATAAAGATTTCATTTTAATTAAAGAAACAAACAACACTGAGCCACAGGTTGACCAATGCTTTCCATTCTAAAGTAATTTGCCATGTTAAAGGGGCACTATGTAACTTTTTTCGTGGAGGATGTGCCACCTACTTATCTATGGTCATCTTACAGGTGAGATCTGTGGAAAAGCGATCTCGCTCACAGTAAGAATCCAATTTCTTTTGCCATAAATACAACTGTAATTGAATACATGCAAGATACATAGTGTGTAACATCTCCCTGGAGCAAGCAGGTGACAAATTGTCCACCAGAAAAGTTACTAAATAATTTTAATTTTAATTTTAAAACGCTGAACCGCAGTTAAAAACCCTGACGCCCATGTAAATTAATAGCTGACACTGGCATACCTCGCCTTGGGAACAGGGCCGAGCGGGGCCTTCTGCTGTTAAAATGGCTCCTCAGAGACAGGTGCAGGAGGCTGTGGGCTCAGCAGCTGTGGGGGAGAAGGGGACAGGACTGGTGCATTGTGGGAGTGAGCAGGGGACAGGACCGGTGCATTCTGGGAGTGTAGAGGCGGGCGCAGCATGTGACCCAGAGCAGACAGACAGGGCGCCGCTTGGAAAGGGCCTGGGCAGCTGCACAGGGGCCTGAGAGCCAACTGCTACCACCCACACAAAGCTTCTGTCACCATGGGAGTCTGCCTTTGACTCTACCTTCCTCTAACATGGAGACTCACACAGGTGCACAGTTTACATAACACCAACCAGGTTCGAATGGTTAATGTGTAAAACAGTTTGGGAATTCAATTTGTGCCAAACCAAACCAAAAAAAAAACTAAAAAGTAAAATGTACAAAAATATATTCTTTGAAATTGTCAAGAAGATGAAATGTGTGGTAGTACATGTGGTAGTAGATTTCAGGGTTTGTGGTTTGATTCCTGCTCTGACCAGTGCATACTTTGGTTGTGTCCTTGGGCAAAACACTTCACCCACTTACCTGTGTGACTGTTGTGTGTGAATGAATGATTCGTGGTGATGGTTGGAGAGCTGGTGCTGTGGATTGGCTGCCACAACCCTGTCAGTCAGTCCCAGGGCAGCTGTGAAAAGTGAAAAAAAGTAGATAGTGTCACAATTCTTATTTTGGACATGTGCAAAATAAAAAACAAACAAACAAACATGCAGACTAATAACATATTTAAGCTCTTTTGGGTTTAATTTATAGTTCTTTTAGGGTGCAGGACTCTCATCTATGGCTGATTGATTATGATAATATAATAAATAGCCTATAACTCAAATCAAGCCCTAACTTCTTCAACTTTTGTTTCACCCAGCAGTAGTGTGAAGATTAAATGAAAAATGCGATGTTAAGTACATTTGATGTAAGGCCATTGGTATAATGGCGTCTCGTTTGTATACTTACTATTCCAGCCTATTGCAGAACTTGTCGAAACAAATGTCACTTTAAGCTCACTCTTGTTTTCTCAAGTCTGTAGTGTTCAAAGGTGACCTCCTACCTTTCAGTGTTGGGGCGCCGCTCCCAGTTCACTAAAGCCTTTTTCCTGAAGTCTTTGCCCCCACACGTGTTTACCCAGCCCCCGCCTTCCACTACAACTCCCCCATAAGCCCCAAAATCAACACCCATCCTGCCTCCTCCTCCGCAGTCGCCCCTAAGTCCTCCTGGAGCTGCTGGGGCTATCAGGGATTTAATGGAAAAGCCTTTTATCCCAGGACTTTCTCTGCAGCTAGGAGCCCGCCAGTGTCCCATGTCAGCAAAAAAACTGCACACAAATTGCACAAAAACTGCACACAAACTGTTAAGTTATATGAGGATTCAGATGTCAATGGAGGCGTCTGGAAATCCTTAAAGCGCCCATATATTACATTTTGAATTTTCTGGTCTATGTTTCTTCATCACAAGTACCTGGAGTTGTGTTTTGTTGCATTTACACACACAAACCCTGCATATTTAGGCTGTGTTCTTCTCTCAAACAGATCACACACTGTGATGTCACGTTGCAATACAGCTCCACTGTGTTTTTAAACTCCATACACCTTCACTAGAATCATTTGGATGATTGCAACCTTGGGATTGCCCATCTCTACTGAACAAAACGTAAAAGGTAGCTTTATGACATCACAAGTTGGAACAGAGCATTTTGAGCTTTGGAGATGCAGACAGACTAATAATAAAAGAGTTACTCAAATGTGTGAATGAAACAAAAGACAACTTCATGTTTTTGAGGAGGAAACAACATTATAGCATGACTTAGAGCTCACAAGAGTGAATTTTGAGTAATATAGGAACTTTAAAGGACTTTTCAGCTTGTGGGTGGACAAAATGCAAATTCAGTGCTGGAAATGTTTGTTATAGAGCTAACAGAATGCAAATCTGGAATGATGGCATAATTTTATTGACGGACCAGATGTTCTTGTACTTTCAAATAGCAACACATTTCAGAAAAAGTATAGACATGGCAATAAAAACCTGGAACGTTGTTTTATAGGGTGAACTGAGCCAGCGTTCATTTGTGCTGTTGTGAAATGCTGTGAATAAACTTTGATTTCTTTTTTAGTGTGTCTTGGTTGCCTTTTCCGAGCTCGTTAAGATTTTCATCAGGATGTAAAGTATGTTTAAATTAATACTGTCCATGTTTTAATCCTTAGTGTAATGGTCTATTGCCACGAAAATATAAGCGATCTAAAGTTTCACTATGTAACTTTTCTGGTGTGTATCTGCCACCTTTTCATTTATGGAATGTTCCACAGTATGACTTATTTCCCTTGCACCGTTTCATGTATTTTATGTATTTATTATTTATGCATTTAACGTTTGTATTGCTATAGAATACCTTGAATAAGAAGGACTGTAAAGTGAACAAGCGCCTCTACGCAGATCTGGCTTTTAACTTGGCATGGGAGGTCAACTGCTTGCCTGATTGTTTGACCATTGATCGGAAGGTTAACGGTGCGATTCTCAAAGATGAAAGCTGTTGTTGTGTCCTTAGGCAAGACACTTAACCCACCTCGCTCCCAGTGTCTGCGTACACTTGTGTATGAATGTGTGTGTGAGTGGGTCCTTAATGTAAAGCGCTTTGAGTGCCTTGAAGGTGGAAAAGCGCTATATAAAAATGTGATAATTTACTATGGACTAGAGTTAGCAAAGCAGTAACGTCTGTGTAGACAAGCAGGTAGTTCACTCCACTAGAAAAGTTACATAGTGCACCTTTATTTTATTTACATTTTAAAACCTGGCCCAACATTCTTCTATATTGGACATCTTAATTATGTTGAACTTGTCTAGCTGGACAGAGTTGTTGCTTAAAATGCTGATTAACCCTTAAGGTGGATTTTATTGGCTAATCTGGGGTATTAAGCTCCGGGAGAATGCCGTGGGCCTGATCCAGACCAGGTGTCCACTTGCGGAGTCAGCTCAGGGCGCGTGGGCTGGATGGAGCAAACAACATATCAATAAAGGCCTCCCTGCATGACAAGAACCAGGGCTGGCAAGTCCACTTCTTTATCGAAACTTTGGCCTTCTATTTTAAAGCAATAAGCAACCAAGCCTTTGGAAAAAAAAGCAAATTTTACATCATTAATGACTTTAAACACCATTACTATGACAATTAACAAGAAACAATTGAAAAAATAAATGCTAATTAAAAAAAGTGCCTCTAGGGAGGAAACAAACACAAAAAAAACACACAACTGTCAAAATGAAAAGCTTGAAAACTTTAAAGTTGTACTATGTAACTTTTCGGATGGAGAGTCTGCCAATTGCTTGTCTCCATAGAGATGTTGCTGTTCCTGGATTTTTCTGTAGCATGGCTTTAAACTTGTCTATCTCCATGGAGAAGAAGCAGGTTACCAAGTTATAGGTCAGATCTGTGGAGAGGAGACCACACTCTCTGTAAAAAAAATCCATGTTTATCAAGGTGTTTTTGAGCAACAATAACACAATTAATTGAATAAATGCAAAAAAGATTATAGCCATACTGTGGAACTTTCAGCAATAACATATCCATGGAAACAAGAAGGTAGGCAGACCCTCCACCAGAGAAGTTACATAGTGCACCTTTAAAGTTTTCAAGATTTTCATTTTGACAGTTGTGTTTTTTGCACTTTTTTTTTTTAATTGTAGCATTTTTTTCCTATTGTTTCTTATTAATTGTCGTAGTAATGGTGTTTAAAGTTAATGATGTAAAATTAGTTTTTTTTTTTTTTCAAAGTCTTGGTTGCTTATTGCTTGCTGAAAATCTGGCCACCCTCACAATGACACATGCTTGGGTTCAGCAGGGGCACCAGTATGAAGGAATGCAATGGACCATCCTTAGAAGCTATCACATTTGCATCAACTGTTCTTATGCGTGCAGAGCAAATGGTGGAGCCCACATCGTGCCAGAGATCTCTCCATCCAAGTGTGCAGCTTATGTGGAGGAATACAGGGTGTGGTGGAGACGCCTGTTACCAATGCATGGATAATTTAGTAGGCCATTTGGAACAATAGATATAAATGTGAACAGTGAATATTTTTAGGTTAATGTGAGTGTTACTGTTAGTAAAGTTAAAGTATAAAGTGGAGGATTGTAGCTTGTAGTATTAAATAAGAAATTAAAAAAAAGGTAACAGCTACCGTTTACCTTTAATTCAGGTAGTTCCAGTGCTGAAATTATCCAAATGATTCTAGTGAAGGTGTATGGAGTTTAAAAACACAACGGAGCACTTCCTGTATTACCAAATGACATCACAAAGGGGAACAAAGTATGAGAGAAGAGCTCAGCCTAAATATGCAGGATTTGTGTGTTAAACATGTGTGAATGAAACAAAACACAACTCCAGGTATGTTTTTGATGAGGAAACAACCTTCTAGCACAGATCAGAAAATAGAGCAATATGGGGCTTTAATCTCTGGGAAACAATATCAGTAATAGACAATTGTCCAGACTTGTTTCAACCTTGTTTCAACCTTGTATAATCCTGCTGAAATCTGTCTTTCCTGGTACAGTCAATAAAATCTATATGATCCTTTGATTGGTTTTCTACCATTATTTTCTACCATAATGATAAACTATTACCCAGTTCATCCGATATCTCATCTAACCTATAGCTACCATATGTGCCAACCATCCTCCTGACATAGTAATTTACCCCTGTGCTCTGCTTTGTGTCCAGCTACCCTCACCACACCTTGTTACCAGATGCCCCCGCGGCTGTGCAGAGGGATCGATCAGCCTGCGTCACCTGCCCCGTTAATAAAGGCGGCATTAGCGTTAGCATTACCGTAGCCAGAGCAGGCAGGGGCAGCTGGGGAGGCTAATCCTTCTCTCCAGGTCACCCGCCAGACAAGCTGCAGCAGGACCACTAACTCAGGCCTAATCAGCACACACCTTCAGGGAGATCCATGCTGCCTGTGCTGTTACTAACCAGGCGTGGAAGGGTTAATGTTTTCCAGGCTCAGAGACCAGTTCCAGCACGCTCTGTATCTGCTGCTGCTTTCTGTGTCACAACTCCTCCAGGGATCAGATGGGTAAATGGGATTAAATGCAATAAAAAGATGTTAGATTGTGTTTTGTTTTGGGTTGCACAATATGAAATGTGTTGTAATAAAAGTTTCAGATAAAGTTATGGTCACGGTTAGTTTATAAGTCCCTCTTTAGACAATGTTAAAATGTTATATTTACTACTGACATCGAACACTCCCATCATTACATATATAGAACATCTTGATTTGGTCTTGTTTCTTGCCATAGTTCATGTTTAGCACTTACATACACTTTTAGGAAGAATTACAAGTGTTCTTCAGTTCAGCAATGACAAAGATACCATATTAGTCCCGATATAGAGCACAATCATTCCAAAACTGATTTTCTGTTGCACTGATACATGTTCTAATGCAGTTTGTTTTGATAGAAATAGTTTTTGTATCAGTTAATATCTGGGTATTGGTTTTTTTGTTTTGTTTTTTTAACAACTCTAGGAATAGACTACAAGGTGAAAATCAGTCCTTGCAATGACATTGAGCTAAACACTACCAGCAGAAATCATCAAGTGCTGAAGAATGAACTTAACAATGACATCAAAGACTTCTGTGAGATTGATTCATGATTCGAATGTTCAATTATTTAATAAAATATAAAATATAGATATTTTATTAAAAAATATATATATTTTAGTTTTGATTTTTGCACTTCAGTTTCAGCTTTTTGCTATAAATAGTCCACCAAACAGCAGGTTTCTGCTAATGAAGACCCCTGTGAATGATATCGGAAACAAACAGCAAGCTCTATACAAAAACCCTCTTTGAATTCTGCGAAATTGTTTTAATGACAACTCTGCACAATAAAGGAAAGGTTCTCTGTAGTAGTGGGAGTAGTGGTTGCTTTGGTGTTGTGTAAAAACATGGTTCTTTTAAAGGTCTTTTAAATACATGTAAGACAAAAAGAGTTCATTTTGACTGAAGGCTGAGGATGGAAGAGAAGAAGAGAAGGAAGTAGGTCATTGCACAGGTTTGAGGTGCAGTAATTAACCTAACCCAAATTACATCTTCTGCAGCTAAAAGTGTACTTGCATTAACTGTATGAATAAATTAGTGC
This sequence comes from Taenioides sp. WSHXM2023, assembly GCA_029959045.1. Classification (NCBI taxonomy): domain Eukaryota; kingdom Metazoa; phylum Chordata; class Actinopteri; order Gobiiformes; family Gobiidae; genus Taenioides; species Taenioides sp. WSHXM2023. Next base: position 8,199,652 of record CM057091.1, read on the forward strand.
AAGATGGGCCCACAATAGGAATGTTTTTGCACAAATTTAGGTTTGTCCATTGAGGTATTCTTCGCTTTTATTAATAATATGTTATAATATATTAGCTTAGGTTAAATTGTGACTGTTTCTCATTTTTTGTAATATATTTTTGAGCTGTCTGACAGAAAAGCTATAGATAAGTTCTTCGTTATACTGTAAATGGGCTAGTAGGTATTACTTTACCAGTGCAAGTTTTCAGTAACCCAGATTGTTTTTAAATATGCTTTGGGAACATTATAAGTCTCTGTCAAACAAAATGGTGTACAGATTTTTGTTGTTAAAATAGTTCAGCCTTTGGTTCTTTTTGATAAATATCATATTGAGGTGATTCTTCATTCATTTCAGCCCTGGAATTGTCTAGCTCTGCTGAACTAAAGGTAAAAGGTAAGGCTGTTAACTTGAAAACTATCACTTCATGACATCACAAGATAGAACAGAGCATTTTGAGCTTTGGAGATGTAGACAGACTAATAAAAAAGGATTACTCAAACGTGTGAATGAAACAAAACACAGCTCTTGGTATGTTTTTGAGGAGGTAACAACATTATTGATTGATTGATTGTTTTGTTGTTTTTTTTTAACATGGCTTAAAGCTCACAAGAGTCCATTTTGTGTAATATACAGTATGACCTTTAAAACTTCAATTTCTAAATCTAAAATCATGCATATACCCCTATAGTAACTTCTTGCATGCACCTAAACAGCACAAACACACACACGCACACACACACACACACACACACACACACACACACACACACACGCACACACACACGCACACACACACACACTACTTTGAACCGAAATTGATATTCCGTTGCTTGTGTGCTGTCTCTTCTCATCCCCATATTGAGTATTAGAGTGATGCTGTCTCATCTAAACTGGACTAAATGCCTTTGTGATGGCCCTGTGTGTGCCTGGGTGCCTCTACGTCAGCAGTCTGTTCAGCTCAGTGCTCAGGACACAACCTTGGGGTCCTCTCGTCGTCACGGTGATGGAGGGGAAAGTGGCGCTCTCATTTCTGACAGATTGGGGCCTCCCTGTCACTAAATCAATCAGCCGGCCCCGTGCTCTGGGATAGCCCGGCTGAGGGGGGGAACTATTTTGTCAAGAGCACTTTGTGGAAGAATACTGGAAGAAAAAGGCGAGTTTGGGCAAGAGTGACTTCAGGATACAAGAGAAGAAGAGTGAGTGGTACAACAGTAAAGTGGTTTAGATCTGCTTTAAACATGAATTGGGTTAAATTATAATTAAAGGTGCACTATGTAACTTTTCTGGTGTTGTCAAGAGCACTTTGTGGAGGAATATTGGAAATAAAAGGTGAGTTTGGGCAAGAGTGACATCAGGATACAAGAGAAGAAGAGTATGTGGTACAACAACAAAGTGGTTTAGACCAGCTATAAGCATGTTTCTTTTTATTGAAACATGAACTGGGTTAAATTATAATTAAAAATGCACTATGTAGCTTTTCTGGTGGAGGGTCCTGTTTGTCTCTATGAAGATGTTATGGCTTTGTTGAAATGTTTCAAAGTATGGCATTAACCTTATCTATGTATATACCGTCAAAAAGCTTGCCTCTCAACAGATCTGACATGGAACTTGAACTGGCGGTGTCACCTGTTTCTATCCATGGAGATGGGTAAGTTTAATGCTATACTAGGGAACATTCCAGGGAAAGCAAAAATCACCATCACCATGAGCAGGTTGCAGACCCTCCACTAGAAGTTACACGGTGCTATTTTAAGTAGATCACATTTAAATTTGTACCAACTTCATTCTGACTTGTATCAACCACAAGAGTATGTGAAATGGTTTATATACAACAATAGTCCACAGCTTTTCTGTAAGGTGGTTGAGTTTACCCCAGTATATAATGTGTTATATCACTTTGACAAGCCCTTGGTCTCTTATCAGTTCAGTAATAAAGTATTTCTTCCTAGGGCACTAGAAGTTAACTTTGGAAAATATTAGTTTTATTTACAGCTATGCTTTGAACCTCTCCCGATGATTTACTTCACATTGTTCACTGGCTAAGTCTACTTGTTTCTGTTACTTTTAGAATTACTCTGACTGATATTTAAAGGTCCTATATTACACAAAATGGACTCTTGTGAGCTTTAAGCCATGTTAGAATGTACCTCCTCAAAAGCCTGGAGTTGTGTTTTGTTTCATTCACAAATGTTTGAGTCATCCTTTATCATTAGTCTGTCTACATCTCTGAGGCTCAAAATGCTCTGTTCCACCTTGTGATGTCATGAAGCGGTAGTTTTCAAGTTAGTAACTCCCTTTTGCCTTTAGTTCAATAGAGATTTGCAATTCCAGGGCTGAAATCATCCAAATGATTCTAATGAAGGTGAATGGAGTTTAAAAACACAGTGGAGCACTTCCTGTATTACCACATGACATCACAAGGTGGAACAGAGTGTTTTCTGTTTGATAGATAAAACAAATAGCCTAAATATGCAGGGTTTGTGTGTTAAACATGTGAGAATAAAAAAAACCCACAACTCCAGGTATGTTTGTGATGAGTAAACAGCATTATAACATAAATAACACTAAAAGGGTCTGTGGGCCTAGTTGATCCTGAAAATAAAATACCTTAATATGGGCCCTTTAACTGTACAAAATAAGCCCACCCTATTTTAAATATTGCTGTGATCTTCTCTCTCATCGCCAGTCCAGATATAGCATAGATCAGGTTAGTTTACCCAAGCGCTGACTGTCAGAAGATGAAAACCAAATCCTCTTTAGGAGTTAACTATATCATGACCCACTGACCCGTCCAGTGCTCGGTTCAGTTCAAGCATGTCTTAACCTCTGCAGTCTACTTGAACATGGTAATATGAGTGTGACAGCTCTTTTAGTTGCCTTAGAAGATGAGTTTAATGTCTTTCTTTTTGTGTAAATCCTTGCTCCAAGCCATAATGAAAAGTAAAATTAGTCTGATGTATGATGAAAGCGAGACTGAAATTGTATAAGGCTTATTGGTAATAATGACCCATAATTTCTTCCTGTTATAAGATTTTGGTCAGCTGAAAGTTACTTGAAAGCTTATTTTTCCCTTTGGATACTGTGAAAGCAGTAATGCATTGTTGTTGGGTCCTTGAGCAACACATTTCATGCATCTTGCCTGCATGTTTGTGTTAATACTATAGTTTGGCTGGATGAGGTCACATGATAATGCAATTAGACTGGATAATATAAGCTGTATGTAAGGTGTATTACCACTGTTATTACAATGGATGGTACCCTCTGTATTTATGCTGGCTTGGGACCAGTGCAAAGAATGGCTGATGTTTTGCATGGTTATTTTATTTGTTTGTAGACTTTATTGTTCCTGAAAGCTATTTTTTCCTTTGCATTTGACCCATAATTCAACCTGAGCTTCTGGGCGTCCTGTCAGCATCTCCAGATCTTGAACCAGAATTTTGGTCTGAATTGTTCCTATTGTGCATATTTTGGCTCAGCATCATACAACTGATCAAATGCAATATTTTGGTAAAAGGAAACGTTGATAATGAACAGTGATTGGATCTGCTTGAGATAAAACAGAAGGCACACATCATCCACAGCTACTCCAGACAACACATACAAGGAAAGGAAAATATATTTAATTACAATTTCAGGCAAAATATATCTTTTGAAGACCAATGCCCTTTATAAACTCATTCCAAATTACCTTAAAGCTTCCTAAAACCTCCTAAACGTTTAAGAGTTGTTAATGCCGTCATAACACGCCAGTAGTATTATTCACTCACCCATTACAGTAACTTTCGACATTGTATTGTAAACAGTGACTGAATTATGATATATTGTTTGGATGATTGTTTGTTTTGGTCAATCTGCTGCCTAAAAAAGCACTTTTATACGAAGAGGTTACGGCACAAAACATGACTACACATCTCTCTTATAGGTTTGTAGTAAAAAGTGTAAATTTAAATTACATCCTTTGGGGAAAATAATCAAAATTGTCTCAAAAATATCATCTCAAAATATCGGTAGAGCTTATCGGTTGCTATGGAGCCTCAACAATTGGTATCAACATATACCAATCTCTAATATCAGCACCAATACCAGATTATGTGTTGGTTTTGACTGCAGTCCAGCTTTAGCTCATATCTTTACATTGACTGTCTCCCTGGTGCCCCTTTCAGATGAGTGATCACAAAAGCCCTGACTCTGAGCTTGACTCGTGTCCAGGTGGAATCCCTAACTCTCTCCAGACCCGTGGCATTTGACCCACACAGACTGCTCCTCCTACGCCCGCCGCAGCCCAGACCATCGCTCAACCCTGCCCCACTCAAAGCTCTGCTCGGGTGAGATGTCCGAGTGACGGATGGTTTTGAAGAGGGCACTGGGGGTGTGAAAATATCAGGTATCATTTAAAGAAAAACACAGCTCCAGACTCACTAGAAACAGGCCATGGCTCAATCCTCTGTTACCTTTGACCCACATGGAAAATGGATGTTTAAAAAGTTATCTTGGGGTGGAAAGAGGACTGGAAAGTGAAGTGGAAGTACAGTCACATGGCAAAATATGAAATTACAAGTCTAAGTATTGCTGCCAAATTTGTATAGAGTACACATACAAAAGTAGTACTCAAAGGTATAGTAAAGCTCTTTTTTAACATGATTAATTAAACAGTTTAAAGCTGGATCAAGTTGTTTTAAGTTGTTTTAAGTCACAGTTTACCTATTCTTGGATCAATGGCCAGTCAGAGCAGGAAATGGGGTGCCTTTATGTGTGTTTGCAAGAATCATAGACTGTCATTTTTGACTCAAAGTATTTGTATTAACCCGTTCTACATGATCCTGGTGTTTTTATTTCGCTAGAGAAAAGCAGGTACAATAGTGAGACAGCCGTAATTACAATTACATGTATCATACTGTGAGCAGGGTCACATTTCCACAGATGTGACATGTAACTCGGTCTGGTGGGATTGCCTGCTTGTCTCCATGGAGATAGATAAGTTTAATGCCATACAGTGGAACATTAAGCTTGAAGTTACACAGTGAAGCTTGAAGTAAGTATTTGCAACTGTTTTGGAAGTGGCAGGTGCCCTGTGTGCAGTTGACATTGTTGAGTGTGTGTGTGTCCTCCGCGTGTCCGTGTGTTTGTGTGTGTGTGTCTGTGTGTGTGTGGGGGGTTCTTTCTCAGACACAATGTATTATTAGTGACAGGCTGAGTGAGTGGGTGGTCCTATAAAACCAATATACAAAAAAAAAGGCCCACAAAATTAAAAAAAAAAAAAAAAAAAAAAGCTGTTTGTTTTTCTATGCCCTCGTCTCAGCTTTCACAAGGGAGACATCTTGTTTTGTCACCATCCTCATGTGTTTGGTATCTTCATGGGGAATTTGTGATGGCATAAGTTGTACGATCTTTACAACTGAGTTCTACAGAGGTACGCAATATGGATAAGATAATATGTAAAGGTCATATTAGTCAAGAACGTACCTGGAGTTGTGTTTTGTTTTATTCGCACATGTTTAACACACAAAGGCTGCACATTAAGGTAGAGTTCTTCTCTAAAATGGAACAATGGAAGTGCTCCATTTTCTTGTTTATAAGCTCTATACACCTTGAGTAGAATCATTTGGATGATATAATATAATATAATATAATACAATAATATACACAAGTACATTAAGTGTTGTCACCGTACGAAAACTGTATGTTTCAGTTCTTTTAAAGCTAAATTTAATGAGCTTTGTGTATGTTATTGCATCTTTCCTTAAATGACTCATATATATTACCTGGCCCCCGAACATATGAGATCCTGTTTACTGCCTGTCCCTGTTATAATGAATGTGTGGGGTCAGGGGGTCTCACCTGCACAGCGTCTCTCTGCAGCCCATTCACATCCAGCAGGGATTTCATTTGACCATATATAGGCTGTGCTGTTACACACCTGGTTAACTTAACTCTTCTCTCTCATAAATCAGGATCAACTAGGCCAACAGACCCTTTTAGTGTTACTCTGTAAACTAAACACACATTTTCCACGGTGGAGTTAATAATATAACCAGCAGCTAACCACTCTTGTACACGCCCATTTTTTAAATAAAGAAATAACTACTATCTACTCTGTATGTGTGTACTGTCATTGTTGAATGCATTAGCAATTCTATCCCCTCTTATTAGTATTGGTGAAAGGAAAAGCTGCACACTTTACTTATTATAGTAACCTATATTATTTGTATTATTAGAATATTCAAAACAAGTACAGTTACAGAAATACACATAGATTAGTTTTTATGGTATATGCATCAATTCAATCCACCAATCACCATATATTGTACACAATTAACTTAGGGAATCTAATTTGTGTACTATTAAAGGTGCTGTCTTAAAAATGTGAAAAACAACTGCTTCATTTTAAACGGTTTGCAGTGGTCCAAAGTTATTCCTTTATATTGCAGAGTATAACAGCCACAGTAAAGCTAACGCCAACTAGGTTACTAATGTGCACTTCATGGATATGTCTATGAAAATGCAGAATTTATACAGTTTTTAAAGTAGCCTGTATCTTTTATGTATTTGATCTGTATTTTATGTATTTGAACAAGTTTATTACATTATTAATTTGAATCATTAAGGCCATGAGTAATTTAAGCCAACTTTTAAGACTTCTTGGAAAACGACGACAGCAGCATGTGTGTTTTGAACGCCCCCTCTCCTCTTCTTTAGAGATAATGGAGGTACATTAAGTGTCCTTTTATGAGATTGATTTCTGTGTCCCGTTGTGGCAAATGAATATATCAATGGTCTTCTCTGCTCCGGCGCGATGCCAACCGTCGTCAAATAAAAACAAAATGGCTCCCAGAGGCTCTGCTGCAGTAAAGTCCCACCTGTTACAAACATGGTGCTGTCAGACAGGCCAATCTCCGTTCACTGTCTCACCATATGTGGCATCGAACTCAATCTTAAAACGAAGAAACTGTTACATTTAAGTGACAATTTAAGTTTCTGCCATTTCCATTGCACTGCTGGAACAAACATTTATTTGACTGACTGATCTAAGACTGCAGAATTTTACCTCATTTGAGCAGTACTGACAATTTCTGAATGTAGCAGAATTACTTGCAGTGAAACTACCACAATTATGAGACAACTTCCACTACTACAATTACCACCTACAACTGTTTTATCTTAAATGAATGTGATAAGACAGACAGATACTTTATTAATCCTGAGGATTAATAAAAGATAAGGTCCACATAGGTGTTTATTCTACATATGCAATTAATTCTTATGTTACTTGAGCTATGTTACTTGAGCTGAAACTTCTACTACTACTACTACTACTACTACTACTACTACTACTACTACTACTACTACTACTACTAATAATAATAATAATAATAATAATAATAATAATAATAATAATATCTTACACTTTACAGGCTTGTCAAAGTCTTTCAAAGCTCTTTATTCAGTATTCATTCACTTCCTACCCTGTGGTAATAAACTACTGTAGCCACAGCTGCCCTGAGACAGACTAACATAAGCAAGGTCGCCAGTCTGCGCCATCTGCCCCTCCGACCACCACCAACACTCAGACACCATTTTCCTCCAAGTGTCTTGCCTAAGGACACAATGACAGAACTTGGTCCAAACGTCTGACCTTCAGGTTGGGGGACCACATATTTAAATCCTTACATTAATTACTGCAGTGTTTAATTCTGCTTTGTTTATTTATTGCATCTTATGTCTGATTTATTATGGTTCATTTAAATAGAGTTTACCGAGCTTATTACTGGGGTTATTGTGTCAGTGGCATAATAGTTGACTTCAATAATATGATTTTTTACCGCTTTTATGTTTTGTGTAGTAATAAATCACACTTCAGTATTTGTTGTCATTAGACCTATGAGCAACGCCTACACTCACTTACCCGGCTATGTAATGACACAGTGCTATCAGTGCTAAGCTAATAAGGCATTATCCCATCTCCTGCACTACACTACAGGGGGCAAAATGATGACAGCCATGTATTACACTGAGAAGGTTTCATGCTTCAGGAAACAGTGTTTGCTCTGAGCCGTACTCACAAAAAGCAGAGACTTTTTCACTGTATCCACATTAAAGGTGCTATATTACGCTAAATTCACTCTTGTGAGCTTTAAGCCATGTTATAATATTATTACCTCATCAAAAACATACCTGGAGTAGTGTTTTCTTTCATTCACACATGTTTGAATAACCCTTTATTATTAGTTTGTCTACATATTCAAAGCTTAAAATGCTCTGTTCTGCCTTGTGATGTCATGAAGTGGTAGTTTTCAAGTTAACAGCTCCTTTTATATTTAATTCAGTAGAACTTGGCAATTCTAGGACTGAACTTATCCAAATGATTCAAGTGAAAGTGTATGGAGTTTAAAAACACAGTGGAGCACTTCCTCTATCACCACTTGACATCACAAGGTGGAACAGAGTGTTTTCTGCTCGACAAGGTTTGTGTGTTAAACATGTGAATGAAACAAAATACAACTCCAGGTGTGTTTTGGATGAGGAAATGACATTATAACATGATCATGGGCTCTTTAACCTCATACATTCATGCCATTTGCTCTTCCACTGTATTGCTGCTTCTACTGTTACTGCTATTACGTCTATTATTTCACAATCGATTACAGCAAAGGTCAACTATGAAACTTTTCTGGAGTGGGGATCAGCACCTGTCTCCATGGCGATGAGCGCTCCAGCTCCACTTCACTTTAAAAAAATGTCACTTCTCTCTCTGTAACTGCTGCTGTCAGGCTCCTCAGTTTGGTCTTAAAATGTTCATATTAACCGGCTCTACATGATACTGGTGTTTTTCTTTAGCTATTTTGTCTGTAAATCAGTTCCTATTCCTAATATGGAACTTGGTTCCAAATTCACCCCATGCTAACCTTGGTGAGCTTCATTTGACTGGAGTGGAAAGCTGTGGGTGACGTCACACTCCCTTAGTCCACTTACAGTCTATGGTTTAACTTTAACCTTTATCGTTATATAGGGGCAAGTGTCCTCTGCATTTTGACCCATAATTCAAAGCCACTGGGGCAGGGTCTCCATCTCTTGAGCTTGGCTTGGTCAGGACGACTTGAGTCAGTACAGCTTTGTTCTGACTCTCGGTAACACTGACACTGTTTCATGCTAGTTCCTTCACACTTCAAAACACAGCATCAACACTCAGAGCTGTGCAGTTCACCCGCTCTGTCCTCTCCACAGCTTCACACATGTAGCTGCGCACATAGTGGCCCCAGTCTCACAGCTGGCTGGGATTAGTGCAGAGGAAGCAGCGCGAACACACAAGGCTTTCGAGTCCAAACACCCGCCCCGGACTCGACCTTTGACCCCTGTGGCCATTCATCTATTGATAACATCAAGCTGCAGCAGCCCATTAGCAGTGCTCCACTGCAGTATCAGCGCCTACACTGTAAAAAGTACATAGATATACAGTATATATAGATGGATATAGATATAGATAGGCATTGTCAAATTACTACAATTAAGAACATTTTATTTCATTTGAGTACATTCAACCTGAGAAGTAAAATTATGTTGAATATGTAAATTTTTTTTCAAGCAACACACGATTTTGTTATTTATTTTGAATGCCAAGAGTTGTTTTTCTTATTTTAAGTGTAGAGATGCATTTCCTAAAAAGTGCAAATGACAGGCTTTCATGAATTTCTGATTATTACATTGTTGGTGAGATAGTATCTGTAGTAAATATGTTTTACACCAGTTAAGTGGCAGCTTGTAAGGAAAATACAGGAAGTAGCTAAAAAGGAATACCTATACATATGTCCTCAACACAGAAAATGCAGGGACAATTTCTGCGCAATAAGGGAACTGCTTAAACCCTAATTTAACAAAATAAAGGTTGTCATTTATTTTTATTTGTGTAATCATTACTATTTTGCAATTTAGACATGTTTTGGCATTTTGTTAACATTACGGTTGCTAGGTAACTTTTATGGAATTATCTCTACGTATGTCACATCTTCTGCAGTAAAATTATAAACTTAATATTTAAAAATAAAAAACGGGAATAGTCTAATCTGTATATACACTTTAAGATTTGACTTTCTGCAGTGTACAAGGGATAGCACACACGCACACACACACACACACACACACACACGCACACACACACACACACGCTCGCTCTGTGACGACTGCAGAGGCTGGATATGATAATTAATGCCTTCCATTAGAGTGAAAAGCCTTCCTCTGCACTTTTGCTGCTGCTGCCGGACCGACCGATCGAGCGCTGAAGTGGCTCTGCTGTGGTTTTCTGTTCAACTCGAGGCCATAGACAAGTAAGAGCCTGCAGAAGGAGAAATCACTCCTCTGTAGACACCACTCCTCAAGTCAAGTCAGTCAGGTTTAGCTCTTTAGAGGCTCTGAATGTAACCTGATATCTGTGTTTTATCACCCTCTTCAAGTCAAATCAAGAATGTGGTTTAGAATATGAAATGAAAGGGGTTTACACATGTTACAAATACGTCAAAGATATAGAGCATACTTTAAACCTGTTCTGGTAACGGTATTTGCTTATGAGTAATAAACCTAAAAAAACCTACTAACACATCTTTTGGCATATATGTTACAAATACGCCAAAAGATGTTTAGCAAATGCATAGTTTACCTGTTCTGTATTTAGGTATTTGGAGTTACTCAACAATAATAGTATCACATTAAATTCCTTTCCTATAAAAAGCCTATGGGCAAAAAATAACAAGAGATTGTGGATCGCAAAGAAAAATTCAATTCAATTCTCATCCACTCTGCTTCTTCAGTTCTTGTAGATAGTCTTAATGGTATTGGACATATCGGAGGTTTACACATGTTACAAATATGCCAAAAGTATGCATGCTTTCTACTTGTTCTGTAATCAGGTAAATGGTACATGGTCACATTTTTATATAGTGCTTTTCCACTCAGGCACTCAAAGCTCTTTACATCATGGAACCACTCACCCATTCACACACACACTCACACACCAGTGTACACAGACATTATTACTGGGGCGAGGTGGGTTAAGTGTCTTACCCAAGGACACAACAACAACATTCATCTGTGGAAGCTGGAATCGCTCCGCCAACCTGTGGGTCAATGGATCTTTATCTACCACCGAGAACTTTTAGTGAGAGAACTTGTACAACTATAATAGTACTGGCATTACTTTCTTATTCATACCAACTACTATAGGCAAAATATAACAAGAGATTAAGAATATCTGTGTCTCAATATTGGTATTAGTGATATCTGAGGATTTCCACAATTTTTAATATCCGTAAAATATTTTTTCTATGCTGCCTCAGTCTCTATGTGTCCTTCAGAACCATAACACATCTAAATAGTTGAGACAGTGGTTCAAAAAGCCAGAAAAGTCACCACCCAGAGGTGAATTTTACCACTGGTTGCCTTGAATAAGGTTGTCAGAAACTTGATAACCAGATACTAATCTGTACTAAAACTAATATAAAGTAGATATACATCTGAGAATGTGTGGATGCTGCAAAAAGAAGACAAAATATGACTTTTTCTGAATAGTTTTAGAATCGTATGAGAGCTCGACTTGATGAAAATGGAAAATGTATAAAAAAGACTATTCTTGTATTGAAATCACTATCACACCTTTTCTTTAGTATCGACATCAAGACACAAGTTTGCAATACTTTAGAAAAGCAGTTTTAGGAATTGATTTTGACTGATTTTCACACTTGATAGATCTGTAAATGTCCAATGTGAAGTAATTCATAAAAATCCAATAAACTGTAAACATGTGTATCTGATGCACTCATTCTACACACTTTATTAGCCATTTTCTCTCCCTCATCTCAAGTCTAATTTTATCTCATGTGTTACTGTTGACATTTTGAGGACTATTCAGTTACAAAGGTTACACGTGCTGTCATGGATACCTCACAGCTCTCCGCTCTGTGTTGCGTAATGACATTTTATATACACTTTCCCCTGTATATCCTTGGCATATTTTCACTAAACCTCAATCTCTCCTGTTTCCTCTTGTTCCATTACCCGTAGACTCAGTGTGTGCTGATATTAAAGCTCCAACTAGCGTGTCATTTATTATACGTACAGGCTGCCATTTTGAGTAGATCACAGTTTCTTACCCGCCATAGCGTACTCTGTGCTATAGAGATATGGAAAATAAAATGTCAGCTCTCGACATGAGCTCTCAAAACAATTATGGCGTTGTGATATTCAGATGTGCGGCTGGGACAGTGGTCAGAGCAGAACGATTCCTCATCCCACTAAGAGCTGAGGCTTGCCTGGCTCAGAGCTGCTGGTTGGTCTGTTTCTATTACACAGAGCTGAGTGGGGCAGAGATCTGACCTGTAACTTGGTCTGGTTTGGTCTCCATGATGATAGAAAGGTGAAATTCCATACTGTGAAACATTCCAGACAAAGCATTTAACAGACCCACCACCAGAAAAGTTACATGGTGCACTAAACTGATTTGCTTCCTTTTCAACCTATGTCATATTTAGAGATAGACCAATATAATGGTTGGCCAATATATCGAGCCGATATTTGGACTTGTTAGTGTATTGGTTATCGGCCTTAAATTTCCACCACAAACTGATATTTTGTTTTGATCAATCTTCTGCCTAAAAAAATATTCAAAACTTTATATTAACACTAAAGAAGACAAATATGTAGTGATGGCTGCACAAAGCGTAAAGGTTTGTGGGTAAAATATTGCTGTGGGTGAGTTTGTTGTTCATTTAAATGACAGAATTTAATTTTTGACCTAAATCGTCCCAAAATATCGTCTCAAAAATAGCTGTAGAGCTAAACTGGCCATCGATTTCTCTGTATTCTAAACAATCGGTGTTGGCGTCTACCATGGAAAAACCCATATTGATCGATCTGTAATGATCTCATTTTGTATCTAAGTTCTGTAGTAATTTGCAGAATCAGCTGAAATACCACATGAAAACAAGCAACCAAGTTTCAAAGCTTCAAAGTTTACTCTCTGAAGTCCTTGTGCCAAATTGCTTGAGGCACAATGGCCTGGAGATTGGAGATGCTGTCTATGTAAACTTAGATAAAACTTTAGACAAACTGTATTGATCCACAAGGGAAATTATTTTTCACGTAGGATCCATAGCAAAAGGAACATTCAATTCTGTCAGTTCTGTCAAACTTCTGTCTGTCTGACACAATAGATTATTTTTTTGGAAATGTTTGATTTTTCCTGGAATGTGTCACAGTATGGCATTAAACGTTTTGTGTTATCTTGTGTTTATCCAATCAAAGATGTTCTTATCGCTAAAATGCTTTGAAATACATGCTTTATTTTTGGAAGTATAGGTGCGACTTTTGACAGATCTGACCTGTAACTTAGACTTATCTCCATGGAGATAAATAAGTTACATAGTACACCTTTAAGCCACAGAACAAAGATTTTATTTATGTACCATTCCCGAGATAACTGACACAGAGAAGTCCCCTAACAGAAAAACCTATGACAATATTTGTTTCCAAGGTATTTTCTAGGTTGATTTGTGACTTTTGAAAGAATTTGAAGGAATTTGAAAGAAAATCTGAAATTCTTTTAACTGTGAATTAGGTTTGCTTATTTGTTTTTCTCTAATATGGTAAAATAAAAGAACTGCATCAGCAATTCTATAGGAGGACAATATGACAGTAGAAATCATGTAGTTTAGAAAAAAATCAGACACAAATCTACAATGTGCTTTATAGTCAATAAAATTTCAGGCTTTCAGAATGCAGCATAAGCAAAAGCTATAGTCAAAGTATTTACCCGCCTTCCTGGTCAGCAAGTAATATTCTATATAACTATATTCACTTGAGGTTGGAGTTACTTCACAACCCAAAAGTTGCTGTGGGTTCAATTTCCAGATATTATTTGGGGTATTACGTTTTGGTACCCTTATATTCTGGTTTAAAGTTTTGAAAATGGTCTGAAGTTACACAATACTACAATTTAAAACTCAATTTTCATATCCAGATAATGTCACAATACTATACAGATTAACTGATGCACATTTTGAGACATCCAGGAATAAAATATAGCAAAAAATTTAAATATAAAAACTGGACTTATTTTTAGAGAGTAAGTAAACCCCTCTTTTTAAGCAATGCAATGTAATTTTTAGTATAATTTTATTTTTTACATTTTATTTCAGCATGTGATTTCCCTATCACAAGGGAAACGAGCAAGTTACAGCAGTACACTACATTACAATGCAAATCTGTGGAGAGTGTCCTATTCACAGAAGGAATTACTGTATTTTTGAGCAAAAGAAACACTCATAATGAATAAATACTAGATGGATATGTTTAATGTCATACCATGGAACATTCCAGGGAAAGCAATAGCGGACCCTCCACCAGAAAAGTTTCAATACTAGTTTATATGAGTATATTTTTCTTTTTAAAATTTCTGACTCCACTTTGTAAAGCTGCTACCTCAACCTAATGACTGAACCCCCACAATACTTAAGAATTTCGTGTGAGCTGCCGCCAGCTTTATTACTGCAGGCTCTTTCATCTCTGGGCCAGATTCTACAACCCAAAAACTCTTTGAAATGACTAATACTATTTTAAGAGTAAACAGTACCTCTCTGGCATACTCTCACGCCTGTAAATGATGATGAAACCTAAAATTTCCCATGTTTATGTGTTTGTGCATGCCTGTTTAGTGTGCTCTGTGGTTTGCCCGCTGGTGTGAGCTGCAAGTGTATACATGTATGTGATGATGCACTGCCAATCCCTTTAAACGCAGCACAGACTAATATGTGGGTGAAATGTGGGTAGACTTCATCATGATTCAGAAACAGACGAGATTAGGCTTGTCATTACGTTTTATTACTGTACATGACACATGAGAGGTGGATGGGATCATTTCAGGGAAGCTTTACTTTATTAGGCAAAAAGTTAAAATCATTTCCTGTTGAGGTTATATTGTTGTATCCAAAAAAATAATTTCTGTGAGTATAAATAAACCTTATTTTGAATGGACTTCAGTTAGTTTAACTCAGAACGAGATATAATATGTATCTTCTCAAAGTTCTTTTCAAACTACCATCAAAGTACCATCTAAGCATAGACTGTATATAAGTAGACATATCTAACCCACTAGCCACCACGTTCCAAATAGGAAGTGAGCATGGGGGCTCATCCGGCTCCATCAACACTGATTCCAATTGACTTTGTATTAAAAAAATGTCGCCCGTCTCTCTGTAACTGCTGCAGTGATCCTCGTCATTTTGGTCCTAAAATGTCCATATTAACTCGCTCTACATGATCCTGGTGTTTTTATTTCGCTATTTTGTCCATAAATAAATTCCTATTGGAACTCCACTCAGCTCCAGATTTACTCCTACACTAGTAACTTGAGCTTCACTTGACTGGAGCCAAACACGATGGTGATGTCACCCTCCCTTAGTCCACTTCTTTATACAGTCTATGATTAGATCACTTTTGGCTTTCCAAGTACCACCACATAAGCCTAAACTTTATTAGGTCTAATTTGGGGCTAAAGCAAGTTCAAAATGAGACTAAACAATGAGTACGGATAGCTATAAATAATGATTAACCCAAGGGAGGACAAAACTGTATAGTCCCTGTATACCACATACCACAGTTTGAGAACCACTATAAGCAGTAGAAACTCTCCGACACTTAACCTTCGGACTTTATCAAGCCAGTAAAGCCACTGGTATATAGTACTGGTACCACTCATAATATTTATTGGAAGAGAAAGCTGTCACAGAGAAAGTGGATGAAGATTGATTACACTCATCGTGATATAAAAGGACTTTGGAGCCTAATGGATCTACCCTAAAACCACAAGATCAATGGTCCAAGTCCAAGTGGGCATTACCTTATGATTGCGTGATGCCTTAATGCCTTAGCAGAAGTCTAGAATTTTTCCTCCATTCATTAAATATGTTTCTGAGAGCTTTTACTTTAAACTTGCCCAGGAAGTGTGTGACACATGTGGATGAGCAGTGAGGGGGTATTGTGTCTGTGCGGCTGTTGTGGCTGTTGCCTCAGAGGGGGGGCAGGTCTGTGCTGTGGTCCTCAGCTGCTCGAAAAGAAAGAGAGAGAGAAAGAGGGAGAAGGGAGAGAAGAGCCAGTGTGTGAGTCAGAGATATAGGGAGAGAAGGGGAGAGAGAGAGAGAAAGAGAGGGTGGAGTGTTCTAAGGAGAAAAGACAGAGAGAAAAGGGAGAAAGAGAGAGAATTAGAGAGAAGCAGCGAGAGAAGGGGGTTCTAAGGAGAGAAGAGAGAGAAGGAGAGAGGGGGGCTAAGAGCGAGAGAGGGAGAGAGAGAGTCAGAAGACGGTGAGAGAAAACAGGGAGAAGGGCAGAAAAGAGTGAGAGTCAGAGAAGACAGAAAGAGAGAGAGGATAAAGGAGAGATTTTGAAGGAGACAAGAGAGAGAAAGAGATGGAGGGTGTTACAGAGTTACAGAGAAAGAGAGAGAGATGAATAGAGCAAGGCATGGGAGAGAAGACAGTCAGAGGAAGACAGCAAGAGAGAGAGAGAGAGAGTCAGGGGGAAGGAAAGCAGTTGACAGAGAAAGAGAGTCAGTCAGGGGGATAACGGGGTAAAAGAAGGCGGTAGAGAGGGGGGGAAGGAAAGCAGTCGACATAGAGAAAGAGGGAAGAAGAGAGAGAGCAGACAGTGTGTCAGCGACAGTGAGTATGCCATAGGTTTGGAGTGGAGTTCCCCTCACACTGCAGCTGTCAGCGCAGGAGTTTAAAGACCAGCAGCAACAGCACAATCTAAAGACCTCACATCCAAGTCACGCCCGCGGCCCTCAGCTTTACATCTGCGCATCCTGCCAACACTGCCAACACTTTTAAACGCTTTCATTGCACTTTTAAAGGTCCTATATTACGCAAAATTGACTCTTGTGAACTTTAAATCATGTCACAATGTTGTTACCTCAGCAAAAACATCCCTGGAGTTGTGTTTTGTTTCATTCACATATGTTTGAGTAATCCTGCATTATTAGTCTGTCCACATCTCATCACATAGTTTTTACATTTTGTTTGATAGAGATTAACATTCCAGGGCGGAGTTTAAAAACAGTGGAGCACTTCCTGTATTACCACATGACATCACAACATGGAACAGTGTTTTCCGTTTTAGAGAAGAGCCAAAATATGCAGGATTTGCGTGTTAAAGGTGTGAATGAAACAGAACATAACTCCAGGTGTGTTTGTGCACGACATGAAGGAAACAACATAACAAAGATGAGGAAATAGTGTAATATGGCCCGTTTAAAATTAGTCCAAACCTCAGAATGCAAAACATAAACATTTTAGGAATCATAATTGCTTCAGCGATCCTCAGTGATAGTGCTTGGCTGGTTTGAGTGACACTTTTCAATAAAAAGACTTTGTTACAGCTTGCAACAGCCAATTAAAATGTGTTTAGGCAACATCTGGTAGAGAGGTAGAGAAAAACAGCTGCAGGCACAAAGAGAGGATTTATTTTTACAAAAGCACTTTTATTATTATTACTGCTACGAGCGAACCATCAGGCTGAACAAAGATGGAGGCACAACTTGGCTTCCAACAGGTGTTACTTCTTTCAACTTAAATAGACTTTGCATATGAGAAATGGGACTGGAGCAGGTTGTGTCGTTCTTAAGGAGAATGCAAATGGTTGGGAGAAGAGACAGAGTTATCAGATTTTAAGGTTATTTTTGTACTTTTGTGAGGATGGATCAGATACATACATAGAAAACATGTTAAAGAGCCCATATTACGCTGTTTTCTGATCTATGTTATAATGTTTCTTCATCACAAACATGGAATTGGAATTAGGAATCTCTACCAAACTAAAGGTAAAATGTTGACTTGACATCACAAGGTGGAGCAGAGCATTTTGAGCTTTGGAGATGTAGACAGACTAACAATAAAGGCTTACTCAAACATGTGTGAATGAAACAAAACACAACTCCAGGTGTGTTTTGAAGAGGTAAAAACATTATAACATGGCTAAAAGCTCACAAGGGTCAATACAGGGCCTTTAAATCTGTGCATTGGTGTTAACTTAGTTGTTCTGTACAAGTAATAATAACAACAACAACAATACTACTACTAATAATAATAATATTCATCATAATCATAATCATAATAATACATTGCTTTTATATAGTGCTTTTCACGGCGCCACAAAGACGTGAAGTGCAGAGGAGGACAGTGAATGTTGGGTAGGGCTGGACAATATGGCAAATATATATGTTTATATCAAAATATATCAGAAATGTTTTCCTTTGCATTGCTTGTTCAGATTTTATTTATTTTATTAAACCTCAGACTGACTTAGACCAAGCAGATAACAAAACCAGTGTACATAGATATTGGATGCAAGGTGGATGAAATGTTTTGCCCAAGGACACAACGGCAGTATGAGCTGGAATCAAACTAACCGCCATTGATTTAAAAGATGCAGTCCCTAACAGTTATGCCCTGGCACCATGTAACCCAGAGCAGTACTTGAAAAAACGTGTCTGAATAAATGCACGCATGTGTCTGTTCACATTACCTGAATGGCCTGGTTTACATGGCTGTGATCTCCGTCTCTGCAGGTTTGTACAGGCTATAGGGAAAATCAATAATAAAAGACTCATTTCTTCACTGTGTTCTCACATAATAATGAGAGACTGTGCCAACCAGGTCAGGGATACTTTTCGATAATTTTCATATTGGCGTGCTGATGTTCTGTTGCCTGAGCTTGTCTGTGTTGAGCTCGCGGCTGCAGTGACACACCTGCCTCCTTCTATCTCTCCCTCCCTCTGTTTCACTCCCTCTATTCTCCATCCCTCTCTCTCTTTCTACCTCAGTTTTTCACAGTTTCATTCCCTCTCTCTCTCTCTTTTCCTCTCCCATCTCTCTTTCTCTGTTTCACTCTCTCTATCTAGCCCCCTCTCTCTTTCTCTCTTTTTACTCTATCTCTCCCTCCTTCTCTCTCCCTCTCCCCTCTCTGTTTCACTCTCTCTATCCACCCCTCCCTCTTTCTCCCTCCCTGTTTTTCTCAATTTCTCTCCTTTTCTCTCCCTTTCCTCCCTCTATCTCTTTCTCCCTCCATCTCTTTCCCCCTCTCTCTCCCCACCTCTCCCTTTCGCTCAAGCACATGCGTCCTGTGCTCAGGCTTCCTGTGGCTCAGAGAAAAGACTTTAAAGAGGTTCTGCTTGTCTACAAATCTCTCCATGGCCGAGCACCAAGGTACATCTGTGACATGTTAGTGCCATATGAACCATCTCACACTCAGCGGACCTCAGGGACTGGCCTCCTGCTGGTGCCCAGAGTCAGGACTAAACACGGGGAGTCAGCGTTTCAGATTCATTCATCACATGTTCAGTCTTCCTGAACATGTGAGACGGGCCTCTACTTTGACTCTGTTTAAATCCAGGCTCAAAACGGTTCTGTTTAGCTGCGTCTGACTGAAAGGTTTTCATTCTACACTCTTCTCTCTCATTTAATGTCTCTCTCTTTTTTAATTTTATGATGATTATTTATGTTTTGATTAGTTTGTATTGTGATTTTAATGTATTTCTTATTCTGTAAAACACTTTGAATTACTTTGTTTGAATTGTGCTATACAAATAAACTTGCCTTGCCTCTCTCTTCCTTCTTGTTTCTATCTCTCTTGCTCTCTCTCTCCCTCCCTCCCCCTTTCTCTCCCTCTCTCACCCCCTCCTCTCTATCCCTCCTTCCTTCCCTCAGCCCTACATTGGAGACATGCTCTGACTTATCAGTATTTACCGCTCTGTTTACCTGATCGCGAGTGCTTTGTGTCTCCTCCTCTCACTGTTCAATGTCAATATGTTTTATAGAACGTCAAGTCAAACACATCTCCTGCCTGGTCACTTTGCCCACATCACTTTGTTCAAATGGAATCGATTTGAGCTCAGATGTTCTCAGAGATGGACACAGATGAGCACGGCTTTTTTTCCACTACCTGTTGCAGAGATGTTGAGAAGATAGAGTAGCTATCAGTGGAATAAAGGGGCTGGTGTAAAAGTCATCTCTTGGGTCAGAACAGTGCAGGTAAATACAGTTCTATCATTTACAGGGCCTTTTGCCACTATTGATAACATTGGCAAAAAAGATAAATTAAAGTTAATGCCCCACTGTGTAACTTTTTAGCAAAAAAACTGACTAAAATAAAAGAATGTTTAGGGTTGTGTCCTTACTGAGAACTGGATTGGAGGTCCTGCCTGTTTCCATCGAGAATGTTGGTTTAAAATTTGCCAATCCCATGGACTCATGCAGGTGTGTCACCTCCAGAAAGTTACACAATGTCGCTTTAACAAAAACAAGCAAATAAACAAAATAAACAAACAAATTAAAAAGAAGAAACAGCAATATATACATATATTTCAGTTGTCACTATAGGTGGGTGATATGGGAGATAATGGACAAACACAATAACTAGTTACAAAGGAAGGGATTACTGTAATCAGATTACTTTGACCTTACTTTTACTTTACTCGGTCTAGTAACTTTTCGGTCTAGTTACTTTTCCCTGCCAAAAATGTATGTAATCACAGCAACATAATCTGTCCAGCACTGCTCACAAATTACAAGAAGTAAAAACTAATAAATGAATGACGAATGAATTAATGTTGCATAAGTGAACTGAAATAAAATATACCTTTATATATAAACAAATAATGTGCAGTGGCAAAGAAGGTCACTAGAAAAATCATAATAAGATTTATTTTTGCCGCTTGTCCGTTCCAGTTGTCACAAATCCAGCAGCAGAAATAATGGACGCAGCCAATGTGGATAATGTAGAAAACAGAAAGTGTGAAACAGTAGACTATGTGCTCTGAGTAGTTTGGCTTTGCACTGACACATAACCAACACATCCAAAGACCATGTCACTTTGAATATTTGAATTTACATCACAGTTTAACATTTGCATGTAGTTTGGCTGCAGTCACCCAGAAGGACATTTTTACACCCTGAGTCCTATTCTCAAATCTGGTCCAATGATTCCCCAGTGTTTGTGAGATCATCTATTAAAAATGATAACTGTGAGCATGCCAAGTCTGGGAACATCTCTGCAAACAGTCGGACTGAATCTCCAATGTGCTGTGAATGTGCACTCCAGTTTTACAAGCAGCAAAACACACATGTTTGAGTAATCCTGTATTTTTAGTCTGTCTGCATCCCCAAAGCTCAAAATGCTCTGTTCCACCTTGTGATGTCATGAAGCAGTAGTTAACAGCTATCTTTTACCTTTTATTCTGTAGAGATTGGCAATTCCAGGGCTGAAATGATCCAAATGATTCTAGTGAAGGTGCATAGAGTTTAAAAACACAATGGAGCACTTCATGTATTACTAAATGACATCACAATGGGGAACAGAGAGGAGAACTCCGCCTAAATATTTTGGGCTGTAGGGTTTGTGTGTTCAACAAACAAAACAAAACAAAAACTCCAGAAAACAACATAACATAGATCAGAAAATAGAATAATAAAGGCCCATTAAATACCAAGGCTAAGGTGTACAAAAGTAGTTTAAAAGCCAGAATAGTGAACTACATTTGCCCTTTGAGCTGTTGTACTCCACTTGTTGGCTGCCCTGTACTTTTGCCCCGGGCTATAAAGTTATTGAGCGCGCTCAGTGGGAGGAGATAAGAACCAGTGCTTTTGTCCTAACGCTCTCATTCTGCCCATACAACCGTCTGCACACTGCGCTATAGGGACCTCTGTGTTAATTGAGCATCTCTCTTTCTCTCTCTCCTTCTCATTCTCCCTTTCTCTCTATCACTCTCCTTCTCTCTTCCCTCTCTCCTTCTCTCTCTTTTCTCTCTTTCTCATTCACTCACTTTCTCTTTCTCTCTCTCTCTTTCTGTGTTTCTCTCAGTCCCTCTCTCTCTCTATCTATCTATCTATCTATCTCTCTATCTCTCTATCTCTCTATCTCTCTTTGTGTTTGGGGGAAGTGCACAACTCATCCCAGACACTTCCATCTAAATATAAAGGAGAAAGGCTTTCAGCTGTCAAATACAAACTAAATGTTGGCTTGTTTTGGCGACGTATGGGCACCAACTGTTGACAAAAGAGACACCAACTGAAATCTTTGTGCCAGTCCCATCCCTGGATAAATAATAGGTTCAAGAAACAACCATGAAAATAATAAGTAACATTTAAAGGTGCACTATGCAACTTTTCTGGTGAAGACTCTGCTACCTGCTTCACTTTAGCACTCTTTTATTTCACAAAAATATTTTTACGCCTTGTGTCTATGGATATAGATAAGTTTAGTGCCATACTATGGGACATTCCAGGCAAAGCAATAACATTAACACCTTCCGGCAGAAAATATTTTTTTTCAGGCAATAAGAAATTCAAATTTGCTGCAAGGCTAATCATCGGTCATGCTTCTGTAAAAGCATCTGTAAATGTATCTCCTTGCTTCATTGCTCATCTATTTCCATTTGAACAAACTAGCTTGTTTTAAAAGAAACATTTTAGGATAAATTGGAATGACACATGGGCACATAAACTGGGGCAGCTCAAAAAAAATGTTTGGACCAAATTAAATATCAAATACTTTTTCAACACTAGAAGAATACCAATATGTGGAAAAAATATTAGTGATACTGATATTATCACCAGTATATCGATCCTGCCTTCAGATTAATGAATAAATACAGCCTGGTGATGTTCATAGACAAAAGTCCAGTGGCCTTGTTGCTTGTGTGTACTGGGAGTAGAAGTGGGCACAACGTCGCCAAAATCATTTAACCCTTTGTTTGGTTTCCCCACTGCGCCTGATGTCGGAAGTGTCAGCCATGTTTGTCTTTTCAGTGCTGGATGGGCTGTCTTTTGTGGTTCTTGTCTGGAACAGCAGTGGACCCAGGCGTGTTTTTGTGCGTATTGTGCGTGCGTGTGTGTGTGTATGTATACGTGTGTGTGTGTGTGTGTGTGAGTGGAGTACTATGTAAAAAGTGCTACGCCTGCCTGCACACCCACAGTAGCCCATGCTCTAATATGGGCTGACACTGTGACAGGCCTTGAGCTCTTTATTCAGATCTGGACCAGGGTTGCCAGATTTTCAGACAGCATTAAATGTGCACTGTGTAACTTTTCTGGAGAGGGTCTACAACCTGTTTGTCTCCATGGAGATGTTAATACTTTGGTTTAATTTGTCCACAGTATGACATTAAACAAATCTATCTTTCATTTATTCAACTACAGGTGTTATTTATTGCTCTAAAATATTAAAAAAACATCCATTCTTACTGTGAGTGGGGTCGCCTCTCCACAAATCTAACCTGTAATTTGGCTTGCAAGTTTATGGCTATACTGTGGAACATTCTGTGCACATCTCCATGGAGACAAGCAGGTGACGGACCCTCTACCTGAGAAGTTACACAGTGCACCTTTAAGCAACCGAGAATAAAATAAATAAAAACAAATAAATTTTTTAATTTTGGTTATCTTTCTGTACAATGACAAGATTTGAGCTGTGGAGGGTTGAATAAATCGCGCTTACGATTCATACAAACTAACTACAAAGGTTTGTTCATTCTTTTCATTTCATTTCATGTTTTTTTTTTTTTTAAACAGTATTGTACATTAAGAATATTTTTGGGGGATAATCCTACTTAGTCAGTGGAATGTAGTAATTTTAATATTATTATTAAGTCATTACTGGGTCTGTTATCATTAAATAAAATTGAAAAGGGCAAAAAAATTATCTATGTTATGATGAGCAAGCCTCCTCCCCAAAAAACACAACTCACACTGTCAAAATGTCCAAAAATAGCAGCCCAAAGTAACTATAAAGAAGCAGACCTGGCAACTCTGATGTGAGTGTGCATGTGTGACCCCAGTATAGAGCTATGGGCAGGCCCCTGGAGACCTCCTCTGAAAACAGTGGGGCTCATTTACATTGTAATAGGAGAGAGCCCGGGCCCCTTTATGGACTGTTTGCTTTGGGGCTATAGAAAAAGTGGAAGCTCCGCCCACTCTGCCCCTGCACAGTGACAGAGGGAGGAGCGCACAGCGGCACTTGATGCATGGGAATGGCCTCAAAGTGGTGATTTAGAAATTTAACCAATACGTTTCGCCACTCGCCCAAGTAGCTTCTTCAGTTCTGACATGGTTCTTAAAGGTCCTATATTACACAGAATGGATTCTTGTGAGCTTTAAGCCATGTTATAATGTTGTTTCCTCATCAAAAACATACCCAAAGTTTTGTTTTGTTTACAGTATGGTTGAAATAGGCAGATTACATTCATGAAGTTTTATATCTCTATGAATTAAAACCTTCACCAAAACCGAGACAAGACTTACTAAAATCTGAAATGTAATCATGTTAAAGGTCCTAGTATATTACACAAAATGACTCTTGTTAAGCCATGTTATAATGTTGTTTCCTCACCAAAAACATACCTGGAGTTTTTGTTTTGTTTTTGTTTCATTCACACACTTTTGAGTAATCCTGAATTATTAGTCTGTCTGCATCTCCAAAGATCAAAATGCTCTGTTTCAGCTTGTGAGTTTTCAAGATAACAGCTCAGTAGAGATTGGCAATTCCAAGGCTGAAATCATCCAACTGATTCTAGGATTATGGAGTTTAAAAACACACTGAAGCACTTCCGGTATTACCACATGACATCACAAGGTGGAACAGAGTGTTTTTTATTTGAGAGAAGCCTAAACATGCAGGGTTTATGTGTTAAACATGTGTGAATGAAACAAAACAAAGCTCCAGGTATGTTTTTTGATGAGGAAACAACATTATGGATCAGAAAATAGCTTAATATGAGCCATCCATTTAAGGGACTGGGTTTAAATATCTCTATGAACAAAGGAGCTAACTGTAACTATGTGCGTCTAAACGGAAGAAAAAACTGGATGAACTTTTCAAAACCTTCTTCTGATAAAGCCCTGCCTGTGACTGAGGGATTACACAGACATCCATCAAGTATTACTTCATAAAATCTTGACTAAACCTGACTTCTGATTTAGTTTTAATCCTGTTTACATCTGGCTTGGGTCTGTTTAGTCCTGGTTAAGACCTTTTTAAGACCCCGCTTTGTGCTGGTTTAAATATGATTCATTACTGTAGTTTGACTTTGATCCTGGTGCAGTTTTGGATATGTCATGGCTACTTTAATTCCAGTTTCAGACCGATTTAGTGCAGATTATTTAATCATATTAGTCATAAAATGTAAATCCTAATAAATCCACTTTTTATGAGGTAATACTTGATGGATGTGTGTGTAATCTCTCAGTTGCAAGAGGAAGAATACACTTTAGTCCTGATTTTGTGTGTGTGTGATTTGGTTTTTATCAGTTATTGAGGACCAAATTTAACCAAATCACACAAACACAAAACAGAAATAAACTGTATTCTTCTGGATTTACTAAAATCTATGGACTGGAGATGGGTGGTCCAAATATCGGTACTATATTGGTTATATTATAATACTGGTTCATATATCACTATTGCATTTTTTTACAGATTTACATTTTTTTTTCTATTTCTGATGAAGTAATGAACCTAGCCACATAACCACATTATATTATACCAGAAAAGATACATTTTGTTATACTATTTCAATAGGGAAAAGTTCATTTGTGCACTTAAATTGTCTTAACTTCCATTTGTGGACCTTGCCATGGATTTTAAAATAATTATACAGATATTGCCAAGTACTGGCTATCAGCCATACTGTATATCAATACTGAATGGAAAAATCTATAATGGACCACAACTAGTATGCATATAGTAACAAGATATGCAGTTTAGTGCAGCACTTGAGGGGCCCCATTGAGTTTTTACACAAACAAACAAACAAACAAACAAACAAACAAACAAACAAACAAACAAAACAACAAACAAAACAACAAAACAAAACAACAGAACAAGTTCATTTTAAAGGGTTTGAAGTAGCCCAAAGTCTTTCCTCACTTACCTTTTGCAGTCCCAGCATCCTAATTCTCACAACAAAGACAGATCAGACAATAAAATGTTTTCTAATTAGATGAAAAAAACAAAAAACAAAAAAGCAGATACAGGGCTTTAAAACCCCAGTATTGTCATCACAGCCTTTAGTCCCAGTCACTATTGGTTTATCACAAATCCCTGTTCCCTGGCTGTGTGTTGTTTCCACTCGGCCGGACCCTGTGTGTGCTGGGCACATGTGGCATCAGCATCCGGAAATGTGTGTGAACTTTAGCAAACTTTGGAGGGGCCTACGCACTGGAAGAAAACAATTACTGCCTCACGTTATGAGCGATGAGAAGAGCTTGCCTGCGTGACAAGTCATCTGTTAACAGTCTATTAGAGGAGAAGATTGTGTAACCCTGACCCATGACTTAAGAAAAGAAGTAAACAACCTATATACTAGTATGGGAAAATGGTCTCAGCTGTAAAGATTGAGAACCCAGTATTTTGAGAGTGAAATGAAGGTAGTTCATTTTCTATTGCTTTCATGTGGCAAGCTTAATTTTCTGATGATGTAAAATGTATTAAATGTCCTATGTTACGCAAAATTGACTCGTGAGCTTTAAGCCATGGTAAAAAGTTGTTACCTCCACAAAAAACATACCTGGAGTTGTGTTTTGTTTCATTCACATGTTTGAGTATTTTTAATGTCTTCATCTCCAAAGCTCAAAATGCTCTGTTCCACCTTGTGATGTAATGAAGCTGTAATTTCAGATTTACAGTAACCTTTTACCTTTTGTTCAGTAGAGATGGGCAATTCCAAGGCTGAAAAAATCCAAATGATTCTAGTGAAGGTGTATGGAGTTTGTAATGGAATTTAAAAACAGTGGAGTGTTTTCAGTTTGAGAGAAGAACAGGGTTTTGTGCTGAACATGTGTGACAACTCCAGGTATGTTTTTGATGAGGCAACAACATTTATAACATAGATCAGAAAACTCAGAAACTTTGTGTTTTCTTCTAATAAGACAACTTTGTAAAACACTAAATAGCTGATTTACCTGACATGTTTTGGCGGTAGCACTTCTGCCTTCATCAGAGGTGTCAGCTGACTGCTGTGTCCTAGTCGTGGTCAGTTTGACTAATCTGGCAGATCTATCAGACTCACCGTGGTGTGGTCGTCTCTGGAGAAGTGAGTCCCATGTGTGAGCCAAGGTAAACGCCCCCCTCGTCTCTATTGATGGTCCGTACACCCCACTTCCTGATTTCAGTAGCCTCTCATATCCATCTTTTGTATTTGTGCTTCTCTGTTCCTACTGTTTTAGCTTTGTCTCAGTCCATGACATGGCACTGCATCTTGCATTGTCTTTTCTTTCTCAGATCTTATTTGTCGTGTTGTAGTTGCCTTCTCGCACTCCTTTTTGTGTTCCTTTTTTCTTGTGTTGAAAGTTCTTCCTGTCTCTCCAATGTATGTTTTATTGCACAATTTACACGGAATCTCGTAGATGACATTGTACTTGCTTTCCAGGAAAAAAACAGAAAATAACCTGCTTGTTTCCATGGAAATGTGCCTTTCGCTATATATAATCTCTAAAAGCATGGCATAAAACATAACTATTTCCATGGAGAATGTTTTTTTTTTATTTATTATTATTTATTTATTTAGTTTTATTTATGAGACAAGGACAGTGCATAATCTACATTAACCTTAACAGGAGATGTGTGAGCTACTGTATCCAAATAATTTCCCTTGTGGATCATTAAAGTTTGTCTAAGTCTAAGAGATGCATTGTGCAGGTTGTAGCGCTAGAGCTAATTTCCACCTGTCGTCCCTGGTGCATGTTTTTTAGGTTTTGACGAGGGAAACTGGAGTGCCTGGAGGAAGCCCACCCAAACACGGGGAGAACATGCAAACTCCACTTCATATGTTTGTGCTCACTTGTGTATGTTATCCTCTCCTTATAGTTACAGTATGAACAGTCCCTCAAAACAAAGCAAAAGCCACAGATTCAACCCCCCAAACAACAAGTCTCTGGCTGCAGTTGCATGTTTTTTGTCTAAATCTAAGCCACATGACTCTGGGAGAAAACAGAGTGAATTATGGATGGTCAAAAGGCCGACTGGACGTGGTCAGTCTCAGCTCGCCTGTGTATTTCTACCTCTCAATCTTTTACTACAGGTCTACATTTCCCATAGTCCTCATTCAAGCCCAGAACCCACTGCACAAAGACAAATAAATGACATCTGTGGCCTAAGATACTGACCAGTGCTAGCTTCCTCAAAGAGATACCTACTTTTGATATGTTGGGTAGGAAGCTTTGAAGGTCCTATATTACGTCAAATTGACTCTTGTGAGCTTTTAGCCATGTCATAATGTTGTTACCTCCTCAAAAGCATACCTGGAGTCATGTTTTGTTTCATTCACACGTTTGAGTAACCCTTCAATTTTAGTCTGTCTACATCTCCAAAGCTCAAAATGCTCTGTTCCACCTTGTGATGTCATGAAGCAGTAGTTTTCAAGTTAACAGCTACCTTTTACCTTTTGTTCAGTAGAGATGGGCAATCCAGGTCTGAAATCTTCCAAATGATTCTAGTGAAGGTGTATGGAGTTTAAAAACACAGTGGAGGTCTTCTTGTATTACCACCTGACATCACATGACACAAGGTGGAACAGTGTTTTCTGTTTGAGAGAAGAACTCAACACAACAACATTTACAACGTGGATCAGAAAATAACATAATATGGGCTCTTTAACTCTCTACCCAGTTTCTCAGACAAAGGCCGTAAGGTTTAATTATAGCACAGGAAGTATGTGAGGGCCCTTTGATTATCGGTGCCGTCACAGAGGAAGAGGAGATGCTCTGGAAACACAGGACTCTCCTGGTTTCCTGGTTACAGTGGGTTGAATTGATTTTGCAGATGGAGGTGGGAGAAAGCTATGTCCTAATTTAGTACATATATTTCACTACATGCAATGAATCTTCAAAATAGTGCGAGGTATTGTATAAGCAACAGTGAGTTTACTATGGGGCAAAATAAGCAAATAATAAAAAAGTTGTCAATTGAATATGCAGTCACAATGCACAAAGATACATTTTGTGCTAGTAGTAACTTAAATATGAAATATTTTGTTGTAAATAATAATAACTGCAGTGATGTGGTCGCTGTATCAGATTGTTGTGGTGAAGAAGGAGCATTCCTACACTCACCTATGGTCATGAGCTTTGGGTAATGCCCGACAAGATCGTGGATATAAGCGGTCGAATTGAGTTTCCTCCACTCCTCCTGGGCGCTCCCTTAGAGATAGTCACACTGCTACGAGGAGCTCGCAGTAGAGCCGCTGCTCCTCCATGTCGAGAGGAGACAGCTGAGGTGGCTCGGACATCTGTTCTGGATGCATCCTGGACGCCTCCCTGGGGAGGTGTTCCGGGCGTGTACCACCGGGGAAGACCCAAGACACACTGGAGGAGGGACTGGGCCTCCCTGCCCAGACCACTGCCTCCGTGACCTGGCCTTGGATAAAGTGGAAGAAAATGTATGGATAATAATAGTAAACTAATAAATAAATAAGCCAGAACATTTTGTATTTTTGTATTTTTTAAGGGCCCATATTATGGTATTTTATGATCTACGTATGTTATAATGTTGTTTCCTCATCACATCAAATATATCTCCGTTGTGTTGTTTCATTCACACATTTCACACACACACACACACACGCACATATATATATATATATATATATATATATATATATATATATATATATATATATATATATATATACACACACACACACATATATATATATATATATATATATATATATATATATATATATATATATATATATATATATATATATATATATATATATATATATAGGCTGAGTTCTTCCACTTTCCAGAAAACACCTTCACCAGAAACATTTGAATAATTTCAGCCCTGAATTTCCAGTTTCTACTAAACAAAAGGTAAAAGGGAGCTGTTGAAAACTACTACTGCTTCATGACGTCACAAGGTGGAACAGAGCATCAAACGTGTGAATGAAACAAAACACAGCTTCAGATATCTTTTTGAGGAGGAAACAACATTCTAACAAACTTAAACCTCACAAGAGTCAGTTTTGTGTAGAATAGGGCTGCCCTCAAATTGAAAGCCAAATTGAGCCAACAGACAAACTAAAACTATGTTAAATTTTGCACTACAAACAACATCTTATTTTCAAAAACATGCCCATCCCTCTTTCCTGTATTTTGTGAAACTCTTCTCTGTCCCAATGCGAGTACCACGGCTCCCTCTCTATGCGTCTTATCTTCCTTTAAGCACTCTCTATAAAAAAGTCTAGTGCTGTGTTTAGAGTCGACTTTACTGAGCTTAGGAGCAAACAGGTCCCATCTTTCCCCCCATGCTTCTTCTCCTCGGTGCAATAACATATAAACGGTTTCTTTTTTCTGTTGGCAGTGGCTGTGGTTTACAATCAGAGACTAAATAAATCTCATGTGACGTTGCAACTTGAGAAAAAAATGTGAATTCACTAGGATGGCTTGAGAAAAGTGTGAGAAATATTTAAACAATATGCAAACAACAGACCTAATTCCTACTATATATTCTATGGTATATGCAAACCAGTGTAATCAAATGTATGAAACAAATTAAACATTTTTAGTGTGACTTTCTACTTGCTTATACTTTTAGAAGTATGTCAACCTTAGACAGTTTTTTTTTTTTTGTGATTTAACAGAAAACCCTATGTCCTGTCAATCATCATATCATCTTCCTTATGACCACTTGTATATAGCTGAGATTTGTTTTTAATTACTTATTTTTCTATTTGATTTCTTGTACATATACATTTATATAATTATGCCTTATTTGACACCAGTCTCTTTTTGCTACTTATTTAGAATTTATTATTACCATTTATATTTTTTACTCTTTGTTATTATAACTGTGTCCAAATAATTTCCCTTGTGGATCAGTAAAGTTTGTCTAAGTCTAAGTCTAAGAAGTGAAGTGTGAGAAAGCCTAATCTGGAAATAGTATACTTAATTCATAGTTTTTCATTGTATATTCAGACCTATATCATTTGAACTAAATGTTGGCAACAATATTTATTTTTTTCCAATGACTCTTTGCATATAATCTTGGGAATATTTCAACCTTAAACTCATTTTTCACGCACACTTTTTTCATTGATAACTTTTATCATCTTGAGTTGAGAAGTGTGAGAAAGCCTAATATGTAAATAGTACTTAAATAGTACTATACTCATATATATATTTTCTGGGAATATTTCAACCTTAGACTCATTTTTCATGCACATTTTGTCCATGCTAACTTTTATAATCCTGTCTCAGAGGAATAGGTATTACTATATTTAACTATAATCACTTAATGTCACAGTTGGCATTAACTATCCCCACAGTGTGAATATAAAGTATGGTACAATACAGGATTTTAATATTTGAACTTAAAGTCTTCTCTTGAAATCTATAATCGCTGATATGAGAAGACTTGAAAGCTCTTTTAAAAACCAAAAATGAATAGTCTGATAGATAAGCACTGTTCTTACACAACCATTTTAATCACAAAAAAAATTAAAGTGAGACTAAACGACGCCTAAATTCTGCCCACAACCACATTTCAATTAGAGCCGCTAAACTGGGCAGTACCTGGAGGATTAAAGAAAACAGTGATGGGAGAGGTGGAGGTGTAAAGAACAGTGTGATTGGTCGAACAGGTATCCACATTTCAGACTCCGCCCCTGCAGCCAGGTGTTTGTAGTCAGAAACACCTGCCTGTAATCATGACAGTCCTGTGTGATGTCACCAACTACATCAAATTGCAGAGGCCACTGAAGGCAGAAATCAGAAATTGACCAGAAATCTGTTAATTTAACTGCCAAGATAGATGGAGAATACTATTAAAACACCATATACACGGTTTAGTTTCACTTTAATGGTCTTATATTATACAAAATTGACTCTTGTGAGTTTTAAGCCATGTTGACTTGGAGTTGTGTTTTGTTTTTCACTTGTTGTTCACACATGTTGGGGCAATCCTTTATTATTAGTCTGTCTACATCTCCAAATCTCAAAATGCTCTGTTCCACCTTGTGATGTCATGAAGCGGTAGTTTTCAAGTCAACAGCTCCTTTTACCTTTAGTTCAGTGGATATTGGCAATTCCAGGACTGAAATCATCCAAATGATTCTAGTGAACGTGTACGGAGTTTAAAAACATAGTGGAGCACTTCCTGTATTACAACATCACAAAATGCAATAGAGTGTTTTCTGTTTGAGAAAAAAACTCAGCCTAAATATGCAGGGTTTGTGTGTTAAATATGTGAATGAAACACTCCAGGTCTGTTTTTGATGAGGAAACAACATTGTAACATAGATCAGAAAATAGCGTAACAAGGGCTCTTTAAATGTGCTAAATATAATTACAACAATTCTATATTTAATTCCCATGTAACACACCCCACCCTTCTTACAGTTAATACAAAAAAAATAAAAAAATAAGCCGCCTCCCTCTCCCTCTGTGCCCAGCGTTCTGGCCCTGCAGAGGAATGCCCATGTCATGACTTTTGACTTTGTTCTGAGGAAGTTCTGTTTCTCCTCTGTGGCAGTGTCCATGTATGTGCAGCTGACCGCTTCCTTTTCCCATTCGGAGTGACTCGTGTGTGTGGGTATTCATCACACTGTGGGGACTAAAAACCGTGTACACACTCATTTTATGAGCACCAGCCTACTTTATGGGGACAAGAATCAGGTCCCTGTGCCATATATCCTTTACTATTAGATCAACATGGTTTAAAGGTGCACTATGAAACATTTTGCTTGACGGTCCGTCACCTCTTTGTTTCTATGAATATGTCATTGCTACCGTGGAATGTTCCACAGTATAACATTAAGCAGCTCTACCTTACATTTACTCAATTACTGGTGGTTTTCTAACTCAAAAATAGAAAAACGCCACTAAGCCATGTTACAAGTCAAATCTGTAGAGAGACAAACCCACTCACAGTAAGAATCCATGTTTTCAAGGTATTTTAGCAAAATAAACATTTGTAATGGAATAAAGATAGATACGTTTAATGCCACACTGTGGAACATTACTGGCAAAGCACTAACATCTTCATGTAGACAAGCAGAACTCACCACCTCCACCTGAAAAGTAGTGCACTTTAAAATGATGTGAGGAAAAGTTTTAGATAAGAAACCACTAAGATACCACCACTGTCACATACTCAGGAAACACAAACTACTAAACTGGGAAAACCTACTTAAACTTCACCACATCTGTTTAGTATATAAAATACTGCATGGATTAGCTCCACCTCCTTTATCTACATTTATCACTGTTTCATCCAGCAGACACACCAGAGGTTCCACTCGAGGGGACTGTATCATCCCTCTCTGTAAAACTGCATTCAGCCAGGCTGTGTTCTCATTCACAGCCTCACACCACTGGAACACAGTTCCCCAACAAATCAGAGAGTTACCCACATTTAAATCATTTAAATCTAATGCTTATAAGTGGCTCTTTGAATCCCAAACATGCCAACACTAAAAACTTTTTATTTATTGTATTTTATTGTTCTTTGTGTGTATGTATATTTAAATGTTACTGCTCTTATAAAATGTACTGTTTTTTATTAATTTTCCCACTGTATTAGTATTATTATTGTGTATTTTTATGACTGTTATTTTTAGGATGCCTATTAACATCTGGCAGGGGGACTACCGATGAAAAATAGCCTTTTCGGCTAACTCGGGTATATTTACATTTGTTGTAATGTTTATTAATGTACATTGTCCCTCTTACCAAATAAATAAAAAATGAAATGAAATGAAAGGATGTTGTTACCTCCCCAGAGCTGGTCTCCATGAGGTGTTCCGGGCAAGTCCCACCGGGAGGAGGCCCCCGGGGAAGACCCAGGACACGCTGGAGGGACTATGTCTCTCAGCTGGCCTGGGAACGCCTTGGGATCCCCCCGGAGGAGCTGGAGGAAGTGTCCGGGGTGAGGGAAGTCTGGGAGTCCCTGCTCAGACTGTTGCCCCCGCGACCCGGCCCCCGATAAGCGGAAGAAAATGGATGGATGGATGTTGTTACCTCATCAAAAACAAACCTGGAGTTGTGTTTTGTTTCATTCACATGTTTGAGTAATCCTGCATTATTAGTCTGTCTACATCTCCAAAGCTCAAAATGCTCTGTTCAACCTTGTGATGTCATGTAGTGTCAGTTTTCAAGTTAAAGTTAGGTGTATGGAGTTTAAAAACACAGTGGAGCACTTCCTGTATTACCACATGACATCACAAGCTTGAATAGAGTGTTTTCTGTTTGAGAGAACTTCTAAATATGCAGAGTTTGTGTGTTAAACATGAAACAAAATGAAACAAAACTCAACCCCAGGTGTGTTTTTGATGTGGAAACAACATTATTACAAGTTAGATCTGAAAATAGCGTAATATGGGCCCTTTAAGACATGGGTTAAAATGATGTTAGGGTTTAGTTTAAGGTTGGGCAAGTTGTAATTATGGTTAATGTTAGGATCAGTCACCAGGAAATGAATATAAGTGAATGTAATGTCCCCAAAAAGCATGGAAACCCAATCTGTGTGTGTGGTAAGCCTTTGCATGTGTCACTGTGATGAGATCCAGATGGAAAATTTGAGAGGCCGTGGAGCTCAAACCAACTCCACTCTAAAGAGCCTGACTCAACTTCATCTTTATTCTATGGGCCAAATTCACAGTTTCTTTAAATACAGTTTAAGAGGGATGGCAGACAGTCGGGGTGACTCAGTTCATTCAGAGATGTGTACTGAGTTAAACCAGACTGAGAAAAAAACAAAAACAAAACCTCTACTCACATGAAAGGGTCAATTTGTTTTACTGTCAGAACACATAAAGACAATGTAGACTTTCTGTGAGGTTCACTGCTTGAGACTGGGTTTGGCTTTTAAAGAATCGTTTGGATGATTTCAGCACTTGAATTTCCTATCTCTACTGAACTGAAAAGGCAAAATCTAGCTGTTTACTTGAAAACTACCACTTCATGACACCACAAGGCGGATTTTGAGCTTTGGAGATGTACACAGACTAATAATGCTGGATTAGTCAAACGTGTGAATGAAACAAAACACAGCTTCTGTTTTTTTTGTTTTTTTTTTATGAGATAGCAGCTTTATAACATGGCTTAAAGCTCCCAGAGCCAATTTTGTGTAATATAGGACCTTTAAATACAGACAGATCGCAGATAGTTGGGGTGACTCAGTTCACTCAGAGTTGTGTACTTAGTTTAGCGAGACTAAAAAAAAAACTTAACTTAAATGAAAGGATCACTTTGTTTTGCTGTCACAAAACATAAAGACAATGTAGTCTTTCTACAAGGTTCAGTGCTTGAGACTGGGTTTGGCTTTTAAGTGTTGAAAAGTGACTGTTTGAGCAAACTGGTTGGAGATTAGAGTTTTTTGTTTTTCTTTACAAATATTTTGACCATAATGGGCAATCTGACGTGATGTCTAGAGACACAACCACAGTATTTGCTTGGGTGAGATTTGAACCTGCTACCCTCCAGTTGTGGGGTGCAAATTCACAGCACTCTCTCCCCTTATGTATTCAAATAAACACAAAAATAATAATTATTAAAAACAATATTTAACAATGATTTAAATGACTTAAAATGGAGTAGGAGTCCCCACTATCACATATTTCCCATTTTAAGTATAGTCTTTCCAAAACATGTCAAAGTTTCTGTTGCTAATTAAATATTATCTCTCTCTGGCCATCTCGGTGCCAGAGTTACTGTGGAGTAGTGACACAGATGAGTGGTTGCAGAGTGCAGGTCTGAATTAGTTCATTCAAAGTTGTGTACTTTGTTAAACAGCACTAAAAGAACTCCACTCACATGAAAGGATCAATTTGTTTTACTGTCAGAAAACATAAAGACGCCCCAGATTTTCTTTTAGGCTCAGTACTTGAGACTGGGTTTGGTTTGTAAGGGCTGAAAAGTGATTTGTGTCACTTCTTAGACAATGTATTTCACTAAACTGCAGTATTAACGTAATAGGAGGATTACCACAAGGAATTATAAAGCTAATCAAGTGTGAAGTCACATTTTATATTCATTTTTCAGGTGCATTGAGTAACTTTTCTAGTGGAAGGTTCAACAAATGCTTTTCTCCTGAGATGTTATTGCTTTGTCTTGAATGTTGCTATGCATTTTTTTTTTTCACTTTTACATATCTGATATTTTCACTTTAGTTTAGAAATAGTGTATGACTCTGACCTCGGGTGGACGTTGCATTTGCCCAGACTCCGCGTGTGTCATTAGTTAAAGTTCATTGGCATTGATGGTGTTCACACTGAGGAGGTCTGAACCCTGAGACGAGCCCAGCCCTGGGTCAGAGCTAAAGGCCTTTCACTGTGTCCAGGAGCAGCCCCAGAGTCATCCATCAGCCCCTGTGTGACTCAGCTCTGATCAGGACCAGCTCCAGACCACAGGGCACTTTTAAACACACATTACATTACAGCAGGATTTAACTATATGTTCAAATGGTATCACACTTTTACTTAACCATGTTCTATTGCAAATATGATTCAACATTTAGGCCAGTTTGAACCATAAATCAAGAACGTGTTCCAGTATGAACTGTTAGAAAAACACTTGGATACATTCAAGATAAATATGTTTAAAGCCATATTGTGAAACATTTCCGGCAAAATGGAGACAAGCAGTAACCTGGCTAAGTGTGTCACTCTGAATTGAGTTCTACACATTTTCAATCTGGAATGGCTCCCACAGAAAGAGATTGGAAAACGCGGAACGTCATGACGACTATTTGAATCTGCTTGGTCGAAGCGTCATAACAGCGGGACAAGCCAAAAATTCTAACTTTTGTTACGTCCAGTTGAGAGAAAAACACTGACATCTTCCACAAATGCACAAAGCGTTTACCTTCTGCACGTTTTTCGCAAACTAAATAGTCCGTATTGACTCTAAAATAGGCTGAAGCACGTCTGTCAGCGTCGTCATGTTTGTTTTGGTTTGTTTGGCACTTCGTCTTTGGCTTCCACACAAACCTCAATTCTGCAACGTGACTGGCCGCCAAATTAGGCCCAATATGGATTCTCGTGATTTGGTGAACTCACAAATATTGCAAGACAAGCAGAGAAAACATTACATTGTGCAACTTCAGAATATAATGAATTTAGTCTTCCTAGTTGTCATTCATAGACGGTGCACTGGCATTATTGTATTGTTTGACATTTGTTCATAATGCCATGTAGCATAGGTCTGTATTGTGCCATTTAGACTGTACATTAATGTAATATTCAAATACCAACCAAGCCATTGCATTTACTTTTAGAAAACCCTTATGATCTTCATTCCTCTCACAAATATACCCGCTGCTGTCCTGATGTTGCCCAGACAATGAGGTCATGTTGTGATGACAGATTTAACACTTTAAAACAGTGGGTTTCTCAAGGTTTTCTTAAGTAAACAATTGCAGCTTAACAATGTGCCTTTATGTAACAAAGAGCAAATGCGTCTGGTGGGACTCTGCCTGGTCTTTTTCGGGTCTTTTCCTCAGCTGGACTCTGGGCTGTCATTGTGAGGACTTGGTCTTCTTGGTCTCTGTGGTCTGGTCTCGCTGATGAATGTTCAGTGGTTTCCTTTCATTTAGTTTGTGGATTTCCTGGCTGTGTTTTAGTGCTGTTTTCCTGTCCAGGTGAGGTGCTACAGAAATAGGCCAAGGCCGTGGTTTATTTGTAAAAGCAGGTTTGAAAAATGGAATGACATTTTTACTTTGGTTCATGTTGTAAATGTTTCATGATTGTGGGAAAGGGTAAAGTTGTCATTCTGAGGCTAACCCATGTGACACCACTGCACATGTTCTGATTAATAAATAATGCTGTTGACTTCTGCTGGAGTTTGCTTCACTCTGTAACCTTTTTTTTTCATTTTCAAACTTTGCCTAGAAACGTACGTATACACATGTTTTATTTAGCCATGTTTTATTGTGTTAGATATGCCATGTAAAAAGACTTTCATGCACTTTAAAGTTCTCAATACAGACATGACTACAACTACATAGCTAAAGGGCCTATATTATGCTATTTTCTAATCTATGTTATAATTTTGCTTCCTCATCAAAATTTTCAGAACAGAAAACACAACATCACAGCTTTGTGAGGTCATGTGGTAATACAGGCAGTGCTTTACTGTGTTTTAAAACTCCTTCCACCTTCACTGGAATCTTTTGGATGATTTCAGCCTTGAAGTGCCACTTGAACAAAAGATAAAAGGCAGCTGTTAACTTCAAAATTACCACTTCATGATATCACAAAATTCTATCTTGTGAGAGCATTTTGATCTTTGGAGATATAGACAGACTAATAATGCAGGATTACTTAAACAAATGTGGGGGAAAAAAACAAACAACAACTCAACATTGGGCTTGTTTTTGATGACGTATTATATCATGGCTTAAGGTTCACAACAATCTATTTAGTGTAATATAGGACCTTTAACACAATTGCATTTCAGATTATAGTAAAAATCTTGCCTACAGTCTTTGATGAAGTTTATAATTTAGAAACACAGAACTTCATAATTGTTTTCAACTTACATATACTGTAAACAAATGACACAGCTTGTCTAGTTATTATTTGACAAATGCAAATATATAACACCCTATATAGACACTTTTTAGTTAAATATTGAAACTACCATACAGTTCTTCTTAATTTTACTGTCTAATACTTAGTCAAATTCAAACCTTCAAACCTGTCCCTCTTTCTGTATTCTATGCCCCCCTTTCTTGAACTTTTATCTCCAATATATTTAACACCAGCTATTAAAGGTGCACTGCGTAACATTTCATCTACCACAAGCAGGTTACAGCACTAGGCTACATTACAATTCAGATCTGTGGAGAGTCGCTCCTATTCAGGAAGGAATTACTGTATTTTTGAGCAATAGAAAGACCCGTAATGAATAAATGCTGGATGTATATGTTTAATGTCATACCATGGAACATTCCAGGCAAAGCAATAACATCTCCATGGAGACAAGTGCACCTTTAAGGAAGTCATACTTACTAACAGTATTTGCTTTTGATGTGTGCAATCATAATAATAACGTGATGTGGAAAATAACTGGCTTTCTGACTCACAGTGACTCAGATTAGACCACTACATCCGTGTTTGTGGCCTGTTAAATGCTCTTACTCTGATGAATTACTGCGCTGAGGTCAAGCAGTAACTTCAAAGCTGCACAGTAACTTTTTAACCACAAAAAGAAAGCATGTATGTGTCACTTCAGAGGAACTTTGATGGCTCTGTGACATTAAACATAGAATAAAAGCTCCTTTATGGCCCCCACGCATCAGTTCAACACATACAAGACGAACTAACCTCTTATTATCACAATATAAGTCTACTCAAATTACTACATGTGTTTAAAGGTGCTATATGATACAAAATTGACACTTGTGAGCTTTAAGTCATGTTATAATGCTGTTACCTCATCAAAAACATACCCAGAGTTGTGTTTTCATGTTAACAGCTACCTTTTGTCCAGTAGAGATTGGCAGTTCCAGGGTTGAAATCATCGAGATTATTCTAGTGAAGGTGTATGGAGTTTAAAAACACGTGCAGCACTTTCTGTGTTACCACATGACATCACAAGGTGGACCAGAGTGTTTTCAGTAAATCAGTAAGAGAAGAAGCCTAAAATATGCAGGATTTCTGTGTTAAACATGTGTGAATGAAACAAAACACAATTCCAGGTATGTTTTTGACGAGGAAACATAAATTATAACATAAATCAGAAA
The DNA here is from genome assembly GCA_029959045.1 of Taenioides sp. WSHXM2023. Taxonomy (NCBI): domain Eukaryota; kingdom Metazoa; phylum Chordata; class Actinopteri; order Gobiiformes; family Gobiidae; genus Taenioides; species Taenioides sp. WSHXM2023. The sequence continues at coordinate 8,239,444 of CM057091.1, forward strand.
ATAGTGCAATATAGGCCCTTTAACATTGTATTTACAGTTCAATTCTGCTCGACATACCATTTTTGATTTTGAATGTTATAGTTGCCAAGCAAAGGAGTTGTGGGTTTAAGTTCCTGACCCTAAAAACTAGCCTCTTTGAGAAGCACAAACACAAACTCTGGGCTCATATTTATTTCTGTGCATAAAAATGGTGACAGTAAATGATTGTCAGACTTGCTTATCTCATCCACTATCCAGGCAGGGCACATCCCATTTTATGTTCACATTTGCTGTTATAGCTCACAGGCCACTATAGAAATAAGCAGAAGAAGCAGAAGTGATGAGTCGACATAACGGCAGATGAAATTTAGCTGGACTATAAATAATCTGGTTTTAAAGCCATATAAGTAGAGTGTCCATTTTACTGTGGGTTCATGGGTGGTTTTGGTGAATTTTAAATCAGACCTATAACGCAAAATGGACTTTTCAGAGCTGTAAACCATGTTATAATTGTTTTCTTCTCATTAACCCTCTGGAAGTTGTATTTGGACTGATTCGAACATGTTTGAGCAATCTTTAATCGCTTATTTTCATGACGCCATATTGCCGATCAACTCCCGTTTTCACACTATGCATTAAACCCACGGTAAAGATGCTTTCTTCTCCAGGTATTTTTGAACAAGAAAAACACCGGCAATGAAATTAAAGCGTAATAGATAAGTCAAAGCAATAACATTTCACTGGAGACAAACAGACGTATCCCCTACTAAAAAAAGTTGCATAGTAATTGGAGTAAACAGATGTGAGACCGCCAGTGCATTTTTGGACCTGTAATAACTGTAAATAACAGATCATTATAATCTTAAAGAGTTATGCTTTTATTTCAAACTGGAATCATTCTACCTTGTGACGTCAAATGCCCCACTGAGTTTTTAAACTCCATACACCTTCACTAGATCTTTTGTACAATTTCAGCGCTGGAATTGCCAATCTAAAACTACAAACTACAGCTTCATGACATCACAAGGTGGAACAGAGCATTTTGAGCGTCGGAGATGTAGAAAAACTAATAATAAAGGGTTACTCAAACATATGTGAATAAAACACAACTCCAGGTATGTTTTTGATGAAGTAACAACATTATAACAGCTTAAACCTCACCAGAGTCAATTTTGTGTAATATAGGACCTTCAGTACTTACTGCAAATCCTACAAATATTTAGCTGTAATTTTGTCCTCATATACTTCGTACTGTATTTTACTTCTTGCCCTCTCTAACCCTCAAGTCACTCTTTTCATATCCCTTTATAATCTCACCGTATTTACCTGATGCAAAGTAAAATATGAAAACAAACACATCTCTACTTCTCTCTCTCTTATGACCAGCCCCCCCTCCTTATCTCCCGCTCCTTCGTTTTACTGCCCGCCATAAACTACAAACTTTGTCCCAACCACTTTACTCTGACGACCTCAAATCTCCGCAGGCTTAGACCACTTGAGTTCTATGATGTAAAAAAGTCATGTATTTCTTTTTTGTCAACTTGGCTGGTGTTGAATAATTTACTCACAGTGCTATATATAGTATGGGCGCCCCAGTATTTTTAGATGGGGGCAGTTTTATGTAACGTGCTTTATGTAATCAAAGGTTTAACGGCGGAGTGGTCCCAGTCCTCGGTCGTATAAAGTGGAGACAGTGGGTCAGATAACGCCGTAACTCACACACAAAAACACACATGTTGGGTTTTCATGCGTTCTGAGGACATTATATCATTTTGCAAGCATTTCCCGGAGACCGAAACTAACCTTAACCATAGATACTGCATAGATACTACGTAACCCTTAACCATAACATTATTTTAACCTATATCCAGACTTTAAAGGTTTTATATTACACAAAACTGACTCTTGTGAGCTTTACACCATCATTGTTACCGCCTCAAAAACATACCTGGAGTTGTTTTGTTTCATTCACGCGTTTGAGTAACCCTTTACTATTAGTCTATCTAGAGCTTGGCAATTCCAAGGCTGAAATCATCCAAATGGAGGAGTTTAAAAACACAGTGGAGCACTTCCTGTATTACCATATGACATCACAAGGAGTGTTTTCTGCTTGAGAGAAGCCTAAATATTCAGGGTTTGTGTGTTAAACATGTGTGAATGAAACAAAACACAACTCCAGGTATGTTTGTGATGAGGAAACAACATTAGAACATAGAACAGAAAATAGTGCAAAATGGGCCCTTTAAATTGTGTTGTTGATCTAATAATAAAGTATTTACGTCATGGATACTTAAACTGAATTAAATTAGTAGATTTACTGTGATAAATTCCACCTATTACAAAGAGGCCGGCATCCTGTACTACTTTTGTAAGTTAACAGTATAATTACATAATGAGCTGGTGTAGTTAAATAGTCATAATTAAATGTTTAGCAGCAATTAAAGCATAGAGAAAATGCTTTTATGTTCAACAATATTGGTTAAATGAATAAGATACTATCACGCCATTTGTACACTAAATGCAGAGCAGGTTCTTTAATGGTATTTTTAGGTATTTTAAGAAGGTGTAGAGTCACCCCAACTCCATTTGTGTATTTGATCTGTATGTAGAGCGGTTTCACGTGGGTTCAGACAAAATATGTACTAACCTTAAAACTGAAAAATGTACTCTTTGTGTATTTATTTAACAGACCTGTACCTCACCTGGACCCACATCCACGAGGGGCTGAGGTTTCCCCACTTTTAACCCAACCATTATTATTTGAGGATATATATTAATTCACTTTTTGCTTTCTAGTTTTGGAGTTTACTATCCTCAGTTATTTCACCACAACTTATATCTAAAATGTATTTAGAAACTTAATCCATAAACTAAAATTATGAATGTACTCCATCATGACTCCATCATCTGATGTTTTTTTTTTTACAAGAAGATGAAAATTCAATAAAAATGCTTCCAGAAATGAAACTTCTAGATTTATAACTTTAAAATAAAACATCTGATTTACCTCTTTTCATCCACTTTCACTCATTTACGGCCTATCCTTTCTATCAGTTAGTCAATGGGCCGACATAAAATCCTTGTGTTCTCAAATTAAGTCACCAGTTCACATTTACTTGTATGTCTTCTGGCAGCAGCAGACCTTTCACTGGGAATTGACCGTTTTTGTTCCACCATCCACTCTGTCGCTATACTCATTCATAGATATTCCTTGTTTACGAAGAACTTAACTTATAAAAACAGTGTTAGTATCAGAGGTGCATGGGACCAAGTCAGTGGCCTCTAAATCGAGTCCAGGTAATCTGTTTTGAGCCATTTCACGTTCTTAAACCGAAGTACTGAACACAGCTTGCAATTGTGTAATTTATATGATTTTTAAACTAAATGTATGCTTTAAAACGTCATGCAATAAATGGGGATGTAACAATAGGCCTATCCAGAGCTCACGGTCCAACACTTTTTGTGATATTTTGAAAAGGCAAACAAAACTCTATAATCTATATCTACTTCCTTCTTTTTAAATGATGTTGCTGCATCAAAACAACAAATTTAAGCAAGGAAGCATGTGATCCAATTTACTGTGACAAGCCCCAATATTACTATAAAACATTTGACGACACGATACCACAGGATTTCAGTTATTGTTACATCCCTGGTAAAATGAAGCACCGAAAGTTTCTACTGTATAAAAACAAGTCTCAAGTCATCAAAATAGTGACTCAAGTCTGACTCCAAGTCCCAGTCACGACTATACATGCTCTAGATTCCAATTAACATGTTTTCCAATGAAGAGACGTAATGTTAAAAATAGTTACAGAAGACTTTAGCCTGTGACGTTTTACATAATAAATCACTACGTCTCTTCTAGAGCCCTGAATGATTCACTCATTTACATAACGCTGAACTGTCACAAACACAGACCTGTCCTGACGTCTCCACACACTCACACTGGCATGACTCCAATGAGAAAACACACGTCACTGCAAAGAGCAATACCTACAGTAGATAAGTTAAAAACACTTAAATTAAGAACATTTGACTTTATTTGAGTAGATTCAACTTGACAAGTAAAATGATCTACCAATGGAATAAGTGTGTTTTTCTTAATTCAAGCAACATTAGATTTTGTTTCTTATTTTAAGTGCAAAGGGTTGTTGTTTTTCTTATCTTAAGTGTAGCAAGATGCATTTTCATTTTTTAAGTACAAAAAGTTGTTCCATTAGTAGATCATTTTATTTGTCAAGTGAAATTTACTCAAATCATGATAAAACTTTCTTAATTCAAGTCATCTTAACTTGGCTAGATTTTAGTTTTTTCAGTGATCTGAGCCAGGGTTTAGTCAGTTTACTCAAATGTGTTGTCATAGTCTGTGAACGTCATTTTTACTGACTGAAACTAAATGAAAAAATAAATAGAAATTAATTATTATAACTAAAAACAATTACTAGCATTACATTCATTTTTGTCAAACTAAAACTATGACTTAAAAAGATGCACTATGTAAGTTTTCTAGAAGATGGTCCGCTGCCTGCTTGTTGTTACTGCGTAGTCTGGAATGCTCCACAGTATGGTATTAAACTTGCCTATCTCCATGGCAACAAACATTTTACATCATCAGGCCAAATTACAGGTCTGATCTGTGGAGAGGCAGGCCTGCTCACAGTGATTGTGTATGTTTTATAAGGTATTTCCTGGCAACACAAAATATCTGTAATTAAATAAATGCAAGACAGATGAGGGTAATGCCATACTGTGGAACATTTCAGACTATGCAGTAACATCTCCACAGAGACAAGCAGGTGGTGGACGCTACTTTGTACTTCTCCTTGAGTTAATGGTAATAATAAATTCAAAATAAGTAGCAAAAATAGCAAAAGACTGGTGTCAAATAAGGCATAACTATATAAATGTATATGTACAAGTAAAAATCTAATTTAGAAATATAGTAATTCAAATATATCTCCGCCATATACAAGAGGTTGTACGGAAAACAGTGCAAAGATGAAATAATGATTGACAGGACATAGGGTTATCCGTTACATAAGGGTGAGTTGTTGTACAGTTGTAGGGAGTATTATCTGTTACGTAAGGGTAAGTTGTTGTACAGTTGTATGGAGTATGGTATGAATGTAGTTTTCTTGACTCTGAATCTGAGTATCTGACACTGAAAAGAGGCTGTAGTGACATGCACGATTAGGCAGGACAGTCCGTCACGAGATAGGGCCACACATGCAGTCATTATGGTGTCAGTTTGTGAAGTCTGAAAGGCTAAAATAGCAGCTACACACGAGTGCACACAACACTGATGAGATGTGATCAATGTATTACATGTGAGAGAGATAGATAGATAGATAGATAGATAGATAGATAGATAGATAGATAGACTGAAGTAGTTACATTACATATACATACGATTTACATATTATTTATATTATGCAAGAGAGAGAGGGAGAGAAAGACATAGAAAGAGATGGAGAGAGTGAAAGAGAGTAAGAATTAGTAAGAGGGAGAGGCTCTATTCACGTGTGGCATGAATTAAGTTGTTGGGTTATTTTTAAACCTCTAAATTACGTCAAAGCCAGTGTTGTGAATGAGAGTTTCCAAACACTGTTGTTATAAGGATTATGTGGAATAAAGGTGACAGAGGTATTGGCTTTTCTAGCTGACTTCAGTTCTATTTTCATGCATTAAAACTGTGCGCAGGTTCATAATTGAAGAAAGAAATACTATGATACACAAAATTGACTGTTGTGAGCTGTAAGACATGTTGGAATGCTGTTACCTCATCAAAAACACATCCAAGTTGTGTTTCTTACATACCTGAGTAATCCTTTATTATTCGTCTACTTCTCCAAAGCTCAAAATGCTCTGTTCCACCTTGTGATGTCATGAAGCGGTAATTTTCAAGTTAACAGCTCCTTTTACCTTTAGTTCAGTGGAGATCAGCAATTCCAGGTCTGAAATCATCCAAATCACTTCAGTGAAGGTGTATGGAGTTTAAAAACACAGTGGAGCACTTCCTGCATTATCACATGACATCACAAGGTGGAACAGCGTCTTTTCCGTTTGAGAGAATAACTCTGTAAATATGCAGGGTTTGTGTGAATGCAACAAAATACAACTCCAGGTATGTTTTTAATAAGAAAACAACATTAAATTAAAGCCGCGCGCGGCTATGGTGGCCCTCGCCCCGGTTCGCACGCCCCCCCGCGCAGCCACCGGGGCCCCACGACCGCTCCGGCTCGCCACTCGCTCTTCCCGACAGCCGCCCAGGCCGCCAGCTCGTCCGCCCAAAAATGATATTACGCCCCTTTAAATATGCACCTTTAAATATATCGTAGGAGTCATTGCGCCCCTGCTGGTGAACCATAAAAAATGCCACATGTCCAAAATATGTTTCTCTTGTAATCGTTCATAGAATTTCATCCCCAAATTTGCACAGATCCTCCATCAGGAATTTACATTATGCACCTTTAAATGGTTTTGAGGGAGTCTGTGCGCCCCTACTGGCCAACCGTGAAAAATACCCCATGTGTGTAATATATTTATCTGCTTGGAATCATGCATAGAATTTATTCCCCGAGTTTGGTCCAGATCCGATAATGTACTTGTTTTATGTCTATGGTAGGGGGCGCTATAGTGTTCACTTGTCATATACTTTATAGTGTATTATATTCAGGCTGAGATCAAACATTAGTGATTAAAATTTCAGCATGATAGGACAAAGCATGTGCTTGTAATAATTTTTAAACTATTTTTTTGGGGAGTATTTGCGCCTCTGGTGGCCAACTGTGAAAATTGCCCCATGTTCGTAATACATTTATTTGCTTGGAATCATGCATAGAATTTATTCCCCAAATTTGGTCCAGATCCGATAATGTAGTTGTTTTATGTCTATTCTAGGTGGCGCTATAGTGTTCACTTTTCATATAATTTATAGTGTTTTATAATAAAGTGGAAATCGAGCATCAGTGATTAAAATTTCAGTGCTATAGGACAAAGCATGTGCGTGTAATATATTTTAAACTATTTTTTTGGGGAGTATTTGCGCCCCTGTTGGCCAACCGTGAAAATTACCCCATGTCTGTAATATATTTATTTGATTGTAATCATGCATAGAATTTAATCCCCGAATTTGGTCCAGATCCAAAAACGTTGACATTTTATGCCTATGCTAGAGGGCGCTATAGTGTTCACTTTTATTATATTTCATATTTCATTACATTCGGGCCGGGTTCACACAGTTGTGATTTGAGTTTGAGCTCTCTAGGCCAATGCCTGTGGCCGTGAGATGTTGTCAAAAAAACAGGAAATGAAGGAGTTATTCGCCGGCGTGCTACGGGCAAACCGTAAAGAGTTAAGAAAAACCAATGCACACTTTTGTGAACCCATGTCTGTAGATGTGACATGTCAAATCTGAGCTCATTTGGACTAAACATGAGGGAGTTCATTCTTTTTTCACACACCCAAGTCAAAACGGCGCCGAATTTTTGATCCAATATGGCCGACTTCCTGTACGTCACTGGGCAGTGTTACGAATACCTTTTTTGTTTGTCTCCTTGAGCTCTATCACTGTTCCGAATTTCATCAGCCTACGCCAAAATATGCTTTTGGGCTGCCCATTCATTTTGAAAATTTCATTTTTCAAGGGGGCGCTGTCGAGTGGGGTCACTTTGGGCATTGTCGCGATGCCCATTTTATCAAATTTTTCGCCGGACCGGTCAATCTGATACCCCCATGTGGGACTTTTCGTCGACGTTCAGGGGGTCAAAATCGCGATCGTTTGCAAAGAAAAATTAAAGCCGCGCGCGGCTATGGTGGCCCTCGCCCCGGTTCGCACGCCCCCCCGCGCGGCCGCCGGGGACCCACGACCGCTCCGGCTCGCCACTCGCTCTTCCCAACAGCCGCCCAGGCCGCCAGCTCGTCCGCCGGAAAAATTATATTACGCACCTTTAAATATGCCCCTTTAAATATACTGTAGGAGTCAGTGCGCCCCTGCTGGTGAGCCATAAAAAATGCCACATGTCCAAAATATGTTTCTCTTGTAATCGTTCATAGAATTTCATCCCCAAATTTGCACAGACCCTCCATCAGGAATTTACATTATGCACCTTTAAATGGTTTTGAGGGAGTCCGTGCGCCCCTGCTGGCAGGCCCCCCCCGTGCGGCCGCCGGGGACCCATGACCGCTCCGGCTCGCCACTCGCTCTTCCCGACAGCCGCCCAGGCCGCCAGCTCGTCCGCCCGAAAAATTATATTACGCACCTTTAAATATGCACCTTTAAATATACTGTAGGAGTCAGTGCGCCCCTGCTGGTGAACCATGAAAAATGCCACCTGTCCAAAATATGTTTTTCTTGTAATTGTTCATAGAATTTCATCCCCAAATTTGCACAAATCCTCCATCAGGAATTTACATTATGCACCTTTAAATGGTTTTGAGGGAGTCCGTGCGCCCCTGCTGGCCAACCGTGAAAAATACCCCATGTCTGTAATATATTTATTTGCTTGGAATCATGCATAGAATTTATTCCCCGAATTTGGTCCAGATCTGTTAATGTACACATTTTATGTCTATGCTAGGGGGCGCTATAGTGTTCACTTTTATTATATTTCATATTTCATTACATTCGGGCCGGGGTCACACAGTTGTGATTTGAATTTGAGCTCTCTAGGCCAACGCCTGTGGCCGTGAGAGGTCGTCAAAAAAACAGGAAATTAAGGCGTTATTCGCCGGCGTGCTACGGGCAAACCGTAAAGAGTTAAGAAAAACCAATGCACACTTTTGTGAACCCATGTCTGTAGATGTGACATGTCAAATCTGAGCTCATTTGGACTAAACACGAGGGAGTTCATTCTTTTTTCACACACCCAAGTCAAAACGGTGCCGAAATTTTGATCCAATATGGCCGACTTCCTGTACGTCATAGGGCAGTGTTATGAATGACTTTTTTGTTTGTCTCCCTGAGCTCTATCACTGTTCCGAATTTCGTCAGCCTACGCCAAAATATGCTTTTCAGATGCCCATTCATTTGAAATTTTGCATTTTTCAAGGGGGCGCTGTCGAGTGGGGTCACTTTGGGCATTGTCGCGATGCCCATTTTATCAAATTTTTCGCCGGACCGGTCGATCTGATACCCCCATGTGGGACTTTTCGTCGATGTTCAGGGGGTCAAAATCGCGATCGTTTGCAAGGAAAAAAAAAAAAAATAATAATAATAATAATAATAATAAGAAACCGGACAAGAACAATACCCCTCGCCATTGACTTTGTCAGTGGCGAGGGCCAAAAATAATAATAAAGGAGAAAAAGAAACCCGCGAAGAACAATACCCCTCGCCATTGACTTTGTCACTGGCGAGGGCCAAATATAGATAAGAAATTAGCGTAATATGGTCCCTTTAAGAAATACAAAACTGTAGCTTTGAGTTTCAAGAACGCTGTCTTATCTACCTTCATAATTTGAAACCTATTTGAACAAATTTACACTATTATCACAAAAAAAAAAAAAAAAAACAGACCTAGATTCAGTATATTTAACCTGCCCACACATTTGTCTCCATGTTCTACAAATAAGTTCACATTTAATTAAAAATGGTCTGATCTTATCCTGTGTGCCGTCCTCCTGTTTGCTCTTCCACAGTGAAGGTGAACATATTGAAAGTTTTCCATGCAGTGAGTTATTATTGCAGCGTGGTCCAGGCAGCCCTCAGAGCCAAAACAACAGTGTTATATGGGATGTCCCTCTGAAAACAAACCTGAGCCTGCGATGGTGGCACCCGACGTTTATTTACCCAGAGTTCCTTGCGGCGTCGCCCCCGGAGACGGCTGTGGAGTATATTCGCTAGTATATGCTGAGATTAATGCTAGCTCCATGACGGCGCACAGACCCAAAAGCAGCTGTTGAAAAGTGGCTCTTTTGTTCCATGATTGAACTGTCATTTTCTCACAGCCTCCATCTTTCTTCTATCTGTCTGTGTCTACTCTAACAATGTGTAGCCTGTAGCTTTACAAGGATTATGTATCGGACTTTGTATGTATCAGCATATTCATTTGAGATAGGGCAGGGAAATATAGCAAAAAAAACAACAACTATTTTTTCCCCTTGTTGATCGATCACAATTTTTTATTCAATATACTTTCCTTTAAAAAAATCTTAATTTTATCAAAATAAACAAGATCTATTGTCAGTGCCCTTTCACACAAACATTTATTCATCTACAGTCACATGCATATCATAAACAAAAAGTTTAAAGTTGCACTATGTAACTTTTCTAGGGGAGTCAAGTTCTTGTCTGCATGGAGATGTTACTGCTCTGCCTGCAAAGTTCCGCAGTATGTCATTAAACGTTTATATCTTGCATATATACAGTTTGTTTGGTTTGTGTCTTTTTTATTACCATTATTATTATTATTATTATTATTATTATTATTAATAATAATAATAATAATAATAATAATAATAATAATAATAATAATAATAATATTACAGTTTTAGAACCTCTACTACTACGGGAAAGTATAGCACCTGGAGACAACCCATCCAGACAAAGGGAGCACATGCAAACTCCACATAGAATATCCATGGCAACTGCAAGCTTGTATATAACATGCAGGTATTACGTAAAGGTGTAACTTTATAGGGTACGCCACCTTGCCTCCGTGCATGGAGATTTTTGCCTGGAATGTGTCATTAAAGATGTTTTTATTGCTCAAAAATACCACAGATCTGACCAGTAACTCAGTCAGGCAGTGCCACCTACGTGTCTCCATGGAGTTAAGTTTAATGTAATACAGTGGAATATTAACGCAAAGCAATAAAATCTCCATGGAAACAAGCAGGTGGTGTTCCCTGTACCAGAAAAGTAACACAGTGCATCTTTAAGTAAAAATAGTTGTCCTTTCTCTTAAGATATTGATCCAACACACAGGATCTATACGAGTACAAACAGACTTCAGTTGACTCCCATGCGTTTGACTGTGTTCTGTGTCATGGCCGCTGTTCTTTGTGACCAGGGCATGTTTTCTATACTGATCCTGTCTTGTTCTGTGAAATATTTACACCTACACTTTGACAGATAACCTCATTAAAGTCAGTGCACTGATCCAAAACGCTGGTGGTCCCTTTACACGCATGGAGGCGAGCCTGTCGGTAAATAGACCCTGTCCCACAGAGGCTGTCTGTGACACAACATATAATCTAAACAACAAGGAAATACTGCATTCAGGAGTCCAGGCACACAGCAATTAGTTCACATATGGATTTTTGATCAAGCTTAAATAGAGCTGTTTAAAGGCACAGTGGACATGTCAACAATGAGCAGTCCCTCGATGTAAATTTATATAATAGGGATTACAGAAATATATGGAATTATACAAACAGGACATTTAAATTCACCTTGTGGTACACTCTTGGGTTTAGCAGCCAATCAGAGGTCAAATAGTATTTATGGGAACTGCAAATATAGTGAAAGTTTGACTTGTCCATAATGCTTTTTTATTCTCATCTTGATGCTACTGCAAGTGGCCTAGCGCCTAGTGTGATGTTTAATTATAAACAAAAAAGATTTAGGTTCAGAATTGATCATATTATTAATCATATGTGTTATCATCGCTTTCGTGTTGCTTCATGTAAACGTACTGGCAAAGGCTTTATAATCTTATCTAACTTAAACGTTTAACATTGTGTAAAATGTTTCCCACCTAACACTTAAATCAAAAACTCACCTTGTAACTTTTAGCCAAAAATATATATTATATTGTTTGCAGAAAAAATATCATGTATTCTTACTGTCAGTAGGTTTGCATCTCCACAAACCTGGCTCGTGTCTGGCCAGGAGAAACATGGAAATGTTCTTACTTTGGCATAAAACTTCAGTGTGAATGTTCTAAAGTATGATTTAGCTTTCTATTTCCATGGAATCATGCAGGTGACTTATACTTCCAGAAAGTTACACAGTGTTGCTTTGACATTGTTGACAGAACAATGACATTTCCATAGAAACAAACAGGTGAAGAACCTACAACCAAAAAGTGACAGAGTACACCTTTAATTAACCTTTTTTAGATAGTATTTTTTAGATTTGGTATGAGTCCTGGCCCAGAGCACACACACATACACAGGAAGAACATGCAAACTCCACATTGGATCATCTTACTGAAGTGCAAACTACTCTGCCACTGCATCGCCCAGCTATTCCCATGAAATTAAGTATTTTATTTTTAAATAAATAAAAAATGTGGTTCGGCCAAAGCTCCTATCCATTACTCTTGGACAGTTTGTGTAATTATCTCTCTAATGAAACTCTCAGGAGTAACTAATTGGGTCGACCTGTTTTACACATTTGAACCAAGTTAGGTGCTCTTTTAATCAACCAGCTTTAATGAACCCGTCACACTGCTCACTAATGCAGAACAATGGGCTTGCTTGTAAATTCTCCCTGGCCCTTTAATACGAATGAAATATCCTCTTTTGTCCACATACATCTCCACAAGTGTCACCTATATTAACTGGAGCTGCCAGTCCCACTGCCATTAACAAAGATTTATATGGTTTAAGTACAAAAAGGCCCGATATCACATGATCGCCCCTGACCACCCATTGGCTTTGAGAGGGATTAGAAGAAGCAGGCTGAAGCTGAGACAAAGCTCGTCCCTGACACGTAAATGGGACAGAGGGTGGGCGCATGTATAGGGGAGCGCTGGTTGGAGAAGCTGATGGAAAAGGAGCCAGAGAGGGCAGAGAGGGCAGAGGGGGCAAAGGGGGCAAAGGGGTCACATGGTCCACTCTCTTTTGTGGATAAAAGACATAGTTCTGCTTATGTGGCTGTTAGCAGGTCCAGAACAGTTTGGTCTGATGTACAAAAGAGAGGATTCAAAAGACTGCCAGAAAGAGTGTATTTAAATTTACATAGACATACACAATGCTGCTTTCAAGACTCGTCACAGCTACAGTGACAACGGGGTTTGGTCTACAATATATTTGCTAAAGTGCAGAAAATAGTTTGTGACGAGTGACTACCATGAGACTTATTTACTTGGGTATGGGGCTTTACTGTCAAAGCCTGCTGAAGTTCTGAAAGTTAATTATGAAGTTCTGAAAGTTAATTATGTGGTAACTAATTAACTTTCAGAACAATTATTTTCAGACAAAAAAAAAAAACACATTAAAAACAAAAAACTTGTGTAATTTGTTTTAATAATGCTGCAGGTATATAAAGATACAGAAATTGATTTTGAATGTCCTCTACTGTGAGGTTTAGGCCGTGTTATAATGCTGTTACCTGCTCAAAAACATACCGGTTCCACCTTGTGATGTCATCAAGTGGTAGTTTTCAAGTTAACAGCAACATTTTACCTTTTGTTCAGTTGAGACTGGCAATTCCAGGGCTGAAATGATCCAAATGATTCAAGTGCAGGTGTATGGGGTTTAAAAACACAGTGGAGCACTTCCTGTATTACCACATGACATGAGTGAAAGAAGAGCTCAGCCAAAATATGCAGAATTTATGTGTTAAACATGTGTGAATGAAACAAAACTCAACTCCAGGTCTGTTTATGATGAGGAAACATTATAACAGATCAGAAAATAGTGTAATACGGGCAGGCCCTTTAAATAAAAATAAATATTGGTCTTGTGGTCAATAGTTAAATCATATAGCTAGCTTTCAAACATGTTTTTAGTTATTTTTAAGAGTCCATAGGAAAAAAAAGTGGGAAATTTACTCCCAGAACCTCAAAATGCTCGTCCCTGGTGAGCTCCATTATGTGCTGGTGCAATGGTTCTCAAAAAAGGTGCAGGTGCAGTGAAGGTTTATGTGCTGGAGAGCGTTTTGTCATTAAAGAAAAGACTTGGTTAAGAACTGTTCATTCAAAACTGAATCCAGATTTAGACATGGTTTAGTTCTGATTTAAACCTGGTTGCTTGCTGCGTTTAGACCATGTTTGGATCTTGTTTTGCCTTTGAATAGTATGTGAATAGCATTTTCTTTTGCTCATTAGACTTCAAACTTTGGCACAAAAGTTACCTGCAACTACTTAAAAACAACAACAAAAGAAGAAAATACTCAATCAAAGCAGTAAAACGTGTCGAGTTGTCCAAGTGTCCTTTTGTTTGAAGTTGGGCCTTTTTCAAGTTTGGGCAAGAGCTGAATATACCAGGGAGAAACTTGACATACACTAATTATAAATGAACTGTTAAGTACTGCATTTTGAAAACATTGTGAGTATTTTTAGGTTGGTCTAGTCCTATTCCTGAGTTTAGGCCATGTTTAAAGGTGCAATGTGTAACTTTTCTGGTGGAGGGTCCGTCAAATGCTTGTGTCCATGGAGATGTTATTGCTTTGTCTAGAATTTTTCACAGTATGGTAGTAAACCTTTCTATCTTCAAAGCAGACCAAGTTACTGGTTAGATCTGTTGAGAGGCAACCCCGCCCACAGTCAGAATGTCTGTTTAATGTCATATTGTGGAACATTCTGGACAGAGAAGTGACAAAACCCTTAGAAACAAGCAGTAGTGGACCCCCAAACAAAAAAAAAAAGTTTCATAATGCACCTGAAATCTTGGTTTGCCATTGAATGTCATGTAGCCAAGTGTTTTCTTTCACTCACTTAATACTAAACTTCAAATTATGAAATACACTAATTATAAATAGAACTGCTAAGTACTGCATTTTGAAAACACTGTGAGTACTCTTTGAAATAATGCAGTATGTATTCTCAACAACTACTTTATTTTTACCTGTAGGGTAGTTTGAAATAAAACCCTTGCAACACAGAACTGCTGAGCTCTTAACCTTTGATTTGCACTCTCCAGCTCCACATAATGGTTTAATTTGTCAGGATTTTGCTAATCTGAGAATCAGACCATCTCATTAACATTTGTGACCAGAGGAAGAGCCAGTCACACTGCAGCAGCATGTTGATCAATGACTGCTCATTACCAGCGCTGTATATGGAGCTCATGCTTTTTTGTCCATTCCATAAACAGGGTCTCCCGTACTTCTTGTGTTGTACAGGTTTCAGGAAATTACAAATAGAAAATGTGTGGTTGGTGACATTATATAATACAACTGTTTTGAAAGGAATGAATGAAAGGCAAGACTGTTTTTTTAAAAATGATACCAAACACTACAGTTTGAAGGGCCAGAAAATAGTATGTTATAATGTTGTTTCCTCTTCAAAAACATATCCAGAGTCGTTTTTTTTTTTTTTTTTTTTTTTTTTTTCCCCATTCATACATGTTTAACACACAAACCATGCATATTTAGGCTGATTTCTTCTCTCAAATTAAAAAACACTTTGCTCCACTGTGTTTTTAAATTCCATACACATTCACTATTTGGATGATTTCAGACCTGGAATTGCCAGTTTCTACTACAAAAAAGGTAAAAAGTAGCAGTTAACCTGAAAACTATTGCTTTGTGACATCAGAAGGTGGAACAGAGCATTTTGAGTTTTGGGAATGTATAGACTAGTAATAAAGTGTTGAGAGTCACTTATCCACAGAACTTACAATATCCTGTTGTCTCCATGGTGAAGAACTTACTAGGCAACAAAATAACATCTCCATGCAGACAAGTGATGGACCCTTCAGCAGAAAAGTTGCATAGCGAACCTTTAAACCTCTGTGTTGTGGCCACTTCAAATCTGCCAGTTGTGGAGGTTGAAATTTTGAGTTCTGCGGTTTCCTTAATGACTTGTTTATCTGAATCTTTAAACAGAGAACCACAGATTCACAACAATAGAAATGCTTTCAGACCCAAGCCAAGCGTCCGATCCCAAGTACGTCTCCAGAAACAAAGCGCTCCTTGACAATCAGAAGTCTCCCATCAGTCTTCCACAACAATAACTGACTTGTCCACTGCACAGAGGGTCATCCGGGTCCCGACCAGAACCCCGCCCTGGTCCAGTCCTGATCTTTCTGAGGTCGTGCTGGGGTCTATGTCGTGGGAGTATGTATTTTGTAGTACTGACCTTCAGACTGTGTAGTGACGCCTCTGTCGCACAATACATGGGAAATGTAACTGTGTATTCATGTGCTAATCCAAATGTTATGGAGGATTGGCAGAGCTCAACAGCCCACACAACTGCGTATACAAATCAGGCTAACTCAAGCACTCCTTTGTACCATATACTGAATAATGTAGTAGAAATCACTAGATGCAATGCGATAAAATTGAAGAAATTGTTACAGTTCATTTGCGTATTGATTACCATATTGTGATTCAAAATGTACATTCAAGGTCCTTTTAAAATCCTATATTATTCAAAATCGACCCTTGTTAGAATCTTGATCAGAAATATACCTGGAGTTGTGTTTTGTTTCATTCACATGTTTGAGTAACACTTTATTATTAGTCTGTCTACATCTCCAAAGCTCAAAATGCTCTGTTCCACCTTGTGATGTCATGAAGTGGTAGTTTTCGCGTTAACAGCTACCTTTTACCTTTTTTTTTTAGTAGAGATTGGCAATTCCAGCACTGAAATCATCAAAATGATTCTAGTGAAGGTGTATGGACTTTAAAAACACAATAGAGCACTTCCAGTATTACCACATGACATCACAAGGTGAAACAGAGTATTTTTTGAGAGAAAAATTCATCTTTAATATGCAGGGTTTGTGTGTTAAACATGTGTGAGTGAAACAAAACACAACTCCAGGTCTGTTTGTGATGAAGAAAAAACATTATAACATAGTAAACCATAAAATAGCGTAATACTAATTAACTATTTTTTTTCTTAATTAATTACGTAATTTGTTGGAACACTTTTAGTTTCAAACATTGTTGCAGTGTTAGGAGAATTATACTTCAAATTTAATATTAAAATGTCACTGTGGCCTCGTTTGTATTTAGTAGCCAAGCTGTACTGGCTTCATCAATGTCCTCTTCAGATCTTTCAAAACAGCTTTAATCAAAAAACTAAGTAAAGAGGTTGCAAATTTTATTCCACGATCAGTTGGCAAAGGACTCAAAACTTAATCAACTTCAACATCAAATCAGTTTTAATAAATATGGAAATTGCCCTGGAGGATTGAGAACTTTCAGATTCGGCACGGTGAAATCCATTAGCTTGGGTGTTTCTTATCTATGGGATAAATGTGAGTGGTTAAATCTGTTAACTAAATGTAACTCACCCTATTGAGCTGGAAAGACTCCTGCAGAATTTTAATGTTAGCTAGCTCCCTGTTGCCGCTTTGGTTTGACTGATGGACCAACTCTGGCTGTAAAGAGACTCAAGTAGAATTTGTAATCACAATTCAAGCTCCACTTCCTAAATGAAGCCTTCACTCTGTCCAAAACAAAGCCTGTATCGACTTCACCGCCGCCTATCCACAGCAGAACCACCATTACAATGGCGTTTCCAATTGCGCGGCGTCGAAAAGGCGGAGCTGTGTTACCACGTTGAGTTTTGTGAGATCTGTCTAGATCTCAATTCACCCAGACGAGAGGTCTTTCATCTGGGCTAGACCTATCACTCCGAGCTGGGAAACAGGATCCAGAGTCCTGTCCCCGGCCCTCCCACCTCTGCCCAAGCTCGGACCCTCTCAATGGGCTCTTTCAGTATTGTGTGGCGCTCCGATCTCCAGGTCAATGGCAGCTCTGAGACTTTCGAGTGGGAACAAATGACTTGCTTGGGGAGTGCTGTGAAGTAGCTGTGGTGGAGGAGAGGCAATGCTGACTGCAGAGTTTAATATGAGAGTGATGACAGAGGCAGCAAATCCTGACTCCAGGTCTCAGGCTGGGGTGCACTTATTTGACTTCTTCAGTTGGTTGGTAGTTGGGGAGACTAAGCTCTACTAGATTAGTGTCAGTGCGGGTTCAGACAGGAGGCCCGGCCAAAGGAGGAGTGGGACAAACCAACAGTGTGCAAGAGAAAGCAAGGGAATTTTAATTGACCTGAAAAAGAAAAATGAATTAATTCATTATGGGTTAAAGGTGCACAGTGTAACTCTTCTGGAGAGGGTCTGCAACCTGTTTGTCTCCATGGAGCAGTTTAAATTGTCCACAGTATGGTATTAAGTATTGTATTATACTACTCTGTTATTAATTCAATTGCAGGTGTTATTTATTACTCAAAAATATCTTGAAAAATATCCATTCTTACTCTGAGTAGGATCGCCCCTCCACAAATCTAATTTGTAATTCATAAGTTTATGGCCATACTGTGGAACATTCTAGGCACATCTCCATGGAGACAAGCAGGTGATGGACTCTCCAGCAGACAAGTTACCCAGTGCACCTTTAAAGGACTATTGCATAAACTCAGCATAAAGCATAAACTTAAAGCATAAACTTTAAGTGGAGCATGCTATAGGGTTATTCACAGAGCTGATATGTAGAGACACTGACAATGATCAATTAAAGTATATGCACAATAACTAAACAAATAGGAGTGAAATACAATGTGTAAACAGATATATTATAACCAGATATTACAGTGCTAATGAGGTTAGCTCATGGGTTAACGGTGTAATTTCATTTTTCATTGCCTGACCAGCCAGTCCCTTCTGCATTCTGCATCAGACCATAGAGCATCCAAATTTGAGACAATCCAACCACAGGCGCTAAAAAGTGGAAGACCACTCCTCTTAAAAATTCTTGTAACATTCAGAACAGAATATATAATTTCTTAAACCTGAGATAAGTAATAGGTTGGTGCTTTGACTGCTGATTCTGTAAAAATCTGCGTTATTTCTCAGTCCTTTATGTTGTTTCCCTCCCCTTTTTATGTGTAAACTGCCAAATGGACCATGTGTCTCTCTGATTGGTTAATCCGCCTCTCAATCACATCCTCTGAAATCCTCGAGATAGGATATGGCTCCAGATCGACTGCCAATCTGGAACAGGGGTTTGCTGAAATGGTTTGACCAGTGGGTCTCAAACCTTTCACTCCAAGTACCACCAAAGAAAGGAAAAAAGAAAAGAAAGAATTAAAATCCACATCCTTACAGCTGGGAGGCAGGAGCACTAACCACTCTGCCACTATACAACAATCATTTTTCAGTTGCAAGTCTTCTGAGTGTATATTTCCATTTATTCCTCTCTATGATGTGGTCAAAATGTCTTATGCCAATTATGAGTTACTGAATTCTTGACCATTGAGTAAAATGACTTTCTCTTTTACAGCCCTCACATCGAAACGTACTTGTGAATAGCTGAACTTTATCATCTTAAGGGTATCATCGAGTGTAGTCAGGAAAATGCCACCAAATGTCTGAGTTAAATTAAAGCTGGAGACACCTGCTGTGGCATTTCAGAAACACAATCAAACTGACCCACGAGTCCCTGGCATTTAAAGCATCACATGCCCAACTATCAGAGGAAACTGTTTAAGAGATGTAAGAAAGCCACCACACAGACACTGGGGGTAGTATAGAGCACATTTGATTAGCCTCACTTGTTTGTGTTGCTTTGTGTTTGTTGATGTTTATACCACAGAGCAGACGAGCCATGTCTGGTCACATTCAATCAACAAATTATAGTGGTTGTGTAAATGCAAAAGGAAATGAATAAATATGTGACTAGACGCACCATCTCATTCAATGCTTTTTCTATATGTTTACAATGTTCGACATTTTGTATACATGCAGAAGACATCAGATATATGAACGGAGATGTATGGAATTATGCAGCAAAGGAAAAAAAGTGAAATAACATAGAATAATAATATACTGTTCAAAAAGATTAAAGGAGCACTTTGAAAACACATCAGATCTCAATGTGGAAAAAAATGTGTTGGATATCTATACAAATATAGACAGGGCAATGTCTTAGGAACAAAAGGGTGCCACCTCTTTTAATGGAAATGAACAACAGGTGCATTAGAGTGGCAACAATGAGACAGCCCCTAAAACAGGACTGGTTTTGCACGTGAAGGTCATTTTAAGTTTCTCCCTCTTGGTCTTTTGGCTGTTTTTTTCAGTAGTGCTGACTTTGGCTAGAGTGATTATCACTACTGGGAGTATGATGGCACACCCGGACGTGCCGGACGGGTGATTTAATGTGCCTCCCAGCACAATCTTCAGAACACAGAGGAGATTTCAGGAGACAGGCAGTTACTCTAGGAGAGCTGAACAGGGCCGTAGAAGGTCCTCAACCCATCAGCAGGACCCATATCTGCTCCTTTATGATGGTGGCCTGAAGGCGTCACGTCCTGTAGTGGACCCTGTGCACACTGCCCAGCACTTTGGAGCTCCATTGGCATTTGCTAAACGACACCAGAACTAGCAAGTCCCCCACTGTGCTTTTCACAGATGCGAGCAGGTTCACTGAGCACCTGTGAAAGAGTCTGGAGAAGAAGTGGTTTGGTGGTGGGTCAGTGATGGTCTGGGGAGACAGACCTCTGCCAACTAGAAAACCGCAGTCTGACTTCCACTGGGTATCGGGATGAAATCCTTGAACCCATTGTCAGACCCTATGCTGGTGCAGTAGGTCCTGGGTTCCTCCTGATGCATGTGTCATGTGGCAAGAGTATGCAGGCAGTACCTGAAGGATGAAGGAATTGATACAACTGAATGGCCATCACGATCACTTGATTTAAATCCAAAAGAACACCTTTGGGACAGTATGTCTGGGTCCATCAGACCCCACCAGGTTGCTCCTCAGACTCTACAGGAGCTCAGTGATGCCCTTACACAGATCTGGGAGGACATCCCACAAGACACCATCCGTCGTCTCATTAGGAGCATGCCATGACGTTGTCAACCATGCATACAAGCAAGTGGGGGACACACAAGATAATGAGAAGCATTTTGAGTTGCAGAAATTAAATTTTGGCAAAATGGACTAGCCTGCCACATCATTATTTCACTTTGATTTTCAGGGTGTCTATAAAATTAATTAAAAAAAAAAAAAAAAAAATATATATATATATATATATATATATATATATATATATATATATATATATATATATATATATATATATATATATATATATATATATATTTTTTTTTTTTTTTAGGTAAACCAAACAGGAGAGGGTTACAGTAATCTAAGCGTGAAGTGAATGAGTATGGCTATGCTGTGGGGGTGAGTGAGTGTCGAAGGTGGTGAATATTACGAAGATGAAAATAAGCAGATCTGGTGATATTGGAGATGTGAGCAGAGCAGGGGAGAGAGTGCTGTCAAGGATGACATCCAGACTCTTAACCTGAGGGGAGGGAGATATAGGAGCCATCAATGACAATTGATGGACTACTGATTTTTGAGAGTGTGGCTTTGGTACAGATGATGAGGACTTCTGTTTTATTACCATTTAATTTGAGACAATGGGAAAAGCATGTTTTGGTGTACAGAAGGCAATCAGTCAGGGAGGAAGAGATGAGCACAATGGAGGGCTTTGTGGAGAGGTAGAGCTGGGTGTCATCCGCGCAACAGTGGAACTGAATATTGTGCTTCTGAAAGATTTGGCCAAGGGGGAGTAGATAGATAGTAAAGAGGAGGGGGGCGAAGACAGAAACCTGGGGGACCCCAATAGAGACAGGGGTGGGGTGAGATTTATAATTTTTTATTTGAACAAACTGAGTATGGTCAGAGATGTAGGATTCAAAGAGAAAGCAGTGTTGATGATACCAATGGAAGCTAGGGTGGAAATTGTTTCAAAAGCAAGAAGTGAAGTCAAGAATGAGGATAGTGTTGAGTTCAGAGTCTGCAGCTATGTAAAAGGAGGTCATTGACAATTTTGACCAGGGCAATTTCTGTGCTGTGTAGAGGATGGAAATCAGATTGAAACTGTTCATTAAGGATGGAAGTTGCTGAAATTGTTGAAGTTTGCTGGCTAAGTACCAGACTTTTTAAGAACAGGTGTGATGAGAGTTTTGAGAAGAGGAGAACAGAACCAGAAAGGAGGAAGGAGAGTGATAGTGGTGGTTTATATTAAAATCCTCAAATTAGCCACCCTTTGCTTTAAGTTATTTAACTTTGTCTTTACTAAATAATTCAATATCTCTTACTTCATATATTTTATATTTCCTGCATGTATGTAAAATGTTGATAGTGGTAAGCATATAGAAAAAAAGACATTAAATGAGATGGTGTGTCCAAACTTTTGAATGGCAGTGTACAGTACCTTGTCAGTGCTCAATCACATCTGATTTTTGAAGCTCTAGTCCATAGTGTCATTGTGTCCTCTGGCAAGAAAGTTCACCCACCTTGCCTATGATGTGGTGTGTACGTGAGTGATGGTGGTGGACGGAGATGGCCCAGATTGGCAGCCTAACTTCTGTCCCGGGCCCCAGAGCAGCTGTGGTTACAGAAGAAGCTTTCCACCACTAAGCATGGAGTGACTGAATAAAGCAAACGTTGTAAAGCAACTTAACATAACATATATAATGACCTTCTGGTTTGTGAGTAAATGCCCAGGCTTTTTGGATGTTCTCTGGTGGTGCCAAATTAACTTTTAAATAAATTGTTGTAGGACATTAAATAAAACCAAGCCAAGATTACATTACTGTCACTACCAGTTGAATCTAATCTACATATAATACCTTATTCTAGTATCTAAAAGCTCCTCGTCTCGTCCTTCACGTGCCCAGGACCAGGTTGGGAGCCTGACATCACCTCTGCAGTCTGTCTGTGTCTCGTCTGCACCGGACCTACTGCAGGAGCTTCTGTCACTTGATTGGACTGTGTAATGTGACTCTAGTCCTTGGGGCAAGCTACAACTGCTGTGACTGCTGTGTCTGTGTGGGGCAAGCGGAGGGGGCGGTGGTCATGTGATGCGGCCATGATTGGCGCCAGGGACGGGCCAGAGGACGGGCCGACCTCTGGGGCTGTCAGATGTCACTGCTGCCTGTTAATTATGCATTGGGACTGTGCACACACGCTAAACCAGCTGTAGTCTGAGGAGGGACATGTTAGAGTACCACATATGACCAAAGGAGTGTATGGTTTTTGCTCTTACAAACTTGGCACAAAATATATATTTTTTTTATTGTTTTTATTGCCAGAATAAAGTTTAAAAAAGCTTTATTGCCATTGTCAGTGAGCAAAATTCCCAACTAGCATTGTGCTACATTTAGTGCTTTAGCAATATGGTGCAACTTAAAAACCTATGTGCTTCTACTTGAATAGTGCAGACCTTCCAGAGGAAATACTCTTTTGTGTATATTGCTATCAGCATTGCTCGTTATAACTCAGTGCACATTTTGGAACATTTGCGTACAATCATATAATTAGGTGTTGTTATATTAGCATATCATACATACATTTATAGTGTGGAATTCTACAATTCATTAAAACAACATGATTTTGTGAGTGACTGATATAAGCAACACTTTGAGGACTTTACATTACCTTGTTATGACCTTTTAAGACACTGATCTAATATGATTTTGATTTTTTAATTTTGTTTCATCAATAATAACAACTGAAAACCTTTTAAAATGCGACAGTTGTTGTGATATTTTTGGCCACTTTTTTCTCTGCTCATGTAGGCTATTTGGCTGCCTCTGGATTTGGGTGTGGTGGAGGATGTTTCACCATCTGGTCGTCATGTGAACTGTCGCCTTGTGCTTCGTTTGAAGAGCCGAGCGGGGGATTCTTCACTGCTCACAGGTGTGTGAAATGCACAGATTTCCCCCAGTTACAATTTCATGGCTGAATAATGGCCGCCATCTGAACACAGGTTTTTGTCCCTACTTCCTCCTGCTCCCTGTCTCTGTCGGGTAAAAGAGAAGGTTGTGTAAGGTGGCAGACTGGTTAGAGCTTCTGTCTTAAAGAATAACATTTCAACTGTAACATACGTCCACCATGCTTTTACATTTTGTCCACTGAAAAACACAATATCGGCCTATGAATAAATAATAAAAGCCTTAAAGAGGGGGTATTTTACTTCTACGGGGTATTAATTGCTAACATATCTCGATCACCATGTTACCTACCTCGCTGAAAACAACATATTAACATGTTTTATAAGTTTCACTTTCTTTACTGACACTCCTCTCCCTTTGCTCTCTGCGCTTAGTCACTCACCCTTCAGAGCGCTATCACAACACAATCAGCGTACACCCCGCTAATGAAACTTCTGCACATCGCCTTAGATTTGTCAACTTTTGTACAGTTTTGTATCATGTTTTTTGTATATTTATGGAGAATTGTGTGGGAGTATGGATGACTAGGCTTGTGGGCTGAGCATTGGACAGAATCTTACAGCTAACCGTATGGAGGGTTTGAATAGGGCCCAAGAGAGATCACTAAATTACTGAAACATGCATGGATAACATTTAAAACCTCTTCAGTCATGTTTTTGATGAGGGAACCGCATTATAACATAGTAGAAAGATTTTGCTCAAAAGCTCCTCTTTATCAACATTTTTGAACTACATGTATGACCCTGAGTCAAACTGTTTGGAGGATAGGGGGTAGGTGAAAACTGAAATTTTCTGAGCACTCAAGTCTCAAATGCAGGGCCATAAAGGATTAATCAAACATATGAATCAAATTAAATCCAATCCTGAGTGAGGTAATGATAAAGGAACTTATTACAACATAAACGCTCATATACTAGTATAGTTGCACATATGTCCCCTTTAACATTAAATGCTTCTTTCAATCAAATTTCTTGTGAGACATTCATGTATCTTCAATCTTGTGGGTCTTGCTCAAAGCGACAGTGGCTCAAGAGATAAAAAGAGTTGTTCGATAACGGGCTGGTTGATGGTTAGATCTCCTCCAAAGGTCTCAGGCTTCTATTTGAAGTGTCCTTGGGCAAGGTGTGTCCTTGCCTCCAGTGCAGAGGCGTTCAAATGTCAGATAATTCTTTGTTCAAGGATCCATTTGTAATATTACATCTAAAATTGTGGCAAAATAAATTATTATTTTTTGCTTAAGATGATGTGCTAAATTTTTTAAAATAGTCATATTTAATCATAATTTCTTACACATAATTTATGTTGCTAGAATCTTCCAAATCTTCACTGAAAATAGTCACATGTGACAAAATAAATGATAATGATAACATAAATGATAATATATGATAAAATAATAAAAATGACAAATGGCACATATGATAAAAACAAAGCTGAAGCTAACCCAGTAGCTCTTTCTCTCTATGAACAGTGAGCTGTAGGGCTATGCAATATGGCAAAAAAAATTAAATAAAATCTTGTTTTTGCACACACTGGACAATTACTATTTAATATTCAATAATCTATTTTGAATTGGATTTTGTTACAGTCCCAACTGTTAATTTGCACTAATCAGGGTGCTTTGCGAATAAGAAAGTCAGGAGTAAACTTGTTTCATAATAATAATTTTACAATTTAGCAAAATCTCAATGATTAAAGTTTGTATCTCCCCAGGGCCCATTTACACTGAATGTATGTAAAATCCCTCAGTCGTCCAGGTAGAATCCATGGCAAAAAAAAGGAGAAAATTTAATTTGTCAACTGGACAGAAAGTAGTAGTAACAGTAGTAGTAGTGGTAGTAGTAGTAGTAGTAGTAGTAGTCTTAATCTTGTAGACCATCTGATGCTCCAAACAGCACAGTACTAGCGCAGACAGTCTGGGGGATGCTGGGGGATGGGTGAGATAAGAACAGCACCAGAGCAATTAAAGACAGATAAGCCACTGTAGGATCATGAACGGAGGAAGAATGAAAGGAGGATTAGTATTTGAAACTTCAATATTTGCAAACTGCTGCAAAGCGTATCCTCCTTAGTCTGACAGTAGAAAGAGCAGTTCTAAGAAGAAAAGGGCACATTTTATTGGATTCATGAGAAGATTAGTGAAAAGATATCAAGTGACAGATCAGTAAAAACCCTGCTTAAAAAGTCATATTACATTAGAAAGAAAATAAATGTCAAAGTATAAAGGGAATTCTATTGGAGTACAACAGTATAGAAATGTCAGGTTTTATTCACATAATACTACGGTGCTTTCTATTGGGTTTACAGGTCTTTGCAACACCCAATCTCAATACAGAGACACTTACTGTAAATATATAGTAAATGTGTAAAATTCAAGAGGTGTGGTTGTGTAATGTTACTTCAGTTGTTGTACCGTGATATAATTTTGATGTAATTACAGCTGTGATGGTCATCAAACATTTCCAGACTTGGTGGTTTTCAGATTCTAGATGGTGATAATGTCATTCTCTCAGACGGGGGGCAAGAGCCAGATTTTCCTCATGATTACCTTGTACTTTGCCATATCCAAAAGTTCTGACTAGACCCATTAGTGTCTTGTATTACGACAATAACCTGCATTTTAACTATCTTCATTTTACTTCCCCAGTTTTATTTTATTATTTTAACAGTTGAATATACAATCATAAATCTGATCAGCTGTTGTAGCCCCATTCCACGGTAGTAATTTACTACATTGGTTTTAAACAAAGAGTGCATTGTACGACCAGAAAGACACAGACCTATGACAAACCTGACCCGTGTTTTAACTGTGACAGGGTTCAAACATGTGTGTGACTGACAATAATGCATTTCAATATTTAACAAACAGGCAGCAACACGCCAAAGTGGGCCAAAGTGTCAGGCAGAGTTCAGACTGATCTATCAAAGTAAATGAAACACTACACTCCTCCATGTTTTGGTGCTGCCTGGTGCATACCCTCACACATACACATACACAGACACAGGCAGAGAATTCAATAAACTGATAAAATACAGCAATTCAACCTGAATTCTGCTGAAGCCTCAAGGTCACAGCTCGAGTGATAGTCAACAAACAACAATGCAATAAGGGTTTTAGTGCATTCACATTTGTATTTGTATTCTAGCATGTCGACGTAGGATGCTTTTGTGGTATTTGGCAATTAGAAGATGTCTGGAGGTCAATTGTACATTCAAGACACACAAAAGGAATACTAATACATATCCAGAAATGAATATTGGCATTGTTGTGGTCACTGCAAACTATCATAACTGCGTATTCATGTGTTTCAGGCTAATGAGTCCTTTCTGATTTGGGATTTTGTGAGGACTTTTCCCCTTTCAAAATATAAAATATTTGGATTTAAATTGCTATGTCAGGGTTGTTGCCATAGCTTGAAATCAATGAATTATTGTTTTTATTACTGTCATCCCTACTACTCATTTTATTCTGATGGAAGTTAATGGTTTTAAATGTACTCAAATAAGTTAAAAAATGGCAACAAAATACAAAGATTAGCTGATTAGTCATAGAACCCTGGTTTTAGTCATAGGATCTGGTAACTCAAAGTGAAGATTTCATTCTACTTTCTGATTGGACTTGAGAAAAATAGTACAATTTCTTAAACAACTTGCACATTAACATTACAAATGTTCTCAGTAAAATCAGTAATCAATTTGAACATGTTTACTTTATATCTGAGGACACAAATAGATGTTGATGAAAGAAGAAAAGAGAAAGTATCTGGCAACTTTCCCCTTCACTTGACTACTTTTGTCATCTAATTTTCTCCATTTGAATACATTGCAAATTACAGAGTCATGGGCACAGACTGAACAGTGTGTGTTGGGGCTGTTCGTTAACAATGCTTGTAGCAGAGAATAGCAACAACAAGCTACGTAGCATTAGCTCATGTCCCCAAGCACCACATTTTCATTTCAAAGTGCCACGCAACACCCAAATAATCCTGGTGCAAAAGTTGAGCAAAAATATTCTTATTTCTATGTTTTTTATGAGGAGGTTTGTCAATAGTTTTGTTTTTCTTTGGTTTGGAACATGAATCATCAGTTTTCAGTATTATAGTATGTATTCTAGCCACTACAACTTGGCTACCTGTTGGATTTGATGTGTGATTCATTTGTCATATTGTATTTTAAATGTGTTGTGGTACTTGCAGCTGTCTCATTTCTTTAGAACAGAATAAAATTTCTATGTCTTCCATAGGCCTGTCGCGATGAATACTATACTGACTTATCGTTCAATATATGATAAATTGAACAAACAATTTTGGGGGTCAGTATTTATCGTGGGTACTTTATCTTTGTATGAGTGGGGAATTGTTATTTTTTCTGCAGTATGA
Organism: Taenioides sp. WSHXM2023; assembly: GCA_029959045.1. Classification (NCBI taxonomy): domain Eukaryota; kingdom Metazoa; phylum Chordata; class Actinopteri; order Gobiiformes; family Gobiidae; genus Taenioides; species Taenioides sp. WSHXM2023. Next base: position 8,267,394 of record CM057091.1, read on the forward strand.
TCAGATTTGAGCTGTAGAAAGTTGAATTATTATTATTATTGATAAAATTACACAAGCAAATTACTTAAGTGTTAAGCTGCTATTTATTTATACAGCGCAACATTATTTACAATATTGTACATTTAGAATACTTTTTTGTTAATAATTCTGCTTTATGGTTTTGCTTAAATATTATTTAATATTATTTATATTATTGTTTGTTGTCTGTATTTACTTGCAGATGCAAACTAAGTACTAAAGTGTTTCATTCTGAGGTTTATTTATTGCAGCTCATGTTTTTTAACAATATTGTAGATTTAGAATAGTTTTTGTGTCAGTGGCATAAATTAGTTTCAGTGTTATCGTTTATTCCCTATATTTACTTCAGCAATACTATATCCCGTCTTCCATTTTTGCTTTCCAATATTAAAAACATTCATGATAAGCAGGGGTCTCTAATCTGTAGCTTTGGAGTTACCAGTGGTTCTCCACCCCCTTCCAAGTAGCTCGCCAACGGATTTCTGAAGGATTTGCTGAATAAGTAAAATTTGATTAACGAAATGCCTTTGTCCATGTATCATTTTGATGCCTAACTTTGTGCACTAATAAATGAATAAAGGATTATGTTTTATAGGCATCTAACTGCACCTCATCTAAGGCTCGCTGTGGCTCTTGTATTTGCTCAATTTCTTGTGACCGCAAAAACTAGTAGCTCTAGTTGCATTTTCATTTTGTAAAAGTAGCTCACTGGAGGAAAAAGGTTGGAGACCCCTGATTTAGAGTCTAGAATCTTTACAATAGTCTAGCTTAACCCTTATTCCTCATCAAACATTATACAGTTAATTTATGCTGTACCCAATATCATTCTTTCCATTTTTTCCTCTTTTGGATCACCACTGCAACAATGATGGTGTGGTTGTCTGAGCATTCGTCCATCAGATGATTGGCAGTTTGGACCGTCTCCAAAGACACTGTCCTGATCAAGACAACACTATAACACAGTTTCTTTTAACTCTTGGACAAATGATAGAAATCCTGAAAAAATCTGCCCCATTTTCTGTTTTTTTTCCACACAATTCACCAAGTAACCCATCACGGAGGTTATGGCATGTGTTGTATGTATTGCTTATAGTAGTATGCTATTCTTACACAGTACTCGGGATGTGATGCTAACTGAAAGCACTACTCTGTAAGAAGCTCTGTTACTCAAATTAGACTTTAATCTGAGCTTTAATTTAACACAATCTGGCCACAAATAGCCGACTTAGCTGGAACTACAACAGGAGAGCTGATTTGTGCTGTTAAACAAGTCCCTCTCACTGAACATTACAGTCACAAGATAAATCACATTAGCCAACAGTTTTTCAGTTATATAATCGCTCTCACCTTTTTGTTGAAAATCAAACACCTAAAGATGAACCATGAACGCTCGCATTGATCACAGGCTCCTGAAAATGTGTCATTTTGTCCGTGTTTGCTCATGGTGCATTGTGTCACCTTGATAACTGTTAAACATTCCGCCAGTAGAGATACACGTGCAACACCCCCTGCTTGATGTCACTGCTAGATAGATCAGCATTATAATAGCCTATAATTAACAGTACAACTCTTTCTTATAACTACATGCACTCTTCTCAGAAAGACGAGAATCATGAACGTTGAAAAGTGAAACATGAAGTTTGTAAAAAGACAAAAATACAAACCTGAAACTGAGTATGAGTATGTTGCCATGGTCTACTCTATTCTGCAGAAAATAAGGCCTATAATTTCTTTAAAAAAAGTGCAAACAGTTTATCAACATCCACTCTTTCGTTCTTGTTTCTTCTCATTTAACACAAAAGTCCTGGAGAATGCACATTATTTTACAGACCCATTTGTCCTATTGCTATGTATCTTCAAGTGCTTATTGAAAAAAAGGAGCAGAAATAACTCAGTGTGTTCTCAGTGAAAGCGTTTATTTTCCAATGCTATTACAACATATCCACCGGCCAGTTGAGAAACTATTGTTCTTTCTATTTTTAAATGTATAATATAGTTTTATGAGCATCATTTTGTGGATATATTATGATTAGGTGTGCAATAAAAGCTGGGAGCAAGTCATTAGTGCAAATTGATGACGCAGTGGTGGCTGGCTGGGATCCTCTGGAGAACAGTTCTGTTAAAGGGAGCACGTCTAACAAGGCTCCATACTATGCAACTACATCAGTGGGTTTGGTGACGCAGTTTGCCATGTAAGTAACAGCATCAAATGTGAAATGTACTGAAATAGATGGTGCAAAGCTTTATGTCGCCTTGGGGTGCTGCTTTCACTTCTGCTTGTACAATCACAAACATAACATTATGGTAACGTACACACTTTGATCCTCATTTTAGCCCTGGGATTTTGTTTGTCTGTTGTTCTGTTTAAGGGTGTGTTTTGCTTTGGTCCTGGTTTGAGAACTGTTTGAGTCCTAATATAGACTAGGTTTGGACCTATTCTAGTTCAGGTTTAGTTCCAGGTTTAGTCCCTAGTCCCAGTTTTTATGTGGTGACTGTGCAAGTGTGAAGGCACCCTAAGTTATGATCTAGTCCAGGTTTACTTCCAGGGTTAATCCCAGTTTACTCCCAATTTTGATGTGGCCTATTTCAACTGAGTCTATTTTTTCCTTGTGGTTAAGGTACTTTAATGTCCTTGTACTGAAATGTACGGATCCTTCAGTGCCAGAATAGTTGAAGGATACTTAAACTAGTAAAACATTTTTCTTAGAAATTATATTCTCATTTCAAGTAGCAATGCTGAGTAAAATCACAAAGGACAAAACTGGATCTTTTCTGATAAATAGAGAAATTGCACTACTGTTCCAAGGACTCCTCTGGGTTAGTCATTAGAAGTTATAATACTCCCTACAATGGAAGCATGGGCAGACTTACATGTCTCAGACCTGCAACGGAAGGACTACTTCAGTTAATTGCACAACACAGCATAGTTTTAGAATTGTCTTGATCTATATTTATTGGTTTTATACAAGATTTTGAGGACTTTATACTACTTGAAAATATTTAACAGATTATTTTAAAGTATTAATCGCTATGGCAATGATCCTAATTTGTATCAAGTATTCATTTGTATCAAGTAGTATAAGACCACATGGTAATATTTAAGAAACTACCACTATTATCAATTGTCTATAAAAAAATTAAATGAATCTGTGTTTTGTTTTGTTTTTTATTATCATTGTGGTATTGAATCTGTAGTATCAAGCCTTTTACTTAGCTTTGAAATGTTGTTCTTTTAAGAGGATATAAACCGTGTCTAACCAGTCTGAATATCAGCACATATATCAGGTAACTGACTTTTCCATTTAGCATAAATCATGAATTGTGCTAAAAACATGTTGCGAAGATGTACTCTCTTGTGTTTTCCTTTCATGCTAACGTCATCGGAAGAGCCAAAAATAACAGCAATAATATGATTTAAATAGACGCCCTCGGGGAAAGCAGTGGGGAGGCTGGAGGATCTATGATCGTGATGAGGTATTATTATGGTCTGTCCCTCACTCAAGACAGCGCGCCGCTACTGTCTCCTCTTCCACATTTGTCTAACACTGAAGCATTTATAAGGCCTTATTTTTGACGCATGTGTATTTTTAGATTTCTCAATAATTCCAGTCCCTTCACTCCGGGTTGTAGGTTTTGAATGAGAATGAACCCAAATGAATGCAAAGAAGAGGGGGCGATGGGTTTGCTCGGGGTTTAGTGATGCCCAAGTCTTATCCACACACAATGACAAGTTTCTGAGCCAGTCAGATATTTTTCACAATTTCTATTTTCTGGTGCCTGTCAATTGAAAGTTTGGTTAACTGAGGGAAGGATATATTTATTTGGCAAGTTGGCCAGTTAATGCCCATGCTGACAGTAGCTCAGTTGGTAGGTGATCTGAAAGTTGGTGGTTTGAATCCTGCTCTTAACATAAACATTATTGGTTGAGTGGTCAGATCCCGTGATGTAAAGCACTTTGAGTTGGAAAAGTGCTATATTAAAATGCAATCATTTACCATTATGTATTTCTGTGGTGTCTTTGTGCAAGACACTTGTGCATTCTCAGATTGTATGCATTATTGAGTGGATGAAATAAGGTGAAATAAGAACTTCAGTGATTATAGATTCTAGTAGTGTGTCCAGATGCCCTACAAATCCAGAGAATTGGACCCCTAACTTTGCCGTTGTGAAGATAAAGCAATGCCCCTCTGCAGTGTCAAAAGCAAGCATGAACGTAAAGACAGTTTTTTCTTCAGCTTCAGCTTTTTTTCCCTTTAGCTTTGGAATTGAACCCACAACCTGTGACAGATAGAGAGGTAGATACTTGTAGATCAAAAACATACCTGGAGTTGTGTTTTGTGTCATTCACACATTTGAGTAATCCTTTGTTATTAGTCTGTCTACATCTCCAAAGCTCAAAATGCTCTGTTCCACTTTGTGATGTCATGTAGTGGTAGTTTTCAAGTTAACAGCTCCTTTTACCTTTAGTTCAGTAGAGATTCCAGGAGTGATATCATCCAGATGATGTTAAGAACAGAGTGTTTTCTGTTTGAGAGAAGACCACAGCCTAAATTTGCAGGATTTGTGTGTTAAACATGTGAATGAAACAAAACACAACTCCATTTATGTTTGTGATGAGGAAACAACATTATAACAATCAGAAAATAGCCTAATATGGGCCCTTTAAAGTTCTCCTTTGGAATAACCATCACACATAATTCCTACATTTCAGGTTTTAATTTAGGCAAACCACTTGCAAACCCCAGTATTACTCTATTGTATGCACTGTGTAAAAATAACCTTGGTTATTTAGAGTTTGTCAGTTAGTGACACCCCCCGCGCCTTCCCCGCCTCCTCTTCCGCATTAGCATTGTTTCACATTGTGTTGTGCTAATGTTGATATGTGTTTACACTGCAGCATCTCCTCATGATCTGATGATGATGTTCAGAAAAGGTCAAGTGGTGCATCTGCTTCCCCCTGACCTTTCACCGAGGGTCTTTAATTAAGGCGTCTTCACTCAGCATATGGGCCTGGGCTGAACTTGTGTGTGCTCATGGGAAGTATATTCACCCAAACATAACCCACTATAACCACAGGGACAGTTCTGTTGTACACACCAAGGGTTTGAGGACTCTATTTCTACATAGACAGTACAGAGACCCATGCAATTCTGAAAAAAGTTGGGGTAAATTTTAAATTTAAATCATAAACATCATTAAAGGTCCTGTACTACGCAAAATTGAGTCTTGTGAGATGAGATTTGAGTCATGTTATAATGTTTCCTCATCAAAAACATACGTGGAGTTCTGTTTTTTTATTCACCAATGTCAGGCTTGGGGAGTAACGGAATACATGGAACGGCGTTAAGTAAAAGGATACAAAAAAAAGGTAACTGTTCCGCTACAGTTACAAGGAAAGAAGACGTACTCAGATTACAGTTACATTTAGTAAAAACGGGGATTATTTAGCAGGATTACAATTTGAAGACACTTTATGTTATTTATGTTTTCAAACTGGAGATGGAGGGAAAACAGAACAAACTGTCATACAGACATGCGCACTGCGACACTTCACTTCACGTCGTCTGGCGGTAGTGACTATGGAACAAACTAGCAACTGGCATCATGGCTTCGACCGAGAAGAACGCATTTAGCGGGTGGAAATTTCGCCATCATTTTATTTTTAAAGAAGACAAGGGGAACAACACCACCGTGCAATGCAAATTGTGCCTTCCAGCTGTGAAACACCTGTCATCGTCCAAGGACTCTACTTCCAATCTGAAGAAACATTTACAGGTAAGACTGCTAATATTAACTAGTTAGCTAGCGAACCTGTTAATACAGGTCCTATTACATCCTCTAAAAACTATTTTGGGACTGAATGTGGTGATGCTGGGGACTGGGTGGCATTTTTTGCAAAACACGTTTCGACATTGACAGTTGTAATATGGTCGATATTACAACATTTAAACGTTATGCACATGCACTTGTTAGACCAGGGGTCGGCAACCTTAAATACTCAAAGAGCCATTTGGACCGAAACACCCGGAGCCACAAAACCCTTTTGACTCTAAACCAGCGCTAACCAGCGAGGGAACTATAAGCAAAACTACAACTCCCAGAAAACGGACTACAACAAGCACCATCCTCCACTACAGCTCATAAGCGCGAGTCTTAAGAGAATTATTTACACCTTTAAGTCTTTTCATCACAACAGTAGCAACATAAATAAAGTGCATGAGTGAAATAAAGAACTGCGCTGCACACGTACGACCTGCACACGTATAATCTCTGAAAAGTTTAACATGAACCATCTCCAACACGATAGAAGCACAGAACAGACTCACCATAGGCAGAACATCTCTCAGTCACAGAAAGAACACGCATATTCCACTGAGTCCTGCCCTTTAGTCCGACAGAAGCTGACCGCATCAGCGGCACAAGGAGCAGCTGTTTTTTCAGCTTCTAGTTTATGCAAATGAGCCATGTGGTTTTAAGTTTCGCTTCTGTATAACGTAAACAAATGTGCGCAAAGCTGCATTAAACACATTATTATTTGAGTCCTCCTCGTAGGAAATAAAAATCCAAACTTAAATTATCCACTGTCGCGTGTACCGCGTGTGCCAGTCTCATCAGCCGTGAAAGCAAATGAATCTGCCCACGTAGCATTAAGCGTTCTGTTTTCTTCAGAAACTTTTCTTTTCTTGGATTTATTCATCACTGGGCCGAAAATCATACTGATAATACATAACTGATGTAGGTGCCGGTACGTCCGGGCTGCCAGTGTGTGCGGGTGCCGCACATCAGCGGGTTTGACGCATGTTTTGAGCGACAAAAATATTAAAAATGTTTTATTTAAATGTTACAAGATTACCATTATCTACAGTTTTAGATTTACATTTAAAAACGAACAAACTAAAATAAAAATACAATGGAATTAAATACTCATTATTATTTTCCAAAGTCACAGGGAGCCACGGCAGAACGATGAAAGAGCCACATGCGGCTCTGGAGCCGCGGGTTGCCGACCCCTGTGTTAGACTAACTAACACTAAACTGAAACTAACAAATGAACTGTGACCTTGTTTACTAGTCACTTATAGTTATGACAGTTGTTAAAACTACACACAGAACATGTACTTGCCCTCCTAAAAACTTTTAATTGTACTTATCTACTTCAAATATATATATATTACAACCATCACTAGTGCCACTAATGATAATTTTTATGATGATGGGTATTGTTATTATTATATTACTTAATTAGTTACTGAATTAAGCATACTCTACCACTGCTTGACTTTTAATTTGTGCTATTATTATTACTATTGTTTCGCATTGTAAGCTTTTCTTTGTGGTCTTAAATTGTAGTACTGTGCATTCATTTTGATGTGGACTTAAAAAAAGTCTGATTTGTTTACAAATTGTGAGTGCTTCTAAAAAAGTAAAATAAGATAATTTTGTGTTTATGGAGTAATGAGCACATTGTCTTTCTGTGTTGTATACTGTTCTGTACATGTACACCTTTTTGTTGAAAATGTTGAAGGTGACCACTGGAGCTTATTTCTTTCTTAATAAACTGTGCTATGTGGTCAAGACATGTGCACTTTCATTGTAGGACCAAAATAGCTTTCCTCAATTTCTTTTATAAGGGACAAAAGTAAGTCATTTTATTGATATTTATTTTCTTGTTGTTATAGGATATTTGGTGTTAAAGTAATCCAAAAGTGATTGAAAGTATTCAAGTTACATTACTTTAATATTATGGTACTTGGATTACGTTACTGAATACATATTTTAAGGGGTAACTAGTAACTTTACCAGAATACATTTCTAAAGTAACCCTCCCAACCCTGACCAATGTTTGAGTAATCCTGTATTATTAGTCTGTTAACCTTTTACCTTTTGTTCAGTAGAGATTGGCAATTCCAGGTCTGAAATTATCCAAATGATTCTATTGAAGGTGGAGCAGAAAGGAGCACTTCCTGTATTACCACATGACATCACAAGGTGGAAGAGAGTTTTTTCAGTTTGAGAAAAGAACTCAGCCTAAATATGCAGAGTTTGTGTGCTAAACATGTATAAATGAAACAAAACACAACTCTGGGTATGTTTGTGATGAGGAAACAACATTATAACACAGAACAGAAAATAGCGTAACATGGGCCCTTTAATTTTAGACATTTTCCTCATTAGAATGTAGTGTAGAACAACAAAAACATAAGAAAATCAACATGACAAACCCACTTTTTGTTTGTTAACAGCTAAAGATAGTCTTACAAGTAAGTGCACTGGTTTTCCTGGTGTTGTTTGCTAGTTGCGTGCAAGAAATCAGGGCTCCATTCAAAACCTGTCACTTTATCTCTGCCCACGACTGATAGCGGAGAACCTAGTTGTATATTAATTATTCTGATAAGACAAGAGCTGCAAACAACTCCCTGAGCAAACTTCAACTTTTAGGTCACACGGACATAAACGAAACAAAAAACAACAAAAGGAAAATATACAGTGTCCTACAGCTATAAACTGCAAGTAAACATCTTTGATTTGATGGATGAACACTCGTTGTAATTTGATGGTAAAGTAATGGAGTGTTGTAGATTTCCCATGAGTCTTAGCGACGAAAATGAATGTATGCAGGGTAAACTCATATTAAATGTTCAGTAATGTATTGTGCCTAAGGGGAAGGGGCGCGGCCAGTCGTCAGAGTGGGCTGAGGACGCAAAGAAGAATAGTTTGTCTCAATATCATATAGAGGTTGATGAAAATAAAAACAAAAATCTTGGGTCGCGGGTTTAGTTAAAAGCTCAGTTAAAAGTTAGAAATGATAGGACAGAGAGGGACACTTTAGCTTAAGTAAAAATGTTAATTAGGAGCATGTTAAAATATTAAAATATCGTTATGTTGTGATACTAAATTTCCTAGTACAGTGTTGTTATTTTTTGTTAAATGCAAACTAAGTACTGTGTGTTTCAGTGTGTGTTTCATTCTGCTCATGTTTTTTTTTTTTTTTTTTTTTTTTTTTTTTAAACAATATTGTAAATTTACAATAGTTTTTGTGTTTTAAATCTGCTCTTGGGTTTTTGTGTCAGTGGCATAAATTAGTTTCAATATTAATGTCCATATTTATATCAACATATTGTGCTTCAAACTTTGTTATTGTGACAGGCCTATAATAATACATCATATTAATGGTTTTGACACTGTATTTTACCAAGTTTGCCTTATGTTCGCTTCCTTGCCCTGGTGCAGACTAATGTAGCAGTATGCAACGGTGTCTACCTACTCCAAGCACATAGACCTTCAAAATACGATCTTTTCTATATTTTTAAGCTTCAAACTCAGGTCACAACCAGCCCTTTAAATCTTTTCCTTTAACAAATCACTTTTCATTTCAGCATTATTTCACTTCTCCCCGCAGCTCTGTCCCCAAACGTCACACCACATGATGGAGTCGGCCATTTTGTCTGATACAGTAAATATCCCTGCCATCTGTGGTATTTGCCAGCGTGCAGAAGATGGATGCCCTGCTCTCTCTGCTTCCCCCTCATTGCCTCTCATAGTATTAGTCTTGTAAACAGCGTATGCTTATTAATGGTAAAAGGTTTTCTCTAATGATTCTTACCTCACATGGGCCTGAAATATCCCGTGGGGGTAGAGGGGGTCCATCTTTCATTGGGTTGAGTGATGGGAGGCAGGGAGAGCTGTGGGAGGAGGCCTGTCCCAAACTCATTCACTCTCTATTCCCACGTGATTCATTGCAGTTTGGTCACAATATATCAGGCCTGTATGATTCTTCCATTAGCCTTCGAGCTTCGCCTTCACTTCACTGGAGAACATTTGTTGCTTTTATTTATGCTTTCTGAGCTGGGTTAACGTTGACAGCAAAAGGGAAGTCAACTTTCGCTACTTTGAGTTTGCAAGATCACAAAATATTACATTAAATATAACGACGTTTTCTAATAATGTTGTTTCCTCATCATAAACATACCTGGAGTTGTGTTTTGTTTCATTCACACAAGTCAATTTTGTGTAATATATGATCTTTAAGGATAAATTATGAACGTATTTATAACAAAAGAGTCCTTATGTCTTTGATTTATACTAGATGTTATGCGTTGTAAACTGTTTTCCAGCTCATTTAGATCTTCTACACCTTTGTCTCAACTTTAAACTAACTTTCATTAAGGAAGTTTCCACATCACACCAGAGAGACCTGCTGTAATGACTAAAACTCACTCATTTGCATGTTAAGTTCCTCTGAGGTGTCACCTGAAGGCATCTCCACTGGGAATATGGGCCATTTCCAGACCAAATCAGAAGGCTATATTTATATCTTTTAAAGGTGCACTGTGTAACTTTTCGGCAGGGGGTCTGTCACCTACATGTATGAAAATGTCAATAACATCTCCATGGGGAAAAGCATTTGATGGACCCTCCACCAGAAAAGTTACACAATCCACCTTTAAAGTATACTGCTATCATACGACACCATCTTTCCCCTGGGAGCATCCATCAGAGCAGTCCTGTTTCTGTAAAGTTCAATGGTTAGGAACAAAATGGCCATGACTGAGCCTGTGTTCTTGTCAAATGATGAGTAATCACAAAGCAATCACGCATCTCAAACAAACACACTTGACTACAGCCTGGAATACTAACCAGAGCCCACAGTACTGTTAATTACAGAGAGGGATTTATGAAGGTGATGGACTGTCACTGAAGCCTATTATTTTAATAAAGCGATGACGGTAGCTGGGCTTTTTCATTTTAATAAACAACAGTGACTTTGAGAAATTAATAGCCCTGTGATCCCAAAGGAGGAGCAAAAGAAACATGTCTGAGTTTTCTGTGTGGAGAATACAGCAGAGGGTCTGTGGATGTCATTTATACTTCACAGCATTCAGTGGTGGAAGAAGTTCTCAGTTTTGTTGTTTAAGTAAAAATGCAGATACTAAAAGATACTAAAACATGGAGACCAAACCAGACCAAGTTACAGGTCAGATCTGTGGAGAGGCAACCCCGCTCACAGCCAGAATACCTGATTTTCAAGGTATTTTTGAGCTTTAAAACCACCTATAAGTTAATAAATGCTGTTTAATGTCATACTGTGGAACATTCCAGGCAGAGCAATGACATTTCCATAGAAACAAGCAGATGACAGACCCTCAACCAAAAAGTTACATGGTGCACCTTTAAGAAGAAGTGCAGATACTGAAAAAATACTTGAAATGTATATATAAAGAGTAAAAGTATACAAAGAAAAAGTAAAAGTATTTCACGCAGATTTTGAGATTAAGCTTTAAATGTAGTGATTTTGATAATGATTTTTGCTGAATTTTGCCCAGTAGAAGCAGTTGAATCAATTGTTTTTTTCTAGCTGTTTTTATTCGTATATTTTTGTTTCCTTAGACTATGTTAAAAATAAACCTTCAGCCTTTTCTGCAGGTCTCAGACAATGATAAAAATATTTTCACTTTTCAGTTAGAGTAGAAAGTACAGATACCTGCTCAAATGTAATGAAGTAAAAGTACAAATACCTAAAATGTATAGAGTGTATTACTGGTGAATGGTGAAAAATGCATGTATTTACAGCCATTGCATCATCATTAGAATTGACTTTACTGTTCCTGAGGGAGTTTTGTCTTGGGCTGGAGTACAAACAGCTGAAAACACAGCAACATAAAAGAGGCACAAACAAGACAGTGATAGTCCTGCTCTGTGCAACATTACTGCTGTCTCTGTCCTTTAATATGAACTGTATCAGTAATAAGTTGTGTGGAGTTTGCCTGTTCTTCTTGTTCTTGTGTTTGAGTGTACTTTAGTTTCCTCCATAAACCTATAACAGACTCATCCTCAAGATCGATCTGTCCAAAATCCATGACTCAAGATTGGGAGACTGGTCAAATTAACACATTAGACAATATTTTTAACATTTGTGTACCAAGAAGGAAGTGTAGAAACAGTAAGTGTTCAGAAATATTTTTATTATTATTGTACATGTAAAAAATATGTTGATTTTGATGTGGGGCCAGATGAAAAGGAGGAAAAGAGTATTTAAATCATTCTAACTCGTCCTTAGTTCTAACCGTAGACTGTATATATAAATGGACAGAGCTAACGTGCTAGCTGCTGCGTTCCAAATAGGAAGTTTGCAGGGAGGAGCTTCCGGCTCCTTCTGACCCTGGCTCCCATTGACTTACATTGGAATATTGTCGCCCTTCTCTCTGTAACTGCTGCAGTGAGCCTCGTCATTTTGGTCTTGAAATGTTCGTATTAACCCACTCAACATGATCCTGGAGTTTTTTTTCCGCTACCTTGTCCGTCAAAAAAATCCTATTCATAAAAATCCTATTCACCAGCTTTTTGGTACATCACTACTGTTCATATGCACTAACTTATTGTCACAAAGTCACAACATTTTTGTAGAGAGAGAATTAAAATGCACATCCAACAAATAAAATATAATAAAATGTAAGCAATAGTATCTCTGAGAGCCACAGGTTGGAGATGCGATTCCAGCTCCCACAGACGAATGCTATCATTGTGTCCTTGGGCAAGACACTTCACCCACATCGCCTATACTGTCTGTGTACACTGGTGTGTGAATGTGTGTGCGCTCTGAGTGCCTTGTGATCATGTACCATTTGTGACAATTAAATACCGACAGTGCACAGTGGTTTTGTCAAAGGTTGTCAAAATGTTCTACTTTTGATATTCGCTCAGAAGATTTGACAAGGGCATTAAAACTTATAGGAACACCTGATATAAGCTATACAAAACTACTGCCTTTCTTTCCATTACAGTGTTTTTCTATTTATCACACTGGCTTTAAAAACAAACGCTCAGTTCCATTAATCCCTGCCTGATTCCTACAGTAGCCTTTAAATACTCCACAGTGTGTTTACTGAATGGGCCCATCCATCAGCGCTCATAATGTGTTTTTGTTTTGGGTTCATCTGCAGGGGATCAATCAGCCTCAAACAGAACCTGCCACAGACTCTTTGTTCTGTCTCCAGCCCCGGTCTTTAGGCTCACAGCTGTTATGGTACAGCTACAAAACGCCATTTAGTCCAGTCACTCACTGCACCATGACATGATGAGATCTGCTTTAGATCAACTCAGACTTAAAGGGCCCATGTTATGAGCTTTTCTGATCTGTGTTATAATGCTCACACATATTTAACACACAAACCCTGCATAGTTCTTCTCTCACTCTATTCTGATGTAATGTGGTAATACAGGAAGTGCTCCACTGTGTTTTTAAACTCCATACACCTTCACTAGAAACCTGAAAACTACCGCTTCATGACATCACAACGTGGAACAGAGCATTTTGAGTTTCGGTGCCTAATAATCTGGTATTACTCAAACCTATTGAATGAAATAAAACCCATGTCTGAGTATGTTTTTGTAGAGGCCATTATAACATGGCCTAAAGCTCACAAGAGTCAGTTTCGCATGATAGAGGAGGTGAATGTGTAACTTTTCTGGCGAGGTGTCTGCTGCCTGCGTGTCTATAAAGATGTCCTTTCTTTGCCTGGAATGTTCCACAGTATGGCATTAAACATTAACATTATTCAAATGCAGTTTTTACAGTATTACTCATTCTCACTGTGTGTCTCCTTTCCACAGATCTGTAACTTGGCCTGATGCTTTTCTGCTTTTCTCCATAGATATGCAGAATAAGTTTAATACTATAGAACATTTTAGGCAAAACTATAACAAGCAGGTGACGGACCCTCCAGCAGAAAAGTTACATAGTGCACCTTTAATTAAATCTTAAACATAGTCTAATAAATAACAGAGAGGATAATAGAGAATATGTTGTATTGCTCCCATTGGCAACCCCAACAAACCAGTGCTACTAAAATTCCTATTTATTTTGTAAACGTAACTATAGGAAGACTGTTGCAGATTTTAGCAACACAAAACTGAAACACGCTCACTTCTAATTTATTCACTGTCACTGTCTTGACTTTCCATCTGAAATTTCCTTAAATTGCTTACCAAAGGTCCTACTAACTTTATTGCAGCTGTTTGTGAAGACTGGATTACCCCATTTCTCCTCATTTCACAAACCGATTATAATGTCATGGCCAAGAGTTTTCCCCTTTTCGGCCCGTAGGCTCATTAGCTCAGGGAAGATCTTATACGGGCCATTTTTAAAGCTAGTTTACTGCATTTCAGCAAGTTGTCATTACTAAGAAGATTAAGTCCCTTTGACACAAACTGTTTATAGGGGCAATTCAGAGTTTAGCAAAGTAAAATGAAGCGAAAAACCTTCTAAAGTAATCCAATAGTGCGTAATTTTGGTGATTCAAACATTATTGCGTGAGAAGGTTCATGTGGGTGTTTTGAAAAATAAAGCAAGGGATGACATCCTTGGATAATCCTGCTTGTATTTGTCCCTGTTTGGAGTTAGGCTGCTGCACCAAACTTTCCTTTTGTTTTGAAAGAGCATCGCGTGCCTTATTTGTAAAGCAGGGGGTGGAGCCAGGGTCCAGACAGTGGTGGGTGGAGGAGGAACATCTTAAGACTTACGATGAATGGGATTTGTTTTCATTTAACGCGTGTACACAAAAATGGTTTCATGATTTCAAGTGATAAATTGCGTGTTGTTGGAGTAGTATTTATTTCACACAAAAGATGAACAGTTAAATAAATAAGTGGGGCGTGAAGTTTGCATGTTGTACAGGGAGTGGACTCTTACATAGGTCATATTTGATGCTTCAGGAGGATCTGGTTTTCCATCTGAAAACAAAGACTTCAAATCAGAATTATGTACTCAATAATTATAATATTGACAGTTGAAATAGCTCACCACACTGCAACATTACATTATCTGTTTGAATGTATTTCACACAGGTGTTTTATTGCTAAAATACCTTAAAAACATTTATTCTTACTATGAGTGGGGTCGCCGCTCCACTGATCTGAACTATAACTTGGCCTGGTGGCGTGCATGTGTATGTGTTGGTGGTGGTCAGAGTGAATTTCTGTCTTTTGAGACTCTTTTGGGAGTGCTATAGGTCTTTTACTATAATGCATTTTAAACAAGTTGATTGAGTCACTCAATGCTGGTGGGCAACGGTTTTGTCGTCTAAATTCTAAAAGTGTAAAAGTTGTTAATAAGAAGCCAAAGGAGAAATTCTTTTTGAAAACGTTTCGCAGCTCATCTAAGCTGCTTCTTCAGTTCTGTTCAGTTCTGGTGGACACTGCCTTATATCTGCATGAAGGGAGGCGCTAACTACACTGAAACTACTCTGAAACTACTCTGAAACTACCACACCTACTTGTTTACAGTTTTTGTTTGTTAGCTCGACCTATTCAACTTCAGTGTGGGGTCACATTAGCATAATCATTCATGCCTATAATGAGTGCTTTCACCCCTCTGGACCTGACCTGGCTCTCCCTATTGTTCTCTTTGTTTTAAGTTTAAGGATGGAGTTGTAGATGGGAGACAGATGATGTCTGAGGCCTCCATTTCTGTTCAAGGATGGATTGTCTTTCCTAACAAAAATAGCCTTTTTTACTCCCTTCTCAAACCAGTTCTTTTCTCTAGCTAAGATCTGTACCTCACTGTCCTTATTCCTTATTTCTTATTGTTAATAAGAAATCTAATATTGCTTCTCTGATGATGCCCCAAAGGCAAATCTTTCATCGATAACAACTCCCTGTAGCGACATAATACATTTACATACATTTATACATAAAGAAATACATTGGCAAACTATTCTTACAGCCTGTGTATGTTAAATGTTGTCATATGGTTTTTGTACACTGTTACAATGTACAGTGTAATGTAATGCAAATGGCTTTGATTATTTGGTAGCTTTTACAGTATGGGTTCCAGTTTTAGCTCTTTATAGTTGTATAGAAAGGAATAAGATCATATAATGTTTCTTGCATGTTTTTTCCCAATTGATTGACTACAGAATTCCAAGTGGCAGTGATTTTCTAAAATACAGTGCCTTGGTGCAACACTCTTGTGCCTTAGAGCAGTCAAGCAGTCTTTTTTCATTTTTATTTTTATTTTTTCTCCAATTTCTGCATTGTTGCATAATTTCTGTACAATTTATGGACAATTCTTGGAAATCTTGGTAGATTAATAGCTGTTTTATTTGTTTACTTTTTAAATATATTCAAGATTTTCCCAATGTCAGAACCTCAGAAACAAATATTTTGTTACATTTCAGGTCAGGGTCATGTTAAAGTCAAAGTGACAAAAGCAGCTATAATTTCAGCCTCTTTCACAATAACTGCCTCACTACTAAATGTTAAATTACCTTAATGCAGGCCCCACTTGCTCGTTCACACTTGGAGCAAAGCATTGTGGGTGATTGTGTTATGAGGGATGGTGACAGACTGAGATGAGTTATCAGTATTTGGTTTTCCATGGATGAGCTCGGAGTTGTATTTCATGCCTGTGCTCTGGTCACTGAACTGGAATCTCCCAATCTTACATAAACATCCATTGTCCATACAGGCCCAGATAATGCGGCTATGATAAGGCCGCTGGGATCTTTACAGACAAACTACAGGATTAAATGTCTGTGCTGCTCAAAGCTCTCCCATTCTCCTCTGTCAACAGCCCAAAACACACTTCCGGGTGTGAAGATAACCTCTGCTCAATGGAAGATAGATTTGAGATTTTGTGTAATTGTGAGTTTTGCAAATGGGTTAGGGCCAGGAAAGGGTTGTGAAACGGCTCTTCAAGTGATTAACTTTCCGGGTGAAGGGTTTCCCACTGTCTTGTCTCCATGTAAATGTTGTTTCTTTGTCTGGAATATTCCAGTCAAGTCAAGTCTGACATTAAACATATTTATCTTCATGGGAGACAAGCTGTTGGTGCCATCAAGCTAAGTTAAAGGTCAGATCTGTGGAGAGGCGAGAATACATGTTTTTAAAGTATTTTTCAGCAAAAAAAAAAATACAAGTTTAATGCTATACTGTGGAATTGCAGGTAAAGTAATAACTTCTCCATGGAGACAAGCAAGTAGCGGACACCCTCCTGAAAAGTTACATATTGCAACTTTAACTATTTATGCTAAAACAATGTAATAATCCAATAGCAAAATGAGTATTTTTTTTATAGAGAACTTTGATTGAAACTAAAATTTTTAAAAATATATCAGTGTTAGGTTAAAAGAAGTATGGAAGTACGTATATAAAGCACTATTTTACACAGTTTTGAGCGCATAAACACAAGAAAAACACTGTAAGTAAACCGAATTTAAGATCCAAATTACACTAAATCTCACAAAAATAATATGAATTGAACTTAAAACGTAAAAAGCAAGGTATTTTATAACACAAACTAATAATTTACACACTTTAGTTGTGCTTAATGCAAAGACAGAAATCAAATTGTGTAACTTTATAATGAAGAGCATTCTCTGAAACTCAAAACCACCTACAGCTGCTGCTAATAATTCAACTTCCTGTTTATTAGTTCTGTGGGGTTAATTGGAAAAATCATTCTCAACTGACACCCGTGTTTGGGACCACCTTTTAGAAACCATCTCCGCTGTTTGACTCAAAACACCCCCTCAAAGCCTCTTCTATTTTCCCTCCAGAATAATCAGATATTAACTTTACACCAATATTGTATCACCCAGTATGAAATCTGTCTTTGTTAACTCTAAATTTAGCCATACATCAATCACTCCCAAACGCTATGATCAAATTTCCCCTCCTCACCCACACGTTTTTCTGTAAGAGCCACTTGGCGTAGGATTGCTCCACATTATTGCTTTATTGGTGGCTGGGGAATGTCATTTGAGATGCAGCGCGAGTATCCAGGCCTTAAAACCCTCTCTCATTTTCCCCATAGTAAAAGTGCTATCTGACCTGTGCAGCCCCCAGCAGCGCCTGTGCCTGTTCTGTGGATATATCAGGACCCCTCTGGCTATAAGGGGCGCATATAGGGGGTACTGGAGTCAGAAATGTCCCAGGACCACACCGCAAAAAACATTGTAGAAGATAAAGTGTTTTTTCTTTTTTTTTTTTGTAATAGAAATAGTAGTAGTAGTATTTTATTTGGCCATTTGCGGCACTACAAGGACACAGACTACAACACCATTTTGATCCTGACATGACTGAAAGGGTTATAGGCTGGAGTAAAAAGTTCTTATAATGCCTAACCTTTGGCAATGACAGAATTCCAATAAAGAAAGGCAGTGTATGAATAGCATGTGTGCATTTACAACTACTACGACTAACTACAGTAAATACTCTAAGAGAAATACTATACTAAAAGAAATACTAAGAGAAAAAAATAAAAATTGAAATAAAAAACAAACTTTTTTTTTTTTTTAAGTTGAGTTTCTCATATTCATATTCGACTTTTTTATTCTTATGAAAAAAAGCAAGTGGAGATCCATTGAGACATAATATTAGCCCCATTTATTCCACTTTTGGAGTCTGAATTCTAAAAAAAAAAAAAAAAAAAAAAGAAAACTATCTGTCCATGGAGTATGAGACTTTCATCATTAAACTAATTTGGAAATTAATTAAACAAAACAAAACTGTAGCCCACCAGAATTACCTTGAAATAAATAAAACAACACAGATGTAAGCCTATATTAATAACACATTGAATTTATGCATTTTGATTCTCAATTACGCTACAGGCTACATTGCATTATATATATATTATTTACTCCACATCTAGCAAGCTTCTATAGCCACAGCTTCATTGGGGCAGACTGACAGAATCAAGGCTGCCAATTTGTGCCATCTGCCCCTCCGACCACCACCCAACCACACACCACATTCATAGTAAGCACAATGGCAGTATTTTAGGGTCAGAGCAGTATTTTATCTGCAGAACTTTGTTGGTGGAGTTGGTGGTTGATTTCCCTTGAGCCACCAAAACCCCACCAAGATAGTGAAATTACTCAAATCAAGATTCGTGTTCTGATTCCTATTCACTTTAGCTCATGTTTACTTCATGTCTAAAGGGGGTACCGGACTCAAAAACATCCCAGGTGCATATATCCTGAGAGGAACCCGATCTTCTAGCCCTTCCCCTCTCCTCTGCCGTCCTGTGTGTGTATTGTTTTTTTATTGATCTTATTATTCTAATTTTCAAAGTCACTTAATTTTAGGTTTTTAATGTCTACAAGCCATAATTAACCAAAGAAATAAAGGTTTGAAAGCTTCACTCTATCTGTCATGAGTCTATATGCGTTTCACTTTTTGACGATATTCTAATTTTGTGAGATGTTCCAGCGTAATTTCCATATTTGCAGCAGATATTCGGGACCACTCTCAACAGGTCTAAAGGGGGCACTGGACCTAAAAACGTACCAGGAGCATATATCCAGAGAGGGAAGCCGATCTTCTGGTCCTCCCCCGCTCCTCTGTGGGGTCTGGATCTCCTCTCCTCTGAAGGCTGTTTGGGTTAGTGCTCGGTGTAAGTGTGCTTGTTTATGCTAAGCGGGCTAAAGGTTACGGCGGGTCACGTTTAAGTGTTTTTCAGTCTTTACGTGCATGTCTCCTCCGCCCTTCCACACTCGTGTTAAGTAGTATTTTTGTTTTTTTCAATTACCTAAACCCTATTCTCTTTGCATAACACTAGGAATGTTACGCAGTGCACCTTTGTAGTAGAAATCTGTTCACATTTGAGACGAACAGCTAAAATTCAATCATGTTTCTTGAAGAGTTTTTCTTACATAATAAGGCATGATGTTTTGTTGTTTGGAGAGGAAATCATGTTGCTTAAATTATTACAAGCTTTGTGATTTATTAATTGCAACTATTCAAACTGATTGCTAAATATCTTGCAGCCTAACCTTCCACTAAAAATGATAATTATCAGACAAATGACACTATGCGCAGGCCTGTTCTTATGAGGTATGACACATTTTATAACTTCAAACAACTTCAATGAACAACCGTCTGTAGCCTTTATTCTAAGGCCAAATACTGAGATGAGTTGATTACTTTTGTAGTTTTCATCTTGCAGTATCCAAGCCTCTGTGTTTTTTTCTGTTGCTAAGCCTAATTCTCTTTGCATTGTGGGATACTGCTGCCTTTTTTGGAGGAATACTAAGCGTCTAAGTTCAGTGGTGGAACGTAACAAAGTAAAAGTAGTAAAATACTTAATAAAATACTACTTTAAAAAAAAGGTATCTGTATGGAGGGTCCACTACTTGCTTGTTATTTCTTTTCCAGGAATGTTACACAGTAGGGCATTAAACAGATATTCCTTGCATTTGTTCAACTGCAGGTGTTTTATAGCTCAGTGAATTCCAGTGTGCAGGCTCGCTTCTCCATAGATCTGAGAATTAACCTGTTTCCATTGTGATTATTAACAAGTTTATTTCCATACTTTGGAATAATCAAAGCAAAACAGGAATACCCTCCACCTTAGAAGTTACACAGTGCACCTTCAAGTAAATTTTACATCGAATACTTTTTACTTTTATTTCACTACATCTGTACTTTTTACTCCACTAGGACTGAAAAGTAAAAGGATGTTTTAATTGTTTGAGACCTGCTGAAAAGGCTCAGGTGTTTATTTTTAATGTTTGTAGTTTGATCAAACAAAAATATACAAATTAAAAACAGCTAGAGAAAAATATTAATTCCGAACTTGTATTATTTATTTCCTTTTTTTTTTTTTTTTTTTTTTAAATCAAAATCACTACTCTCTTCATTCTGCTAGTTGTTTTTTTCAATGTTTTTTCTGTCACTCACTACCCCAGTCACTTAGACATTTCCTCATTACCTTTTAAGTACAGCACTCTTTCCTGGTAGCTGTTATGTGTTCAAAATGGGCACAGACAGACCATAATAAACCTAAACTCTCCTGGATTGTGTCTGGATAACTGCTGGCTGTCATGCCCCCCTTTCCAGATTCTGCTCGGATCTGCCAGGCTCTGTGCTGGTCTAAAGCAGGACTCAAACTGACTCGGCTCTGCTCTCTCCTGCCTCCCCTCCTGAGCCCCCTGGAGCCCCCCGAAGCCTCAGTCTGACCTAGACCTGTGTCATAATCATACTTCAGTGTGACAGCTCCACACTGCTCCACATACTACTGCTCTCATCACTGCACACTACAGCTCACGCTCCTCAAGCACTAAGGCCAGTGGGGCTTTTGATGCAGTGTCTTAAAGCAGTTACAAGTATATTTGCAAGAAGAAACTTTGGTTTGAGGGTCTGTCACCTGCTTGTTTCTATGGATATGTCATTGCTCCACCTGGAATGTTCCACAGTATGGCATATAACAGCTCTACCTTACGTTTATTCAATTACAGCTGGTTTTATAGCACAAAAATAACTCGAAAAACAGGCATTTTGACTGTGAGTGGGGTTGCCTTTCCACAGATCTAACCTGTAACTTGGTCTGGTTTGGCCTTCATGAAGATAGAAAGGTTTAATAGTGCAAAACATTGTAATTTAAATACATTTAAAACATGAATATATATTGTGACAAATTATTTGATAAAAAATCTATAATTTTCACTCTGCACAGCCTGTTCTAATCAACCACTGACCGATTCACATGTTTATTCTGTATAATTGTCCATTTCATTTCATTCAGTCATTTTATTTATTATAAGGTCATCCACAGGGATATGCTCCTGAATCACTTCCATTTTGAAATATCAATACTTTGCTCCTCCAGACCATTCGGTGAAACACTCAGGTCTATGGAAGCTCATGGACAGGGCTGTGGACGCTGCGACCTTGGCTGTTGTTAAACACGTCAGAGACACACCACATCAATAATGCAGCTGGGTCAGGGCATAGGGGAAACAGGAGACATGCAAGGTTGACTTCACATATACAAATATATATAGTACTGCTTCATGTACTAGTATATATCATGTGTTAAAGGAAAGGCTAAAAGACGAAACCTCAGTTTCTGTTTTGTTTGGGCTTGAGGAGTATGACTGTCTGAACTTACTTAAATGTGCACTATCTAACTTTTCTGTTGGGGGGTTTTGACTCCTGCTTGTCTCCATGGAGATGTTACTGCTCTGCCTGAAATGTTCCACCATATGCCTTTGAACACATCTTGCATTTATTCAATTACAGATGTTTTTATTGCTCAAAAACATTTATTCTTACTGATCTTACCTGTAACTTGACCTGGTGCCATCTCCTGCTTGTTTCTATTAATAAGTTTAATGCCATCCTGCGGAACATTGTTGGCAAAGCAATAATTTCTCCATGGAAACAAGCAGGTGGCAGACGCTCCATCAGAAAAGTTACATAGTGCATTTTTAAGGATGGGGACCTTGTATTCATATTAATGATTATTCATGCTTTATAACGTTTTTAAACATTATTCATTTCTGTCCTCATTCGATACAGTTTGAGTACATTCATACTCACCTGGTTCTGGTTTGAGTCCAGTTTAGTCCTGTTGTACTCTTGTAGTCCAGGTTTAGTTCTTGTTTCTTGTTTAGTCAAAGCTTTAATCTGTTGTGTTTGAAAATATGAACAGACCTTTTTTCACTGAACTCCCAGCTTTTGTTGTCAAAGAATCAAACCACAGTCTCTCTCTGCATTTCACTTGCTTCTTAAAGTATAATTAACTTCTGACCTCATGACCTCCACCAGTTAACCTAAATAAAATCTCGTTAGCATATCTTAATAGTCTAATGATGAAGTTAGGACCACTTTTTTTGCGCTTCACTGCCTGCCAGTTAAACGCAAATAGACTGGGCTTAACAGATATATTTTCATTAGCCTTTTATAAATAAGACCTCCCAACTCAAGTGAACTGATTCACTGAGCCAGGTGTGTCCTTGGCTTCTTCTTCTAATCCCCAGACCCCCCTTACCCCCCCTTTTACCCCCGTCCCACAGGAGGAGGGGGGTTCCCAAACATCAATAGCCCCGCTCTGCCCCGGCTGGCCAGGTCTGACTCCTCTGACAGGGGCTTTGTTCGTAATGGTCATTCTGTGGTCGCATGACATCTGGGGCTGAAGTATCAAACGTCCAAAAACAGTTGCTCCCCTGTTCTCCGCACAACCGGCAACCTCAATTAGTCTGTGCAATAATCTGCCCCGTCGCGTCACATGATCAGGACTGTGGGGAGTAACACGGAGAGGCCCGCGCAGGAAATACAATGATCCATGGGCAGACAGCTTAGACATACACAGAGAATGATCTGTGATATACTGCGAAAACACTCACAGGGTAACTACTACGGTACATGCATGGGAAAGATCATGACCCAGAAGATATGAACTAAATGAATGAATACACAGAGAGTATATCTGAAGATCAGAGGAATGTATATCAGGTTTTTGCCCCTGACTTGTTTACTGTTTAATATTTGTTGGTAATTAACATGATAATAATGTTGACCTAGATATAATTTTACTTACATTGACCGTGGCTTTTTTTTGTGTGCGCTGTTGCTAATGTATGGTGGTCATCTTAATACCAGAAGGTTGCTGGTTTGTGCGTACTGTTCACTTCACCCACCTTATACAGTGTGTGAATGTTGTGTGAATGAGTTATTTTGTCGGTGAGGCCACTGGTGAAGATAAGCAGCCATATTTCTTGTCCCCTGGCAGTTGTGGCTACAGTAAGTAAGTAAGTAACTTAACATTCCCCAAAACAGTGAATGTATCATACAATTTAAAATGACTTTTAATGTCCAGAAATTTTCACTTTCTTCTTACACTTTATGGGGCCTCTCCCCAGGAGCAGTGGGTGCGCAGTCCCACACCCAGAGACCCATCTCCATGATCTGGTTGCTAGGCCTGGACAGGACTACCAGGAGGATTTTACTTATGAGTTGATGGGGGGAGTGCTGTGAAGAAACCCACCCAGACAAGGGGAGAACATGCAAACTCCACACAGAAATGCCCAGAAGACCCTGGGATCAAACCCAGAATCATCTCGCTATGAAGGATGAGTGCTAGCCACTCAGCCACAGTGCCACCTTTAAAAATCTTATTATTTTATAAGTGTCTTCTATCTTTTATCACAAATACTTTATACCTTTTAATATACATTATATTTTAATATACATTATATTAAACATATGTATTCATGCGATTGATATCAATAGAATTCTTAAAGTGTGCAGTTGTGCAGCCATTGCTTTTTCAGCTGGGCCACTGCGGTGCACTATACACCATAACCATTCATTTACATAGAAACTTACCTCAAAATGTGCACTTGAAAACTGCTCTGGGGAGCTTCAAATCTCCTTTATTCCACCCAAACATACACAGCCATCTTTCTCTCCCTATTTGTTGATATTAGCCCTATACTTTCTGAAACATAGCCCTTTAAACCAAGCTCTCTGCTCTGTGGAAGTCTGCATCAGCCCACTGGAGCCCAGACATCCCAGACAATCAGCATCAACATCTCCCATATCATGTTCAGTGGCAGCTGCCCTCCTGTTACTGTAACCACCAACCCTCTGTGTCAAAGGCAATATGGCCGCACGGAGGTGAGGAGAGGAGGATTGCAGGGGACGGACAGTGAATGCTCATAGATCTGTTATGGAGAGGAGAAAGGGATAAGAGGCCTGGAGTTCAAAGGCTAGTGTTGGGGTAGCCTGGCGGTGCAGACAGATCAAAGCTAAACGCTGAGTAACAAGTGCATGTATGTGTCAGCGCGGGTTTGTCAAGGCGTTTGATCAGCGGCTGCTTATCTGAGCATCTCTCTCGGCCAACGCTAATACGGCCTAATGGAGAGGCTTTCAGGAGACCACAGAATCCACACATGCCCAGGGAGAGACCAGAGACTGAGGTAGGGAAGAGCTTTGTATAGGTGGGTACATACTTTTTGAAGATATCACTGGACAGATTTTGAAAGTATAGAAAGACAAAAACTTTATGATCACAACTGAAGTTTGTTTTTATAGAATGGAAAATACTGATAATTTCGAAAGCAGATTTTTCTCTCTCTTTATTTTAATTCTGTTTGTGTTTAAGGACCCATATGATGCTATTTTATGATAATCTTCCTTCCTCATAAAAAATCTCCCTGGAGTTGTGTTTTGTTTCATTCACACATGCTTAACACACAAACCCTGCAAGTTCTTCTATCAAACAGAAAACGCTCTGTTCCACTTTGTGATGGATCATTTCAGCCCTGGAATTGCCACTCTCTCCTGAACAAAAGGTAAAAGGAGCTGTTAACTTGAAAACTACCTGACATCACAAGGTGGAACGGAGCATTTTGAGCTTTGGAGATGTAGACGGACTAAAAATAGAGTTACTCAAACATGTGTTTTCCGGTGGAGAGTCCTCTGTCAACATGTGGCAATGGACATGTTATAGTTTTGCCTGAAATGTTCCGCAGTATGGTATTAAACTTATCTATCTTTTATTTATACTATTCCAGGTGTTTTTATGTCTTAAAAAAATACATTCTTACTGTAAATGGGCTGACCTTTCCATACACATGACTTACAACTTGGCCTGGTCATGCCACTTGTTTGTCTCTATGGAGAAGGGTAAATGTAATGCCATATTGTGGAACATTCCAGGCAAATCAATATCATCTCCATGGAGACAAACAGCTGACAGCACCCTCCACCAGAAAAGGTACATATAAAATCTATTTTTTTTACCTCCTTTTTTAGTGTTCAATTTTAAACTATCTCAAAAACTCATCTCAAAACTACTCTGAATGCAAATACAACCAGATAATTTTAACAGGGAATTTTCTTTAGTAAAATAACCAAATATGTTTAGTTTTCTGTTGAGTGCACGCAGCCAAGTTTTTCTATTTACTTTTATTTTTGCTATATTTATTCATTCAGTTGCTCCATTTTACCTCAGGATCCCCATAGAGAACCAGACTGTGCCCAGGGCCAAACACCAGAACACGGCTGGACAACACGGCCGGACAACCACTGTACCACTTAGCGACCCACTTTTCATCAAAAAAGTTACAAAAACACAAACATAACATAACTGAAGATAACATCACACCTGTGAAGCTTTTCTGGTGGCTTTCTTGATGTTATTGTTTTGCCTGGAATGTTCCACAGTATGGCATTAAACTCATCCTATCCATTTTGGATTTGTTCAGTTACAGTTTTTTCATTTCTAAAAATACTTTGATGAACATGTATTCTGACAATGAGCGGAGCGACCTCTCCATAGATTTAACCCGTACAATACAAGAAAAAAAAGTATCATCACCATGGAGATAAGCAGTTACACAGTGCAACGTTAATCCAGTGACGTTCATTTTGTTTTCTGATAATTTATTTGGATAGATTCTTTGTTGAGACCGAGGTTTGGTTTGTTTTCCTACAGTTTTGACTGCGCACTCTGAGAAAGCTCATGCTCAGTCAGGCATGAAAACAAATGAAAAATGAAGCTTATAAGTTTGTCTAAGTCTATAAAATAAGTGGAATTTTTAAGGTGCACTATATAGTGTTTTGGTTACTGGTCCGTCACCTGCTTGTTTCTATGGAGATGTCATTGCTCGGCCTAGAATGTTCCACAGTATGACATTAAACAGCCCTGCCTTACGTTTATTCAATTACAGGTGGTTTTATAGCTCAAAAATGCCTAAAAAAACAAACAACAAAAAAAACAGGCATTCTGACTGATCGGAGTCGCCTCTCCACAGATTTGACCTGTAACTTGGTCTGGTTTGCTCACCATGACGACAGAAAGGTTTAATAATGCACTATGAAACATTCCAGACAAAGCAATAACATCTTCACGGAGAAAAGCATTTGATGGATCCTCCACCATGAAAGTGACACAATGCACCTTTAAGTCATGATTAGACACATATACTAATGACATCGTAAGTGACGTCCCTTGCTCATGGACACAACAACAATATGCACCATCAACCTCCATGCTCCTCTTTCCCTGTATGCCCTTTTATACATTGGTTTATATAGTGCACCATTTGTAAAAACAAAACTAACTGGTCAAACATTCTCTAGCTTTATTGATCCTGACTTCCTTCACCTTCTTGTGCTGTCTCTCCTCTTGCTCCTCTCTCTGCCCTCGCCTTATGTGGGTTTTGCATACATTATTTCTGTCTACAAATAAAGTCTTCTCTCAGCAAAGGAGAATCAGACTGGCTCCTTTTTATGTTCAAATCCAAATGGAGCTTTGTAATCCTCGGAGGACGGACTCGAGGTCTTGTTTACTCTGCCTGGGTTTTCTGTGTGCTGTGCGCGCTCTGGCATAGGAGGAAATGGCTTGGCTTTTCCAGTGGCTATGTAAACACAAGGAGAAGTGTGCCACAGTAGCAAAACACAGCATGTATTTATACAGTGAGGAGAGTCCTGGAACAGGTCTGCGCACATATGCACTGTAAAACTGGAATTTATGAATGAGTTCAAATGTGTTGCATTCAGAGTATTTATCCTGTTCTGAGCAGTTTTATTGTACACATGTTAACATATTTAACAATACTGTCAGTATAGTAAGACAATAGTTTATTAACAGCTTATTTAGGGGTGTTGAAATCTACAATAATACAAAAAATTTAATTGAAAAACAATAAACGGTCTATATTATGTTATTTTCTGTTCTGTTATACTGTTGTTTCATCATCATCCTCATGTTTTTAAACTCCACACACAACTCCAAAGTTAAAACATTATAACATGTTATTCGTAATATAGGAGGATATAGTAATTACACTGAGACTAATTGCTAAAAACTACACTTAATTTTAACTTTTAAATTATTGCCACTCATAATTTATATAGATGAAAAAGAAAATAATATCAAACTAGTTGACTCTTGAAATGAAAATTAAGTGAGAGTTCTAAATCAATAACTCAAATATTGTAAATCAAAAATCTGTTCAAATCAAATAATAAGTTTAGTTTAGTCTTTATTTGAAGGGACAATGTACAGAGGCATTAAGGTAATTAAAATCACAGCCAGTTTCCATCTACAGTCCCTGATTTACAGAAATAAATGATAAAATGCAACTGTAGTCAACAATAAGAACAATTCACACCAGTGTTAATTTCGTTGACGAAAACTATGACGAAATTATTTCGTCAACGAAGGTTTTTTGCGGACGAAAACGAGACGAAAACTAAATAAAAATTACTTTTAAATGAATAAAACGATGACGAAATAGACGGACATTTTCGTCAACAAATAAAAGACGAAACGAAAATATAACCTGTGACGAATAATAGATCCATGGTGACGAATAAGTGTCAGGACTCCTCAGGAGAAGAGAGAGAGGAACGAGCGGCCGCTGCGCTAAAGAGCCAATCACAGCGCGCGTTGTTGCGCGGTGCCGAAAAGCTCACGCGCCCCGCCGAGAAACATGAGGAGGACAGAGGAGCAACAAGTGCTAAGAGAAGATGCTGGCGACTGGGATTGGGAGAAAAAGACGGTCTGACCTGTGGTCTCACTTCACGTTTGATAAAGAGAATAAGACGACGTGTAAACCATGTGGCGCGTCAATCAAGGGGAAAAAGAGTTAGAGTTAGAGTTTTAGAGTTCAAAGGTTGTTACAGTACTTGTTATGCATTAATAAGCTGCAGTAATAAACTGTATAGGGCAAAAGGGCCTTTGACACCTGCACTTTAATTTTTTTAAAATATATTTTGGATTTAGCTGTGAATTATCATTTTGACAGTTATTGATGTGGTTTACACTGGTGTCATAAAGACAGACAGCAATAATTTATACTGTCTTTGTGCTTTGTTTGCTACTGCTTTTCCATTGAAACACATTTTCAATAAAAACAGTTGTGTTTAAATATGAAGTGTGAAATGTTTGCATATTAATATCCCAATTTCAAGAAAGTATAGTTTTATGTTCAATGTAAAAGGTAAAAATTGATACGTGTGAAAAGCTTTTAGTCGACTAAATCTATTGTAATTTTAGTCGACTAAAACTAGACTAAAACTAAAACAAATTTGATGACTAAAACTAGACTAAAATTAAAAGTAATTTTAGTCAAAAGACTAAGACTAAAACTAAATTAAAATTCCTTGTCAAAATTAACACTGATTCACACCATATCACACATTAAAATAACATAATCTGAATCAAATTGTCCTCAGTTTTTGCTAAGAGTTAATATAAAGGTGCAGTATGGTATTAAACCTTTCTATCTTCATGGAAACCAAACCAGACCAAGTGACAGGTCAGATCTGTGGAGAGGCGACCCCGCTCACAGTCAGAATGCCTGTTTTTCTCTGTATTTTGAGCTATAAAACCACCTGTAATTGAATAAATGTGAGTTAGAGCTGCTTAAAGTCATATTGTGGAACATCCCAGGCAGAGCAATGACATATCCATGGAAACAACCCTCCACCAGAAAAGTTACACAATGCAACTGAAGCATAACTGTTTTTTTGTAGTGTATCCAGAAGTGAAAACATTTCCGCTGTTAACAAGTGCAGAGGAGACCGAGTTTACCACAGTCCAGTGTTTCGCTTCTTACCTGAGACACACTTCATATGAGCACTGCCCACACTCACACACACTCACACACGCTTACACACACACTCACACACCCACACACACGCACACTGTAGACAGACCAGACTCACACAGCTGTAATAACCTCAGCTCTGTGTCATGAAAATGGGACTCCAGCAACTCTCCGTCTCTACACACACACACATACACACACACACACACGCACACACACACACACACACACACACACACACACACACACACACACACACACACACGCTCATGCACACACACAAGCACACACACGCACACAAAGTCTGAGGAGCAGAAATTAGGTCAGTGTGGCGTTAGAACCAAGGTTAAGCAAAATCCAGATGTTTTAAATTCGAGAAGCTGAACAGCGGACTCACAATTATCTTATTATTGTTGGCCAAATGTGTAAACTATTAAAAGGCACTGGTTATAAGATTGTGTTGCCCAAGGACACAGTGGAAGCGTGCGGTGGCGGTGAAAGACTGAACTGCCAACCAAACCACACAAACAAATCAGCAATGTTAAAATCAGCCAATGCATGTTGGTAATACTTTAGTCATGCAGTATAATTAAACACTGGCTTAAAGGTGCACTATGTCACTTTTTTTGCCACCAGACTGTTTTCATGGAAATATAATTACTTTGCCTAGAGTATAACATTAAACTACAGTACTTCTTCATCTATTTCCAAGGAGACAAGCAAGTGGAACCACCAGGCCAAGTTACAGGTCATATCTGTGGAGAGATATTTGAAGGTACATGTAGTAATAAAACATCTGTAAGTGAATAAACATAACTTAATGCAAATTTAATGGCAAACTGGGGAACATTTCCAGAAAAGCAATCATAGACTTAGACTTAGGCAAACTTTATTCTATAAAACATAGAAATACAGTAATATAAGTATACCTCAGTTATTACAGGAGTGTAAGGAGAAACAGTGCAAAGATGAAGCAGTGATTGACGTAACAAAGGGTTATAAGGGTGTGTTATTGTACAGTTGTATGGAGTATGTTACGAATGTAGTCCTGTACATCTCCATGGTGACAAACCCTGCATCAGAAAAGTTACATATTACACACTGAATGGCATCATTTTGTACAAACCAATCACATAAAGTCTTAACCACACGGGTAACTGTTCTGGTGCCTATTACATTATTCTGGTTATTTTATCAATGACTCCCTTTGAGAATATACACATAACACCATTTCATAACCAACTAATACTTTGCAGCTGGATCCCTGGGGGTGTGATGCTAACTGAAAGCACTACTCTGTTAGAAGTTCTGTTACTGTGAGCTGATTTATGTGCTTCAACAAGTCTCTCACACATTAAAAATTACATGGTAACAGCTACATGTGTTTCTAATGGTGGGATGTTTAGACCACCCCCAGCCCAATGTCACTGCAAAGTATCAATAACATTTGGGATTCACGTCTATACACACATTTATAACATAATATATCTCTCAGCTGAAGTAAACAACAAAAACTGACCTACTAAAACTGACTTTTAAAGCTTAGGTCAGTGTGTCCTATATGATGCTTTGTGCTCCTCTGTTGTCTGCCCCTGAGTTCCTTGTGGATAAAACCAGTGCTGTAAAGAGGTGTGTTTAAGATACTATAAACTATTACCCCAGCCTCTCTCCTGCTGGGGCAATCACCTTTACGTGCCTGTGGAGTCCTGCCGGCTTTAGGTGGAGTCTAGTCCGTCCATTTTGATAGAGGTCCAAACTGTGCACTGCAGGACCTCACTGTTTAAACCTGTTTCAATGAGTCAATGGTTTGTAAATTCGCTGAACAGACAATGAGGGCTGTGTTAGGCTTGACTTTGAGGTTTACGGGGTCATTACTGTGCAAATAAAGGTGCCTCATAGCGACTTATACAGATGTGTTTTAGTACAATGCTGGAAGCTCTTTTATGTTTGTTCAAATGAAATTACCTTGTTTTGTCCAGGTCTCTGCTGTCCATAGAACTCCTTCTTTGTGAAGATGTTATTGCTGTGGCTGAAATATTCCACAGTATGGCTTTACATGTGTCAGTGGTGTTTTTGGCACTACACAAATCGGACCTAGAACTCGTCACCTGCTTGTCTCCATGGAGATAGATATGTTTAATGTCATACATAATACAAAATAAAACTATATATAACATGATTTCTTATTAAAGGCCCTATATTACACAAAATTGGCTCTTTCATTTTTAAGCTGTGTTGCTTGTTTGTTGTTTATTTTGAACATGCATAGAAAAAAAAACAGTATCAAGATAGAACCAAAGCATGAGAAAACTACCCAATAATGAGGATTCATATACAAGGAGTTATATACATGTTCGATATGTCGTTACCTCCTCAAAAACATACCTGAAGTTGTGTTTTGTTTCATTCACACATGTTTGAGTAATCCTGCATTATTAGTCTGTCTACATCTCCAGTCTCCAAATGCTCTGTTCCACCTTGTGATGTCATGAAGTGGTGGTTTTCAAGTTAACAGCTACATTTTTGCCTTATGTTTTTGATTTCCGGGTCTGAAATCATCCACTTGATTCTAGTGAAGGTGTGTGGAGTTTAAAAACACAGTGGGGCACTTCCTGTATTACCACATGACATCACAAGGTGGAACAGAGTGTTTTTTATTTGAGAGAACTCAGCCTAAATATGCAGGATTTCTGTGTTAAACATGTGTGAATGAAACCAAACAAAACTCCAGATATGTTTATGATGAGGAAACAACATTATAACATAGAAAATAGCAGAATATGGCTCCTTTAATCTGTAGAACAGGCAGTTCATACTTTCAACATATTTTTACACTATTTCCACATATGTAATTGTTAACACTTACTTATGACTTCCTTGCACCAGCCTTTAGAGTTTCATTACACCCTTTTTGAACTGGAAAATAGGCAGGATTTTGTAACCTGCAGAAGCCAAATTCATACGTGAATTTGACAATGGGTTAAATGTGCTCATTATTATAACATCTACGGCCTGCTAAAGACCACAAAATAGATCACATATTTTCTAATTTCTTCTCTTCTACTACGCTTTTCTGTTCATTACTAAACAAGTCCAGTGCTGTCTGGAAGTGGGTTTTAATTGTCCCTGAATTGCAGGATTAAAAGGTCTTATCAATTCTATGCGGCCGGCCCTCCTTTTATTGTACGTCTGTTTTTAATGGCACCGCATTGTTGCTTTTGATGTCTCTACAATACATCTGCAATAAAGATAACTCCTGCTCACAAACCTGAAAACAGCAGACGCTCAGATGACCTTGTTTACACTTAAAGTCCTGGAAATGCACAATTGATTTTACTTTTGTTCTTACGTGTGTGTTCTTCATTTAGTATCTTAATCATATTTTATTGTCGACTTTATAATGTTAGAACAGTAAAGATTTTAATACTAGGTTGAGTGGTCAGAATAAATTAATATAATAAAAAAAATCACTCTTTTTTGAATCTGTCCTCTATTTCGAATGTATCTTTTTATTTGTTACCATAGAAATGATCAATTCAAATTAAAATGTACACATATAAACAGGAATCTGAAATCCATGAATACAAAAATGAAAAGTCAAAAGTTTTGTATTTACAGTGGAATGAACTACGCACACATATGAGGATCTAAAACTTGATATTATATGCAATGAATAAATATACTGTCATTTTTCTTTTTCTGTCTTAGTTTTGTCTTACTTATTATCCTGAAGTTTACTGCAGTGCTGCCTCTTTATCAGACCCTAGTGTCTGATTCCAGGAGGCAGCAGGACAGGACCGAGGAGGGGGTAAAGGAGGAGAGACGAAGAGGTTCCCGTTGGAGGATAGGGTGACCGGTGGGCTGTGTGCCATAGACGGGGTCACCCACACAAAGCTCCTGGTTCACTTTGATGTTGATACCACCTCCTTTGTTCTCTGCTCCTCATGTCACCGCTCTAACTCTACCACAGTCATTAGGAATTGTTTAATTTTGCAGCGTAATTGGTGAATTGAAGAAAAAACAACTGAAGGGTTTTGAAATGCAAATATTACATTTATGAAATAGAAAATTCAAACCAAACCTTAAAATAACACTATATTTAAAGGTTTTTCTGGTGGAGGGTACACAACCTGCTTGTTTCTATGGATATGTAACCGCCCTGCCTGGAATGTTCCACAGTATGACATTAAATAGCTATACCTTACATTTATTTAATTACAGGTTTTATTGCTAAAAAAAATACCTAGAAAAATAGACATTCTGACTGTGAGTGGGGTTGCCTCTCCACAGATCATTCCCGATAAAGCAATAACATCTCCATGAAGAAAAGTATTTAATGGACCCTCCACCAGAAAAGTTACACAATGCTCCTTTAAAGATGGGTCAAATGGAGAGACATTTTAGTAGACAATCAAATCTGTATGGGGGAAGATACAGTTAAATACATTACGTTCTGTACCGTACACAACAGCACCCAATCTCCACACAACCTTGGGCTCCAATATCACAATTCAGCCTTAAGACAATTACCCCTTTAATATGAACCACCATTACATGAGATGGTATGGTCTATATGAACCCGGGGCGTGTGTGGGCGTGAGAGAGATACGCATCAAACTCCATCTGCACCTTCACTAATCATAACAGCTCCACCTTTACAGCAGAGTTTCATTAGGCCTCTTAAAGCCCCTATAATGGCCTTGTATAGGTGCAAATGGTTTTCTTTATATGAGCCAGTCGCCTGGACCCACTGTTTTACAATGAGCATCCCAAAACACATTAAGAAGAAAGTGTGGGGCGTTCAGCAGAAAAGCACAGATGTTCTTGGCCTAAAGCGACTCTAATCGTATTGTTATATTATGTATGTATAGTATACGTAACAGTACAGTGTCTTTGGCTCAGGTCCCAGATCCAGTCAAAGAACATAACAGTTGATGTATGTTACTGAATTAAACTGGGTTTAAGGTTTGTTTACAGGACATTTTTACATGACTTTACATGAATTTTCATAATATTTATGAGTTCACAAATGACAGAGAATCCATCTGAATCAGCTCCTGCTATTGCGATGGGACCTGGGCCCCCAGTGGTTCAGACCAATCACTTTATGGTTTTGTGTGGCCAAAAGAACCAAAACAAACATGGTCACACCGATAGGCGTACTTCAGCCTATTTCAGCAGAAATACAGATCATTTTGTTTTTGAAAAACTTGCAGAGGGAAGCTCTTTGTGCATTTGTGCATTTGACAGGGAAGATGCCTGTGCTTTTCTCTCAACTGGATTTAACAAAAGTTTGATTTTTCGGCTTGTTCTGCTTTTAGATTTCTGTTAGAATTCAGAAGTCACTTGAGTGCTACAAATATCAGTCTGGTGTGAGCCAGGTTATACATATGGTCCTCAACAATCACACACAGTGTTGAATTACATCTGAGACATTTTGTAAAGCTTTTTAGATTTACATTTCTATAAAAAAAAAAAAAAACAACAACCAAAAAAACCCCAACCATGATTGATTTGTTTGAAAACCTTCAAAGCAGCAGTTCTTTATATAGTGGACATTGCCACGAGGCAGAGCTCACAGCAGAGCTCCGCGCTGTGTCCATAGCGTGCTCCGGTCTGCAGCAGAAGAAAAGAGAGAGAGAGGCCATAAGACATTTATGAGAGCTGAATTATGAATGCGAGAAACACGCCACGCCATCTGGAGCACCACCAAGCTTTGTCTAAACTAAATGGACAAATGAAATTTTGATTGACTTGATTAGCAGGTCCTGATCAAATTTACCGAGTTTTTCATGGACATTTCCTGGAGAGGCCCCGCTCCAGACGCGTTAGCATTCTGGGAACGCAAGTGTCCTTAGTTAACTTGGCTGTAACAATATTATGATAATTCCTTGACTTTATTGTATAGTAAAGATTTAATGAACTTTTTATTTTTATTGGAGCTGTTAAGAAGCTGTGTTATCCTTTCTTCTATCTCAGCGTGTGCTCAGTAGATTTTAGATTTCAAAAGCAGTAGCAGTGCAGAATACCCGTAAAATGTGTTTTTCTTTTGTCATTAACATTTCATAGGTGATATTAAATGTATTGAGTGGGTTTTAGAGCTTAAAACCACAGATACCACATTATCTCCCTCACATGAGTCTCCTGTCTCTGTTATATCGATATCGACAGTTGATACGTGGCTTTCATTCAGATTCTGCTCCTTCAGTCGAGTCTCTGCTGTGGGGGTGTGGGGGGGACGGTAATGGGGTTTGGCATTAACCTGATTTCCCTTTAGCCCAATCACAGAGAAACAGAACGGACAGTGTAGCGCTGTACAGTCAGTCAAGGTCAACACATGGAAAATATATATTGCAAAGGGGAAATTTACTGCTTTGTTGTCTATATGTTCTATTCTAATGTTTGATAGACATAAGAAAGGGCCATAAAATCCATGTTAAATTAAAGGTCTCATATTACACAGAATTTAAATGTTGTTTCCTCATCAAAAACAGACCTGAAGTACTGTTTTGGTTCATTCACACGTTTGAGTAATCCTTTAATATTAGTCCGTCTACATCTCCAAAGCTCAGAATGGTCTGTTCCACCTTGTAATGTCATCAAGTTAACAGCTACCGTTTACCTTTTGTTCAGTAGAGAGTGGCGATTCCAGGACTAAAATGATCCAAATGATTCCATTGAAGATGTATGGAGCACTTCTGTATTATCACAGCATCACAAGGTCCAACAACTCCAGGTATGTTTTTGATGAGGAAACATTATAACAGAGATCAGAAAATATCTTTATAAAGGGGCTTTAAGGTGGTACGACCATCACATCAGCAGTGCAATGACGTAAACTGTAAAATAACCTTAAATGATCTTTCTTCCAGATTTGTTGGTACAGCATTGTCTTGCACTCTCTCTTTCTGTTGGCTGCGTAAGAGTATATGCCTGAGGTGATGGTGTGTGTGTGTTTGTGTGTGTGTGTAAACTGTGTCTCTCTGAAGACGTCTCACCTGCTCCTGCCTCATACTTCACTGTGGGGCAGGGGCACGGAGCTGGAGGAGACTTGGCACCAAACTAAAGACCTGCTAAAACTGCAATGCAAAAACCAATGCACGCCTACATGTGTTAAATACTTCAATTCAGCATTGATTATCTTTGTGTGGGTATTATTTGAATACTTTTAAGGCGTTTCAATCGATCATCATCTTCATTTCAGACCAAGGATTAGTTTGTTTTCATATTTCATATCTGAGGAAGGACACTGTGAGCAACAAAACCTTGGTCTGGAAAAAAGAATCTATGAAAAATATCGGAATATCAGACGAACCTCGTTGTTCTGTTCCAGTGGATTATTTTGTTATTTCTTCCTTTTAGTTACACTGACTTAAATTTCTCAGTCTTCATTTTTGTAGTTTTAGTATTTTTACAATTTTAAAGATGCACTACTATGCAACTTTTCTGTTGGGTGTCATTTTTCATTGTTAAAAAACAAAAACAAAACTCTTCTCTCTCCTGTAATTTGGTCTACCTGTTTAATGTCATACTGTGAAAACATCTCCTTGAATGTGTGTATTTTGTAGATGTTTTAGTTAAAATCAGATTATCTGCAAAATGAGTATAATTTTTTTAATCGCTTTTGGAGAGTAAACGATCCCCTCTGCAGTCAGGTGTTGGTACATTAAATTACTGAAATTATAGACTTGATTAAAGTGCAGTAATTAAGTTCTTTTGCCACATTTTGAAAATTCAAGTTTCACATATGTTCCCTATCATACAGTAACACTATCATCTACTATAGAATATCAATATTATCAACAACAATTCAGTTTTCAATTCAATATATATTACCCAAACAATTCACTCTGTTCCACCTTGTGATGTCATGTGGTAATACAGGAAGTGCTCCTCTATGTTTTTAAAATCCATACACTTTCACTAGAATCATGTGGATAATTTCAGCCCTGGAATTTCCAATTTCTGCTGAACAAAAGTTAAACGGTACTTGTTAACTTGAAAACTACCGCATCATGACATCACAAGGTGGAACAGAGCATTTTGAGCTTTAGAGATGCAGAGAGACTAATAATAAAGGTTTACTCAAACACTTGTGTGAATGAAACAAACACAACTCCAGGTTTGTTTTTGAGGAGGTAACAACATCTGAACATGGTTTAAAGCTCATAAGATAACATTTTGGTAATATAGGACCGTTAAGTATGCTAATTCAGGTTCACATTGAAGTTATTTTAACCAGTTCACATATTTTTTTATATAGTCTAGTGACTTTCTTAAAGCAGAGAGAGACAGACAGTTGCTTTAGCGGGTCAGTAGAAGCCTGTAACTCTAATCTGATGTGACGTTATAATCTCATTTCCCTCTCAAAACTCCTCTCTTCTTCCCTTTCTCTCTCTTTTCTGTCTGATTTGAGAGAAACTGGCAATCTTGACTTCTCACAGAGCCACGTCGCCGCCACTCTCTTTAACATTCACACCCAGAGTTTCGTCTTGCAGGCTAATCTACCAATACTACTCATTTTAATCTGCGCCTCTGTATATGAAGTCTGTCCCACTGGGGCTGCCATACACCACAAGATTAATGAACCCAATTTGCACAAGTGACCTTTCGGCTGCACGTTGCTAAGCTTCTTAATGCCTGAATTTTGGGGAAAAAAAGTGTTTAAAAGAAGTTTAGATAAGAAGACTATATCAGTAGTTTGTATGAGCATTGGTTTAAGTCATAGAAGAGATGTGACCACTATAATAACCCCAAACACAATAACCCCAGACCCAATAAGAGAGGAATAACATGATCAAATACAGCTTTACAAGTTCTACTGATACAAAAACATTTTAATCCTGAGTTAGAAAACAAATACCATCAATCACAAAGTTGACAGCTTAAATAATATTCAGTGTAGTTCTCTACAAGGGTTATAAAAATAGCTGTATTAGGAGAAGACTCAATAAATACAAAAATAAAGCAATTTAACTGGGTTACTGTTAAATTATGTATGAAATTCTAACTTTTATGGAGTTGTAAACATGCTGATAAATGCTGTGGCTCAATACACCAGCACAGATGGACCAGTTAAAACTCAATCACCAGACAGTTCAAAGTACTGGCCCGTGAATACAAAATAAAACATCTTATACAACTATAAACTTTTTTTTTTCCCTTTTTTACTGTCCTCTAAGTTAGATTTTATTTGATTTTTACAGTTCGTTAATCATATATTTATGTATATATTTATAACTTGTTATTCACATCGCCACTGCAAGAATTCTCCATTTCAGTAATTTACCCTTTTATGGTGTTAATTTTTACACAATCCCCTGTTTTTATCAGGGCTGGGGACTGGCAGTGAGGGAACCCTGGATCAATACACTTGCATATTAATCTACTGCTCATAATAATAATAATTCAATAATAATAATAATAATAATAATAATAATAACAACTCATTTTATTTATATTTTTGCACTCTCAGATCATATACTGTAAGTTACATTCTTCATTCATTCCACATTTGGTGATGGTAAACTTTTAATCACTCACCCACAAACACACCGGATTCATATTAGGCAAAGTGCGTGAAGTGTCTTGCCTAAGGACACAATACCAGCATGTACTAACCCTTAAAACACCTGCCTTTATATTTAAAATGTATAATAGTGCATACGTATGGCCTAGAACTGTTACTAATGGCCACTTTACCCCAGGATAAACTTGAAGAAAACTGTTCTGTACAGATCGATATCCACTTGGAACAGTATTCCTATTGAAATCCAACGCCTATTTAAAATGTAAAAAGTGTCACGTGTTAAATTAAGATGAAATAGACTGTAAATGTGTACTTGATTCATGAACTTGAACTCGGATGTGATTATTTTTTAAGGAAATTTGATTTTATTGCAATGAATTATCAGATTTAATGAATGTATACCCAGGACCCAGGAAGACTAGGGGCCGGCTCTGCTTTCAGCTAATGGGATCCACATAAATAAACAAATAGACAAATGTACTAGTCACTACCACCCACTGTGGCACCTGGTACTCCCAGCGGTCCCCATCAAGTACTTACAAAACAAAATCTAGCATTCTCACAAAACAAAATCTAGTATTCTCACAGTGGTAAGACCATAACATCAGTGCAGTTGTTGTTCACTGACAAAGCTGGTAAAAATGGGATATATATTAGAATGAATCTCACTCCATTACAGTCCCACCCATTATATGATCTGATTTGGGTTTATTTGAATTGTTTCTCCATTATTCTTACCATAATCTTGTAACTATATCATTTCATTTAATTAAACCATTACAGTTTAGAAATAAATTGGCTCATTGTCTGCGATAACTCAAAGAACACCAGCCTTGCAATTTCCTCTTCACTGCAGAATGTAAAATGAATCCCGCAGTCTGTTTAAATGGAGATCCATGGGTCTACCACAGGCCTGTCTGTATGCTTCTGCAGATTGGAATGACAGAAGCACTTTAAAGCAGCGTCTGAACATCTGGTATTTAAGCTTGGTCTAAACTCTGTAACAAGCATCTCCAGCTTCCAACCACAGGGTCCCCGGAGCCCCAGTCTCTCCTTGGACATCTCACTGGGCTTTCAGACGTATTGTAAGTGCACTCAAATGAGATTTAGCCTAGCTGCGCGGCTAATTCTGGCCCCTCTCTCGTATTCCTGTGCTGTATTTATTCACTTAAGATCAATCAAATTAAATTATTTTAGAGGAAGTAAACTGCGCTGTGTGGGCGCCGCTGCCTGAGCTAAATGGATACTTAGAATTGCAAAAGAGAAGGAGAGAATATATGTAATGTTACTTCATAACCAGGAAATAGAATTAAAGGATTAAAGGAGCACCGTGTAACTTTTCTGCTGGGAGAGTTTGCCTCTAGCTTGTAACTATGCAGATGTTTTGTTTTGTTTTTTTTGTTTGTTTTGACTGCTATCTATCTGGCATTTATTCAATTACTGCTCAACAAAGCTTTCTATATGTGTCTTCACAGCTGCGTTTGGCCTAGCGGCATCGTCTGATTGTTTCCATGGAGACAGACAAGTTTAATGTCATACTGCGGAACAAAGCAAAGAAATAACATCTCTTTGGACACGTGCAGGTGGCAGACTCTCCACTAGAAAATTGCACAAAGTTACACAGTGCTTTTTAGCTTGACAGTTTGGAGACAAAATCTGAAGTAAGTTGACGTAATTATTATAACATAACGATGCACCAAATTAAAGATATCTCTACAAAAAATGAAACAAAACAAATGTTCTAATCCGTCCAATCGCAGCAGTTCATTCAATGGAGGTGGGAAACTAAATAGTCCCTAAAAATAACATCTGTAGTCATTGGAAATATTCTCCATTCCTCAACAGTTTTCATTTTTTTCCCCTTTGAAACCAAAACATCAACAACCAGGGGAAAATCTTAACACGTATTATGGAACATCATCTCACATAATGTTTAGATTAGTATTGATGAAGAAAGTGAGTGAATATTTTTAACTCTTTACTGCAGACCAAAGTGTTCACACCATCACTCCGTCTCTTCTCAGGTCGTGGTTTTGTCATTGGCTCTGACTTTGCAGGAGACGGATGGAGGCGTCGTTCACTTTGACACAAATGTAAGTTTTAAGGCAAATGGGCAAAACATCAGCAGTGTCAAGAATATATATGAGCAGGACTGGAGAAGATAACCAGCCGGAGAGAGAGAGGAGGGAGGAGGAGAGAAGAAAGAGTAATGAGAGGGAGAGAGAGAGGGAGGGAGGAGGAGAGAAGAAAGAGTAATGAGAGGGAGAGAGAGAGAGGAAGAAAGAGTGATGAGAGAGAGGGAGGGAGAGGAAGAAAGAGAGAGGAAGAAAGAGTCACGGAGAGGGAGAGAAGAGGGAGAGAGAGAGGAGGGAGGAGGAGAGGAAGAAAGAGTAATGAGAGGGAGAGAGAGAGAGGAAGAAAGAGTGATGAGAGAGAGGGAGGGAGAGGAAGAAAGAGAGAGGAAGAAAGAGTCACGGAGAGGGAGAGAAGAGGGAGAGAGAGAGGAGGGAGGAGGAGAGAAGAAAGAGTAATGAGAGGGAGAGAGGGAGAGGAAGAAAGAGTGATGAGAGAGGGAGAGAAGAGGGAGAGAGAGAGGAGGGAGGAGGAGAGGAAGAAAGAGTAATGAGAGGGAGAGAGAGAGAGGAAGAAAGAGTCACGGAGAGGGAGAGAAGAGGGAGAAAGAGAGGAGGGAGGAGGAGAGAAGAAAGAGTAATGAGAGGGAGAGAGAGAGAGGAAGAAAGAGTGATGAGAGAGAGAGGGAGGGAGAGGAAGAAAGAGTCACGGAGAGGGAGAAAAGAGGGAGAGAGAGGAGAGGGGAGGAGAGGAAGAAAGAGTCAGGGAGAGGGAGAGAAGAGGGAGGGAGAGAGAGAGGAGGGAGGAGGAGAGGAAGAAAGAGTAATGAGAGGGAGAGAGAGAGAGGAAGAAAGAGTGATGAGAGAGAGAGGGAGGGAGAGGAAGAAAGAGAGAGGAAGAAAGAGTGATGAGAGAGAGGGAGGGAGAGGAAGAAAGAGAGAGGAAGAAAGAGTGATGAGAGAGAGGGAGGGAGAGGAAGAAAGAGTCACGGAAAGAGAGAGAGAGAGGAGGGAGGAGGAGAGGAAGAAAGAGTAATGAGAGGGAGAGAGAGAGAGGAAGAAAGAGTGATGAGAGAAAGGGAGGGAGAGGAAGAAAGAGTCATGGAGAGGGAGAGAAGAGGGAGAGAGACAGGAGGGAGGAGGAGAGGAAGAAAGAGTAATGAGAGAGAGAGAGAGGGAGGGAGAGAGGAGAGAGGAGGGAGGAGGAGAGGAAGAAAGAGTCATGGAGAGGGAGAAAAGAGGGAGAGAGACAGGAGGGAGGAGGAGAGGAAGAAAGAGTGATGAGAGAGAGGGAGGAAGAAAGAGTGATGAGAGAGAGAGGGAGGAGGAGAGGAAGAAAGAGTCACGGAGAGAGAGAGAAGAGGGAGAAAGAGAGGAGGGAGGAGGAGAGGAAGAAAGAGTAATGAGAGGGAGAGAGAGAGAGGAAGAAAGAGTGATGAGAGAGAGGGAGGGAGAAAGAGAGAGGAAGAAAGAGTGATGAGAGAGAGAGGAAGAAAGAGTGATGAGAGAGAGAAGGAGGGAGGGAGAGAAAGAGAGAGGAAGAAAGAGTCACGGAGAGGGAGAGAAGAGGGAGAGAGAGAGGAGGGAGGAGGAGAGGAAGAAAAAGTAATGAGAGGGAGAGAGAGAGAGGAAGAAAGAGTGATGAGAGAAAGGGAGGGAGAGGAAGAAAGTCATGGAGAGGGAGAGAAGAGGGAGAGAGACAGGAGGGAGGAGGAGAGGAAGAAAGAGTAATGAGGGAGGGAGAGAAGAGGGAGAGAGAGAGGAGGGAGGAGGAGAGGAAGAAAGAGTCATGGAGAGGGAGAGAAGAGGGAGAGAGAGAGGAGGGAGGAGGAGAGGAAGAAAGAGTAATGAGAGAGAGAGAGGGAGGGAGAGAGGAGAGAG
The DNA here is from genome assembly GCA_029959045.1 of Taenioides sp. WSHXM2023. Lineage (NCBI taxonomy): Eukaryota > Metazoa > Chordata > Actinopteri > Gobiiformes > Gobiidae > Taenioides > Taenioides sp. WSHXM2023. The sequence goes on from CM057091.1 coordinate 8,310,239, forward strand.
GAAGAAAGAGTCATGGAGAGGGAGAAAAGAGGGAGAGAGAGGAGGGAGGAGGAGAGGAAGAAAGAGTAATGAGAGAGAGGGAGGGAGAGGAAGAAAGAGTCATGGAGAGGGAGAAAAGAGGGAGAGAGAGGAGAGGGGAGGAGAGGAAGAAAGAGTCAGGGAGAGGGAGAGAAGAGGGAGGGAGAGAGAGAGGAGGGAGGAGGAGAGGAAGAAAGAGTAATGAGAGGGAGAGAGAGAGGAAGAAAGAGTGATGAGAGAGAGAGGGAGGGAGAGGAAGAAAGAGTTACGGAGAGGGAGAGAAGAGGGAGAGAGAGAGGAGGGAGGAGGAGCGGAAGAAAGAGTAATGAGAGAGAGAGAGAGAGAGAGGGAGGGAGAGAGGAGGAGAGAAAGAAAGAGTAATGAGAGGGAGAGAGAGAGAGGAAGAAAGAGTGATGAGAGAGAGAGGGAGGGAGAGGAAGAAAGAGTTACGGAGAGGGAGAGAAGAGGGAGAGAGGAGGGAGGAGGAGAGGAAGAAAGAGTAATGAGAGAGAGAGAAGAGGGAGAGAGCGAGGAGGGAGGAGGAGAGGAAGAAAGAGTAATGAGAGGGAGAGAGAGAGAGGAAGAAAGAGTGATGAGAGAGGGAGGGAGAGGAAGAGAGGAAGAAAGAGTCACGGAGAGGGAGAAAAGAGGGAGAGAGAGAGGAGGGAGGAGGAGAGGAAGAAAGAGTAATGAGAGGGAGAGAGAGAGAGAGGAAAAAAGAGTGATGAAAGAGAGAGAGAGGAAGAAAGAGTGATGAGAGGGAGAGAGAGAGAGGAAGAAAGAGTGATGAAAGGGAGAGAGGAAGAGAGGAAAAAGAGTGATGAAGAGGGAGAGAGAGAGAGAGAGTGAGATTAACAGCCTACAGGTGTACAGGGATCATTTCCATACTGATATCTGCAATGTCATTTCGCCAAGTCAAAACTCCAATTCAAGATATCTGTAATTATACTTTGACCAGGCACAATGAAGTTTACGGATATCTCCACTTTCAGATATCTCTAATCAAAATTCATTACAAAATATCTAAAACTTGGTAAGAAAAATCTACAACTAAATTATGACATTTTGACTAGTTGTTATTCCAGTTAGAGATATCTACAACATCATCTCGCCTAGTCAAAACTTAATTTAAGATATCTGAAACGGAGCATGTAGATATCTTCAATTGAGGTGAATTAAAGATATCTTGAACTTGAGTTATGACTAGTCAGGATCAAATTGTAGATATCTCAAACTAGAATTACAGATATCTTTAATTCATTTGCAGATATCTGTAATTTACGTTGTGGATATCCATAATTATGAAACCCATACAAATAAATGGCAAAGGTGACGTCATTTGCCCTGGAAGAATGTTTTTGTGGATATCTAAAATGACAATTACAGATAGGAAGAATGCCGTTGCAGATATCACAAATGTTTTTTTTGACTAAACAAAACTGAGTTAGCGATATCTGCAATACACATCCAGCTTAGTGTTTAAATGTTAAAACGGCTCGCCATAGTTTGATATTGTATTCCTGTGAGTCAGAGGAGCCTGACTTGTTGAAGTTTGTTTATAGTGTGTGATCAAACTGCACACGTGTGAGACACTAAAGCTGCTCTTACACAGTTATTTATAATACTGATTATTTGTCCTTAAATGCACTGATGTCAGTGCAGATGTCAACAGTGTCACTTTAATATTTGATTTGTCACTTTAAAGTGCACTACCTTCTGCTGGTGCACTTTTATCACCATTAACATTTTACTGTTTTGTCTGGAAAGTTCCACATTATAACATTAAACTTATATCTCTCCACGGAAACAAGCAGGTGACACCAACAGTTGCAAGTCAGATCTGTGGAAAGCTGAGTCTGCTCACAGGAAGATTTTTTTTTTTCACTGCATTTGGGCATTAAAGCCACCTGTAATGAAATATGTGTTATAGAAATATTTAATGCTGTACTGTGGAACATTGTGGTCAAGGCAGGAGTTGAACACCTCCTTTAATATCGTTTTTATTTATTTTATTTTATTTTTTATGTTTCTGTGGTCCTCTGTGCATGTCAACAGTCAGTGAAGGTAAAGGGCATTGTAAGTAACTAAGATTTAGAGTGAACAACAAGAATTATTTTTCACATTGTACGTCAAATACTCAAAATCACTTACTAACCATAAAAACGAAGATTCCATTTCAATATTCTGATTTAGGAACAGTCTCAAATTCTTTCTCCAGCCTCATCAGCAGTTGCAGAAGAAGACTCAAAGCTGTTGTATCTTGTCTAAGTATAGCAACTAAAGTTTTGACCAAAAACATGATATATATTTTTTTCAATTGTTTCAGTTATGAAGTTGTGGCCGTAAAACCAGCAACTATGGATCTGAAAATAACGGATCTTATGGGAATGGCTAGACAGATAAGCATTCCTATATGACATAAGTAGATTAAACAATTAGGACGTAATCTAAACCAGAGAAAACTCAAAAAATAAAAATACAAGAAAAAAGAACAAAAGTTGTGGAATTTTGCTCATCCCATCACAAGCCTATTAAGTTTCTATATGTATTGTATGTTTTAATGGTATCCGTTCTTGGAATAGGAATAATTTAAAGTTTGAAGTTTCCCAAAGATGCTTGACCCTTGCCCTGGTTTATCTGGCCCAGGGTCCTGCTCTGTGGGGTTCATTCATTTAAACTGCGTCACCTCAAATGAACTGCGTCTGAGTCACTTCCTCCACACTTTCCAAACTCAACCCCCACGAGAGGTGACTACAGTAGCAAAAATCTGACTAAACTTCTCCTAAGTAAGAGTTAGTTTAAAAAATAAAAAGTAAAAAAAAACAAAAAAAACCTACTACTCAAGTAAAAGTTGTAAGAATTGTAAGATTGTAAGAAGTTGTAAGAAGTTAATGCAAATGGAAGGACAAAACAATAAATAATGCTCAATATCTGCAAAAGTTAGCGCTTTTGCCGCTTGCTCACAACAGGAAGAAGAGTAATCACAACATTTACTCAAGTACTATTACACTATTACTGTTACTTCAATAAATTGAAATTTGAATCCAAAATTAGATGTTAGCTACAGTTAAGATTTGTTTAATTCCTTAAATCCACTAATGACATTTATGTTTTTAAGATATGAGATGTGGTGGCTTTAGTGAGAGCTTAGGAGCACCTGTTTGTACTTATTTGAGAAATAATTTAAACCTAAAAATAAGATGTTAAGTTATTCATAATTTTTTGTACAGCAGTTGCATCTGTTACACTACAGCACAGCCATAAGCTCCTTGGCTAAATGTCCTATTCTTGATTAGTTAAGGTCAAAGTGAACGAAAACTGACCACAGAGCTCCACAGGCCAAGATCTAAAACACAAGAGGACCATTTCCCGGTACAACTGGCTACGATCCTGACTCAGCCCTGTGGAAACAAATAAAATAAATTATATTTCTCATTTAACCATTATTTAAAGCAGTTATAGTAATATATAGTTATAGTTGTTTCTTCTATCTTTAACACGGAAGTCAGCATTCCTTTATTAGGTTGTTTAAGATGAATATTGCTATATATGGCTGTATAGCTCAAGCACAATATGTCTTTAAAAAAACAACAACTCAAGCCCAAGAGTTGCACTATGAATGTTTGAGGAAGCTGGCCAATGTGGTCTTAAGCAGGAGTCAAACTCTGAAAATATTCCATTTGTCCCAAAGGTTTATTCAAAATTTCACCGTGGTATCGGGGCAAACAAAAAATAATATATATTTACAAAAATAACTGTGCTTAAAATTAGGCATAAGCAACAGAAATTAAAGAAACTAAAAAACCCACATGTACCCGGCTACACTGATGTGACTCCCTGAGAGGCTGAGCTGACCTGGTTTTATAGGACGCTCCTCCCTCCAGGTAAGTCCACGATCCCTTACCAGGTTAGATATAAGGCGACTTCACTTTAGTCTAAAGTTACCCGCTTGATTTACTACAAGAGCCCAAATCCCCTTTAAATTAAAATGCTTAACATAATCTATAAACACTAAGACATGCAAATCAAATATACAAAACCCAACAAACAAAAAGGAACTGCAACCAATTCTCCCCTCCACATGGTCTGGCCCAAAACCTCCCCCCAGAGGCTTTAAATATGGCCGTCTCAGGGCACGCCCTCTTTTGTCTCCAGACCATGTGGAGTAACAGGCAAGTAGGTAAGTGTCTGACATGTTTATCTAAATTAAATAGATTTAACCAAATAAATACTTTAAATAAATCTATTTAAAGTAACTTGAGTGTGTTGTGTTAAAGGAACTAAACAAAAACTAAATTAAAAAAACCCGGGATAGGTTCAACTCCCAGCCTTGCTCGAGACTTGGACATGGTTCCTGGCAGGTCACCCCAGTGGTATTGGAGGATGGGTTAAATGCAAAGGACAAATTACAAGTAACCTTAACAATAAAGTAACCTTAACCTCAGTACTTACCACCATTAAAATGAAACCAGTATTCCCTATTTAACCAGTGAGTACATAACAAGCGCGCCTGCTGCCTCTCATCCATCTTCTGTCTGTTTGTGTTGTTTTCTTCTCATTTTGTAGACGGCGAGCTTTGATGTGCATAAAGTTCACAGTGTTATAAGTGTTTTTCTCTGAACCACATGTTGAGTATTAGGGCTTTTGAGTGAGCGAGTTTTAGATTGATGAAGTAACATAAGACTTTGAGAGTTTGGTCATCGGCTGGGCGCATTTGTTACCCCCCTGTTCATTCACACAGCATGCTCAGAGGGACAGAAGAAGGAGCCATGGCAACAGAGAGAAAAAAAAAAATAGATTTGGGACATTCCAGTGAGTGGTCGTGCCCTCACAGAGACCATTGAGGCTGGTTTAACCCTGCGGAGGCCAATGTCATTAATTACACTTGTTATGGTGCGCTGGTTTTCCTGGTATGTTACAGGACTCACTAACAGCTAAAGAAAGTGTCAGCGGAGATTGTCAGTCATCCAGGCCATTATAGTCCAACAAGGTTAAAGAGACACTACAAACATGTGCAGATGATGTATTTTGTTTGGATTTTACTACAGAAAATGAATTATACTAGTAGAGTTACAGCCAGATGAGCTCAGTTACATTCACTGACATTTTTAAGTAACTTTTTAGTAAAATTGTACTTCTGGGAGTAGTATTTATATTCGCTCTTAAAAAATCTCAGTCATCAGGCCATTATAGTCCAACAAGATTAAACAGACACAACAAACATGTGCAGATGATGCATTTTGTTTGGATTTTACTACAGAAAATGAATGGAGTTGCGGCCAGAGGAGCACAGTTACAATCACAGAAATTTTTGAGTAACTTTTTAGTAAAATTGTACTTCTCTGAGTAGTATTAAAAAACGCCACTTGACAGAATAAAATGTACTTTTGCAATCAGGGATGCACCGAAAAAATAACATATGACAAAACTGTTATTCCTCTTTCAGCTGACTGCAGAACAGCTTTGCACAAATTTAAAGCTGACTGTAAATATTCTTATTGCATGAATTTACCTGCTCAACCATGATATCCAATATTTTGGAGCTGATAACTGGGCCAGTATCGGTATCAGTGTAAATCTAATGTAAAGTTGCTTGACTTATTCCATTGGTAGATCTTTTTACTTGTCAACTTGAATCTACTACATTAAAGTAAAATGTTCTCGCTTGTATTGGGTTTTTCTCTCCCCTTCTTTGTCTCCTCACTTGTCCTATGAACATGTCCCATACTCAGAGGACATAAAGATAGTCTGATCCTTGTTTTGCGATTGTCACACAGCTTTTTAGTTCTGTATGATGGAATTGACATTTAACCCACTAATGAAGCTCAGTTTGTAGAGCGTTTGTCCACTGATCTAAAGATTGGTGGTTCGAATCCCGCTCTTGACATAAACATTATTGGTTAAATGGTCAGATCCATGTTTCCAACGCTCAGAGATGATTGCTATCGTTGTGTCCTGTTGTGTATGAATATGTGTGTGTGAATGGGTGAGTGATTCCTTGATGTAAAGCGCTTTGAGTGTCTTGAAGGTGGAAAAGCGTTGTATAGAAATGTGACCATTTAAAACAAGAGTGAGAAAGAACTGTCTAAAAGTAGTTGGTGCTTCAGTTTAAATAAGGTTACATAAACTTATCAAGAGCCTGTCATTAAAGTCAGTTTCCCATGTAGCGTTTGACAGGTCTCTCTTGAGCATTCTGTCCGATTTGAACCCCGTCATCGTCTTCTCACAGTCTGCCTATTATTTAAGTATTTAGCATCTGTCTGGCCACAAGAAAGCCTCTTCTAAACTCATTAAAAGCATCAGGAGAACAGCGTGCAAACCTACTCTGTGTCCTCTCAGTATGGGACATGTTCACAGTGGGACGAAGTGGGAGAGAGAGAAGGAAGGGGGGGCTACTGATGGACACCACATGAATGAGTGATGCAGTCTGGCCCCCTGTTTACACACACTGAAAAATTTCGGACAATTTCACAGCTCTCCTTTCAGCGCGCGTTCACAAAGGGATAGATTCCTTCCTGGTTACTTCACCCCTCGGTCCCTGGGTCCCCGGCAGAGTGGTCGGCGTGGTGGGAAAATCCGAACCTTTTGGCATGACGGAGCGGGTCAGCTCTCTGTGCCTGATACTATAGGCCCAAGTACAAACACTGGTAATGTCTATGAAGTCTGAGAGGGCGTGAGGTGCTGCGCTGCAAAAGAGCGGATTAGAAACACTAAAAAAATAGGAATTAAAAAAAAAAAAAAAAATCATTTAAATTGTTGACCCGTAAGTAAACCACCATGAACATTTGATCTACTTAATAGTTTTGACCAGTAAATATACTTCTGTCTGCAACCTGCTTGTCTCCTTAGAAATGTTATTGCTTTGCCTGGAATGTTCCACAGTATCTGCCCTGAAACGTGGCCTGGTGGCACCTTCGCCGGTCTCCATGGAGATAGAGAAATGCCATATGCCTGTGGAACATTCCAGGCAAAGCAATAACATGTCCATGGAGACATGCAGATGCAGCGGTCCCTCCATCAGAAATGTTACATAGACCACCTTTATGCCAATTTATCAATATGGTTATTTAACTTTCATCATTGGCAGATTGATCTTGGTAATTCAAGTTAAATTTTCTAGGAAACAATTTGGGAAAAGTAAAAAAAATAACATAAAATAACAATAATAGTAAAATTCCAGTCATTTTATGCAAGACTGTCACATTTTTGCAGTGTAGGATTAAGGACTAAGGACTAAACAGGAGTCTCTTTGCTCATTGAAGGTCCTATTCCCTGTTTGTACAGAGCGTTGCTTTTCTGCGCCCCGCTGTAGGGACGTCTCTCCGTGTTTACTCAGAGCTGTACCATGTGTAGACTCTATTGTAGACAGATGCCACGGACACAAAAACCTCCTTCTCCCAGTCCGAGCGGAGAACGCAGAGGGCACGATGGCAGCGCTTCAACTGTGCCCGAGGGAGGAGAGAGAGAAACTGGTACAAAGACGAGGCTGTGTGGGCTCATTTGCATGTGTCTGTGCTGGGTAAACTGTACAAGTCCAATGTAAAGACTGTGTTTGAGTCAATACAAACATGCTTCATACAGTGAGCAGGTGCATGCCATTAATCACACTGTCTACATCATGTGACCTCTGTGGTCTATGAGGGCACAAGCATCCATCTTCTGCTCATTGGCTCATTAGGGAGCGTAGGAGGCAAGTCTGTCCCTTATTTCTGGCATTGCGCCTTTGGGCAAGACACTTCACTCAGTCCCGCTGTATAAATATGTGCATTAGTAGTGGTTTAGGGAACAGAGAGGCCACTGGCACATAATGATTTCCACATATGTATTCTAGGGCAACTGTGGCTAAAAGCTTGTATTAGAAATATTCCTGGAAACTTAACATCAAAGTTGCTATTCATAACTATACGCCTTATTCATTCACTCCATACTCGGTGGTGGTTAGCTATTGCCACAGTTGCCCTGGGTTAAACTGAGGGAAATTAAGCTGCCAGTCTGTGCCATTGGCCCCTCCAACCACCACCTATCACTCGCACCACATTCATATAAAGGCATTGTGGTGCCTTGCCAAACAACACAACAACAATATGCAATAAAGCCACTGCTGCTCCACACTACTACAGGATTCCTAAAAGTTCTGTATTACACAAAACTGACTCTTTTTAGCTTTTTTATAATGTTACCTCCTCAAAAACATGCCTGGAGCTGTGTTTTGAGTAGCCCTTTTTTTATCCAACGCCCAAAATGCTCCGTTCCACCTTGTGATGTCATGAATCAGTAGATTTCAAGTAAATGACTACCTTACCTTTTTATTCAATAGAGAAATTCCAGGGCCGAAATCCTCCAGTGATTTTAGTGAAGGTGTGTGGAGTTCAAAAACACAGTGGAGCACTTCCTGTATGACCACATGACATCACAAGGTGGAACAGAGTGTTTTCAGTTTGAGAGAAGAACTCAGCCGAGCAGAAAACAGCATAATATAGGCCCTTTAATGTAGTATGCCTCCCTATAGTTTTATTATATAGTATAAAAAAGAGTTCGAACTGTAAGTATACGTAAGTACATACTTCATTCCAGTTTCTAGTGCTCTATCTATCCATCTTGCTAATAGAATATCTGATTTTCCAGGACGCCCTCACACTAAAAGCTCTTCTCTCTGTCGAAACCTGCAACTAAATACTGATTGGGCTGCCACTGATCGATGAGTGCGAATATGAATATGATAATGTGGTTATTATATTGAATGAGGCTACTGCAATAAGAGCATACACAGTAGAATCCATAGGTAACACTGCTAGTAACTGCCTTGTTTACACTGTGAGCCTGTACTTCGCTCCATTTGCAGTATTTCTGTATTCGCTGGGGTCTTTGCTCCTACCCTCTCACCCCCTCACCTCACCCACCACAGCGATACAGCAGTACGCACCTCTCTGTCTGTTCCCTCCCAGGTGTCTTTTTACACAGGCACCTTAGCGCGCCCTCCCAACACCCATTCACACAGACTTATGACACTCTACTGCTGTGAGGAGAACTATTAGAATAACATTAAGCTTGGCTACAGAAACTCTAGCTCATGTTATTTGATATAAGGTTATAGAGGCACTTATGGCAGGAAACGTTAAGCTTGGACAAACTTGAGTCTTAAATCTCACTGATTTAAAGAGGAAGCATTCGGACAGGTTTTACGGTAGCATAAGTAGTACGTCTAAAGTTAATATGAACAAGTCAGCAAAATAAATACACCCACATTTCTACAAACCACTCTGTGTGTTAGCTGTACACAGTGACTGAGTAAACATGCCTTATTCCAGTATACATACATTTACTCGAAGCTTTCATGACTGGCTCTTTATCAGAACGGTCTCCCATATTCAAAACGGTCTATATGGTGTTTCCGAGAGCCGTTGGAGCATGAAATATTAATGAAAGGAAATGTTTAGATCTCATATACTTGAGTGATGGTTATGGTTGTAAAGTAAGTTTGAAAGTGTATTTATTTTTCAGTTCACTCACGATATGAGCTCCATAGAAACAAGCTTGTTTTTTGTAATAAGATCAAATTTGAACTTGTTTTTAAGCATATGTCTGCAAACAGATAGATGTTGAAAAGTATGCTTGTCCACTGATCCAAAGGTTAGAGGTTCGAATCCTGTTCTTGACATAGACCAGTCAGATCCAGTGACCCACAGGTTAGCGGTGCGATTCCAGCTCCCACAGATGAATGCTGTCGTATACCATTTATCAAGATAGATAGAAGTTGTGCCTTCGTGTCGCTGGGCAATACAAACAACCTGCTTTGCTTTTGGTATCTCTGCACAGTTGGAATTAATTACCAATGTCTTGAGTACCAGTGAACAAGCACTTCTTTAAATTGAACTAAACCAAAATGAAATGAAACATCACAAGGTGGAACAGAGTGTTTTCAGTTTGAGAGAAGAACTCAGCCTAAATATGCAGGATTTGAATGTTAAAAATGTGTGAATGAAATAAAACACAACTGCAGGTACGTTTTTGATGAGGAAACAACATCATAACCATTATATGGGCCCTTTAAATTGCCAAAGTTATTTCATTGTAACCGGGATTTCTAATGTGCCTCCAGTTATATGCATATGAACCCACTGCACCACTGTCACTACATATGTTTTTTAGATATAAAAACAGTGATCTTATACTTTACTATTATGTGTAAAATCCGTAGCTGTATCTTTACGATAACATGTTTTTCTTATAGTAAATGCGTCCTATAAATTCATTTATGACACTTCCCAGGTGGTGTAAGATGAATATTACAAAAACACGAGTCTCCAGCCAGACGCAGCCAAGAATCACACTGCTCCTGTCACCTGATATGGGTTTTAGAGGCGCTAAGAGGGTTTTCACGTTAGAAACATATTCTTCTGATTTACTGCAAAACATATGGTAAAAATACAATCATTTTTCCTTTATGGTTGTCTATGTAAATAATATTCGTCCAAATTGAAAATTGCTGGTTGATTTGTAAGCCGTGTGGGATCTTTGTGCGGTGGTCGGGAGAGGGTCTTATTGATTCTTCTCAGAGTGGGAGCTTGGACGCAGTGGGGGGGCCTGATGTAGTCCAGCTCATATCAGGCCTTTGTTCTATCTGTCCCTGTGTGTGAGAGAGGGCCACTTTGAACAGACTACAGAGGAGAGGACAAGGAAAGGAGAGAGAAAATATATATTGTTTTTATACCTGAAAATGACATATTGAGGTCTAGTGTAAGATTGAGGTGTACTTTATTGTCTGTGGAGTGCAATTTAATATAAGCATTTGGACAATCTTCAACAAAAACTTGAACTTTAGTGCGGAAACAAGCTAAGAAATCTATATTGTTTACATACTTGAAAATTATAGGACACATTTTACACTCATATACTTTCTTTATACTTTCCTTTCTTTATTTATTTGGTTTACCTAAACACTAAATTCACTTTTGTTGCTACTAAATTGTGTATATGGTGTAATAGCAATAGCAGTTAATAGCATTATCTACTGTTCTAGCCATTTCTGGTGAAAAACACCTAAATCTAAGTTTGTGCTGTCTCCAGTGGTTTCTGCAGTTTCACATAGTTGGTGACATCACATATGACTGCCCTGATTACAGCCAGTTGTTTCTGTGTAGAAACATCTGGCTGTAGGGGCGGAGTTTGAAGTGTGGATACCTGTTTGACCAATCAGTGTTCCTTATACTCCCAGACCCTGCCCCATTCTCCCCTTTCACTCTTTTCTTTAGCCCACAGGTACTGCCCAGTTTAGCCGCTCTATTTGAAATGTGGTTGTGGGCAGAATTTAGGTGTTTAGTCTCACTTTAACAAGGTCAGTTTATCAACATTTATGTAAATACCAGTGTGACCCAGAGAGGCTGTTTTTGCAGTTCCTGGGCCGATGGAAGAAAAGATGGAAAACCCAAGTGATACAAAACAGTTATAAAAGCTTATTCATAAGTCAGCTCCAGAAGGTTATGGTTATTCTTTATTATCCTTATAGGTAGATTCATTACTATGTATTTGACCCATCCTTCAGTGTGAATGGGGTGATAGCTCAGAAGTTGTGGACAGATTTGGAAACATGACTTTGGCTTTGTGTAGTTGGCTCTTTCATTGTCTGTTGCCAATAGTGAATGTGCCAGTCCTGCTCTGTCGTTCAAAAAGCTGTAACTCCAAACTGGATCTTACTGACAAAACGACAAAAACACAAATGTTGACAGGATTTATTTCATTTGTATCCAGAATGCACTTGTTTCTCCTTTTGTCTTGACATTCATTGGCCTTTGCGTGTGGCCTTCTGTGGGGGGCTAAGCGTGACTCAAAAGCTGATGTTTATTCACATTCAAATCAATCTGGATCAGAACCTAACCTTACTGGAACAGGAACTTCTTCTAAACGGTCCCAAGTGACCCAGTTGCGTAGTTACAATGTAAATAAAGATGGCTCACAACCTGCGCTGGTTACTGTTGTTGTATACTTGGGCAAGACTTGTCATCCATCTTGCCCAAATGTGTGACTGGTGGTGGTTGGAGTGACTAACATTGACCAACAACAAAGATATCCAGTATTTAAGACAGAAAACAGTTCAAACCAAAACTCGTAGTGGGTTTGCAGCCAAGTTGGAGGAGATCCTAGAACTATGGCAACATGAACCACCATTCTGTCCTGGTATTTGGTTGGGTTTATTCTTGCTACAGTTACTTAAAAAAAAAAAAAAAAAAAAATCTGTATTATTTTGTTAAAGGTGCACTGTTAAACTTTTTGGTTGGGGATCCGTCACTTGCTTGTTTCTATGGAGATGTCACAGCTCTGCCTCAAAAGTTCCACAGTATTTAGGTGTTTTTATAGCTCAAAGATACCTAAAAACAGACATTCTGACGCTTAGCGGGGTTTCTTCTCCACAGATCTGACCTGTATCTGCTTTGGTCTCCATGAAAATAGAACATGTCATGTCATGTGTTCTTAGAATAGGTATCAAGTATCAATGCCGTATAGTACTACTACTAGTTTTAATACAGTACTACCACCTGTACATTGGATATTTTGACTCATTGAAGGTCTCATCTTTGTCTATTGTGTTGTTTTCCTTTATAGTTCATAGTACAAATCGTTCCTGCCCAACAAAGCATTAATCAATCAGGCTGACACTTTTCATTATTGCATCTGTGAGAAAACATGTGACATTCTCAGTATCTCCTCCATTATACAGTTAAACAACACACACATGCACACACGCACACACACACACACACACACACACACACACACACACGGCATGTCCCCTCGGTGATGCTTGGCCCTTGTCCCTCTCCTCCCTCTGGACTGCATGTGGACAGTGCAGTGTGGCGTCTGTCTCTGAAATGCCAGGACGTGGACAGAGCTGGTCTCTATGGGAAAGTCTATTATCTGAAGCCCTGGTCTGCATTTCAATGGGGCTGTCCCCTGACCTCCCCACCATAAGTGTGTGTGTGCGTCTGTGTGCGTGTGTGCACATATGTAGCAGGCCTGACCACTCACTCCTCTGCATTAATGACCGCTGCTGTCAGCCCAGGTTCACACAGGCTCATTCTGGACCACCACACTGGACAATGTATGTGGTGAGCCTGCTAAAGAAACCTCCCTAAGAGAACTGAAATCTGACCAACAAAATAATACTGACAAAGTTGTTTTGATGGTATAAAAACATAGAGTATCATATTATGTAATTACAAAAAAATTGCAAAAAATAACAAGAACATAAATTTGTAGAGCAATTTTCCAAAAGCATATTAATGGGTTTCAGCTTCCTACTTAAAGGGTAATTTGAGGACTTTTCACCATTCAAAATATGGGGATATTTAGTTTTAAATTGTGAATTGCTATGGCAAGAGTCCAATTTTTTCAGCAACTGCTATTTTTCAGCTCTTATATAATTTAATTTGACAGTTTCACATCCACTTAAAGTGTGTTCAGACTTGTCCTGGTTGGGGTTTGAGCCTTGTTGTTTTGATCTTGATTTGGTTCGGTCCTGTTCCAGTGTTGGTCTATTCTAAGTTTAGTTCCAGGGTTAATCAGAGTTTATTCCCAATGTAATATAAGAATGCTCCTGAGTGTAATACTGAACTTCAAGCAACTTTTAGCACATTTGTGTTGAGTTGCAAAAATTCAAGATGGTGTTTGATCTTTTTCAGTGTTGATGCCTAGAGTTACATGTAATTCTCTCTGTGCCAGATTTTGTTTCTTACCTGCTGAGTGTGAACAGCCCCAACAGTGCAGTGTTTTAAGTCTTGTCTTAACACCCACTTTTATACTCTGGCTTTTAACACTGCCTGAGTTGTGTGGTCCTCTGTGTTTTGTAGTCCTAAACAGAGCTTTATTTTATATTCTCATTGTTTTTTTTTTGTTTTTTTTTTCTGTATTGTGCAGCACTTTGAAAACTGTTTTGTTTTTGAAATATGCTATATAAATAATATGGATTGGAGTGGAGTCTACCAATGGATCTATTAAAATATCTGGATAGGGTATTCCTACTGTAGCTTAGAGCTGTCTTGAGTTGGCGTAGTGGCCACTCACTGGTACTACAGCGAAAAAATCACTCCTGCTCAGAAAGGATTTTTCCCATAGAGCACAATGTAATCACAAACTGCTCGTGTTTGATGACAGGGCACCTACAGTTTTCAAAATGGTCAGATTTTGTGGCAGTTTTTACCTTTTTTTTTTTTTTTTTTTTAGATCACAGTGGTTACGTAATACACAAGACTGCGTTCCTTGCGCACGTTCCCTTACATTTGCATGATCCCACGGGAGAAAAGAGCACGACTGCGCATGTTCAATGGGCAGGGAACCACCGGAAGTATCTAACCAGGCTAGGCTAATCTGGAGACATGCGCCACTGAGCTTGGCCCATTGCCTTGAATGGCCATGTTTAGACACCGGGGCTTGAGTCTACCCCACCCAAAATACATACAGTAGTTATTGATCTGGAATAGGTGAAGGAGAATGTTAGAAGAATGGGTTAAATATAAAGTGATCTAAGGCCAGACTCAACCTCTGGCCATTATTTTTATTAGTGTATTAAAAAGCATTGGATTAAATCTAAATGCCTATTTTTGTATATATTAAATGTCACGTTCAGTAGTTCAGTCTCTATTTCTCATAAACATCACACACATAATATCTTGCATCACTGCATGTTACCATCACCTAAACAGGCCTATTTGCAACAAATAAACAATGACACATCTTTGAAGGAGCTGGCAGGTGCATGGATGACAAAATATTTGAATATATTGAAATCTATAAGCAGAATGCTCTTAAGCTTTGAATTCAACAAACACATGAAACTACATTTGATTGTTGGATGTTGAGTATCTGATTTCTGCTTTGTTATCCATGCACCTGCCAGCTCCTTGAAAGATGTGTCATCGTTCATTTATTGCGAACAGAGTGAGATTTTCACTCAGAGCACGCAGAAGCTCCAGTGGATTATTCTGAACAAGGCCAATGACGGTACATACAAGCCTATACAAAAGCACAACGTGATTCTATAGGTTTCAGATCAATATTTCCAGTGTTCCACCCAATACTAGTGTTTTGTCCATAGATCATGTAAAGAAGAGGACTAAGGGAGAGTGACGTCACCCATAGCGTTCAGCTCCACTCAAATGAAGCTCACGAGGCTAGCAGTTATAGGAGCGGATTTGAAGCTGAATTCCATATTAGTAGAAGGAATTGATTTATGGATAAAACGGCAAAATAAAAACACTAAGATCATGTGGTGCGAGTTAATACCAAAATTTTAAGACAGAAATGTAACTGCTGCTCATTGCAGCAGTTACAGAAAGAGTGGTGACAGTTATTCAGTGTTAAGTAAATTAGAGCCAGAGATGATGGAGCCGGAAGTGCCTCCATACTCACTTCCCATTTGGAACGTGGCAGCTAGTGGGTTAGCTATGTCCATTTATGTCTATTGAGATCATATTGTTATTGCCTTATTTCATAGTATGACATTTTTATCTAATTATGGATGATTTATTGCTGATAAATACCTTTAAAAACAAACATTCTTATGTGAATGACAATGCCTCTCCACAGATCTGACCTGTAAATTGGCCTGGTAGAGTCCCTTGTTTCTCTCCATGAAGCTACATATGTTTAATTGCCATGTGGTAGAACATTCCAGGCAAAGCAATATCCATGGTGTCGAGCAGGAGCAGAAATATTACAGAGTGCTTCTTTAAACCCTGTCAATACAAAGCAGACAGTAGTGGATAAAGAGACATTGTGCACCTCACCTCCTCAGGGTTATTTTACTGTGAAGTGGATGGAAAAGCCTTTAATTTATTATTGATCTCCTGGTTCCATCAGAGTGCACCGTTAAATAGGTCTGTTCCTGTCCTTCTGTGGATTTAAAGAAAGCGATTGAGATAAAGAGATTTGCCTGATTTGAGCACAATACTTCCTGTGTAACTGCCAACCCCCTTTTTGTCAATGCTAGACCAGGCTTTGTATTCATCGATCTAACAGAATAGATTTTTACTGCACTATTATTGTGATTAAAGGATAACAATGTGTCTGTGTTTTTCATTGTGTCATTTGTGAAGCCTAAATTCTCTTTATTAGAAAAGGGTTTATTAATAACATTTTACTTTTATTTCACAATTACTTGAGCGTTTTTTTCCTCAAAGATCTCCTTAAATGAATGTATGACATATGGTGCTAGAAACTCAGCATATCTTAGCTAATTATGACAGTTATTAATAGCATCTTATTCCCACTGGTTCATGTGCGTAAAGGATGTGCGTCATGGCTTGAAAAAACAATGTTCATTTTTTATCACAACATTTTTAAAGGTGCGCTATGGAACTTTTCTGATTGAGGGTTCGCCACTTGCTTTGTTGAAAGTCTTATGCAAAAAATGCTATTATGGCTTTTCTTATTACTGTGAACGGAATTATTACTGTGATTTGTCTTTTTGAAATGCTCGCCCCTTCACAGAGGTGACCTGTAACTTGGCCTGATGACCTCACCTGCTTGTCTCCAGGTAAACACATTGGTTTAATGCCACACTGTGAAGCACTCCATGCGGTCAAAGCAATAGCATTTCCATGGAAACAAGCTGTTGGCGGACCCTCCACTAGAAATATTACATAGTGCACCTTTAAAGTCATAAAAATTGCTTGAAAAAAGTTGACAAGTAGTTTATTAGTTTAATATTTCTACTGTTTTTCATAATATACAGTAGTAATTCCCCAAAGTCATGTCAGCTTCAGTTTATTCTGCCTTTGCTTAGCACTGTGCAGGTGTTATTATGCTAACAAGTGTGTATACGATGTGTCCACCTCACCGCTGCTGTTTACCTGAGGCTGTGTCTGTGTATTTATAGCTGTGACCTCATTCTCAACGGTCAAGTTCATGTTTTAATACTTGTCAATCACAGTGATGAGAGGAAGTGACATCTGGCCCTGGGCGGGCTCTCACCACACACACGTAGTCGACAGAACAAATGAAGGAGATGCAGGAAAATCAATGCTGATGATTTACCTGTGGGAGGCTGTCTGCTACTGTTTGATTGATTATATTTCTTCTGTCCGTTTTGTCTTCCAAGATAAACATTTCATATTTAATTATTTTGTTGGGACATTGAGTGTTGTATTGTAATTTGTACTGTATTCTGAATGACTCTGAGGAACACATTTTGGACATAGTTTAAAATCAGCAGGTCTAAACAGGGCGGTGCATGTTTGTGTGAACTTTAATAATGCTCCTGTGCATTGAAATGCTTTGTTTGAGGATCAATGATGCTGATCCATGTACTTCTTTGAGTCCAGACAAACTCTTCTGTCAGCTACATTGACTTTTGTCTACTGAAAACAAAAGGATACACAAATATCACGGAAGATAATATGTCAATTGTGAAGTATAAATGGGATTGGAATTTAAAGGTGTATGTAACTTTCTTCATGTTTTAAGATTTTATTGCTTTGTTAGCTCCATGGTCTGGTGTAAAATGTATTTGTCATGCCTTTAAACACTTATAGATAGTTTTATTGCTAACAAAAAAAATAAATAATAATAATAATAAAATAAAATAATACTGCAGGCTCATCTCTCTACAGATCTGACTGGCCTGGATCTGATCTGTAACTTAGCCTGGTGGCGTCATCTGCTATGGTCTCCAGGGAGATAGATAATCCCATACTGTGGAACACTCCAGGCAAAGCAATAAGATCTCCATGGAGCAAGCATGTAGCGAACCTTCCACCAGAAAAGTTAAAATGCACATGTGAGTAATGAGAAACTACAGAAATCTTTGTATTACCTTTTTTACGAATATCATAAGAGTATGTAAAATCCCTCAGTCGTCCAGGTAGAATCCATGGCAAAAAAAGGAGAAAATTTAATTTGTCAACTGGACATAGTTTATTTGGTTGAATACGTTTCGCAGCTCATCCAAGCTGCTTCCTCCAGGAAGCAGCTTGGATGAGCTTGGATGAGCTTGGATGAGCTTTTTTTTTTGCCATCATAAGAGTAGAACAATTTCCACCTCTTTTATATGTTAGTACACCTTGGATGTTCACCAAATTGTACTGAAGTAATAATGACGATATTTAATTACTTACACTTGAAGCACATTTTCATTGCTTCAAAGACAAATCATCAAGTTTTCAGTAGAAACAGACGTGATAAACATACTGAATGCAATCTGACACAAAACTTCGAAAATATCACTCATGTTCCTATTGGCTATTTCCGAGCATCTGTATACCTCACATGTGGCTAAGTATCTTTAAATTCTCATTCAGAGACATTTGTACATATGTGCTTCAACCATCTTGGCATAAGTATCATGAGAACCATCAATCCCATCATGCAACAGCTGTGTTAGTCTATTCCCCTCTCACTGTTTTGAAATTCAAACATGTGTAACATCATAAACATGTGATCACTGGTGCCATAGATGTGAATGTGTGTGTGAACATCACTGGCCTGTCTCCTGTTTAAACCTGTTTGTATAAATAAGCACAAGTATCTGCATAAAACCTCCAAACAGCTGGTGTCATCACACATCTGACATGCATTAAACAACAAACATGCTTTCAGTGAACTCCACCAAACTGTTTCCAGGTTTGATCCACGTCTCACCACTTCGTTATTCATATCTGTGTTTGGAGGTTTTAAATGGGAACTGAAAACTGTGATTGTGCTGACTGAAGTGAAGCTCTGGTGCCCTGGTGTATGTGACAGCAAAGTATTCTGTTTATTTATGCAAAATATAAACTAACCTTAAAGGTGTACTGTGTAACATTTCTAGTGGAGGGTCTGGCACCAGCTTGTCTCCATGGAAATGTTATTGTTTTGTCTAGAATGTTCTACTGTATAGATTAAAGGTGTGTTGTGTAACTTTTCTAGTTGAGGGTCAGTCAAATGCTTTTCTTCATGGAGATGTTATTGCTTTGGATGGAATGTTTCACAGTATGGCATTAAACCTTTCTATCTTCATGGAGACCAAACCAGACCTAGTTACAGGTCATTTAGGTATTTTTGAGCAATAAAACCACTTGTAAATGAATAAATGTAAGGTAGAGCTGTTTAATGTCATACTGTGGAACATGCCAGGCAGAGAAGTTACATATCCATAGAAACAAGCAGGTGATGGACCCCCAACCAAAAACCTATCTTTCACAGAGCAGGTTCCAGCACTATACGCTACATTACAATTTAGATCTGTGGAGAGTCTCTCCTATTCACTTAGACTTAGACTTAGACTAACTTTATTGATCCACAGGGGAAATTATTTGGATACAGTAGCTCACACATCACAATATAATATAATAACAGAGAGTAACAAAAATAGATGGTATAGCAAAAAGACAAGACAAGAGTCAAATGAGACATAATTATAAAAATGTATATATACAAGTCAAAATAAAATAGAAATATAAGTAATAAACTATATAATCACAGCTATATACAAGAGACAAGGACGACAGTGCAAATACTATGCTGATTGACAGGGCATAAGGTTATCCGTTACTTGAGATTAACTTGTACAGTTGTAGGGAGTATTATCTGTTACATAAGGGTGAGTTGTTGTACAACTGTATGGCGTATGTAGTCCTGTATCTCTCACTGTTTGAGCGGAGCTGAAGGAGCCTGTTGGAGAATGAGCTCCTCTGTCCCTCTATAGTCTGGTGCAGTGGGTGAGTTGTCGTACAGTTGTAGGGAGTATTATCTCCTCTGTCCCTCTATAGTCTGGTGCAGTGGGTGAGTTGTCGTACAGTTGTAGGGAGTATTATCTCCTCTGTCCCTCTATAGTCTGGTGCAGTGGGTGAGTTGTTGTACAGTTGTAGGGAGCATTATCTCCTCTGTCCCTCTATAGTCTGGTGCAGTGGGTGAGTTGTTGTACAGTTGTAGGGAGCATTATCTCCTCTGTCCCTCTATAGTCTGGTGCAGTGGATGAGTTGTTGTACAGTTGTAGGGAGCATTATCTCCTCTGTCCCTCTATAGTCTGGTGCAGTGGGTGAGTTGTTGTACAGTTGTAGGGAGCATTATCTCCTCTGTCCCTCTATAGTCTGGTGCAGTGGGTGAGCAGGAGTGATGATGGAGAGCAGTTTGTCCAGTGTCCTCCTGTCCCTCACTGTGACAAATGTCTCCAGTTCACAGCCGATCATGTAATCAGCTTTACAGATCAGTTTGTCAATCCACCCAATGTCCCTTTTACTCCCCCAGCAGACCACAGCGAAGTACAGTGCGCTGGCCTCCACAGACTGTAGAAGATCTCCAGTAACTTGCTGCACACATTGAAAGACCTGAGCGTTCTCAGGAAGTAGAGTCTGCTCATGTTCTTCTTGTAGACAGCATTACTGTTGTCCCTCCAGTCAAGTCTGTTGTTCACATGGACGCCAAGGTGCTTGTAGCAGTCCAATATTTCCACGTCCTGGCCCTGGATGGTAATGGGCTTCACAGGTGTCCTCTTTCTCCTGAAGTCAATCACCAGTTCCTTGGTCTTGTCAACGTTCAGGAGAAGATGGTTTGCCTGGGACCACTCCACAAAGTTTGCAATCAGAAGGAATTATTGTATTTTGAGCAACAGAAACTCCTGTAATGAATAAATGCTGATGTTAAATGTCATACCACGAACATTCCAGGCAAAGCAATAACATCTCCATGGAAGTAGGAAGCGCAGTGCACCTTTCAGTGTGAATTCAACCAGGATTTCCCACCTCGTTCTATCCATCACTTTTTGAGCTATATAAGTGCACTCTTCCCCCTCTGTCATGTGGATGTTATGTATTCTAATACCATGCCAAAGGTTTTAGGTTGGTTTTATAGTCAATCGTCCATGTTAATTATCTCATCAATATTTGTGAACTCTTTTACACTTTTAAAGGGCTTGTGTTGCGCTATTTTCTAATCTATGTTATATGTATGAAACTGCCAACCTTTAACTTTGTATCTCAATGAATAGGACAGAAGTAGTGCGATGCTATAGGATGAGTCAGTTGTAGTCAGTTCAATCTGAAAATCTCACATCTTGTAAGTCTGGTCTCCAGCAGGCAGCACACAGATGCTTACTGACATGACATAAACACATTTAGCAAATTGGTGCAGTTGCGGATGCGTTTGGATACATCTGCAATGAGAGAAACTATAATGGTTTTCAGCGAGTGGGGAGCAGAAGGCCAAGCAGAGGGTCTGGCTGAGAGGGTAATGGGGCTAATAACACTGGAGAATGAAAAGACATAAAAGACGTGTGATGACAGCTCTGCAGCTCAGTCCATCCAAGCACACATAGTACCTCTCCCTGACTGTATGGCATTTTGTGACTGCTAACGGAGACACTTCAAGACATACGAAAACTATGAGCTTGGACAGGGCCCTACAAACCCATAGGGACTTTCTTGATGTTTTGCAGATCTGAAGAGAAGTTACATTTAAACGTTTCTGATTAAATGTAAGCTTAAATGTCCTGGTAGGGCATTAAACATCTATCTTGCATTTACTCAATAGAACATGAGTTTTTATTGATTTCAAAACTTACATTCTGACTGTTAGTGGGCTTGCCTCTCCACAGATTCAACATGTAACATGTCATGTGGCATTACCTGCAGGCACCTGCTGTAGAGATAAACTAGAAAAGCACTCAGAGAGCGCAGACCTCCGCCAAGCAGCTCAGTTTTCAAAGTGATCCAGAATCCAGGATTTCTTCTGGATCATCACCAAAATTTAATCATCTGTTGGATTTACCATTAGGAACATTTCCTGAAAATTTCATCAAGATCCGTCCATAACTTTTTGAGTTATCTTGCTAACTAACAAACAAACAAACAAACAAACAGACTCAGGCGAAAACATAACCTCCTTGGCGGAGGTAATAAGTGTAATGACATACTGGCAACATCTCCATGGAGAGAAGCTGATGATGGACCCGCCACTAACAGTTACACAGTGCACCTTCAAGAAATACTTTATTGTAGGAAAATTACTTTTTGTGTATTTGAGCCATTGTTGCCAGTGGAGCAGACTGTCAGGGGCAGTGGATGACCAGAGTGCAGCTCCTGGGGACCCATCTCCAGATCTGGAGATAGTTTTAGCTGGAGGATTAGCCTGTTGGGCAGGTTATTGCATTGTGTGTGTTTTGAATCTTTTTGATCTAGTATTTTGTTTTAGTTGCTCGCTTTATACTGCACTTTCAGAAACTTTCTTATTAAGTTTAATTCACAGTAAATATTTGTGGTACATCTGGCTGAGTCTGAGAGTGACAGGTGGATTTAACTAATGACAGTGAGAGTGAACTATCAGAAGCTGCAGATTGCTTGAGTTACGTCTTCATAGCATGTTCAAAGATACTAACTGCATGAATCATGATAAAGTTGAAATTGTAATTAAAGCTTAAAAAATCATAATCTTATTTAACAGATTAAAATGATCCGGCCCTGTTTGTGTTAGCTGTGTGTTAGTTGTGTGTTAGTGTGTATTGGTGTGTGTGATGTGATGAGGAAGGAAGGGAGGGCACAGTGAGGACAGGAAGTACAGACTCTGGGCTGCTCTGAGGACCACAGGGCTCCCTGTGGTTGTGACTGGATGCCTTCACAGCTCTGAGAGCTTTATGAAACATTGATGTTTTCTGTTGCTCTGTCACAGTCAGTGTGTCTGCAGCTCTCCTCTTCATCTGAGCAGATAGAAGCCACACTTTTACAAATCTAAAATTACACACTGTGCCTGTCTGTGGGGCTTTTCCGCCTCAGCCAATCAGATCGCTGCTCTCTTCTCTGCTGCTGAAATTGAACTGTGCCTGAGAAGTTAATAATTCATCTTTGTATTAACCTCAATACTCATAAAGTGTTAAGCCTGGACTGCCTCCTGCTCCTATTCCCATTCTCAAAATGAAAAGTGGCTTCAGTGGCCCCCTACTCAGTCCACTACTGCAAGTTCAGTATTTTTTCACATACTGTTTCATAAGTTCTTTAATTAACTGTTTGACCGTGTCCCTTTTTCATCACCATCACTGTATATGGGCTAAAATATGTTTGGACCAATGATTTGCCTTCATGTGAGAAGACTTAAGATGTAAACTGTAAACACACTCGATGATTTTGCTGCGTTCATTCACTTGTAGCAACACATGGCCATATTTGTTATTTGTTCTAACTCTGCTAATTGTTCTTTATGACCACTGGAAAAGTAGAAGTAGAAGTGAGCCAAATCATGAAAGGTTTATTTATTGGCAAATGACTACGCCATTACGATAACTGTCCATATCAGGAAACTTTCACACACAATATTTGCACATTAAAACCAGTGAGTACATTAGGAAGGCCATATCTGAAGGTATGCAGGATTAGGTGTCTTGCCCAAGGAAATGACAGTAGAATGAAATAAGGAAGGCAGGGATGATACCAACAAACTCCACTGACATACTGGAGGATCGACAGTCACAAAATGTTAGAAAAATGAAACAATCCGTTCAGCGTTTAGTACCAGTGGGAAACTGAATAAACAAGGGCTGATGCTGAGATTGTGCACAAGCTGTTTATGATTTATTCTCTGTGCACTGAAGCAGGCTTATTCAAAGTGGGCTTTACACACACACACACACACACGCGCACACGCACACGCACACGCACACGCACACGCACACACACACACACACACACACACACACACACACACACACACACACACAAATGTTGGGTTACACTACATTTACGTCCATTCATTTCTTGAACACTGATCCTAACCTTAACCATACTCACTACTTGTCTTACCTTAACTTAACCTAAAGCTCTAACCTCATTTAACCCATATCTGCATTGTATATGCAAAATGACTTTATGGACTGTTATAACATTGTTCCCATATCAAAAACATGCCTGAGGTGTTTTTAGATGTTTATATGTTACTGGCACGTGGCCATTTTTATAAATATATAAATGTAGGATGCAAAACAGTACACTACAACTTCACAAACCTGATGCGATGTGGAGTAGTTTTATTAGGGGAGTGTATCCTGATTGTATTGTGATAGCGCTCTGAAGGGGGAGTGACTTGGTGTGGAGAGCAAATGGAGACTCAGAGCATCAAAACAAAACTGAATCTAATTAAACGTTTTAATATGTTCGGCTCCAGACCGACTAGTGGCTGCTCCAGGTACTGCAGCTCCCGAAAGCTTGAGCCCAGAAAGAATTCTCCCATAGAAGCGCAATGCATTTTTTGGGAATTCAAACTGCCCGTGTTTGGCTGACAGGGCATCGACAGCTTTCACAAAGGTCGCATTTTGTAGAGATTCTTTTCTATTTTCACAACATAAACTTTAAAAAATTTTTAAATCCT
The DNA here is from genome assembly GCA_029959045.1 of Taenioides sp. WSHXM2023. Lineage (NCBI taxonomy): Eukaryota > Metazoa > Chordata > Actinopteri > Gobiiformes > Gobiidae > Taenioides > Taenioides sp. WSHXM2023. Next base: position 8,334,578 of record CM057091.1, read on the forward strand.
CAAAGCACCTAAAAGTTAGCTTTGTAAGACTTAGTCTAGCTCCGCTCTGAGCCAGTGCTAGCTCCACTCAAGCAGCTCTCGCTCTGATTGGTCCAAACGCACCACGCCGTGCACATTACAGACGTCACATGGATGGGAGGCGTTAGCCCATATTGAGGAAAATGTGGAAGAGAAAATAATTTTTGGGCCCATGTGCCAATGAACACAGTTAATTGCCATGCATTATTTTTGAATAACCGCACAGGTAGTTCCGGCAATAGTTCACCACTGTTCTATATCACTACGCTGTCAGCATCACCATAGCAACAACAAACAAAGAAACTACTGTAAGGGGGGACTAGCTTAAAACAGAAATAATTAAATGCTTTAAATATCCACAAAGAGCTAAAATGTTAGATTTAAAAGTGAACTATTTTCATTTGGTTTTACCATGGTATAAGCAGATTAAACAACTCCCCTGTTTAAATACTGTTGCTGATTTTATAATAAAGGAATTATATCACAGGGACCTGATTTTGTCCCCAAATGTAAAGTATGTCCCAATGATGTGAATATGTATAATGATTTTAGTCCCCACAATATGATAAACACTCGACCACGCACACGCACACGCACAGGTTTAAGTGCATTGTCAACAAACACAGAATCTGTCTCTTCCTCTGTCTGCTTGGTGTGCCAATCCGCCTCAGGCATTAAGACACCTTCAAATGCCTCACACTATATACACACACACTCATATACACACACATATACACAGATCCACACACACGGAGAAGTCACAACAATAGCATATTCACAAATCCAGCAGACAGCCAAGGCATAAATTACTCCATCTCCCCATGGGCTGTAATCCAGAAGCTAAAATGTAAATGAGCATCCATAGAGAAAAAGAATAGAAATTTCAGTTTCATTTTGTGAAAGTATAACAGGATATTTCTCCCTCTTTTGATTCGACCGGAACATTTATAATAATGAGGAATTCAAATGCACTTAGGAGAAAACAATGGAAGGCTCCCCAAGCAGCCACGCCTTAAAAAGACGAGCTCCTTGGATCAATGGTTTCTGGGTTAATGCCAACTCAGCTAGCTCCCTCGCTCGCTGCGTATACTGTATTCCAGTCACTGTGCTAGAGGTAGAGAGAAGTCAAACATATGCAGTTACTGTTACTGGAGGGACTTGTGAATAATTGCAGTTTGAAGTTTCGACGTTTTAAAATACCATATATTGAAATATTAGTTTAAAAAAAAAAAAAAAAACATAGTAAAGTTGAGATGATTTGAGAGAAGGAAGGGCTTATATTGCATGCCTGGGACCCAGAATACACACTTCTTCAGTACTTACTACGAAGATGTGAGTTTCGTCACTGGTGAGTATCGCCGTTTTCAGATGGGCGTGATTGACAGGTGGATTAGTCAATCAGGGACACACATGGTTTGTCAAAATAAAGGAAAACATTGCGTATATCTGCAGTATGGATGAGTCAAACTAAAATCTGTCATGTTTGGTCTGACTTTAGAAGCAACAGAGGGTGTGGGGACCAGACCAATGTCAGTCTACATAAAAAAAATACTGAGAGTTCATTTTGGATTTGTCAGGCCAAAATAAAAGGCTTTCTGGCTACATCAATAGTAAAACTTTTCCAAATGTATTTATTTTTTATCAAGTGCAGTAAGTATAACAGAATACAAACATGAAATACAACATAATCACAGAATAGTGAAAATATTAATAAGTATAACCTCCACTCACCAAAGTAAAAACTATTTGTTGGTTTATTACATTATTATACTATTAAACGACCATCACTATAAACTCTTGTGCACTGATTAAAAATAAACAAATGTTGACCTTGTTTAAAGGTACACTGTAACTTTTCTGGAGGGGCTTTGCAACCTGTTTGTCTCCATGGAGATGTCGATGGTTTAGTTTAAATTGTCCTCATTCCATTGTCTGTATTAAACTAATGTGTCTTGCATTTACTCAACTACAGGTGTTATTTCTTGTTCACGAATATCTTAAAATACATCCATTCTTACTGTGAGTGCGGTCGCCTCTCCACAAATCTAACCTGTAATGCAAGTCTCCATGGATAAGTTTATGGCCATACTGTGGAACATTCTAAGCACATCTCCATGGAGACAAGCAGATGATAGACCCGCCAGCAGACAAGTTACACAGTGCACCTTTAAATATATTATGTCACATTTTCCTGCAGTTTCACAATATGACATTAAACTTATCTATTTCCATCGAGACAAACACCATGCCAGTTTACAGGTCCGATCTGTGGAGAGGTGGGCCCTCTTACAGTACAATGCATATTTTTTAAGATATTGTTTTATTGTAAAAGACACCTATAATTAAATAATAAGCAAGTTTAATGCCATACTGTGGTGCATTCCAGGGAAAAGCAATCTCCCTGTAGCATACAGTATCTCCATGGACAAAACCAGGTGCCGGAGCCTTACCAGAAAAGTTACATAATGTACCTTTAAGTCCGGTTCAGTCTTACTGATGAAGCAGTAATGGGGCTGGAGGAGGCCAGATCACATGGTCCTGTAACTGTGGTTCTTTTTTGGTTATAGTTTTGGCTGCAGGATGGACTGTCCAAATGGAGAGGACATTAGACAGTTAAACCAGAGCTTAAGTGGAAATGAGTCTGTGAGGGTCCATTAGCAAGAGATCGTATGGATTTTTCTAAATACTCTGCTCTTTTAGCCCAGCATTGGGTCCATCCCATTCATCTGAAAATCATCATTGATTTTTTTCTTCTCAATAAAATAATTGACCATTTATTGCAGTTGACCTGTTTTTGTCAGTGAGATTTCAATTGATCATAAACTCTGAACAGTTTTATTCTAAAATACTTCATAATTCATGGAACATACTACAACCTGGACATCTTAGCACAATATTGGTAACAAGACATAATGAAAACCTTCATTAAGTGCTGTGTATAATGTACATTTTACCTTACCTTATATGAAACACTGCAAATGGAATAAATGCAGTAATGCATTGGGTTTATAAAACTGCTTTTTTCCCCCCGGGATCTGACATGATCAGGCATTGTCAGGCAGGTGTGGTTCTGGTTTGGGTCCAGTTTAGTCCTCATTCTTTCATTCATCCATCTAAGTTAAGAGAGATATGGAGAAGTCTTATTTGTTTAGTCAGTAGCCATAATATTGTCCCTGCTATAGTCAGATGCAGACTCTTCATTACACTGTGGCCTGTATCTTCTAAATGAAAGTTGGGTGTGACCTTGGCAGTGACGGTGGCTCTCTGCAGGTGATGTGTTAAGAGGGTTATGAGGCGTTAAACAGGTCAAGAGCAGACCAGCTGGCTAAGCTCTGCGCTCTGACCTCATGTGCCCAGATCATCAAGGAACTTACCACACAAAATAAAAAAAGATTAGATTAGATTAGAAGTTCTATAGGTGATGTAAGACTTTTCTCAAATATTTCATAAACATTACCCAATGGTGACTCTACAAAGTGATTATTGATAAAAAGATGTATATATTGGTGATTTTGGCTCTGTTACACTTGTCCTGGTTTGATCCTGATTTAGTTAAGACCTGCTACAGCTTTAAGTGTTTTTAATTCTGGGTTTAAGACAGTATTGTTACATGGAATATCAATTGCTGTAGTTTTGGTTGTATTTGAAGTTTAATGGCATCTATTTTTCCTTGTATGATTAACTGTTGTAATTCATTCCATTGTCTGTTTTTTGTATTTTCAATGTTGTGAAGCATTTGCTTGTGCTTGAATGCTGCTTCGTAAATACATTTGCCTTCTCTTGCCTTGGATCTGATCTCTTTAGTCCTGGTCTGGTCCAGGTTTAGTTTTAGCCTTTATTTTAATATGGTGTGAATGCAGCAGCACATTTTTACAAGGAGATATTGAAATAGTTTTGGTACATTATGAAGCTCAACAGTGGCCGTCCGCTTCAGTTCCTGAAGTGCATTTTGCATTCACTTTCCCACTGACTTTTGGAAGTTTTCACATATTAAGAGTTTAAATACATCAGACTAACCAGCTACGTGCTAACCAGCTACGTGCTAACTAATATCCATAACGAGGTCCAAAAAGCACATTTAAAACAAGATTCTGCAAAATACTTTAATAACTTTATAAAAGTTTAGAAAGCTTTTGAAACAGATTTTAAATAAAATTATAGATCTTGTGGTCATTAGTTACCACATAGCTAATTAGCCCTGAGCAAACCAAAGATTGTCATATTTTTTAGGGGAAACGGGCCAGGCTTTTCACATCCGAAAAAAGGAACACCAAAAGGAATGTGAAAAGGAATTATCAGGGAGACTCACCAGAACACAAAAAGACAATGCATTGCAGGAAAACCTAAAATCCGCCACCTTCAGACCACTGTAAAAGAAATAACCACATTATGGATTGGGACAGGGCACGGGTCATTGGATCGGAGAACAGCAAGTTCAAACACTGGATCAGGGAGGACAGTGAAATCAGGAAATGGGGCACGGACATCATTAACCGTGATAACAGAGTTCCTTCTTTCACACACCTGGGACACCCTCCTCCAGAGAGCACCGGGCAATGGGAGGCGTGGTCAGTCTGAGCGACCTGCCAGGTCCATCAGGCTGACCACACCTATAGGAAGTAACAACAGCCGATATACGACACGTCACCACCAACACTGGTGACAGTTCTGACCACAGCTAGCAGCCAAAACATGTCAACAAGGTAAATACAAAAATACTGTTACAACAAGTTACTGTATTGTCTTTACAAAAGAACCCAAGAAGTTAATAGCCCTGAGCAAGCTTTCAGACTTTTAATATGAATTTATTGTTGTATTTTGGAAGATTTATAGGGAAAATTGAATTTTTGTGGGGAACCGTGGGGTGGGAGCTCACTTTCGAGTTCCATTTGGTTTTGTTCTCAAGCTTATTGTCCAGTCAGAACGCAGAACAAGTTAATTACTATTTTTTTGGGTGCCAGATTCTACAATTAAACCAGTTTACTATTATTCCCAAAACTTTTTCAATATGATATGTCCTCAGTATGACAGCTGATGGGATGCCAGGTTAAATTGTAAGTTTTTAAACCAGCAGAAATACATACAGCTATTGCCTTCATCCACAGCCTTGTCTATTCCCTGACACATTTCCATGCACAGTAGCTGAGTACCTGACTGCCTGGTATTCCCTGATGTGGAGTTGATGGGAGCATGTGTGAACAAAAGGCACGCGGGCTGACTCTGGTTGTAAATAATAAATGTGTCCTTGAATTATAGCTTGACATAGTTTGGAAAATGTCTCAAGAATGAATTCTAATACTCAGGAGATATGCTAGAATGGTCTGAATGTAGCAGCAAGACGGGAAGCCTTTCAATCTTTAACGTGCAGGTAGACTGGTGAAGAATTGTGAATTTTTCCACAACCCATTTCCACCAACAGTAATAAAAAAACAAAGCGAATAACTATTAACACGTGGAAATACAGTGGGAGTTTGAAAGGTGTAGTTTCTTATAACTTAATCCAATCTTTTGCCAATTTATGTTTATATGTCCCATATCTTGTGAGCTTTAAGCCAGGTTAAAATGTTGTTATCTCATCAAAAACATACCTGGAGTTGTTTCATTCACACATGTTTGAGCAGCCCTTTATTATTAGTTTGTCTACATCTCCAACCCTCAAAATGCTATTTTCCACTTTGTGATGTCATGAGGCAGTAGTTTTCAAGTTCAAGAGCTCCTTTTACCTTTTGTTTAGTAAAGATTAGAAATGCCAGGGCTGAAATTATCCAAGTGATTCTAGTGAAGATACATGGAGTTTAAAAACACAGTGGAGCACTTTCTGTACTCTCAGATGACATGAAGAGGTGGAACAGAGTATTTGAGAGAAAAACTCGGCCTGAGTATGCAGAATTATTGTGGTATACGAGTACAAGAGTGAATGAAACAAAACACAACTCCAGGTATGTTTGTGATGAGGAAACAACATTATAATACAGAAAACACCATAATATGAATCCTTTAAATATTTTGGAGTATTTGAAGGATGGAGTATGTGTTTGTTTTGAGCTGGAAAATCCAATGTACATGAGAGATAAGACCCTGTAACCAATTTCACTCCTTCCCAAACAGTGAGAGAAAGGAGATGTTGAATTTATAGTGTTGGCTGTAGCTCCAACACGGTTTTACTCCCAAACCCTCCAACCACCTGGATTCTTTATGTGCATGTATATGGATGATGCTTTAGATGCTTTAGCTTGCAGGCTATGAATCAAATTTACTGTAAAAAAAAAAAAAAAAGAAAAAAATCCATTTCATGTCCTTGTGTGAAAAAGGTGAGACGGGAATCACATATATTACATCTTCTCTCTTTGTGGGTTTCTTCCAGGCACTCAGGTTTCCCTTTCAATGCCAAACATGTAAATCCTCCAGCCAAGGTAGTCACTATCTTTTACACTTCTAAAAAACAAGCCTATCTCAAGATCTGGATAGGTCCTAGTTCTGGCTCACTGACCCAGTGACTTTAAAATTGGGTCAAATGCATGGATTTCCTTCACAAGGGATTAGTAAAGTATAGCTCAACCTTAATCTTATGTACTACTACAATTGCAAACAGCACTCAATGGTCAAATTCTTTTCACGAATTGCTACTTTTTACAATACACTCATGGGGCAGAAAAGGAAAACTAATTTAAGGATCTTTAAAGGGGCATTGTGTAACTTTTCTGGAGGATGGTCTGTCAAATGCTTTTCTTCATGTACATGTTATTGCTTTGTCTGGAATGTTTCACTGTATAGTATTAAACCTTTTTATCTTCATGGAGACCAAACCAGAACAAGTTACAGGTCAGATCTGTGGAGAGGCAACCCTGCTCAGACAGAATATTAAGTATTTTTGAGCTATAAAACCAGGCAGAGCAATGACATATCCATAGAAACAAGCAGATGACGAAGAACCCCCAACAGAAAAAAAATAGTAGGAGACTATGGTGTTGTTATGACATTTTCATTGTGCAAGGTGTACTTTTGAATAAACATACATGACATACACTTTAAAACAGTCCAGTATTTTTTTCCCCCAACAGCCATTTTCTGAGTTCATTTCAGGCCTACAGAATATCATGATACCATTTCAGACTATTACGTAGAACATTTTCTTCTCAAAGTTGATGCGTTAGCAGCAGGAAAAAAGAAACGAAAAGCGAAAAGATTTGGACGAGTTTGACAGGGTCTAAATTGTGATGGATTGGCGATCAGGTCAGAGAATCTTCAAAACTGCAGCTCTTGTGGCTGTGCAGTCAGCAATATCTATCAAAATGGCCCGAGGAGAAGTAGTGTAACAGGAGTGTGTGGGGATCATAGGCTGGAGACTGGAATAGACCATTTTGTCTGAATGACTATCTTTTACACTTCTAGAAAACATGCATTATTAATTAAACTAGTTCTGTTTTACTCAATTGGCTTATCACTTAATAGTTGAATCTGGTTACTGAAAACAGCTTATATAATCTCTATCAATATTACTTAAAGGGTCCATATTACTCAATTTTCTGATGTATTTTATATGTTTCCTTATCAAAAGCGTACCTGGAGTGGTGTTTTGTTTTCTTCTCTCAAACAGAAACACTCTGTTCCACTGTGTTTTTAAACTCCACACACCTTCGCTAGAATCATTTGGATTATTTCAAACCTGGAATTGCCAAGCTCTACTGAACTAAAGGCAAAATGTAGCTGTTAACTTGAAAACTACCACTACATGACATCACAAGGTGGAACAGAGCAGTTTGAGCTTTAGAGATGTAGGCAGACTAATAAACCAGGATTACTCTGAAATGTGTGAATGAAACAAAACACAACTCCATGTATAAAACACAAGGAGGAAACAACACTAATTGGCTAATATGGCTTAAAGCTCACAAGAGTTAATTTCACATCATATAGGACCTTTAATGTTTAGGCTCAATTATAATGCCTGTAACACATTTCTTCCCCTTAGACAAATTTGGTCCCATTCAAGTCCTGGTCTACTCCTGGTTTAGTTCCAGGTTTAGTAATATAATGCATTTGATTTATAAAGAACCTTTCATGACACCAAAAGTGTTTTAAGATACAATTGTAGCCACATCTGCCCCTCCAACCACCAGTGACACTCCCACACACAACAGACTCATGGGAGAAGTGTCTTGCCCAAGGGCATAACAACAATATACACTGCCCCACTTTGACATATGATATTCCCAGGAGTCTGCCACTTAAATACTAGACTAAATACTCAGCTTCTGAGATGTGACGAGATCAGGATTTGACAGGTAGTTGAGTGCTTTAGTCAAATTCTTTATGTCTTCTTTGTGTGTGTGTGTGTGTGAATGCACCCAGAGTGAATCATGATGTATTATTATTATTATGGGAAGTGGTCCCATTTCCAATCACAAGTTTATATTTTACCAATGAGTTCCACAAACATAAATGTCTACATCTATGAGTCTCCCCATAATATTGCTTCATTTTTGGTCTATAAGTGTCAGTGCTATCATCACACTTGCTCTTGGAGATGTATTGGGCAATACCATTGGACATGGGACAGTGGCTTGGTGGCTGTGCAGGTGCATAATGGTGTGGGGATCGTGGGTAATGTAGTGTGACAGAGGAGCAGCTGACAGACTCGTACAGCAGGGACCAGCCCAGAGAGGGGCAAACAGAGAGGGACCTGTGAACTCTGTAGCACTGCACACACACAGTTCATTTAAGCACGGGACATGTGTAATTATAGCAACAGTGGTTTACTGTGGAGGATAGAGCTGCCTTTGTGAGCTGAGAGAATTAGTCTCTCTAATGACTAAACTGTGCCCATCAGGATGCTTTATTTGATTACATTTGTAAACATTTTTACAGATCACTTGAAGGTCCACTCACTGAAATCGACAGTTACAATTTTGTTACTTCAAAGAAATCTTGACCACCAATAAATGTAACTATAGCTATCAAACTGTTCAGTTTGGACAGTCTGTAACTGTTGGGACAAGCTGCCCTTGTCCACAGCAAACAATATGCTCCCAGTGCAGCAAAAAATAAATAAATCAATAAACATGAACTACGTACTTGCTGGTGAAGTCACAACATGAAGTTGTGACTGTCTGGACACTGTGGGTTTGCTCTCCCGCCTCAACCATTTCCTGAATGTCTCTACCTCCCTCTCCCCATTTCATGCAACAGCTGTTTTGTCCAATAAAGCCTTCAGCCCTAACCTTGCACACCAAGATGGATTCTTGCTTTGTGAGTTATATATTTGTGAGTTTACAAACTCACTAGAATCCATCTTGGCGCCTACTGGTGCGATAGGGCCATTGATGGATAGGGCCTGGCAGGTGGTAGGCGCCCAATCACGTCGCAGCATTGAGGTTTGTGCAGAAGCCAAAGGCCAAGCGCCCAAAATGAACCAAAGCAAACATGGCGACACTGAGAAGCACTTCAGCCTATTTCAGCATCCATATGGACTATCTTGTTTGTGACAAACATGGATGAGGTATAAGCACTTTGTGTATCTGTGCACAGGGAAGATGTTTGTGCTTTTCTCTCAACTGGATTTAACTAAAGTTAGATTTTTTGACTTGTTCCAACCAACAGATTCAAATATTCACCATGATGCTCTGCGATTTCCATTCGCTTTTAACGAGAATCTTTCCAGATTGATAATGTGTAAAACTTAATTCACAGTGCTGCACATATCATACTTCAGCTCTTATAGTTTATTCAAAACTTAATGAATAATGATCAAAACTGTACAAAGCCTATAACATGTTACGTTGCGTGACTGAATATATTAAGGCCTTCCATCATTACTCTTACTCTGTCTTTCCTCGTACATCTCTGTCCCTGGCCCTCGTCCCCACCTCTGTGTGTTTAAGCAGCTGCCTCGCTCTGGCTCTGGCTCTGTTCTCTGTGAGGATATGTACATAAGACCATCTGCTGTGATCGCCCATCTCTCATCCTCTCTGCGCGCTGGCACCCACATCAAAGACTGAGGGCTCCCACGAGAACCATGCTACATGCTCTACCTACACTAACACACCAGGCTACAGCGTGCAGGATGCTAACAGCGCGCAGAATGCTAACAGCTTCTCTGGGACTTGCTCCATGCACCGCCCAGTCGTTTGGACATGGGGGCAAAAGTACAAAGGCTGTCGAAAAGTGAACGTGCAGAGGAAACGAAAGGCAATCTTACTCAAATCATATGCAACTTTTTCATGTGATTTCAATGGGCGCCATTTTGAGGACTGACTATTCATAAGCTAGAACGGCAACGGCAAGTGTTTTTGCTTTGTGTGTCTGTCAGTTGACACCTATCTTGCATTTATTCTAGGTATTAAATTTTATAGCTCAAACATACCTTGGAAAAACATGCAGTGTGAGTGGGCTGCCTCTCCACAGATCTGACATGTAACTTGCTTAGCATTTGTCATATTTATCCCCATGAGAACAAGCATGACAAGATCCAGAAAAGTTTACTTCTAATTACTATGGAAATTTTGCATCATTTGGGGGAAAACATTATAATAATTATAATGTCATTTTGCCAACTTTTGTTTAGAAAATCAAAGTTAAACTCATCATGAAACTTTGGGGAAATGAACCACATAAACCAAATATTTTAACGTTCAATAAGTACCCAATAATTATCAATGAGACAGAGCCATCTTTCAGTGAGAGTGTGCATATTAGCTAGAGGGGGTTCTTTTTCAGTCAGGGCCATTGCTTGATATAATAGCCTCAGTGTGTTTTGTATGTCTCTATCACCAGCACCAAATACCCACATGCATCTTATAAAGCAGTGGAGTTCATTTGATGTGAAAAAACAACAACAAAAAAACTGGAATTAACCAAAGTATAAGATTAGGATTAATGCCTATGGTTTTTCCTCTTGTTAATTTATAAAATAGGCCTATTATAATACTTGGTAATGCATTATATTTTTGCAGGTTAGAATTTTATTATTTAAGCCACGGATTAAGAATCGCTTAAAAGAGAGACTTGGCCAAGTTAGCAGCCAACACAAACACAGCACAAATCACACAATATTACTGGCATTATTTTATTGTTGCTGTGTCACTGCTAAATTGTTTAAACTGTGATACTTGGCAATTCATTATTTAAAGCAGGTTTTACAAGTATCCAATATAGTGAAAGTTTGTGCATTGCTTAAAGGTCCTATATTGCACAAAAATTGAGCTTTAAGCCATGTTGTAATGCTGTTACTCATCAAAAACATACCTGGAGTTGGGTTTTGTTTCATTCACTCATTCATTTGAGTAGTCCTGCATTATTAGTCTGTCTATTTCTCCAAAGTTCAAAATGCTCTGTGCAATGTTGTAATATCAACAATGTTAACAGCTGTAGTTCAGTAATGACTGGCAATTCCAGGGCTGAAATTATCTAAATGATTCTAATGAAGGTGTATGCAGTTTAAAAACACAGTAGAGCACCTTCTGTATTACCACATGACAAGGTGGAAAACATCCTGAGAGAAGAATTCAGCCTAAATATGCAGGATTTGTGTGTTAAATTTCAAACACAACTCGAGGTGTGTTTTTGATGAGGAAACAACATTGTATAGATCAGAAAATAGAGTAACACAGCCCCTTTAAATAACTTCCAATATGATTCATTATTTATTCTCATCTATTACCTTAATTTGAATGTTGCTCAGTTAGTACTCATTTGACCTATGCATTGTTGAGTCCTCATTCTAACACTTATCACTTTGACCTTATGCACCGTCTGTGCCCATCTGGACACTGCACTGTAATGTGCCTCATACACACTCTAACCTGACTTTAACCTTACACGTCACACAAACACATGATCAGGACTAGCTTAGCGTATAGCACCTGCCTTCTGCTGTAGTACATGGACTTAACTCTCACAGGTCATGCTAATGAAACCTCCTAAAACTGCTAATAGGCTATAGGTTGCATTTATAACTCTTTCTGAATTTTGGGATTTTAACCAGATAAGAAGTGCAGCATGTGCAGTTCAAAGGACACAAGTAATAGTAATAGGTGACTGTTGGATTGTGTGAAATAATCTGTTTAAGGCGCTAGCTATGGACACTTGAGATGCTACAGGCGATTTACACCATATGTGGCTAGGCAAATGTGGCAGAAGACCTTCCAGAGGAAAGTTTCCGAGACCTTCCAGGGGATGTACTTTGAGGAATGAACCATTTCATCACAGACTGAAACAGAACGAGGCTTTTCTTGTTGTGTTCACCTGGTTCCCCCTGGACACTGCTGTGATGCTGCAGGACACAGAGGAGGGACACGGGACACTTTTGTCTCTTCCTCTCCTCAAACTGCCCTCACACAGATCTGCTGACCCTCCCTGACCAGTCCTCCTGTTAAACTGCACTGAGACAGCTTTTTAAAAGAAAATCCACAAACATTTTTGTTAGAGATTGTGTCAGTGGATGTGTTTTCATTTGTTTCAAATGATGCTATCACTTTTTATTATTCACCTTAGTTTGGTTTTGCTGACAGAGAAGACATTGAACTTTGTGACAGTTTTTGCTTAATGTGCACAGACTCAGTAATCACACACATATTATCCGTAAACCAGGTCAAAACTCTGACCTACAGCTCAGTTTGAAGCTATGTGCTACGTCATGTAGTTTCACCTGATTATTTACATTATCAGTGCTAGCTTTGTGTATAGCACCTTGCCTTCTGTTGTTGTGTGGGGACTTCGCTCTCATGGGCCGTGCTAATTAAATCTCCCAGCGTTTAGTGAAGCTGACAGCTCGGCACGGCACACTGACCCAATAACCCGGAAGCCTCTGCGGAGGTATTTATGCATGCGCTCCTCCTCACTCAGCCTGGGACCAAGGCTTATCCAGGGGGCAGGAGACTCTGACACCTGTCCTGAGCTGGTCTGGGGGTCATCCATGGGGCTATGGGAATGTGAGTCAGCAGCTAATGGCTAGATGTATTAGGATAACAAATTTACACCAAACACAACAGAGGCACCTTGGCATGGTCCCCTGCGCGTCTCAATGACAGAAAGACTACAGACATCGATTCTTAATAAATTACAATGACGTGTGCTACCTCTCTGTGAATATCAATGCTAATGTGTTTACATCCTGAGAATAAATCTTTCTGTCAATATTGAGATCTGTAGTGACTTTGAGAGGCTGGGCTTTCTCACTCCATTTATTTATGACGCTGATCATTCTCACACAAAAAGAGGTATTGATTTCTTTATGTAAATGGAAAAACTTTAATGTTTGTCAGAGTGACTACAAAGCCAGAAGAAATCACTCACCAGCACAATGCCTTTATATATGAGGGTGCTAACTTCCTGTATCAAAGCCATATGAAATGTTATACACAAGTCTATTGTATGACCTTATATTGGCTTTATTAACCTGGCTTAAAGGTCCTATATTACACAGAATGGATTCTTGTAATGAGTAATCCTTTATTATTAGTCTGTCTGCATCTCTAAAGCTCAAAATGCTCTGTTCCACCTTGTGATGTCATGAAGCTTTAGTTTTAGTTAACTGCTACCTTTTACCTTTAGTTCAATAGAGACTGGGAATTCCAGGACTGAAATCATCCAAATGATTCTAGTGAAGGCGTATGAAGTTTAAAAACTCAATGGAGCATTTTCTGTATTACCACAAGGTAGAACAGAGTGTTTTCCGTTTGAGAGAAGAACTCAGGCTAAATGTGCAGGGTTTGTGTTAAACATCTGAATGAAACAAAACACAACTCCAGGTATGTTTGTGATGAATAAACAACATTATAATATAGATCAGAAAATGGCTCAGTATGAGCTTTTTAAGGAAATAACAGCTGTTTCTCAACTAGTTCAGTTTTATTTTCAAGCTATAAAAATATAATAACAATTTTCAGCAAATAATTAAGTTGACTCCCTAAAGGGATACCATTACCAATTGCCCCAAAACCAAAGTAATATATAATAAATGCATAAGATTATGATAAAATACAAACCTACACCTCAGGACACTGTAATTGGATATCACAACTTATTAATGAGTTTACTTTCTTAAAGCCACAAACACACCAACTATGAAGTTATTTTTTTTCACAATATGCACTTGAAAACCTAATAACTTTATTGATATTTTACTTTTCATCTAGAAATGATGAACACAATACAAACATTGTTAGGTCAATGTTTTTCAAATTGCATATTGACAGTTCTTCACCATGTGGGTTTGCCTAATTTAGAGTGCATTTTATCCACTTTTTTGTCCTGCTTTGAGTATTTTCTTGTTTAAAATTACAGTGGAAATGACACAGTCCACTTTTAGACCTGGTTTAGCCCTAGATTAGAACTGGAATAGTCCTGTTATAGACCTGGTTTAGATCTGATGGTACTCGGAAAGTCAGATCTTTTCTTTGGCCGTACTTGATGTCAAAAGTTTAGAGACCCACTGTAATAGGTTAAAGGTTACATGCACACACGCACACATACACACATATATACCTCGATAACTGAGTTGTAGTTGTATGACAGCGCCCCTAGTGGTCACATTTGGCACTGTCTGCTAGTTGAGTGAGCCGTGCGACAGACTTGAGTGCGTGGGGATAAACAGGCCGTGTTGTGACATCTGTTAAAAAGGGAAACCCTCTAAACAGCTTTTGGTGGATTAAACAGTAAATGATTAAACCCTTTTAGCATATGGATACACACGCTAAGCCTTTTGCTCCAGCCTGCCCATTGGTTTGTATGGGAGAGAGAGCTTTTCTGGCTTTAAAACAACCACAAGAGCAGGGTCAGGTAACTGTGACACAAGCTGACAGCCCCAGAGCAAATGTTATGGGGTATTAGAGACAAACCACTCACTCACAAATGTTTAATACTAACAGATTAACCAACATGGACTTACCTACTATGTACTACTACAAAGTCAAAGGCAGTACACAACAGCTGGTGCTATAAGACTTAACACATGGTAGAATGTTTAATTAAAGTACACTATGTAACTTTCTGGTGGGAAGTAGTACGCACGGAGATGTTATTGCTTTGAATGTTCTAAAGTATTGCTTTATCTTGAATTTACTCAACAAGTGTTTTTATTGTTCAAAAATGCCATGAAAAACATACATGAGCAGGCTCGCTTCTCCACAGATTTTACCTCTAACTTGCCCTTGTTTTATTCCCTGCTTGTTTCCATGGAGATATATACTTTTAATGCCAGATAGTGGATCATTTCAGGAAAAGAAAATTTCCAGTTACAGAATGTTTTCAGTTGTTCCAGTCCTGTTTCCTTGCATCGTTGAGCAAGACATTTCACCCACCTCAGTTAATGTGAAATGCATTATATAGTGTTTTTTTTAAGGTTGCTCTACAATTATATTCATAATTCAATTAGTATGGTGTACTATGCTGTATAGCCAAAGCTACCCTGAGGTACACAGAAGTGAGGCTGCCAATCTGCACCATCTGCCCCTCCAACCAACAAATACTCATACTTGGCTAGTATAAATACATTTTTACTTCATTCAAATACTTACTATATATATGTAAAATCCCTCAGTCGTCCAGGTAGAATCCATGGCAAAAAAGGAGAAAATTTAATTTGTCAACTGGACATAGTTAATTTGGTTGAATACGTTTCGCAGCTCATCCAAGCTGCTTCCTCAGTTCCAGAACTGAGGAAGCAGCTTGGATGAGCTGCGAAACGTATTCAACCAAATTAACTATGTCCAGTTGACAAATTAAATTTTCTCCTTTTTTGCCATACTTACTATATACATTATCATTTAAAGGGCTCATGTTATGCTGTTATTTTATGTTATGATGTTATCTTATTTCATCATCACAAACATACCTGGAGTTGTGTTTTGTTTCATTCATTCATTCATTAACACACAAACTCTACTCTGTTCTCTCAAACTGAAAACACTCTGTTCCACCTTGTGATGTCATGTGGTAATACAGGAAGTGTTCCGCTGTGTTTTTAAACTCCATAGACCTTCACTAGAATCATTTGGGTAATTTCAGACCTGGAATTGCCAATTTCTATTGAACTAAACGTAAAATGTAGCTGTTAACTTGAAAACTATAGCTTCATGACATCACAAGGTGGAACAGAGCATTTTAAGGTTTTGAGATGTAGACAGGCGAGTAATAAAGGGTTACTCAAACTCATGTGACTTAAAGCTCACAAGAGTCAACTTTGCATAATTTAGGCCTTTTGAGATCGATTCCTTGAAGTTGTAGCTTACTCAAAAAAAACCAAAACAGGATTAACCCAGCAGTTACAAGGAATAATAATTACAACAGAACTGTTCATTCCCATTTTAGTTTCTTTTCAAACATTTCCTTGTCCCCACTGACACAAATGAGCCTCATGTTGTGTTATTTCTCACTGAGTAAAATCTAATCTTCCACATCCATTTTGTATCAAAGGTCTAATAACAGTGATTAGCTACATTATCACAGCAGCACAGCCTAACAAATCCAACCTACTGACCTGGATTAGTTCCCTCTGATTACATATGCAACAACAAAAAGAGGAAACTTTACGTGCCAGGGACAATATGCAGCCAATCAGGAGACGTTTTCTGATTAGCAAATTAGCTTAATTACCAAATCATTTCTGTGCTCCGTTTGATCTAGTCCGCCTAGTCTACAGAAATCCCCTAACAAGTTGTAATTAGTTTGAGCAAGGGATAATTACATTCCAGAGAAATGGGTTAACTAGGATGGAATATACAAAAATTTGGCCTATATTTTCAGTATCAGTGTAGCAAGAGTTTGAAATACAACTGCCAAGAGTTTTTATTCTGATAATGTAGTTAGATTTTTGTCTGTGGACTGAAAAATATTGTTATAGCTTGTCCCCTGGTTTGTAGAGTTAGTTTTGGGTAAAGCTAATTGAAAGCACTACTCTGTCTGCAGCTCTGTTACTCAAATAAGAGTTTCATCAGAGTTTTAGTTTAACACAATCTGACTAGAATGAGCTGGTTTAGTTGGAACTACAACAAGTGACCTGATTTGTGCCGTTAAACAAGTCTCTCACACATATAATAACAGTCACAAGCAATCTATTTTGTGTTTTATTTTTTATTTTTTTCAGACGATCTTAAAACTTTGTTGTCACGCATATATTCTTACCGCCTAAGCACAGCCAATCAGAGTGCTGCTTTTAGTGCTTACCTCCAGTGCTTTACTTCCAGGTTGATAAGAAATAAAAATATTTTATCAGCTGTAGACATCACGCAGTGGTGCTATCACATTATAAAACTGCCAAAAAATATATATATATATATATATATATATATATATATTACCCAAAAATAAAAGAACATTGGGTATATAGGTATTCCAGTATCTATAATGAATCAGATTGCAAATCACTTCACAAGGAGATATTTGATTTTCTTTTAGAGTCCAAGAGAGAAAAAATAAATGTAAAAGGTGCATAAAGTAGCTGTAGTCAAAAAAGATGATCTGACATGGTAATGGTTTGATCTGTGCTTAAACAGAAGTGAGCAATTTTAGAAAGTTTGACCCGTACACATTTAGTCAGAATTCCACATCCACTTTTATAAATGAAACTCTATTATTATATTATTCTAGACACCACTTCTTAGCAAGTGTAGCAAAAGTTTGAAATATTAAAAACACTGCTATGACTTTTTCTCTTCTCGTCTTTGTTTTATAGGTTTGTTTTTGTCACTATTGTTTTGAAATTGGCAGCTCTCCAGACAGCTAAGATGGATCGCTCAGAGGGCCAGTGTGAGTCTGCACTGGTCATTTTAATTCCGGTCCGAGATCCACAACCACAGGCCCAGGACGGACTATAGGCAACGGCAGAGGAGCAGAGAGAAAAAGCAAGATCATACCCCAGTGTAGGTCAATGAAAGATGCAGAGAGGAGCCTACACACACAACATGGAGGACATAATATAAACATATATAGAGATGCATTTTAACACTGGATGTAATTGACCACAGCCCGAGGGGGAAGGGAAAGGAGGGATGGAAAGTGAGAGAGGGCAAGTGGTGGGTGGGGTCAAAAGTCATAATTCACTCAAGGGGCATTCATGTGATGTTATGTAATGTTATACAAAATACATAATTGGACTCTCAAGTGGGAATGCAAAAAACAATGTGATGTAGTGATATGATATTGGACACTTGTCTTGGTTTGATCCCAGTATAGTCCCGGTTTTGACAGGGTTTGGCCCTGTTTTAGTCCTGGTTTAGTTCCGGTCTAGTCCAGGTTTTGGTACGGATTTTGATGTCTTATTTGCAATCTCCCAAACCGGATGCATTGTTTTGTTACAGCAGTGTGCTAAAACAGTAGAACTATACTGATCCCTTGCTCCTTTTTAATTCCAGCCAACATTAAAAAATAACCACATTTTTGCAATCCTTTATGTCAGAAAGTAAACTACTAAAGACATTTGGAGATCTTTTTGGAAAAATAATCTGCTGTTAATATCATGACAATATATTGTGAGATTTGAATGTTTTTTACACATCTATTTTTATCCTCAAGTCATGATATAGTGACTCTAACAGTCTTTCTGAATTTGTACATACTGTTTAACTCAGAACCAACACAAAATAGTGAAACATGATGAATTATTTGTTGTTTTTCAATTGTTTTATATAATAGTGAACAATAAGTTCATATCAGGACTGTTTCTTAACTCATCTTTATACATATTTTTTCCCATAATAGTTGGAGAACGTGCAGGGGAGAGGGAGGCACTGGCAACTCCACTGAAGATTTATTTAATTAGATGCTGAATTCTGGCCAAATCCGAGCTATATACCTTCTGTAAGAAAAGTGCAGTTGAGAAAACAAGTGACATACTTGCATTTGTTTACATTGGGAATTTTCTTAACAGTTAAAGATGCACTGCGTAACATTTCTAGTGGAAGGAAATGTAAACGTTATTGGTTTGTAAAC
This sequence comes from Taenioides sp. WSHXM2023, assembly GCA_029959045.1. Classification (NCBI taxonomy): domain Eukaryota; kingdom Metazoa; phylum Chordata; class Actinopteri; order Gobiiformes; family Gobiidae; genus Taenioides; species Taenioides sp. WSHXM2023. The sequence goes on from CM057091.1 coordinate 8,353,523, forward strand.
ATTATTGCTTTGTCGATAATGTTCCACAGTATAGATTAAACCTATCTATCATGAGGGAGACCAGCAGGTTACAGCACTACGCTACATTACAGTTCAGATCTGTGGAGAGTCGCCCCTCACAGAAGGAATTATTGTATTTTTGAGCAACAAAAACACCCGTAATGAATAAATACTAGATGGATATGTTTAATGTCATGCAAAGTTGTAACATCTCCATGAAGACAAGCAGGCAGCTGACCCTCCACCAGAAAAGTCGCACAGTGCACCTTTAGAAAAGTCACAAAAACACCATTAGCCACACTCAGAGCTTGTGAGACCCATATATCTGTCCTTTCTCAGCTCTTCCTCTTTATTTTATCACAGTATCTCATGGTTCTATAAACGCTTATCAAATATCAACCTCCATCTCCCCTTACAGCAGCAGGTGACGTCACTGTCATTATGTCCATTATAATGCGAGGCCTGAGGAACACAATGATAAAGTATAGGAGTGCGTCAGCGCTTGTGAGAACCAGGATCACATGACAAAGACTCCTCGGCAGCAGCTGTGAGGCAGGCAACAACATGGAGCTGTGTTCAACCGGGGCTGGTACGGACGGTGTATAAAGGCTACAATATAAAGTGTTAACAATAAACAAGGAGACCATGCTTTTTATGGCTGCAACAGTGTATAAAGACAGAAGCCAAGTGACAGTTATGGTGACATTATGCTGAGGACAAACCACAGACTGGACTAAGAGAGTGTGACATCCACCCAAATGATGCAGTTATAGGAGCAAATTTGGAACCAGGTCCATATTAGGAACAGGAATTCATTTACTTACAAAACAGGAAAATAAGACCACAAGGATCATGCAGAGCGGGTTAATATGAACATTTTAAGACCAAAACGATGAGGCTCGCTGCAGCAGTTACAGAGAGGGTGATGTTTTCCAGTGTGAAGTCATTTGGAAACAGAACCGATAGAGCCGGAAGCGCTCCCATGCTCACTTCCTATTTGGAACGCGGCGACTAGCGGTTTAGCTTTGTCCATTTATATATACAGTCTATGGCAGGCATGTCCAAACTATGGCCCGTGGGCCAAATGCGGCCCTCAGACAGATTTTTCTTGGCCCTCAGCCTTTCAGGTGAATTGGCCCAAATTACCTTGAGCAGTACTTTTGAGTGCAGGTTTTTTGAAAATCCACCTTGATAAGACAATATTTACTATTTATTGTGTGGTTTTGTGGATCTTAGCATGAATAAAGGACTGATAGCTCATTCTAACGTGTTAAACATGAATATTTCAATTATTCACTGTACTGGGCACCAGTCGATGGCCCTCGATCGGCCCTCTGCTTCGTCTGTGTTTAGATGTGTGGCCCTTGATGAAAAAAGTTTGGACACCCCTGGTCTATGGTATAAACCTGTTTCCGTTAAGTATATGGATAAAATAAATAAATAAAATAAAAACAGTTATAGTTGCAAAAAACACACACAAAATTTGATTTATTAATTGTTTTTTTTTCATTTTCTTTTTCTACTGGCGGCATGGTGGCTGAATCCCAGCACTCATGCCTCACAGCAAGAAGATTCTGGGTTCAGTCTCTGTAGCGGCCAGCCCTGTGTGGAGTTTGTATGCACAATAGGTCAAATCTTCCAGTCCTGACCAAGTTTAAGGATGGGTCAAATGCAGAGGACAAATTTCCCTACGAGGACAAAGTGACCTGTGCATATGTTTACCTGAGCCCCTTCTACATTCTTTGAATCCTGAAGGGACTGGGCACAGACCATAGAGTGTAGAAAAACGTCTGGCCAAACCACAACTGCTAATTCGCATCACGTTTCTCTCAAATGCTTTTCTGGTACAATCACACACCATCCATATAAGCTGCTCAGCTACTACCTGGTTTAATAGAATGTTGATGTTTTGCATATGAGTACCTGGGTAAACACGGCCGTCTTGTAAACAAACCCTGCTCTTAATGAACACTTTGATGATGCTACGCTGACATACTGTTAATGCTAAGCTAACATGTTTTCTGATGTGTGTTTTAGGTTCATCCCTCCCCTCAGTCTGTCTGTGTGCAGACTGAGTGCAGCTGCAGGCCTCCAGTCGGGGTCAGACCCGTTTTGAGCTTATGGTAAGTGCTCCATTGTTGAAACAAATGTTTGAAGGGCAGCTTGTCCAAATGTCTACTTCCACTAGATAATATATGTGCATAACAAAGACGCAGAAAGTGCGATCGCTCAACATCTACGTGCGCTGTTTCCCTATTAAATATAATTATGCACATTATTTGATCAAATTAGCACGGCTCCGCTGGCTGCTGTCTATTAGGCCGATCAGATGGAGTTATATACGGTCTGTGAATGTGAGACGTCTTGAGTGTTTACTGTCCTGGCCATAGTCAATCATCGTGCTACGCAGTATCTGAATCATTAGTCCCATTGTCCACCTCCACAAACTGTTTAGGACAAAGCGGACTCTTCAAATTTAAATATGAATCTCAAGTGTTTTGCTTTTACTGATCCTGAAGGGCTGTTAAAGATGATTTTTTCTATAAATGTTCATAGAAATTGTGCAGTACATCTTGGAGAATGGTAAAGCTGGTACTAGTAGTAGTAGCTGTAGTAAGTAAGTAGTAGTAGAAGTAGTAGTAGTTATTGATAGGCTAGTAGTAGTGGTAGTAGTTATTAGTATTAATAATAGCAGTAGTAATACCAGCAGCAGTAGTAGTGGTAGTAGTAGGAGTTATTAGTTGTAATAGTAGTAGTAGTAGCAGCAGCAAGGCTAGTAGTTTGTTGCCATAGTTACCAGTTAGCACAACTAATTAATTGCTATGGCTGTAGTAGTTGTAGTAGTGTTAGTAGTAAAATCACTATCAGACAATTGCAGTAGTGAAGACAGATTTCAACTAAAGAAAATAAGACAATTTCACACTTTATTTCTTTTGCAAAAACAAATAAGTGCCACTTGGAAAAAAAAATGTCATAGGCTTCCAGTTCGCTTTGTCAGACAGTGTTTTCAAAAGCCAAATAGATTTTAAAATCATCCCTCATTCTGCAAATTCACTGAACTGTTTTAATAATGTGTTCAGAAGATGCTAAAAGTAAAATAAAATGTGACAATTTTGCAAACTGAAATATCTGTTTTGGCAAATATTACTATTTTTCCCCATGTATTTGAGCAAAACGTGTCTTGCCCCAGTACAGATGTATTGCATAAGCAGCTCTTGAGGTTAAAATAAGTCGGCTGTGCGCTGTCTGAATTGAATTAGAAAGAGCTTTATTGTCCGATAGTCATTTATAGTTGATGTTAGCTTCAGCATCAATTCAAAATTCCTGTCTGGCCTCTGAACGTTGTGAAAAGTGCTTATAAACTCATCGTGGTAAATAATTAGATGCTCAGAATGTATAAGGTAAGTGAGGAAAGAACTTCGGACCACTGCAAACTGTTGAAAATGAACTACCGTATTTTCCGGACTATAAGCCGCTACTTTTTTCTCACCCTTTGAACCCTGCGGCTTATACAACGATGCGGCTAATATATGGACGGATTATTCGTCTATGAACACAGCGGATGTGCGCGCAGCTTGAGTGCAGAAAGCGCCGCTGTCTGTGCGGTGAACATGGGTTAGGGTTACTTAGAACACTCGCTAGCTCTGTTGTCAGCACTAAAACAGTTTATCGCTGCGTGATAAAATAAGTTCTGCTGCTAAATGAACATTAGTGAGTGGGATACGTCTTAATGACCCGCATGTGTTAAATGCAGGTGAGGCGTAAATGACGAGACAAAACGTCTCAAACTTCAGTAGCGGGACATCCACTCATACATGATCGATACAACTAACCCCGACCCCCGAGAGAGCCTGAAATCCTGTTGAAATCCTACAAGACACTGACATGATACAAGACACTGACATGATACAAGACACTGACATGATCCCAGACAGGACAGCGGCTCTTTCTGCTCGAGACATGCGCTGTACAGCGCCAGAGCGACTCTCGCGCGTGACGAACTGACTCAATGCAAAAAGACGACAAAAGCTTTAGAGGCAATACAAGCAGATGCTCGGAACTTGAAAACTTCTTGAAGACGTGGACACCAGCGGCTTATAGACAGGTGCGGCCTATATATGTACAAAAATAAAATTCTTTGAAAATTTAGTTGATGCGGCTTATATTCAGGTGCGCTCAATAGTCCGGAAAATACGGTAGTTTTGTTTTACATGTTTCTAAGAGTAAAAACCAGGTATAGTACTTTTGTTTGTAATATATTTTGTTAACTGTTTGTTAATTTGTTTATCTCCTGCTGTGTTTTACCTAATTTAGCTTGAAATGATGCTCCATAAGAATGCTTTAACATTGTTTAATCAACATTACTTTTATGTAACTTATTTTAAAGGGCCCATATTATGCTGTTTTCTGATCTATGTAATAATGTTGTTTCCTCATCAAAAACATTCCTGGAGTTGTGTTTTAACCATGTTTCACACGCAAACCCTGCATATTTAGGGTTCTTCTCTCAAACAGAAACACTCTGTTCCACCATGTGATGTCATGTGGTTATACAAGAAGTGCTTCATTGTATTTATAAACACCACAATGAAAAGTAAAACTGCAGCATTGCTTCAAGGTCTTTCTGCTGACAGACACAGGAGATAGTGGAGGTCAGAGGTGGAGGGGAGCTTTAAATAAGAGGTGCAGAGCGGTCGCCATGGTGACTGTCCCGGGACCTGTCTGAGTGGGTGGGGGGAGAGAGGAGGGTGGGTGAAAGACAGACAGGCTGGCTCTGCTGCTGAGAGGAAGAGGAGACGATTTCAGGGACCCCCCGCAGGTTTAAATGACGAGCAGAACAGATAAAGGGGCAGCCTTGGGTCATGTCTTTGTCTAAACTCACAGACACAAAAGAGACAGGCTCAGATTGGAGTCAAAAGTCAAGCTCAAAATCACCTCCTGATGGCATCTTTAAATAAACTGTTTACAGCCTCAAATGAAACGATGACCCTAAAGAAATCTATTGTCACCCTTTAGAATTGTATTATTTTTGGTTCATCCAAAGCAAACAATTTAGATTATGATAAAATATATACTATGATATATACTATGATACCAGAAAATTGTGTCGCAATATATTTAAAGGAGCATTATGTAACTTTTCTCAAGATGTCAGTCTGACCTGGAATGTCCTAAGTCGTATACGGACAGATAAATGTTGCTTTTATTCAATTACGAGTGTTTTATTGGCTTGAAAAACATTCATTCTATTTGCCTGTCTCCACACTGACCTGTAATGAAACCTGGTTGCATCTCCATGGAGATAAACAAGTTTAAAGACAAACTGTGGAATATTTGAGGGTTGGTCAAAATATCCATATCCACTAAGGCTTTACAGAATATTATAATAACTAAATATGATTAGTAGTTTATTGATTATAAATTACGTCAAAATCGTGTCTTGTTCTTCTAATGCAATGTAATTTTCTGTCAGCTTTTGTTAGTTGTGTTTAAGCCCAATCATAGTTATTCCACCAGATGCCCTTCCTTCTGTGGCATTTATCCAATCTTGGCAGAGACATACAAAGTGCACATTGTGGGAGCTCAGTGTGTCTTTGTGATCATTAGCTGAGGTGAGCCCAGAGGAAAGAGAAGAAAAGATCGTCACAATTTGTAGACCTGTTAACAAATTACCAATTAAATTCAGCACATTTCCCAAAAGTAATCACTCAAATGATCTTATGAATGCTGATTTAGCGTTCAAAATATCAGTCAGTACAGTTTGAATTGGCGAAAACAACGTGGTTTGCAAACTAACCAAGAAAACATGCTGATATATTTCTATTTAAACCATATTACGCCATTTTCTGATCAATGTTATAATGTTGTTTCCTCATCAAAAACATACATGAAGTTGTTGTTTTTTTTCATTCATACATATTTGACACACAAACCCTGAATGGTTTGTGTGTCAAATATGTATGAATGAACAATAAAGGGTTACTCAAATATGTGTGAATGAAACAAAACACAACTCTGGGTATGTTTTTGATCACATTCAATTTGCATAATATTGGACTTTTAAGTCGAAAACATGTTGAGCTAACAGTCAATACTAAAAAACAAACTGGAATAGCAAAGAGGGAAATAAACTTAGCTGTATAATAAAAGCACATTTTAAGGGCAGGCGCAACGGTAATGAAATCTATGAGATGTGTGCTTTTGCCTTGTATTATGTTGTTATGAGATGCCAGGCCAAATAAACAGTGTCACATTGGGTCCATTGTAGTGTTTGTGCGATGAATGCTGATGTGTTTCTAATACTGAGGAGTTCATTAGCGTCACAGCGGTGAATGAGGGGAGCTGTGTTTGTATCACTGCTCACAATAAACTCTGGGATTCAGTCCAAGCTGCACCTGTAGAGACGCAGGTACAAAAGATGTGGCTGCGTTTATTCAAATACAACATGGTGTTTCTGTCTGTGTTTTAAAGCTTACGTTGTTCTCAGGTTGACATGGTAACAGTGATGGATTATGTCATGATTTTGCCAAGCAGCTGTCACCCAACGACCTGGAAGTTAGCGGTCCAGCCATAGACTGTATATAAATGAACACCGCTAACTCGCTAGCCGCCTCGAAGTGTTCATGGCTCCATCAACTTGACTTTACGTTGAAAAACTGTCACCCCTCTCCTTGTAACTGCTGCAATGAGCCTCTACATGATCCTGGTGTCTTTATTTCGCTATCCTGTCTGTAAACAAATTCCTGTTCCTGGTATGGTTCCAGATTTGCCCCTATAACTGCTAGCCCCGGTGAGCTTCATTTGACTGGAGCCAAATGGGCGACGTCTATGGGCAAAACACCTCTTCTCTTCTCTTCTCTTCTCTTCTTGAGTGTATGTCATAATTTATGTTAAAGGTCCTATATTATGCAAAATGTAAGCCATGTTATAAAATCTCTGCTGAACAAAAGGTAAAAAGTGTCAATTTGAAAACTACCACTTCATGACATCACAAGGTGGAATAGTAGACAGACTAATAGTAAAGGGTTACTTGTGTGTGAGTGAAACAAAACACAATTCCAGGTATGTTTTTGATGAGGTAAAAACATTATAACATACTGTAACTTAAAGCTCACAAGAGTCAATTTTGTGTAATAAAGGACCTTTAATGACAGACAGAGGTCATAAACTTCTATAGCACTCATTAATGACAGACAGAAGTGGGCTCAAACATATGAAATTATAAATTATATGAGCTTTTAAAATTGTAACTTTGACTCAGAATTTTCCATGGGGATTTGAGGTTTTTGTGTCCTAATTTCTTAACAATGGGCTTAATGAAAGTGGCGTTCTCAAACTGTGCAAACGTTTTAGCAGCAGTGACTTGCTCTTGTGGAAGTATAATAGGATTACGTCTAAGTGCTTTGTGTTGGCCACTCTAAAACTTCTTTAAGCTGCATTGACTTCCCTGGCACCAGAGCCTGTCTGAGACCCCATTCAAGTCACTTTCATCATTTTATTAGATTGGATAATGATCCTTCTTCTTCTTCTTCTTCTGTTTCACCCCATCAAAACAACTTATATTTCCAAGTTTTCATTTTGTTGTTTACATGATAATAAAATTTAACAGCCCAACAGCAAGAAAAATCTTTACCACAGATTTTATCCATACACAACAATTCTTAAAGAGCTTACGCCAAAGTTAGTACACTTATTCAGCAAAAATAAGACAGATTTAAAGGTATATTCCACAAAATGGATTTTTGTGAACTGTTATAATGTTGTTACCTCATCAAAAACATATCTGGAGTTGAGTTTTGTTTTGAGCATTATTATTAGTCTGTCTTCTCCAAAGCTCAAAACGCTCTGTTCCACTTTTTGATGTCATGTAGTGGTAGTTTTACCTTTACCTTTTACCTTTAATTCAGCAGAGATAGACAATTCCAGGGCTGAAATCATCCAAATGATTCTAGTGAAGGTGTAAGGAGTTTAAAAACACAGTGTAGCACTTTATGTAATACACATGACATCATAAGGTGGAACAGAGTGTTTCCCATTTGAGGGAAGAACCCAGCCTAAATATGCAGGGTTTGTGTGCTAAACATGTGTAAATAAAACAAAACACAACTCTGTATGTTATTGATGAGGAAACATTATAACAGATCAGAAAAATAGCGTAATATGGGCCCTTTAAAGGCAGACCGTGTACTGTGATGTTGTTGAAGTTGTTTGTTATAATTTGGTGCTTTGGTTATCAAGACGATCATCAAATCAGGAAGCAGAATGAGCCTCACATGATTTTTTCATTTGGGTTCCCAGTTGCAAAGCCTAAATTGAGTTGAAATAATCCCCAAAAGGACTCACTGTGATTTGAATAATCTCTACCGAAACCCCAGCACCTGCAGCCGTGATCTACACCTCAGAAAACTGCACAAAAAAATAGAAGTTGACATGTCTCCCCCAGCTACACAAAATATTATAGGGGGGGTGATGCTAACTGTAGGCACTGCTCTGTCTGAGGCTTTGTTAGACTTTAATCTGAGCTTTATTTGAACACAATCTGACCATAAAAATTAGGTGGAACTACAACAGGCGAGCTGATTTGTGCTCTCTCTCGCATAACATTACATTATTCAGTTAGTCCCTCTCAACTTTTTGTAGAAAATCAAACACGACCATGAACGTTTGTATTGATTACATGAGTTTTCAGAATCTTAAAACTTTTTTTGGCAGTGTTTGCTTATGTGTGCATTGTGTCACCATGGAAACTTCTGAACATTCTGCCATGCAAATACATGTAGAGCACCCCCAGCGTCATGTCATATGTGTGCTCTATATGTAGGTAACTGTACTTGCAACCCGTATTCAATAATGATATAGTTTTACCAGTAACATTTCAGGCTACATATCCTACCCCCAAATCTAAAAGATAAATTGAAATATCTGGATTAAATTGAACTGAACCTGAGCTGAGACAGATATTATCATTAAGTTGTGACAAACACTTGATCTTAAATCACAGCACAGGCACCGATGCTGACAGGCGCTGATTGAGACGACCGTTAAAAAACAATGTGAATAATCCTTTATCACTCTTGTAACGGATTATTAAATTTGTGAACTGCACCGGAGGTTCAGACTCATGAATCACTAAAATGTGTAAATATAGATCATATTATTTGTGTAGAAGCTGTTTTGATTTTTTAAAGTGGACCGATTATGCAAAAAAAGCTTTTAACCATGTTATAGTTGTTTTCCTTCATAATTTACTCACCTGGAGTTGAAGTGTGAGTTGAAGTGATTCAATCTTTCATTGTGTATTTTCAAATTCGCCTTTTTGCTGATCAATCTGTTTTTTCACTATCACCGGCATATGCTCACTGCTCTGTACTTACTTCATTCTCCAAGTGTATCTTCTTAATCGGTGAAAGACGTAGGATTCAGCAGCATTGCATAGTCATTTTGGTACAACTGGGAAAGAAAAAATAAATAAATCTGTTATTCTATCCATAGGAGGGGCTGACAGCTGCACGGTTCTTTGTTGTGATGATTTGTTGGGTGCTGCAGTTTTCTAACACGGAACTCAATGGACTTGTTTCTTTTATTAAGCTGTTTAAGATGAATATTGCGATTTAAAAAGTCCAAATTATAACAGAATGATCCTGCTATATAACTATAGCAAACACAAGCGCAGTAGGTGTACTGTGGTTTTCCTGGAACGTTACTTCAAGCGTGTTTATTGCTTAAAATAGACTTGAAAAACATACATTCTTTCCACATGTGAGTTGTCCTGGTAGCGCCACCTGCTTGTGTCTGTGAAGATAAATACGTTTAATGCCATACAGTGGAACTTTCTAGGCAAAATAATAAAATCTCCATGTTGACATTAGAAAAGCTACGCTGTGCAGTTTGAAATGGACCCAAATCTTTCAGTAGCCATGGATCACAAGTGTTCTTATTTTTCCTGTTAAAACCTTAAATAAATTAAGCTTTGCATCGGCGAGGGCATCTGATATAAAACGACGATGTTACTGTTTTACTGATGTTACTGTTATTTTTAATGTAGACCTTTTTACATAACAAAAAAAAACAATAAAAAGTGAATGACAAAAATAATAATAATAACGATAGTAAAAATAAAACAACAAAGCAAATACATTGTTAGTTTGAAGAAGAGAAAAGTTTAAAAGGGAAGCCAACAGATACGTACTGCTAATTTTAAAGCTGTTTATTGTGCGTCACTTATGAATATGAATATGTATTTGTCCTGCAGGTAATCCTACATTATGCATGCAGTGGTGGGTTTTATTGGTCAAGCTAATTGTTTTGAAGCATTCAGTCTTTTCTAATTAAAGATTAGGTCTGTTCAGGGAATGTTAATGTAACTATGGACTACAGGAAAATATATGAATATAGACAGAAACTTCTTTGAGGCTTAGAAAATTGTGTTCTTTGGCAAGACACTCCTGTTTCATTTAGTACGTAGAGTTTACATTTGTATCTAATCCTTCCTTGATCAGAATATAAGATGGTAACAAGACAAAGACTTTAGACCAGATAAACTGCATTGTTCTTCCACAGAGTAAATACTTTTGCTCCTCTTATTGTCTCATATTTCCGACCGTCTGTGAGTGGAAAGCTACAGATGCTGTGTCAACATGAGAAAGATTATCCTAAAGTTTAGTGAGGTACTCATTAATGGTAAATTAGGCTCATTTAAAGGTGCATTATGTAACTTTTCTGATGTAAGGTCTGCCGCCTGCTTGTCTTCATATAAATTATTGTTTTGCCTGGAATGAGTGGTCCACCCCTCCACGGATCTGACCTGTAACTTGCTTGATTGTGCCACCTTCAAATCTTTTCTCCAAAATCTGGTCCACAAAACTCAGTTTATGATGTAACTGTGTGTTAAGAGTGTGTGTGTTAAGTTGATCATAATAATAATTTTAATCTTGCACCAAACCTCAAAATACTGAATTCAGTTTTTGTTATGCTTTTGTTTTATTCATGCTCAGAATTAAGTCAGGTGATGACAGCAGACTTATTGGCAGAAGAACCTCCTGTACCACTTCCTCCTTCTCCTCTGCTCCTGCTCCAGTGCACGGCTCATGTTGCTCAGCAGAGTGCATTGTATTCCTAGCTCCTCCATCAGGTTGAATTCCTTAGTGTAGAGGAGCTCGTCGTCTTCACTAGTTTAGTCGGAGTTCAGTCACTGCGTGTTCGTTTGGATGCTGATTTGAAATGAGTTTGTACAGGGCCTGTGTCGCTCTCACACGGTTTTCAAATAGAAACCTTTGATGTCATACAGAATAACTAAATTTGGACATTTGTGAACTCAAATTGCATTCACTACGACACCTCATACTAATGATTTCTTGCAGTCAATTGTTTGTCATGATGCACCTCAAAGAATGGACTGGCCACACATCTAATAGAAACAATATATACTTTTAAAAATTAATATAATTTATCTGAGAATTAGGCCACATTTTTAGCTCACATACTTTGTAATTTTTGTAATGGGGATCTGCCACCATGTGTGAATGGAACAAAACACTACAACAGGTATGTTTACAAATGAGGGGACTACATTATAAGATGGCATTCAGCTACCCCTCATGACTTTCTCACTGTTTTGACCATAAACTGTATATATAAATGGACATAGCTAATGGGGGCACTTCCGGCTCCGTTGACTCCGGCTCCAGTTGACTTTACATTGAAAAATTGTTCTCTCTCTGTAACTGCTACAGTCAGTAAAGTCTGTTTAAGTGTGTATTTCTCCATTTTGTCTGTGAATAAATTCCTATTCCTAATTTGGAACTCGACCCCAAAATCGCTCCTATAACTGCTAGAGCTTCATGTGACTGGAGCCGAACGCTATGATCCACACCCTTAGTCCACTTCTTTTTACAGTCTTTAAGATTCTTTGACAACTTAAAAACAATGTATAGAATTCATTTTGATTCTGAACAAACCACAACTAAATTATGCTTCTTTATTCCTTTCATAAAACCTTACTTGTTACTTAAAATGCATGACCCAATCTTTATTTTATGTTTAAAGTATTCATTTCTTCAGTGTTTTCCCCTGGCTGCTCTGGCCTGGGGCGAGCTGGTAAACACATTGTGAGTTTTATGAATGGGCCCACTTCAAACTGGTGTCTGCAGACTGTGGTTGGATTTCACAGTTGTGTAACAGCCCCATCAAAAGTCGGGTACAAAGAGGTTAAAAATACCCCAAAGCGAAAACTCCTGGTCTCTCATTTTCTCCCCATAATGACTGAAGCTTCATTCCAATCATTGTTTGTCTATTCTATATGGCCCCTTCAGCTATTGCACCACAATATGTAAATTTCACGTTTCCAATTAGGAGGTAGTCAGTCAAAGCAGGTGAAGTGCACTTTAATGGAGGATCATTGGAGAGATTTCAGATTTTTTTTAGTACTACACAAAATGGATGGTTGGCACTGCTACAAGACAGTGTCTAGTCCAATCACCTTAATTAATTTCTGCTACAGTAAACAGTAATTCACTAAAAGAGCAATGGTGTTTACAGTGTGGATACAATATGGATTTTTTAGACAGTAACTAATTAAGTAGACGATATAATTTCTATGCATCATCAGCTTGATATCAAAGGTCATATATGATGCAAAATTGACTCTTATGAGCTTTAAGCCATGTTTTAATGTTGTTACCTCCTCAAAAACATGCCTGATGTTGTGTTTTGTTTCATTCACACATGTGTGAGTAATCCTTTATTAGTTTGTCGAAATTTCCAAAGCTCAAAATGCTCCGTTCCACCTTGTGATGTCATGAAGCGGTAGTTTTCAAGTTAACAGCTACCTTTTACTACCTAATTCCAGGGCTGAAATGATCAAAATGATTCTAGTGAAGTTGTATGGAGCTTAAAAACACAGTGGAGCACTTCCTGTATTACCACATGACGTCACAAGGTGGAACAGACTGTTTTCTGTTTGAGAGAAGAGCCTATATATGTGTGAATGAAACAAAACACAACTCCAAGTATGTTTTTGATGGGGAAACATTATAACAGATCAAAAATAGTGTAATATGACTCTCAGAGTGTGTGGGGGATATGTGGTTACCTTGACATGTTTCTGCTGCGACTACGACTAAAGAGAATGTAAACGTTATTTGAATAATTCAACAGTTCAAACACTGACTGAAGGTGAAGGTGCCCTTAGTATACACATTTGTCTATAAAAGTTAGTCCAGTGAAATAGCCATTGTACCCAAAAGTATTTGCCTGATTCAGCAAATATAATATTAACATGTCATTATCTGATGCTTGCAGTAATTTTTACATAATTTGCAAAACCAATCCCATAGGCTCAAGGTGAAAAAGTATAAAGACTTTAGTTTTATATGAAATATGAGCAGTGTGTCCTCTGTAATACAATCGTCCATGTTTAAGCTTAAAGGTGAACTGTGTAACTTTTCTTATGGAGGGACCGTCAAATGCTTTTCTCCATGGAGATGTTATCGCTTTGTCTTGAATGTTTCACACTATGGCATTAACCTTTCTATCTTCATGGAGATCAAACCAGACCAAGTTTTTTGAGCTATAAAACTACCTGTAATGTAATAAATGTAAGTTAGAGCTGTTTAATGTCGTACTGTGGAACATTCTAGGCAGAGCAATAACGTATCCATAGAAACAAACAGATGAAGGACCCCCAACCAAAACCAAACATTACTTTCTTACTGTGAGTGCGGTCGCCTCTACACGAATCTAACCTGTAATTTGGCTTGCAAGTCTCCATGGAGATTCATAGATTTATGGCCATACTATGGAACATTCTAGGCACATCTCCATGGAGACAAGCAGATGACAGACCCTCCACCAGTGCACCTTTAAGTCCGAGTTTAGTGTCAAATTTAATGTTGTGTGAGCAAGTATGAAAGCACCCTAAGTGACCTTTGAGGACATACTCCAAGCCCATAGTTGTAGTAATAGGTTTTAGATACAAATGACCTAACAGGCTTCCGTAGGTTAGGCTTTAAATCACATACATATTGATCAGTGAATCGCAGAAACCTCTCCACTATGATTTGCCTGGCCGGTTGGGGTTAAATGGCGTGTACCCATAATGCAGTGGCTGCACTCATGAATACATTATCCTCTACACACTTTCACATTCACTGCCTGATTTCACTTGATTCACCTTTACATTTGCATATGGGCACAAGGTTGGGGACTACTGCTGTCTATCTGGTAATGAAAAAGCAAGTTTGTCATTTTATGGCGTTCTTTATGATGACCAAATAGCGTGTAATAAAAAAAAGTATAATATATTATAATGTAACCCATATTACACTATTTTCATAACTGTTATAATGTTGTTTCCTCATCAAAAACATACCTGGAGTTGTGTTTTGTTTCATTCACACAAATGTTTTTCCCTCAAACAGAAAACACCACCTTGTGATGTCATGTTTCAGTGAAGAAACTGCTCCACTGTGTTTTTAAACTCCACGCACTTTCACTGGAATCATTTGGATGACTTCAGCTTTGGAGTTTCCGCTCTCTACTTAATTGAAAGTAAAATATAGCAACTTCAGGTATGTTTTTGATGACATGACAGTATTATAACATGGCTTAAAGCTCACAAGAGTCAATTTTACATAATATAGGACCTTTAATATTTTCCACGTGACACAGATCGTTCTAAAACTACTCACGAAACTCAGTGTCCAACTTTGTCCTATTCATATATATATATATTTTTTGACAACCTTATTTCATACTCCCGTTTTCATTACAAATTCCCATTGACAAACCGTCCTTCTAACTTGCCCTAACACCAGAAGCGTATCCTCCCTCTCTCCTCTGTCTGTGTAATGGACATTTAGCAGTCAGTGTGATTTAATAGTAGTAAGTAGTGGTAAGTATGAGGCAGGGACCTTCAGAGATGTGATTGAGCCTGGCACCTGGAAATGGGGCCAATTACTGTTCTAATGGGAGTGGTTAGAAGACAGAGTTCGCTCTTTCGAAATGTGCACAGCTGTGAGCATTGTGCTGCAGAAGATTCAGGACATTTCAAACATTCAAACTTCTTTTCGTCTCTGAGTCTTTGGAGATGGAAAAGTGACGATGCGGTGAGGCGTGAGGAGCAGTTGTCATGTTTTTGACGCTGGATCATTCAAACAGATGTTCACAAAGCATATTATGTAGAATGAGACTGACAGTGTGTAAGAGTTGTGCAGATAACTTTAAAGCTGCACTGTGTAACTTTTCTGGGGGAGGGTCCATCACCTGCTTGTCTCCATGGAGATGTTCTTGTTTTGGCTGGAAAGTTTTAAACAGTAGGGGCCAATATAATGCTATTGTTTAAATCTATGTTAAAAACACGCCCATTCACAGAATATTCAGGCTATTGGATATTCAGGCTGAGTTCTTCTTTCAAACAGAAAGAAGAACTCAGAAAACACTCAAACAGAAAACACTCTTCTTTCAAACAGAAAACACTCTGTTCC
The DNA here is from genome assembly GCA_029959045.1 of Taenioides sp. WSHXM2023. Classification (NCBI taxonomy): domain Eukaryota; kingdom Metazoa; phylum Chordata; class Actinopteri; order Gobiiformes; family Gobiidae; genus Taenioides; species Taenioides sp. WSHXM2023. Next base: position 8,369,005 of record CM057091.1, read on the forward strand.
ACCTTGTGATGTCATGTGGTCATACAAGAAATGCTCCACTGTGTTTTTTCACCTTCACCATTCACCTTCACTAGATTCTTTTGGATAATTTCAGCCCTGGAATTGCCAATCTCTACTGAACTAAAGGTAAAAGGAGCTGTTCACTTGAAAACTACATCACATCACAAGGTGGAACAGAGCATTTTGAGCTTTGGAGATGTAGTGAATGAAATAAAACACACTCTAGGTATGTTTTTGATGAGGTAACAGTGTTATAACATTGCTTAAAGCTCACAGGAGTCAATTTTGTGTAATAGTAGACCTTTAAACAAGAGATTCTCCATGTCAGGGTAAAGCTATTGAGTTTTTAAACAGTATGTTGGTCACTGGAATAACTGATATTATGTCTTACTTTACTTAAGCTTCAGTAATGATCTACTCTTCCATTTTACTAAACCTAGCAATTTTACAACCAATCGAGTATTATGTTGTCAGTTTAAAAGACCACTCACCCCAAGTTTTAACTCCTCACATGCATCACCTATTCTAAGCTAAGGTACACTTTATTGTCTGCATTTGACCCATCCTTCAGTGTCGCTGGGGCTACCTGTTCTTGATCTAGACTTGGTCAGGACTAACTTAGCTGGAGGTTTCAGCCGATTGTGCATGTTTTTAGGCTGATGTGAGAAGACCAGTCACTCACTCACTCACTGGGTCCCTGCTGTTTCTTCCTGGAATAATGATTACAGTACAGATTGGAAACATGAGCTGTGGTTTTGGAGATACTTTGACCTAGGTTAACCCCCTCTAATAGCTGTAGAAGTATGAGAGAAGTTATGCGTTATGGCAGGACAACGTGGGGCGTACTTGGAAAATTAAAGGCCCTATATTACGAAAAATTTACTTGTGAGTTTTTCATGTTAGAATGTTGTTTCATCGTCAAAAACAGACCTGGAGTTGTGTTTTGCTTTGTTCACACATGTTTGACTACCCTTTATTATTAGTCTGTCTACATCTCCAAATCTTAAAATACTCTGTTCCACCTTGTGATGTCACGAAGAGGTGTTTTTCAAGTTAACAGCTACCTTTTACCTGGCAATTCCAGGGCTGATATTATCCAAATGACTCCATAGAAGGTGTATGGAGAGGAAATAGGGTAATATGGGCCCTTTAAAGTTTGAATAAAGACTGAAACACAATACAGTATGATTTTCAATTGTATCCCTAATTTGTATAAATGGGAAATGGGACAAGGGAGCTAACTTTTTTGTGAAACATTGTGAATTCTAGTAGAAGACCATCATAATTGCCACATAAGTTCTGTGCAATGCTCTCCAGATGTTTGTGATTATGTGATTCAGGATATCAGCGCCGTTGCACCAGCCTCTTGTGGTTTTGGAAAACTCTTCTAGTTTTTAATTAATCCTGACCCTCCATTGTAAAATAATGAGCTCAACTGATCTGCATACCTTATTATTTAATACAGTGTAACTTGGGCTTCAAAGGTTTTATAAGGAGAGCTTTGAGGTTAACTTTGCACTGAACCCATTTGAAAGAAAGAAAATATATGAAACAAAACAAGGAAATTACAACTGAAATAACACAAAGGAGCAGACAAAATGGAGGAGATGGTCGCTAGCCCAAAGCATTCGTCTCTGTCACTTTCTGGTCAATATTATCTTGAGTCTGGACCATTGGATGTCGCTGTAAATGATTGATATGGCAATAACCTGTTTACCCAGGTGGATTCAAAGAGCCACTATTCTCAGCAATATTGAATAAACAGCACAAATTCACTCTTATCTGCAATACTGTACAGACCGTAGAGGCTTCAATGCAAACTTAGGCTGACAGACAGATGGAAAATGTACGCAGTGTAGGTATATATATGGTGTTTACTGGAGAAAGGAGGCTGCCTTTGTGCCCTTGAGAAAAAATATGGTTTAGAACCTTCTCTGTCAACTGCATCACTCAAGGAAATTAAGTGTTATTAAATTGTAGTGATGGAAAATAAACTAAAATATTTATATATATATTGATAGTAACCAATACAGTAAAAGGTTCTCTTCTTTGACAGAATTAACAGGACTTCTGAAGAGTGTGTACTCTGTTGTAATACAGTTACAAACATAATTTCTGCGTTTTTTTGTATTTTAAAGGTCCCATATTAAGCAAAATTGACTCTTGCAAGCTTTACGCCATGTTAGAATGTTGTAACCTCATCAAAAACATACCTGGAGTTGTGTTTTGTTTCATTCACACATATTTGAGTTATTGTGCCACTATGTTTAACAACATAGTGGAGCATTACGGGCCCTTTAATGTCACACAAACAGAATGATTGGTTTTAAAAGTGATTGCCCATGTGAAATCTTGAGCATCAAACATCTGCAGAGTTACACAGACTGTACTGTACTGGAACATCACTAAAATGTTTATTTAAAATAATCTCAATCTAAAAGCAGGAAAGTTTACGCTTCACTAATACAGTTTTCCAGAGAGCTCAACCACTATTAAAAGATGAAGAAAGTATGATCAGGACTGAATAGTACTAAAAGCTATGCTGTCATGATGTAACATTTCAAAATAATTGTTAAATTTGATATTACCATGTGGCATTAATAATAAAAGCAAAACCAAGAAAGGTATTTTTTTATTGTCAGTACTTCAAATGAATATCTAGCTTCCAAATTAGTTTCACAATCAGTTAGGTTTAGGGTTATGGTTATCTAGGTATTGGTATTGGAATAGATTTTTGAAAACTCAAACACATTTTAAGTAGCATCGCCACTGGCTCCTGTATACCGAAAGCAACAGAGGGATCCATACTTCATTGCAGCCAAAAAATCACCTTTTAAAAATCTGTTCAATGCTTTCAAAATCTTAATTTCTAACAGTAAGTTGCATGTTTACAATACAGTTAGCTTTCTCAATATTACTAAAACTACACTGTGACTGAAGTTTATTGTTATACCTTCTTCTAAAATTAAGTAGTAGTCAATTTGCAGCCATAGACTGCACATAAATAAACCCGCTAGCCACCATGCTCCAAATAGGAAGTGAACATGGGGGCACTTCCAGCTCCATCGACTCTGATTGCAGTTGACATTACATTGAAAAATTGTCGCTCCTCTCTCTGTAACTGCTGCAGTGAGCCTTGCATTTTTGGTCTTAACATGTTTTACATATTAACCCACTCTACACGATCCTGGCGTTTTTATTTCACTATTTTGTCCATCATATTCCTCTAATTTGGAACTCCAAATTTCGCTCCTTTAACTGCTAGCCACGTGAGCTTCATTTGACTGGAGCCAAACGCTGTGGGTCACATTCCCTTGGTCCACTTCTTTATACAGTCTACGTTTGCAACTAAGCCAACTTGTGTACCAGCTTGCAATTCACTGTTTTCCATCCTCTTTCCACACACTGCTCATTATCCATTATGCGAAAACGACCTTTCTGCATGTATTTATTCTCTTTTCATGCCAGAGTGCAGGTGGCTATTTAATATTTATTGTTCCAGGCCCGGAGTGTGTGGGGATGACATGGTAGGTAGCAGGTAGCAAAATCCATGACTTCCTCCTCCCTCAGCAACTTTTCCTTTAACAACCGCCATGTGCATCAGCTCAGATTCACAAGCTTCTGTTTTAATGCTCAAAAAGTCATGTAAAACTTTTAATTAGTGCCAATAGAAGCAGCGAGAGAAGCTAAGAGTCAATACAGGAGAGGGGGGCACCAGGGAGTAGCTGTAGTAGAATGAATATCGTTGCATACTGAAATCTCCCTGCCATAGATCTGCGGTAATAGCCACACAATGGGAAATTTATAATGGAAGTTGGTGCAGCACCGCCACATAGTCTCTTTATGGGGGTCTAAAATTACATTAGGCTTATTTAAAGTCTCGGTGCTGGAGAAATAAAAGCATCATAAAGCATTCGCTGAAGCCAGACTGCGCGCGTGATACCCCCCAAACCCAAACTCCACCGGCCCATTTCATCTGGAAGTCCTTTAGTCATTCAGTGTAGAGTTTATTTTTCAAATGAAGCCCACCAGAAAATGTGCAGTCTGCTACTTCCATTGACTCCGTTCTGTGTTGTTAAATGAACTGATGTTTCTGTATTTGATTTCCCCCAATTTGAGAACACATTTTTATTGCGTTATGACCTTGGTGGTGAAGACTGATCACTGTGGGGGAGTAAATGCGACGTCCTTGGATTGGACTGGAAGCACAGTTAAGTCTTTGTCTGTTTTGTTCACGCTTTTATTCAGATTTGACTCTACTGTACGTTCACATTTGGTCCTGGTTTGGTCTTGGTCTGGTCCTGGTTTAGCCATGATCTAGTCCAGGTTTAGTCCCAGTTTAGTTCCAGTTTTTTGTTTGTTTCTTGCAGCTATTTATCACACTGTGGAAACTAAAATCTGTACTGATACTTTGCAGTGTCATCACGCTGGAGGTGTTCTATATGCATGTCTGTGTAGGAATGTTCAGCAGTTACCATGGTGAGACAGGCCAAAAATGTTTTAAGATTGCCTGAAAACTCAAGAAAAAATACAAAATGGATTTAGACCATATGTTTTCAGAAGCCTGTGATTAATAAGAGTGCTCTTGGTTGTGGTCAAGTGTTTTAAACAAAAAAGGTGAGAGTGACTAAATGAAATCTGATAATGCTAACTAACTTGTGACTGTAATGTTATTTAAGAGAGACTTGTTTAGCAGCACAAAATCAGCTCTCCTGTTGTAGTTCCAGTTTAGGCAGTTCTGAAAATAAAGCTCATTAAACTCTAACAATGCCTCAGACAGAGCAGTGCCCACAGTTAGCATCGCACCCCCAGGAAACGTTGATGACATCAGCTGCAAAGTATCAACACACTAAAATGATGAAGAACTTTATAGGGGGAAAAAATCGGGTCCTCAAGACGTAAATCCTACATGATTTAAAGTCCAGATATGGGTGAAAATAGGTTGAGTTTATGGTTATGGGTTTAGATTAGGGCTGGGAAAGTTAAAAAGTTTGGATTTGTCTCCATATAATGTTAACGTAATGTTCACACAAAGCATGGAAAACCAAAATCCATTCTTGTTCATTGTTATTTACATCTAGTCCTAATTTAAGCCTATTTAAGGACACTTTACTGTTGCCATTTGGACATTTGTGTTGTATTTTTTCCCTGTTCTATGAAATACCTGTCTGGAGCAGTGCGTGACAATCAGAGCCCCTCCACAGATCTTGAACATAACTGGAGGATTCACTGTTGTCAATACTCATAACGACACAGACTGAATGGCCTCATGTACTCAGTGAAGCCAATTGATTAATTAGACTCTTTATCAAATGATTATTGATCATTTTACCACACACTGGATGCCATTATGACAAGCCATTTTTCCACTAATAATTATTGACCATTATAACAATTAGCTTTAACAACCAATGACCAGTTGTACTTAAAGGGCCCAAATTATGCCGTTTTACTGATCTAATGTTGTTTCCTCATCACAAACATACCGGGAGTTGTGTTTTGAGTTCTTAAACACCTTCACTAGAATCATTTGGATAATTTCAGCCCCGGAATTGCCAATCTCTACTGAACAAAAGGTAAAAGGAGCTGTTAACTTGAAAACTACCATGTCATGACATCACAAGGTGGAACAGAGCATTTTGAGCTTTGGAGTTGTAAACAAATTAATAAAGGATTACTCAAACATGTGTCAACAAAAGAACACACAACTCCAGGTATGTTTTTGATGAGTTAATAACATTCTAACATGGCTTAAAGCTCACAAGAGTTAATTTTGCGTAATATAGGACCTTTAAATATTTTAGAACAGTTTATTTTTTTCTTTTTTTTATGTTTGTTAAGACTATTAACCACCAAATGAGATATCCAGTTATATATTGTATACAAGCTCAGCACAAGCTCACCATTTTTCATATTTGTATTTTCACATGGGCCAAAATGTCTCTAAAGTACTACACCAGGCTAGTTGCCCGTTGAGCACCATTGAACCATGATAGTTGTAGCATGTATGTAGAGCTGTGTCATTAGCAGCTCTTATCTGCCTGTTGTTGGTTCAGCCTGTGGGTCAGTGGAGTGGGCAGAGACTGGACCTTCTGTGTCAGAGATACTGGCCCTGCTCAAGCTCTGGACCAATGAGCATCACAGGATTAAAAGTGATTTTGAGTTAGTTAAGATACAATTGAGTCACTCCCTCCTTTTTGTTTTACAGTTTTAAGCACTTTATAACACTCTAATCATGTGCTTTACATGGTTTCAGAAGTGGACTACAGTTTTTGAGTGAAAGATTACGTTTGTCCGTTGTTTGGAGAGAGCAGTAGTTTCTTTTACAGAAATAAGTGTTCACTGAAATTGACAGGCACATTTTTAAAGATCCTCTGTTGCACAAAATTAACTCTTGTGAGCTTTTAACCATGTTATAATGTTGTTACGTCATAAAAAAAACATACCTGGAGTTGTGTTTTGTTTGAGTAACTCTTCAAACATCTCCAAAGCTCAAAATGCTCTGTTCCACCTTGTGATGTCATGTAGTGGTAGTTTTCAAGTGAACAGCTCCCTCTTAATTTAAGTACAGTAGAGATTGGAAATTCCAGTTATCCAAATGATTCCACTAAAGGTGTATGGAGTTTAGAAACACAGTGGAGCACTTTTTGTATTACCACGTGACATCTCAAGTCACGAGAGTCTGTTTGAGAGAAGAATTACATTTGCAGGGTTTGTGTGAATGAAACAAAACACAACTCTAAGTATTTTTGTGATGAGGAAATTACATTATAACATAAATCAGAAAATAGTGAAATATGGGCCATTTTAAAGTGCACTATGTAATTTTTCTGGTCGTCCGTCACCTGCTTGTTTCCATGGTGATGTTATTGAATTGCCTTGAATTTTACAGAGTATGGCATTAAACTTATCTATAACAATGGCAAGAGAAAATACAGTGAGCTTACTTGTATTTATGGATATTGATGTGAACATTTCAGTCAAAGCAATAACATTTCCCATAGAGTCAAGCAGATGAAACCCTCCACAGGAAAAGTTACACAGGTCAACTTTATGGAAAAGAAGAAAATAAAAGTACTTTGTAAATCTCTCAGTGAAAGTTGGTAGGTATAAGACCATTTCAAAACAATATTAGCAGAGATTACACTTGTAGTTTATTACTGATCACAGCAGAAATACAAAAAGTGAATTATCATAAATTATCATAAAAAAACAATATGAAGTGTTTGAAAAATAAACGCAATTTTGAATCCAATTAATTTTGAAATAATCAACAATGAAGCCGAAAAGAAAATGTGGTAGACTAATTTATTCCAACAACCATAAGCAAACAGAAATGAAAAAGTAGGTTAAAAAGGTCCTTCTAATCTCTTTTGATGAAGAGACTTTTGCTCTGTTTCTGGGCAAACAAAAAAGGAGCAAAAAAAATCCTCATATATTAAAGGTTTGTGTTAATAATCTGCATTGTAGATGATTTCATGAATATGCAGGACCGGCTTTGACATTTTTACTGCCAAAGTAGTGTAAATTTGGCCTGGTGTCTTGTAGCCTGTTTAAAGGGCCTATATTACGCTATTTTCTGATCGATGTTATAATGTTGTTTCCTCATCAAAAACATCCACACATGTTTAACACAAAAGTCCTGCACATTTAGATAAAACATTTTGTTCCACCTTGTGATGCCATGTGGTAATACAGGAAGTGCCCCAACTCCGTACACCTTCATTAGAATAATTTTGATAATTTTAACCCTGGAATTGGCAATTTCTAGTGAACTAAAGGTAAAAAGTAGCTGTTAACTTAAAAACGAACGCTATATGACATCACAAGGTGGAACAGAGCATTTTGAGCTTTGGAGATGTAAATAATAAAGGGTTACTTAAAAATGTGTTAATTAAAAAAACAAACAAACACAACTCTGGGTATGTTTTTGATGAAGTAACATTATAACACGGCTTAGAGCTCACAAGAGTCTAATTTGTCTAATACAGAAGCTTTAAACTGTTAAACTGAAGTTGTGTGTGGTTGTGGTTTTTCTCGTCGTATGAAATAAAACCTAAAGACACAGACTCGTGCAAAAGTCCGGACGCAGAGGACCTAGAAATATCCACTCACAGAAAATAGATCCCTTTAATGACTTTCCCATATGTTAACAGTGAAAACACAGTTTTTGTCTGTCAGTCTCCAACAGGAAATCAGACTTAAGAGGATTCAGTTACTTATAGTTTTACAATTGTAATTTAATTTATTAGGACGCTTAATGGAGGGACTTTATACATTCAAAAATATATAAATGTTACAGATGGGGCACAGTTTTAGTCTGTCTATCTGAAAGATGACATCAAATGTAGTAGTAGTAGTAGTTTTTTGTATTTGAATGCATTTCATGTATTCCTCAGTTTAGTTGAATATTTTGGCCACATAGATTAGATTATGACAAGAAGGATCATATATGTACGCTTTTTAACCAGCCTTGTAATCTCTTGAATTTAATTTCCCAATTTTCTAAAAAATATTATGTGACTAGTTTGGTCCTTGACAAATTTGGAGTCTTAGTTTCAAATAGTATCATGAATTAGCCTGAAAATCTTGTTTCATAACAAGATATTACAAAATAATATTTAGTAGTTGTTAACCACTATGGCAACTGTAATAATTTTTCATCATTCTGAAACCCATAGATATTCACCTGCTGTTTTCAAATTATTTCCTGGTCGTCATAATTATATCTGCCAAGTGCCGTAATATAATAATATGTTACCGTCTTATGAAAGTTATGCCCCTTCTATATGCCATGTTTAAATATAACCAGGTCGTCTAAACAGCAATTTAATCTCTGCTATTTCTGTAATGAAGGTAAAGCTATCTGCCATACTGTCTTACTCATGTGCTAATGATAAAATCTGAACACTTGCCTGCTCTATATTAAAGTATTTAAAATAGTAATAATATGAGTATTCATTTGTAGAACAGGCAATAAATGGAACAAATATATATATATTTACTGCCATCACTTTGAATTACTTTGTGTACGAATTGTGCTATAAACTTGCCTTGCCTTGCCATATTAATCACTATGTTTTTTATCTGTGTTTTTAGTTCACGTTGCACCTTGTCTCCATGTAAATGTAACCGCTTGGCCTGGAATGTTCCACAGTTTGGCATTACTTACCCCTCTTGCATATATTCAGTTACATGTGTTTTGCATTCTTAGTTAACTGAGTCACCTCTCCAAATATATAAGACGTGCCATCACAGCTCATAAATCTATGCTCGTCTCCGTGAAGATAGATGAGAGTAATGCCATGCTGTGGAACATTCTAGTTGAACTTGAACACCTCCATCTTAATTGGTGGTAAAGAAAAAGGAATCCAATCCAATGCATGCACTTTGCCCAGTTGAGTCTGTTGGACATTGTTGATCATCAGTTTGCTAATATGGTGATTTCAGATTAAAGGTCCTATATTACGCAAAACTGACTCTTGTAAACTTTAAGCCACTGTTACTTCATCAAAAACATACCCAGAGTTGAGTTTTGTTTCGTTCACACATGTTTGAGTGAAGTCATGAAGCTATAGTTTTCTTTTTGTTCAGCGGAATTTGGCAATCCCGGATCTGAAATAATCCAAATGATTCTTGTGAAGGTGTGTGGTGTTTAAAAAGACAGTGGAACACTTACTGTATATACATGAGGTGGAACACAGTGTTTTCGGTTTGAGAGAACTCAGTCTAAATATGATGGGTTTGTGTGTTAAACATGTGCGAATGAAACAAAACTAAACTCCAGGTATGTTTTTGATGAGGAAACAACATGCAGGTTCACTGTAATCCACTTTTACTGATCCATTCCAACAGTCTTTTGAATCTAAACTCCAACATTTGAACACTCCCTGGATATAACCATCCTCCCTTTTCTCTCCTGCTAAAAATGATGTTGTATATTTATATCACATGTCTTGCCTGCAGCCTGTTATTCTTCCATTGCTGGCCTCTACATAATGGATGTGGTTTGAGTGAGGAGGAGCTTGGCCAGCAGCTAAAGAGTGGCAGACTGACCCCAGCACCAGCCAAGCCCTGGTACACTGGCACAAGCACAAAGCAGTATATTATCCTGCCCAGTGGAAGTACAGACACTATCAAAACCTAGGTGACCCCAGTCGAGCGAATAATGAAGCCCCTTACAATATAAGCGCATTCCAGGCTCTGAGCAGTTTTCTATAGGTTACGAAAGCGTGTCCAATCTGAGGATAATTATTATTCTTAGTCATAAAGGGTTTACAAAGCTGTCATTTTAATCATTTGAGAAGAAAAGAGCATGGATAAGCGGTAATGAGAGGTCTGCCAGGTGCACTGCAATCTAAAAGTTCGAAGACAAACTGAAACTATCAGCTATCTGTTGTACACTGAATAAAACCCGAGAAACATGAAAACTGTTAGAGGAGATTTAAAGGTTGAGCAATCCGCCTTAGAGATATCATTGGTTTGAAAATGTGGGTAGAGTACTTGAAGAGACTTAATTTGGTCCTGATCTAATCCTTGGACAGGTTTAGTTCTGGTTTAATTCTGTCTCCTTTTAGTTCCAGTATTGATATACTTTTTTATTGCTATTTTTAAATTATTACTATTATAACTTGAATAACTAACCATTGTGAGTTAAGCAGACCTGATATTAAAGCAAAAATGACTCTTGTGAGCTTTTATTCATGCTAGAATGTCATTGCTCATCAAAAACATACCAGGGGTTGTTTTGTTTCATTCACACAGGTTTGAGTAATCCTTTACTATTAGTCTGTCTGCATCTCCAAGGCTCAAAATGTTCTGTTGCACCTTGTGATGTCATGTAGTGGTAGTTTTCAAGTGAACAGCTATTTTTTACCTTTTGTTAGAGATGGGCAGTTCCAATTGACGACATGTGTGTGCATGTGTGAATGCAGCCAAAAAATATAAAATAACCATTCAAAAATACCCATCTGAATTGTATTGCATATCAAATACCTATTGTGTTATGTCTATTACTTCTGTCACAAAACGCCTGTCAGGGTTTGGGGGTGTTTGTGGCTTTGTGGGTAAGATATCAAATATCTGAATAGAAATGTTTCGTTAAAAGCCTCTCAGAGTTCAGCCAATTAACAGTGTGGTAACAGCTATAGACATGTGTCAGAGCAGGAGGGCCCAGGGACAGAGACACACTTCATAATGTCTCTGTATTGACACCTGTCGGTGTGTGGGCCGTGTTTGGATCAAATGGAGTCGTTTAGACTGATGAATGGAGGAATGTCTAATGGTCAGGTATCATAAATCACACCATAAAGCCTGTTATTTCAGTTAATTCTGTGGGAAAATATGGGAAAATGAAGAGGCGACAGTGGCTCAGGTGTGGTTGCCTTTTAGCTGGAAGGTTGGTGGTTCAAATCCAGCTCTGTTTTGTACACTGATGCTGTGTCCTTGCGCAAGACATTTTACCCACCTTGCCTTAGCATGAACGTGATTGTAGTTGTCAGAAAGGTTCTTGGTGCAGATTTGCAGCATCAACAGTTTGGTTCTGTTGTTAGGTTAGAGAGAATAAATAAGACAATGTAATGCAACTTTGAGTGCCCAAAAGTACCACATAAACAGGTGCATAATATTTGAACAAAGTGAAATGGAAATAATACTAAAAGTGGCAGCAGCAGTCGTAGTAACCTTGGCACAATCCTTGTCTGAATATGATACAAACAGACCTTACTTTAAAGTGCTCTATATAAGTTTTCTGAGATGATCCGCCACCCACTTGTTTTATGCTTTGGAGAGGCAACCCTGCTAGTAATAATGTATGTTTATCAAGGCATTTTTTAGCTATACAACACCTATAATTGAAAACAAGCAAAATAGATATGTCTAATTGCATACTGTGGAACATTCCAATCAAAGCAGATACATCTCCAGTAAGACAAGCAGGTAGTGCAGCTTTGTCCTCTCTGTTATTTCTAAAAAGTATAGGTGAATTGGTCTAAAATTCCAACTGTGAGTGCATGTGAAAAGCATTTATTATATATTTTCTTCCCAGCTCTGTGATATTCTGGCCCTATTAATTATAATGAGCTGTACAGAACACAAATGGAACTAAAATTGAACTGAACTGCTACACGAACACTCACTCATCTATTCTATCACAGCACAGAGCCTTCCCTGGACACTTACGCAGTATCTTTTACTTGAAACCATTTGTCTTTGAGCCATCGATCTCGGCCTCGTCTTTAGCATGAGAGGAGCTAACTCCAGTGTTCCTGCTGATGAGGGACCAGCCCAACCAGCCTCATGATTACTGCACTAAACATTGGCAGACTGGCTCCACTCTCGCTCTGATAAACTACTGACAGCACAGGGTTTCAGCATACATCAGCTTTTGAGAGAGCATCAATTATTCAGCCTCACTGTGGCCTCTTGTAATTACTCTGCATTGATAGGCTGCCAGGTGCCCCAGCTATAAGTCAATGAAATAAGCAACCAAATGCAAAACTGGGCTCCTGTGCTGCAGCCAATTGGATCCTGATGAGGTTGTTAGTTCAGTTTGTGGGATGCTAAATCAAGATCATGAAACAAAGAAACTACCAATGGCTTTAGTCATGGACATTTGCTTCAATACTGATTGGTTATAATAATATCTTCTGGGATGTCATGGTCTTATATTGTACCTTTGAATATAATCCTGATCCAAAATTAAAATTCCTTACCTTTTCCTTACCGTTTAGTAGAGATTGTATATCCAGGGCTGAAATTATTCAGATTATTTTAGAGAAGGTTTATGGAGTTTAAAAACACAGTGTAGCACATCCTGTATTCCCACATGACATCACAGGGTGGAACAGAGTGTTGTGATGAGGAAACAACATTTTAACAAAGATTAGAAAATTGCCTAATATGGGCCCTTTAAAGTGAACATATGCATCATTTTGTTGGTGTTTGAATGCCCTTGCCCTTGAATACCTTTTATTTGGATGAACTCAAGTTCTGTTTGGATATAAAACATAAAAATAAACAAAAACAGCCATTTCCCATATTAGAATAAAAATAAGTAATTTGTTTGTATTGAACACAATGTTAGAATTTATGGACTTAAAAACTGCATAGAAAACTTCTGGGTGTCCTATCTCCTGTGTAATAAAATGTTGCAGCGTTGTGATTTCTTTGCTCTCAGAAAAAGACGACTGTGCACCAGGATTCATAAAACAAGCATGAATGAAGCGAAATACAACTGCAGGTCTGTTATGCTACATGAACTCAAGCCAATAACTAAAAGTTTTGCAAGGTAAAAGAAACTTCTCTCACATCAGGCTGCTGTATCTTAGAAAAAAATGTGCAAGGAAACATGACTTCTTCAGTCCAGTGTCCTTGAAATCTTTGTGCTCAAAAGAAAGTGATGTAGAGACAGAACTACAGAGAAAATGCAATCAAAACTGCAGAGGTACAGGTAAAGGCCGAGGTTCAGGAATGTGTGTTAGCTGACCTGCCAGAACCACACGCTTTGAGAAAACTTTACAAAGATTCGTAGATCTGGAGCTGTATCCTGTCTGTCTGATTTCAGAGAGCGTGATTGACAGGCAGATTAACCAATCAGAGAGCTCCGTTTGCGTTAAAAACAAACATGGCTGCTTACACATTAAAAAGGAGAAACATCTACATAAAGGACTGAGAAAGAAGTAGATTTTTACAGAACTAATCAAAGCACCAAACTACTACTCATGTTTAGAAAATATGAACCAAATATTATGTGTTCTTAAAGCTGTATTGTGTAACTTCTCTAGTGGAGATGTTATTGCTTTGAATGAAATGTTTCACAGTATGGTACAAAACCTTTCTTCATGGACACCAAACCTAACTAAGTTATAGGTCAGATCTGTGCAGAGGCAACCCCGCTCACAGTCAGAATGACTGTTTTTCTATGTATTTTTGAGCTATAAAACCACCTATAATTTAATAAATGTAAGGTAGATCTGTTTAATGTCATACTGTGGAACATTCTAGGCAAAGCAATGATATATCCATAGAAACAAGCAGACGACAGACCCACAACCAAAAAGTTATGCACTTAATAAAGATTGAAATTAGATGTTTTTGGTATTTGAGCGACACGTGTTACAAATTAGCAGCTGTAGTTGGATCGTGTCAGGTTTGGACAAAGGTTTTTCACGCTCTACGGTCCAGTTCCAGGATTCAAACAGAATGTAGAAAAGACTGGCTGGTCAGGTGGCTTGTGTGTCTCCCCCACTTAGATAATGATGAGGTTAAACTGAGACAAACCAAGACAAAGGAACAAGAGTCTTACATCCACTCTTCAGTATTGATGGATCAAAGTTTCTGAAGTTCCTTGTTCCTCAACATTCATCCCCCCAAAACAAAATATTTTTCGCAGCTCGTCTTGAATCCTAATGACATCATACACGCTTGTCAGCCAAATCCAGACAGAATTATAGACTGACATAAATAGACAAAAACACAGCAACCGCCGCCCCAATCTTCCAGTCGAGAAAGCTAATCAATGCCTTCCTGTTTACATTTCGCTTGCCTTCAGTTTCACAAAGCCCCTGTAATAGCAGCAGAATATAGATGGTCCAGTTGCTAGTCAGTTCACGAACGACGTCATAAGAGATAGCAAACATAGAAGAGAGAGAGATTATCAAAGAAGCAGGGCTAGAGAGGAGGAGTGGCGTCCTGTCGTCACCTTTTGGAATTTTATCGGACAAGCAAATGTGTGCTCAAGAAGAAGAGGGGATGAGGAAGTAAAGAGGAGGGTTAACGAAGGTTAGAGTGGACAAAGAGAGCCAGGGTGAGACGGATTGAGTTGTAACTAAAGTCTGTGCATGAAAAAATACAAGAGAAGATAAGTAAGGTTCTACGGCTCTATAGTGTAATACACCGGAGTCCAAACTATGGTCCAGGCGCAAAATGTTGTCCTCAATCCAATTTGTCTTGCCCCTTAGGCTTTAGTGAACTGGCCCACATGGAAAGTACTTTTGTTTTGCTACTTTTAAACTGTCTACTATTATAACTTGAATAACTACCCATTTTGAGGTAAGACAGACCTGATATTAAGGTTCTGAGACTGACTTTAAAGGTGCACTGTGTAAATTTTGAGGTGGAGGATCCGCCACCTGTTTGCTGAGTTGACATCTTATTGAGATCGTACTGCTTTGTTTGGAAAGGTCCACTGGCCTTTATTTCCTTTATTTGCATAGAAAATAAGTTACAGGTCAGATCTGTGGATAGGCAGTAATTACTGGACCTATTATGAAAGAACAACTGGCACAGATTTCAGTGTTATTTGGAAACCACATTTAAAATAAATCATTATATAACCAACCCAAGCATGAAAACAACCCACTCCATTCCCATGTTAAGTGACAACTACACTTAAGTGGAGTGTGAGACGACTCCTATCCACACTGCAACGTGTAAAATATACACATACCTGTAAAATTTGAAGTTGAGGATCTGGGTTTAGAACTGGATAATGGTTAATTCCTAGTTAGATTTATTGAGGGCTATAGAGAATAAAAAGGCACATTTTTTAATTGAGGGCATATAGTTTACTCAAATACAAATAAGATATCCAAAGTTCCCTTTTTAAACGTAAAAAAAACAAACTACTTCTGGCTCTAACAATTATTCATAGACCCACAATACCACAAAGCGCTTACATATACATTTATATCTTATATGGAAACTTTTAAAATACAAAACTTTCAGAATACATTTTTGAAGTAATCTACATAAAAGATTTCAATGCAATTTTTTTCCCCCTATTCCCCTGCAGTGTTTCGCCATAATATTTCTTTCTTCAATGTACAATAAACAGGGCTTTTACTTGGAAAATAGCGTGGTTTTCTTAACTGGATAGTTGCCATTGTTCAGTTGTTTACCAGGGGACAGAATGTACAGCATTCGACAAACCTTGAGTTTTCTGTTTGGCACAAAAACATGGCATTGGAACTGAACCAAACTGCAGCCCCTTTACCCCAAGGCTGTGTAACTTCTAAAAGAAAACATAAAAAGCACAATATATTCTCCACATGGTATTACGGAAGTCTGTCGCTGATAAAATTCATTGTCCAATCTGAAGCCATTTGGTCTAGAAATTATGCTAGTTACACTTCTATTTAAACATGTTATGGATATTTTGCATTCATTCCAGATAAGTAAGTCAATTTTCACAGCTCAATTGGCCCAGTTTATCAAATTCATTCACACTGCAGACTTGGGTGTTAATCTATTGTAAATGCATATATAGGATTTCCAAGTTCATCTATCTCCCAGTATCACAGCTGGAGTGTGGAGCTGATAATACCATTTCTGTTACTGGCTTTCCCTCTGCCCCCCACAGCCCAAGAATACTCACGCTCTAAATGGGCTGATGTGGACGTGATTTTGGCCCATGCCGCCAGAGAGGGCACTGTTTCAGAAAGATAAGGAAGCTAGTGCCCGCTCATACTGGGGCAACTGATCTGCTACTTCTGTGAGTTGGTCGGTTGTATGGAGGAGACAAAATGTACTTACAAGGATTATTATGAGAAGGAATTTTCACTAATCACACACCATAGGTTAAATAAGAGGATGAAAAGGATTATATGTGAAAAAACGGATAAGGGCTCTCACTTTTTGATCGCGTTTTAAAGGGCTTACTGTATATTGCACTAATTTGTATATAAGGTTGTTATAAGGTTGGCTTCTCATCACAAACAGACCTGGAGTTGTGTTTTGTTTCATTCACACTGTGCTCCACTATGTTTTTAAACTCCATACGCCTTCACTAGAATCACTTGGATAATTTCAGACCTGGAATTGCCCATGTCTACTAAACTAAAGGTAAAAGGAGCTGTAAACTTGAAAACTACCACTTCATGATATCACAAGGTGGAAAAGTAGATAGATGACTGATGATATAGTATTACTCAAACATATGTGAATGAAACAAAACACAACTCTGTGTGTGTGTGTAGGATCCCTCAGTCGTCCAGGTAGAATCCATGGCAAAAGGAGAAATTCAATTTGTCAACTGGATAAAGTTTATTTGGTCGAATAATTTTGCCAACTCTAAAAGCTCACAAGAGTCAATTTTGTGTAATATAGGACCTTTAAACCCTATTATAATTTGCTATAATTTTGGTTGTGTGCCATGGTGCAGCAACAAACTAGGTTGATTGCTTACACACTTATAATAATGCATTTATATTCGCTTCCCAAGCTCACACATGCAACCAAATTCAAGCTTGTTGTGTCTTGCTCAAGGATATCAAATCCTACCACATTTGCAGACTGCCTTTCACTCACTATGTAACTGGTTGAGGTCGGAAGGGCATCTAGCTTAAAAATAACAACAACTTATTTAGTATAGAAGCAGGTATGGTTCTTTGTGCAGAGTCCATTTTGAAAATAAAGAGTCAGAGATTTAAAGTATTATTAATTTTTAGACTTTTGTGTTCTATTGAGCATCCTGCCTTTCTGAGACTGGACTCGTGCAGATTGTAATTAGGCCTGTGTGGCGTTATTGTAGCGCAGGATTCAGGGACGCCAGAAAATCAGCAGCATGTTGGAGCAGGTGTGTGTGTGGATGTGTGTGGAAACCATTCAAAACCTCCTCTCCTCTCAACGTCAGGGCGAACCAGGGAGCTTAAATGACACAACATTTCAACAAAGATGTCAGCTGAGACTGTGAGGGACTGTGGGGGAGCATCATAACAATATTAATCAAGTATACTGCAAAACTGTTTACTTTTGAGTTGTGTTGGCTAGTTCACCATTAGTTACAAGCGTGATCTATATTATATTTAACTTGTTTCTTTACATTGTTATCTGATTTGCCATGAGGTTAAAAAAAAAGGCTTTAAGTGCCCATATTGTGCTATTTTCTGATTTATGTTATAATGTTCCCTAATCACCTGTATATTTAAGATTAGACACAAGGGAAATTATTTGGATACAGTAGCTCACACATCACAATATAATATAATATAATAACAAAGAGTAAAAAATAAATGGTATAGCAAAAAAGGCAGCAAGAGACAGGTGTCGAATAAGACATAATTATATAAATAAATGTGTATGTACAAGTCAAAACAAATTGAAAAATAAGTAATAAACATAAAATCAAATATAAAATCACAGCTCTATACAAGAGACAATAAAGGCAGTGCAATAAAATGCTGATTGACAGAGCATAAGGTTATCCGTTACTTAAGATTGAGTTGTTGTACAGTTGTAGGGAGTATTAAAGTTATTATAAGTTACTAAGTTATTCTCTTAAACAGAAAACACCTCGCTCTACTGTGTTTTTAAACTCCATACACCCTCACAAGAATCATTTGGATTATTTCAGACTTTGCCAATCTCTACTGAAGTATAGGTAAAATGTCACTTTTCACGGCTTGAAAATGACCATTTCATCATGACATCACAAGGTGGAACAGAGCATTTTGGCTTTGGAGATGCAGACAGACTAATAATAAAGGATTACTCAAACATGTGTGAATGAAACAAAACACAACTCCAGGTATGTTTTTGATGACGTAACTAACAACATTATAATATGGCTTAAAACTCACGAAATCCACAAATTTGGAAACATTTCCAGAATTTCAGTCACTATAACTGATCTCCATATTCCCTTTTACAGTGAATATTTGCACAAAGTGAGGAGTCTGGCTCTCTGCTCTCTGTGTTCACATGTACGGGGTGAGACACACTGTCAAAAATCACCTTGTTTTATCTGCTCTAAAATGCTGACGTAAACTCACATGGCAGAGCCGTAAATTTGCCCTTCAGTTTTGCCCATACAGTTGAACATGTGGGCGAGAATTTGCATACATTAGCATCGTATGGTATGAAACACAAGTGAGATGTGCATAATTCTCCTATAGTACTATTGTGAGGGTATAATATGATTTGAAGGTCTCAAATTGGACCACAGTATTAGTAGTCTAGATTTCCACTCATCAAATGTATTGTTATTATGTATTTGTAAGGACTATAATCAAAATATCAAATTGGTAATTATTTTTTGTATATTCAAGATGATATGTACAGTATACTGCTCATACAAGGATGAAAAGTTCACTCTATATCATAACTATAGACTGTATAAAAAAGTAGATTAAGTGAGTGTGATGTCACCCATAGCATTCGGCTCCAGTCAAATGAAGCTCACGAGGCTAGCGGATATAGGACCGTATTCGGAGCCAGGACCATATTAGGAACAGGAATTTAATTATGGACAAAATAGCGAAATAAAAACAGGATCATGTAGAGCGGGTTAATACGAACATTTTAAGATCAAAATGACAGAGAGAGGGGTGACAATTTTTCTACGTAAAGTCAAATGGAGATGGGAACGCCCCCATGAACACTTCCCATTTGGAACAAATCAAATCATAACACTGAAACTGCCTGTTACCTATATCTACAACCTACACAGTAATAAGAGTATAATTTCCTCTTGGCGTCCAGACATGTGTAACCGAATCTGTAATAACATTTCCAACTCCCACAACCAGATTTAAGACAAACCTTCGTGCTTCTATTTGAAAACACATTTAAGAATGAGCTCATTTGTCCCTGTAAAATAATATCTAAGGCCTTTTGAAGCTTACCTCCCATTGATTTTAATGACAAATGCCAGCTACTCATCTCTTTTGTGCCAAAAAAAAATCATTATTAAACATTAAGAAGTGATTAAGATAATAACAGACAAAGGAAAGCGCTTCAATGGTCCAGGTGTCTGCTGTTGTAAAAAATCACTCTTCAACAATCAGGCCAGTTAATCTAGGTGGACAAATATAAACATTGTGTCTGAATATTGTGTCTACTGTAATGTAACTTTTCTGGTGGAGGGTCCGCTATCTACTTTCCATGGAGATGCAGTACAGTATATTTATCTTCAAGGGAGCAAACAGGTGACACCATCAGACCATACATGGTTTTCAAGGTATTTTTTAGTAAACAAAACACTTGTAGTTCATTAAAGAGATGTTTAATTCTATGCAGAAAAAAAAATATA